>CANUEZ040000201.1:2805000-3550000 GCA_948099385.1 Fasciola hepatica
ACATATCTCGAAACAAGCTACACAAAATGCCAATGTTCAAAATTCCAAAATTTGTCCCAATAGAACAAAGAAACAAAGTAACAAAGGATCAAACAACACAAAGCAAAGCATACTGAATTTATCAATTTGCCCAACTGGTCGCATTTGTGCACAAATGATTTCACACTTGAAATATAATAGTGGACAAGAGAGAACTGATTCCCTATCTTCTCTTATTATACACTCTCACTCTCACTCTCACTCTACTCAAATAGGACAGCTAATAATAGTATTGTTTTGTGGTTGTTCTCATTTGATTGGATACCTGCCTCGATCACTGTACATTGTTCGTTTCTCATCTTTCGTCATTGCAGCACCACCGAAAAAGGAAGAAGGTGAGCTGTGATTGATCATGTTGCACATTGGTCTTCTTCATTTGTTCAGCATGATTCACTTGACGGATGGTGTGGAACAATGAGGATCATGCTGCCGTGTTCTCGTCCCAATTTCATTGATCTCTTTTGCTAAAACGAGCAATTCGCATTTGGCCACTTCAGTGTGTATGCGTGTGTGTGTTTGTGTGTGTGTGTGTGTGTGTGTGTGTGTGTGTGTGTGCTTGTGTGTGTGTGTGTGTGTGCGTGCCAGCGTATTCGCTGTAGAGGAACGCTTTCCTTATTGGTTTGTTTATCGATACTTATTTTGCTAAGGCAGATGAACACGATCCGGTTGGACATTCGAATTGGAAATGACACACGAATTGTGGGCACTGAAAATTAGTCTCCCTTATGCTATCACTAGATAGATAGAAGCTCTCGAACGATTTGATCATGAAAACACAACCCAAACGTACTATATCTTGCCAACTATTCGAACTGAGCTATGAAACTCAGTATTTTGAGCAATTTTGAGCACATTCATTCATTGGTTTGTTGGCCATCATATGATAGAAAACATAGAACGTGATTGCTCAGCTGACGAGTGAACAGTATATGAGCACTGTTTACACGTGTGTTCATCTCACTCACTTGTTCGCAATTAGAACAAGTGCTTATTGACCGACTGCTAACTTGCATCGGAACACGAAGTGAACGATTGTCACACTGATCGGCCTCTTCCACGTGATTGATACATGAATGAATAAGAACTGAGAATGATCCATGTGATTTTCCAGTCCTAATTCAGAATGGATAAATATGGACTGCTCATTGCTCACAACAGTCCACATAAAACCGATTTGTACTGATTTCAATTGGACATATCTCGAAACAAGCTACACAAAATGCCAATGTTCAAAATTCCAAAATTTGTCCCAATAGAACAAAGAAACAAAGTAACAAAGGATCAAACAACACAAAGCAAAGCATACTGAATTTATCAATTTGCCCAACTGGTCGCATTTGTGCACAAATGATTTCACACTTGAAATATAATAGTGGACAAGAGAGAACTGATTCCCTATCTTCTCTTATTATACACTCTCACTCTCACTCTCACTCTACTCAAATAGGACAGCTAATAATAGTATTGTTTTGTGGTTGTTCTCATTTGATTGGATACCTGCCTCGATCACTGTACATTGTTCGTTTCTCATCTTTCGTCATTGCAGCACCACCGAAAAAGGAAGAAGGTGAGCTGTGATTGATCATGTTGCACATTGGTCTTCTTCATTTGTTCAGCATGATTCACTTGACGGATGGTGTGGAACAATGAGGATCATGCTGCCATGTTCTCGTCCCAATTTCATTGATCTCTTTGCTAAAACGAGCAATTCGCATTTGGCCACTTCAGTGTGTATGCGTGTGTGTGTGTGTGCTTGTGTGTGTGTGTGTGCGTGCCAGCGTATTCGCTGTAGAGGAACGCTTTCCTTATTGGTTTGTTTATCGATACTTATTTTGCTAAGGCAGATGAACACGATCCGGTTGGACATTCGAATTGGAAATGACACACGAATTGTGGGCACTGAAAATTAGTCTCCCTTATGCTATCACTAGATAGATAGAAGCTCTCGAACGATTTGATCATGAAAACACAACCCAAACGTACTATAACTTGCCAACTATTCGAACTGAGCTATAAAACTCAGTATTTTGAGCAATTTTGAGCACATTCATTCATTGGTTTGTTGGCCATCATATGATAGAAAACATAGAACGTGATTGCTCAGCTGACGAGTGAACAGTATATGAGCACTGTTTACACGTGTGTTCATCTCACTCACTTGTTCGCAATTAGAACAAGTGCTTATTGACCGACTGCTAACTTGCATCGGAACACGAAGTGAACGATTGTCACACTGATCGGCCTCTTCCACGTGATTGATACATGAATGAATAAGAACTGAGAATGATCCATGTGATTTTCCAGTCCTAATTCAGAATGGATAAATATGGACTGCTCATTGCTCACAACAGTCCACATAAAACCGATTTGTACTGATTTCAATTGGACATATCTCGAAACAAGCTACACAAAATGCCAATGTTCAAAATTCCAAAATTTGTCCCAATAGAACAAAGAAACAAAGTAACAAAGGATCAAACAACACAAAGCAAAGCATACTGAATTTATCAATTTGCCCAACTGGTCGCATTTGTGCACAAATGATTTCACACTTGAAATATAATAGTGGACAAGAGAGAACTGATTCCCTATCTTCTCTTATTATACACTCTCACTCTCACTCTCACTCTACTCAAATAGGACAGCTAATAATAGTATTGTTTTGTGGTTGTTCTCATTTGATTGGATACCTGCCTCGATCACTGTACATTGTTCGTTTCTCATCTTTCGTCATTGCAGCACCACCGAAAAAGGAAGAAGGTGAGCTGTGATTGATCATGTTGCACATTGGTCTTCTTCATTTGTTCAGCATGATTCACTTGACGGATGGTGTGGAACAATGAGGATCATGCTGCCGTGTTCTCGTCCCAATTTCATTGATCTCTTTTGCTAAAACGAGCAATTCGCATTTGGCCACTTCAGTGTGTATGCGTGTGTGTGTTTGTGTGTGTGTGTGTGTGTGTGTGTGTGTGTGCTTGTGTGTGTGTGTGTGTGCGTGCCAGCGTATTCGCTGTAGAGGAACGCTTTCCTTATTGGTTTGTTTATCGATACTTATTTTGCTAAGGCAGATGAACACGATCCGGTTGGACATTCGAATTGGAAATGACACACGAATTGTGGGCACTGAAAATTAGTCTCCCTTATGCTATCACTAGATAGATAGAAGCTCTCGAACGATTTGATCATGAAAACACAACCCAAACGTACTATATCTTGCCAACTATTCGAACTGAGCTATAAAACTCAGTATTTTGAGCAATTTTGAGCACATTCATTCATTGGTTTGTTGGCCATCATATGATAGAAAACATAGAACGTGATTGCTCAGCTGACGAGTGAACAGTATATGAGCACTGTTTACACGTGTGTTCATCTCACTCACTTGTTCGCAATTAGAACAAGTGCTTATTGACCGACTGCTAACTTGCATCGGAACACGAAGTGAACGATTGTCACACTGATCGGCCTCTTCCACGTGATTGATACATGAATGAATAAGAACTGAGAATGATCCATGTGATTTTCCAGTCCTAATTCAGAATGGATAAATATGGACTGCTCATTGCTCACAACAGTCCACATAAAACCGATTTGTACTGATTTCAATTGGACATATCTCGAAACAAGCTACACAAAATGCCAATGTTCAAAATTCCAAAATTTGTCCCAGTAGAACAGGGAATGTACTCTGCCTTCTCTTTGCAATTCTATTTCGGGAATTACATGTTTCAATTTCCTCAAATCTCGTCCCTCGAAACCAACCATCAAGTCTCTCGATGACCTACTCATACTGAGATTTGAAATTGCCGCGATTCGAGTCCGTTTTTTTTTCTGGATCAATTTGTCCGTTGCAACAAATACCCGAATACATTTTGTAATCGCTTACGGAAGAATAAGTTCTTTGCCTCTAGCAGGAATTCGAGACGTTTGGTGCGATTTCAGATTGATGATTATATGGAAAATTTAACGACACTTCAGACAACGTGCATCGATTGGTCAATAAGTCTTGAGGAACTGAGCCTCGTTAGCCGAATCAAATTTACCAACTTCTGTATGGAAAACATCCGAAAAGCCAAACTTTGTGCATTAAACACGCTTCAGAAATCCATCGTTCACAAGTTAGCTGAACCGAGTTTTCCGAAACAACCAGAAAATTTTGTGAGGAATTGGTCATCTGTTGCACTGAATGAACTTCAATTACAGGCTATTCCCTGTGGTCTACGTTTCTGCATACCACCGAGTAAAATAAACAGCATAGAGACACAGGCGCAATTCGAATATCTTTTCGAACAACTGAAAATAGTCAAACCAACTTCAAAAGATGCGGAGACTTGGTTCCAAGCAAAGCTGGTTGACTTGGAACGACAGTACCGGATGATATCGTCCAGACATAAGTCACTCCTCACACCTGAGCACATATCCGCCATTAAAGAGCTACAGCAGCGACCTGATGTCTTAATTTTACGCCCTGACAAGGGGTCCGGAGCAGTGCTGATGGATCGGAATGACTATGAGAAGAAGATGGAAAGTGTTCTTGACGATCCCAGCAAGTTTGTACGCGAAGATAACTGTGATGACCCCAAAGAACTAGAACAACGGATATCGACAGAAGTACAGTTTCTACTCCAGTTTCTACAGTTTCTACTCCACAACTGTGTGGTTTACCGAAACTACACAAACCCGGAGTGCCACTTTGACCAATACTGTCTATGACAAATTCACCACAACACGAATTGGCGAAATGGCTGGTGAAACTGCTTGAGCCAGTTCATAAATCAATGGTCAGACACACTATCAAAGACAGTTTCGAAATAGTAAAGCTGTTGGACCAGATTAATGTGAAAGAGAAACACATGGCCTCGTTTGATGTCCCGTTCGGGAGGTCATACGCATCATCTGTGACCATGTCGAGCAAAACCAACTGGAAATCGGTATACCAGTATCAGTTCTGGAACGACAATTACTACTGTGCACAACAAACGTATCGTTTTCCTTCCTTGGTCGGGCTTACAGACAAATTGACCGTGTCGCAATGGGAAGTCCATTGGGTCCCATTCTGGCAGATATATTTATGGCTCATCTTGAGGAAAAGGCGAGCAAAATTTTGGAACGTTCAGAACTTTACAAACGATACGTTGATGACGCTCTAATCATCACAAGAAGTCTAGAAGAGACAACATGGATTATGCATGAACTCAATCGTCTGCATCCGAATATACGATTTACGATGGAGGCAGAAATTGAAGACACACTGCACTTTCTCGAGATTAATATGACTAGAAGGAATGATGGAACAATCGCCAGATCTGTTTACCGAAAAGAAACTTGGACAGGCCAATACTTGCACTTTGACAGCTTTGTGCCTGTGGAATATAAACGTGGCCTGGTCCGAGCACTATTTCAAAGAGCACGACGTATCTGCACAGAAGACACGATTGACAACGAACTACGACAGCTGAAAGAAGCCTTGACTGAAAACGCTTATCCCGATGCGTTTATCGAAAGGCACAGCAAGCCTAAAGTCATCAGACAAATGAATTGTTCAGTAGGAAATTTACTAGTCACCCTTTGTCTTCCATTCAAAGGTGATGACGTCAATAGCTTGCTCAAACGACGACTTGGATCAGCGCTTGCCCGAACATATTATGCAGCTGACCTCAGAATTGTTCATCAAATGATTAAGATCCCCACACCCTCGGTGAAACAACGTCCATCTCTGTACACCAAATCGAATCTGATTTACCAATTTCAGTGTAGTTGCGGAGCAACCTACGTGGGTCGAACAGAGCGGTAGTTACGTAACCGGGTGGTTGACCACATTCCGAATTGGGTACAACGTTTTGTGATGCAATCAGGGTCAGATCGAAGGCATAATGACAACGTTCAAAACCATAAGATCCCGTCGTCGGCCGTCGCTCGTCATCTTCTGATGACGCAACATCCAGCTGACCGAAGAACTGCGCTTCGGGTCATTTACGTGGCAAAGAATACCAGGCTTTTGGGGTTTGCAATTTTGAGCACATTCATTCACTCATTCGTTCACTCATTCATTCTTTCATTCATTCATTCATTCATTCATTCATTCACTCATTCATTCATTCATTCATTCATTCATTCATTCATTCATTGGTTTGTTGGCCATCATATGATAGAAAACATAGAACGTGATTGCTCAGCTGACGAGTGAACAGTATATGAGCACTGTTTACACGTGTGTTCATCTCACTCACTTGTTCGCAATTAGAACAAGTGCTTATTGACCGACTGCTAACTTGCATCGGAACACGAAGTGAACGATTGTCACACTGATCGGCCTCTTCCACGTGATTGATACATGAATGAATGAGAACTGAGAATGATCCATGTGATTTTCCAGTCCTAATTCAGAATGGATAAATATGGACTGCTCATTGCTCACAACAGTCCACATAAAACCGATTTGTACTGATTTCAATTGGACATATCTCGAAACAAGCTACACAAAATGCCAATGTTCAAAATTCCAAAATTTGTCCCAATAGAACAAAGAAACAAAGTAACAAAGGATCAAACAACACAAAGCAAAGCATACTGAATTTATCAATTTGCCCAACTGGTCGCATTTGTGCACAAATGATTTCACACTTGAAATATAATAGTGGACAAGAGAGAACTGATTCCCTATCTTCTCTTATTATACACTCTCACTCTCACTCTCACTCTACTCAAATAGGACAGCTAATAATAGTATTGTTTTGTGGTTGTTCTCATTTGATTGGATACCTGCCTCGATCACTGTACATTGTTCGTTTCTCATCTTTCGTCATTGCAGCACCACCGAAAAAGGAAGAAGGTGAGCTGTGATTGATCATGTTGCACATTGGTCTTCTTCATTTGTTCAGCATGATTCACTTGACGGATGGTGTGGAACAATGAGGATCATGCTGCTTTGTTCTCTTCTCAATTTTCTCCGCCTCTCTGCTGATTGATGTTGTCGGTTCTTTCCAAATTTGCTTTTTTTTACGTGTCTCTTTTATTTTTGACACAATTTGTTAAGTTTTTCATACTGTACTTCTTACTGGTTACTCTTTCCCCGTCAAGCTGCTTTGTGTGAATTATTCCTTTGCCTATTTTCTTTATGCTTCTCATTTTTTTCCGGTGCATATGGCCTCGAGAGCTTGTACAAGCTGTTTTTTATGGTGAACGTATGTATTTTGTGCCGTTTGTGTACACTTTTCCATGCTTGATTCCTTTTCTTTCGGATTATTATTATACGCATATATCCCATAAGAATGAAGTAATGCTCAAAAGAATGGGAATTTTTTTTCCCCATGTCTCGTTCTACCATAGTTTCGTATTCTGGGATATTTTTTTCTATTTATCTGTGTTTCGCGCCCAGTATTTCTGTGTGAAAGTTTTATCTCCGCATTCCTTATATTACATCGTAATTGATAGTTATATCTTCCTGACCCTCTACCTTCGATTATGTAATGGACGAGCAGAAACCAGTACTACAGGTAAGCTAGACTTTCCGGCTGCACCTGATATCAGCTGATGTTAAGAATGGTTGCATTCCGAATGATTTCGAGGAATTGTATTTATGCGCTTTTCCCGTTCTAATTTAACTGGTCTTTTCTCTACTTCAATCAATTTAAATATGGGATACTGCCTTTAGAATGCTTTCGCAATTTTGATTGGAATATCCAGTTTGATTACAATGATTGCACGGAGGTGTACCTATTCGGTAACCTGCTTCCACTTTACTCTTTCTCCAGGAGGCACCTCGGGACTTACCAATCAATTTGCTCTTCTCACATTCTCGATGACCAGCCTTGGACTGATCCAGTAGTGGTCACATCCTTTTCCCGCAGATATTATGCACAGCTGTAACAATATTTTTGGTTGAATATTTCATAACTAATAAACAAACGATTAAGTTTTGCACAACCAGATTTTCTGTAATTGTTTGCATTTGTTATCGTATACCCCAGCACAGAACGAAATTCCATTACTTTTGAGAAAACTCTTCCAACTCAGCACAGATCTGTGCGGGCTATATTACAACATCCATATCTGAATTCAATAGGCTTTCCACCGAGTCCATCCGTCTACTTTCTAAAATCAATGGAATAATGCGGATTGAAGAGATGCGTTGTGGATCTGAGTTTTCGTAAAATGAATGGTGACACGTTTCAAATATCACTTACAAGGCCATAAAATAGCACGAAGTTGGTAAAAGCTAGAACGCTTACAATAATTACGTCCTAATGCCTTAGTGGCGCATCATCTCATTTGAAACTAGACCTCAATACCTCGAACAAAATGCAATATCCAGGTTACTTATGAAGAATAATTTGTGGAACTAACAAGTAGTCTTTTTCAGTGTGTTGACCATTGCTCAACCGTAACACACGATTTTTCGGAAAGGTATCATTCACTCTGTTAGAAACACATCAAGTGAACTGCAGTTCAAAGAATCCCTGTATATGCACAACGTATCTTGGTTTGAGGAACCAAAATTTCATAACATATTATTCGTATCGGTCGCATTACTGGTATTTACTAAGAGTTCCGCTTATTTGTGCAAAAGCGAAGGTGAACTGAAGTCTCGAATATTTTGAGAGGGGGAATTGGGACCCGTAACTGAGTGCGTTGGTATCTGATATTTCGCTGTTCTGGCTAGGTATCTTTCCATCATTAAAGCATACTTCTAGTCTATGATTTGTTTAAATAGTAGTCAATTCACCAGAAATGTTTACAACAAATGATTCACCATGTAGTGTGCATGCTCAGCTCATCACTGTCAGGCACTGAAGCACCACATATATGTTTGTTCTATGTAATAAATTATCAGTATTTCATATCCAACGAACTGGAACCAGTTGTGCTTGATTTCGAGTCCCACCCGACATTCATCTGAGCCATTCGGCGCAGGTTCACGACGGTTTGCTTCTCTTCCCCACTACACGTTGTAGATTTTAGTCGTCATCGACTTTTGACATACTGAGCTCAGCCTTCACATCGCAATACACTCATACGAAGAAAACATTTATAATGTAACTTTGGGTGCAGTGAAGCCAGTAGAGATAACTCACCGAATATGATTACTTGTTAAGTTTCCATTCAGGATCACACTTGATCTTGGACGATAGTCGATTAATGACAAAGCAATATTCTCAGTGGCATACCTTGCTCAGTTAGACGATAACGCGCCATTTCCACTTTTGAAAGGATCACTCTATTTTCGCAGGTTTCCACTCGAATGGACAATTTTAGTTCTAACAGCAGTATCACAAGTTCATACGATTGTTGGCTGTTCATAAGTGTTTAATAACCGAAATCACATCAACTTTTGGACACATTTAACCAACTCATTGAATTGTGTGAATAGACGAACTCTCATACTTCCGAATTTGAGCTCAATGTGCGCATTGTAGACGAGCACAACACTATGACAAACGCGCTTTAAATTGTTGAACAGAAAATTTCACGTTTGTAATTGTCAGGTTTCTAATCTGAAACTGTCTTGGATGGGAAATAAACACTTCATTGTAAAACGACCGCTCGAATTCCGTGAAGTATTCTTTGTCAGAATATTGATGCATACTCGTAGGACTCCGGAAAGATAAATTTTCTCATGAAAACAACATTGAAGTCTACTAGTAAAATTGAATATCTAGCATAGGCGATTGCTGCTATAGCTATCATACACTGTATCAAGGTAGTCCATTTTCTTCTGTATTGATCCATGGATGAACCGTGTCCATTCTTAAACAAAGGCGTACCAGATGTACAATTTCGGCTTCTTCGCTGTTTTTCCCAGCCCTTTGGATGACGCTCCAGCATTTTCAATGTTTTGAAGCACACTGTCCCAAATGGGCACAGCGAAAGCGCATTGATTGTCTAACCACATGTCATTATTGATAATGAATTTGGCAGTAATAATACAGTTCTTTCGAAAATTGCCCCTTAAACGTTTCTGTAAAGTATGATGTGTGGGAGACACTCCCGAAAATAGACGGTCCAATCATCCGTATTCCCAGTATTCCAGATCACACAGTTAGATTTTGATAATATGGTCTGCTGGAAGTGGTGTGTTGTCGGAGATAATCGACATCTCAATAGTGGCATCGTCTACTCAATTCATGCAAACAAAAGCTGAGTTCACCAATGAATAGGGTTGAAGATATATATTCAGTGTGAGAAAGCAGACAATGAGTTCCAAGTACACCACCCGGATTGGCCTAAGCGGTCTCACATTTGTGCTACAATGACACCAAATTATTTCTAAGAGTTAGAAGCCTGAATCCAAAAATAAATATCAAGACGCCCACAATCAACCATTGTGGAAGACCAAGTTGTGAAAATGGAGATTTTATTGGGTCTGAAGTGAAAAAGAATGAGTGGTAAGAATTAACGAGACTCACTCAGAGTGTTTGTGAAGTATTCATAAGGAACACCAAAAGCGTATTTTCGGCCGATGAGACTAAGGGAGACGGGCAGTTAACTAGTACGGACGAAGAAGAGAAATGGGACTGGGATGCAAACACGGTTGCAGACAGTACACGAGGGATGCGAGGAATTGGTCAAAGAATTGTTTTCACATTGTTATTTAGGATAAAGAAGTGAAGTACAAATATCAGAAACGCGGATGAGGGAAAGTTCAGATACAGGAAAAATACTTGAATGGTTAATTATAACCTAGTGCAAAACAGTATCGCAGTGTTTTTGATAGGAGATAATTTTTAGAAAATCAAGGACCTATTAAAATGGCTAAGTCCAGCTTATTTAGATCGCCTGTTGTTATCCACAGAGTCTGATCATAACACATAATGAGATATTTGGAAAGGCTATAAATGAACTGTCTTATAAGACCAGTGGGAGTAACAGATGCAACCTATGTGTTTTCTAAAAAAGCATGTGGAAAAGTTGAATAATGAACACCAATGATTGCAACCACTGCCTAATCTACAGAGACTGAATCTTAGACTCTCGATTTCATCTGAGACAGTTCATGAGCAATTGTGGGTATTATTTTAAACCCAGACTATCAGAATGCAATATTGTAGTAGGGAAGGCTATGACAACAGAACAAGACGAATATCAAATCGATCGGGTTAATCATTCGACAACAGCGGACGAGAGAATGTATGGTGAATATATCGGAAACGTCCCGCAAGAGACCAAACGAGGCATGCAGAGTTGTCATTCGCACTCAATGGGACCTGAAGCCATCGGGAAAGATGGTCCCGGTGAGTGGCCATCTATTAGGCCACTGACCAGATCAATCGGGACAACCGCATCGCGATCTGGAAAAGAGACTAAATGAACGATTGCACATGAATCACCTACTGAATTATTTTGGCTGTTGAGATACCGGTGGTCCTCATCCGTCTTGCCACAATATTTTAATGTTAAGTATTCGATAACAACGTTGTCGGAAATCCCCGTAATCTGCCAAAGATTCCGTTCAGGTAAATGACCTTTCCTAAAGCAGGTTTACAATCAAATACACAGATGGGACCCGCAATCTGATCGCCAATGTTTACCAGGTACTGACTACGTTTATATTTTAGAAGTGAGCATGTGTAGATACGCAGTTATTAGGTTCACGCATGCCAGTTAAACCAACAAGATCAAATTATTCACATAGGGGAGAAAATATTTGTAAAAATTCACTAACTAACAGGCCTTTTGTCTGGCTGTGCTACATTTCTGTGCTAATCACTACCTCATCGAATTAAAGGAAATCCCTCACCGTGGCTACTCCACACTGTTGTTGTTATCAGAAATATTCACACGCGAACAGACTATTGGATTTTCCGCTCAACCAGATTTAGCTGATCATTTATGTCAAGGAATTCCCTTTCAACCCAAAAAGATGCATCCGTGCTGGCTGGTAGGCTGCCTTTAGTTGCATCCCTCCAGCGAAGACGTCCGTCCCCTTACTGTTCAGTACCAACATAAGTTCACTATTCGCCAAAATGTCACATTTAACCCTGGTTCTTCGTTTTCACATTCGTTTTCTTGCTTGTGTGGTTTGTTTACAAAAATCATGGCCAAACCCACTGTCGACGAACTCACTCGTGTCAATAATTGGCTTCAAACTGTACCAGAGGACAGGACTTTTATCAGAAAGAAGACTGAAGGCGGGGTGTTCACATATCTCAAATCTATCCAGTGTGGCAATTCTGAAGTATTTTATTCATACTCGATGAATGGGATTGACTGTTTAATTATGAAGTACCATCCCAAATTTTCCGGCCATAGGAGAACCACATAAACAACTTTAGGTAGCTCCGTTTTGCACACAGAACACTGTTTCATCTTCCTATAACTCTTTCTAACCCCTACTTGTATCTTTGTTAGATGAAAGAATGCATATCATTTTCATTTTTATTCACGCCTCAACCCAAACCCTCATTGGGTTCGATTTAACTAATCCTTGTGTTTCTCCAACCAAGGGCAACTCTGCTATGATGTTCTGATCGCTGAGCTTGGCGTTTAGATCGCAAACGCTTCATCACCAGTCGAAGTGACATCATCGAGGCACATGCACTGACGATGTCACCTCGACTGGTGATGAAACTTTTGCGATCTAAACGTCAAGCTCAGCGACCAGAACACCATGGCAACCAACAACCTGAGCTACAACCAACATAAATATTTAAAACTATTGAGGGGCAACTCTGTTCTGGGCAGAACTGTCACCAACCGTCCTGAATTATTCTCCCTAATGTTGTGTGTACTTGTCTCAATCGGTGACCACTGTCTGTTTCTGTTGAGGACGAAGACAGACTCCTTACCTGCTTTTCACTCTCTTCCATACTACACAAAACAAAACAAAAAATTTCCGTCTCCGAAATGCTTCACGTGACAACATTCTTTTGTTACAAAAATCCCTTTATCGTGCATCTTCTTTGTTTTCTTTTGAATAGTCGCTAAGTAGCAACCTCAAACACTTCGCAGCGACGATCCATTTTAATTTTTGACATGTATTGTCCCTTAGAAAACCTCCTTCTCTGTAACGGCCGTGTAATCCACATGAAGACGGAAGGAATGTTCCTACAAAACCCGGGATATTTCTAGAGTGAGATACATTTATCTTTTGATAAGGAAATAAACTAAACTTAGTGACTTGCTGTATGCTAATGAACTCCTATGTAGCCACAACAGGAACAAACCATGGTAAGGCTTTTGGCTTCTACTTAGAAAGAAAGCGAAACAAATGGAATTTTCTACGAACGTTGACAGTATCAGCAGTACATTCACTCCCCCATCAAATGACTCTCCAATTGCATTCATTCCAGAGGGTAGGGTGCATATAATCGCGCTCTCTACAGAAGATCTATTTATTCTCTTTCGTACTTCCAAATTAATCTCAGGCCTATCGTCATCACTTTCGAGACGTGGTGCTGTTGCTCTGATCTATATATTTACTTCGATCTTGAACAAATTTTTGTGCTCGTTTTCTATTCCTGACTGATGCAGACCAATCACTATGGTTCTCATACACAAACCCTGTAATTCTAATGTCGCGGCTAAACGCTTTTGTGGCACCGCTCTAACTTTATCTGGTCCTAAACTTATAGAGTGTGCCATTGTTGAGCGTTTGGATCATTCCATAAGCTCTCCCGATCACCATTTGCAATTTGTCTATAAATTGAACACGTACGCTGGGGACACAACCGCTTCCTTAGTCCGGCATATAACCAAATCCTCGGATGGGCCAACGAAATCTGTGAGATGCACTTTTCTAGACTACTCATTCACTTTTGATTCTATTCTGCGGTCTCAACTCCTCCGTGAACTGGTAGCTTCCAGCTGTTCCACATCCTTATTAGCATAGCTGCCTGATTATTGTACCAACAGAACTCAGTGCACACGACCAGATTTTAAAACGTCGAAGCCTATTTTGCATAATTCAGGAGTGTTTAAGGGAACTGTCATTTTCTCAATCATTTTCCACTTACTTCAAAGACCTTCCGTCTAGTCCTCCGGCACATTTATTTATATATGCCGATGATATGGCTCTTTGTCAAGCTGCTTCTGTAATCCAGAATTTCATTAACATTTCCAGAGCCAAAGGCAGCTGAGGATGGAGTCTGAAGGAACATTCACTTCAGAACCAACTTGCTGATACTTTATTTGAAGGAAGGTTGTGGGTGAATGTTAAGACCTAAATAGAGAGTGTTTTCCAGAATTTTGGTGGTTCGGATAAAAAGGAAGATTGGAAGATCAAGGTAGGACATCTAGAGACAAAAACGTAATTGGGATTATTGGTGCCCGATGTACGAGAGTGGCAGGTAAGGGATAGACGAAGATGAACCGTGAAAGCAAGACCAGAATAAGGGAAATCAAAATAGTAACCACAGAAAAGGAATAATGAATCAACAGCCCGAAGATACAGCATTGAGTGCAAATTGGAGTTCGGGGCAGAATCGTCGATCAGCCGTGCTGCTTTATGTTGAATTCGACTATAAGGATAAGTACACGGAATGTAATATTCGAGTGTTGGTCAGAATTTTGTTTTTTAGAATGCAATATCTTACGTACAGCACGATATGCAAGCTGATATATGAAACGAGACCAGTGAGTTGAGAAATATATGAACAAACCAAGAAGGAATGTAGCATTTGTGAAACGCCAGCGCATTGATTCGAAATGTAAATGAGGAGAGAGCAAATGATGTTTGGGGAATTTGATTGAAGGGAAGTTTTGGAAGCCATGAGGTCAATATGATTGTGAATACCATATAAAGAGGTATATTCCAGGGTTAATCGAGTGATGATCACATGGCGTCTTCTCATGTTTTTCCATCTTTGAACTCACACTGTCCATATCATAATTGATCACCGCTGTCGAGGATCTATCGAAGATTGCCTTTCATTTTGGTTCATTCCTGTCACTTCGTACAGTCCTTACAGGTAATTCTGGCCCACGATCAACGATCCGCTTTCTGCGCTAAACTATCAACGCGATTATCCATGTAGAGAATGACCAGAACCCAAATACACAAAGGTAACACATGGTATAAAATAAATTTGATGAAAATGAATGATGGTTGAGGTAGATGGATATGCCAATTTCACACAAGACTCCAGTTAAATTTGGTCACACAAACGATGGTTATCTTCAAAATCAGTTGCTCTGCTGGATGCTGACAAGTCCGTTCTCCGGGTATCATTCAATGAGAGTCGACAATCCTGATGTGTCGACTAATTATAAGTTTGAGAAATGACCGCAGGCAGATGTGGATTGCGAAATGCTGTGGAACTGAGTAGGCCGCATCCAGTGGAAATCGTCGCATCCTCTCCTTTGAATAGAAGTACCAGTCCAGTGAAGTCTGGCGTGAATGGGATAATCAAGAAATCTACCGGCTCAACGCTTTCTTTTCGGAAATATTCTCTGGATCGTTAGGCGAAGCACTTTATGTGGCAAGTCAGTTAGTGCGATTCCGCAGTAGGACTTCCGATAATATGTGCCAATGAAACGATGCAATTAGATATCATTCCTCCATCAGACGCAAAGGTTAACCGGCAAACAGATTATCTGAAAAGGAACAAAGCTGATAGACCAGATCGGTTGTCTCCTTCCTTTTTCAAGTCAATATCAGTTTAAACAAGAATGTGTTTAACGAACTGACAGGCCTAAGTCTTGTTACAGATCCACCGAACACGTTCGCCGGATCAAAATATGCTCACAGAATTTGACTCGAAGCGAGCCGTTTACATAATTAAAAACGAGCTGTAATGTCAACACTGAATAATGAGAGCATTCCGAGAACGCTACACGCTTTGATCGAATAACACTTAAGCAAAATGAGATAACCAAAACAACTGAAAATTAGATTTTCGATCAATTTACATCGGAAGAAAACAATACTTTACATCAAGCTGGAAACATCTTTCAAACCAATTCCCCCAGAACCGGAGATACAGACAACTCAGTTACACCGAAGCACTTAATATTCATAATGACAATCATCGTCTGTGCAACCTAAACGAATAAACTATCGGCTCAGACCTTTCATGGTAACTTCTTCTGAGAGCAAAACAGCGTGGCGAACAAGCTCGTTTTCAGTTATACTTACTCATACCATTACACAACATTAAATATGACTCAAAACAACAACTTCATTTCCAGACCTTCATTTCAGAACCCAAATGATGCAATGTATATTAGATCGTAAATTTTGCTCCCTTCAAAGTCCATTTTATTCCGACACCTACCTCGGCCGGTAGGTTTTTCAGATAATCATTTACTAAGGATAACCCAAGCGAAGTGGCTCAACGTCACAAATTGCAAATGCAATAAAAAGGAAACTAGAAAAGTCGGGCATCAAATACTGAATTGAAATGCGAACGGGGAAGTCATTCTAAAGACTAACTTCAATGGCCTATAGATGAAGCCCCCAACACCTTCCAGTGAGACGACTTCAAAGATCTAGATTTGGAATCTACATGCAATATTGCCAGATAACCAGTCCATCAGCCAATTTCTGCTCATGGTACAAATCGTCTACACTCTCTGTTGTCTTGCATTCAGACTCGAGCACCGTCGAGTAGCTTTGTTTTATTGCCGTGTGTAGATGACTCTCAGAGGAAGCGCAAACAGACCATTTCTGAATGATTCGTTCGATTCAAATGTAATTGTTTGCCGTGTTTAACAAACGTTTTTCACTTTACTTGTGCTTGGACGCAATCATGACGGCAGCCAAATCCCAATCCATGCTTGTGAGTCAATCATGGCCACTCTTTTTGGGTTATCTAAGATTATTAACGCCACACAACATCACAATGAACACTGAGCTATACAGATTGTACGGTCGTTTTGGTAACTGACTCATCCTGCATTCGATTAGTTTGTGATCAAACGAATGTATGTTTTGGTGAATTCAGTGTATCACCACTAACATATCATTCCACACAAGTGTCATAATGACGGAGGCTTTTACAAGGCAATGAGCAATTAATCGGAAATCGTGACAACATCGAGTGGGGAATCAGGAATTACGGATACTTTTTACTCAAATCAGTGGACGTGTTTGGTCTAAAGGTCACAAACATATGCCGCTATATTACATGAATACAAGTTAGACAACGAATTTCGACATACTTCAACGGTAAAAACCATGAAGCTCAGTGAGTAGACCGTCCACACTGTTTTGATGAAACTTAATATATAAAAAAGAGCACCTGCCACTCATACTCAAAGTTAAATGAATGTTTTGGAAAATAATACTTTCGACTTGAACTACAAACCATTTGTTCGAGCTGTCTCCCATTCATTGGATGCTCGAAATGGTGTGCTTGATTGAGGTGTCCAAATGAGGTAAACTTGCCACATCCTTTTCGCTTCCTAAAAGAGACCTGTGGATTGATCTAATTGCACATGTATAATGTCCTTGGACCGAGGACTCTCGTATGGAGGCTGCTGTTGGAAAAGAAATAGAGTGGTAATACTCAACGAAAGCTAGGAACAGACACATTCAAAATAGATTCACGTGTGATAACTAGATTCAAATAAAAGTCAGGTTGATTCAAAAAGACACGGGTAAAACAATACTACAAAGCACCACATTAGCATTGGACGTACAAGATGCTCAACCCAAATTCAAGATTCAGTGCATCCTTAAAAAACAAAATTTAGTAATTCGAAATGGATCGAATTGATGCCAATTACAGCACACCACTTGCCCAGTAGTAACGTTTGAGCTTATAGTTATAAATCGGTTGTATTGTAAAACCGTTAGTGGCAAACAACGGAAAAGTGCTCTGATGGAACAACACATATCCAATCTTGTATGAATGTGCAGCAGCTTTCATTTTTATACGTACTCCAAAACACATTCTGTTTTCTGTGAGGTATGAGTAACCAATCGTTCCTCACTATCAATAGTCAGCCGGCCTTCGACTCTTTTTAAGTGAACACTCCATGGGGTTGTTTGTTGAAAAGCTAAATACCTAAGGTGTATTTGCCGGTCCTTTTATTTAATATCGATGCGAAATGTCACAGGTAATTGAGGCTCTGGGGAAAGCAACAACTCAGAAGTTGAGCATAAATCAAACACACCTCTTGACCCTACATGTCAACTTCATTTAGCTGCGAACAATATCCGCACTTTATGTCAGACAGGCCAACAGGCTTTTCTCACTAGAACATTTGAAAATTTTAGAATAGGTGTACGCTGCGTCTTCGAAACGTGAATACAAGACCTTACTTCTGTAGTCACTCTCCGCACTCCAGATTCAGCCTCTCATTTCACTCTTCGCATGTCGCGTGATCCGATGTCTAGTAGTCGTTGTCAGGCCGGCTTTGGGATTGATTAAGCATCAGAGCTTGGAGTGCACTGCTAGACTAGGTCTCAGTCAACAGTCGATTATGTGCACTTTGGTTCGATGGTTCTAGGCATGTCAACAGCAACAAACTGAGTCGTCGATGCTTATTCGTCGTGTCCCTGTATGCGCCCATTGGTTGAACCTCCTTCGAGACCAAAGACGAATTCCAACACGACTTTTCTGAACTCCTTCGAGGTGTACGTTCAACGGATATGGCTGTCATGGCTTGGGATCTCAACGCTCAAGTTGGTCGTTTGGGAGATTTTGAAAGACACTTTGAAGACCAGTTGGCTATCCCGACTGATGCCTCTGACAACGGCGAACGTCTCATCCAGCTACACTTTGACCACACATTGTTTCCGGCGAGTATTGTCACAAAAACACTGGCGTAGGTCAATTGAAGATTTTCGTTCATTTTTGTATACACCTGTGGAATCAGATCACGCCTCAGCACGTGCTCGCTTCTGTTTACGTCTTGTCTGTGGTCGCGCACACCCCAAAGCCACTCGTCCTGTGCAGTTGCTTCTATCCAATAACAGAGGATCTGTTTTTCAGACAGAGCTGTCTAAGCACTTACCGATGCAGCTAGATCCCCAGGACCCAAATGAACGCTATTTACAGATCAAGGAAGATTCGTATGCCTCTTCGAATGCCATAGAGGACTCTGGTTCAAGCAGACCTCTCAAACGATGGACATCTTGGGAATCAGTTGGTCTGTTGGATGCTCGCAGATCTGACCCTCCGGATGACACATCCAATGATGTGTGTAAATCCCTGAGATGCCAACTGACTAGGATCCTGAGAAATGATCGCAAGCAGTCGTGGATTGCGAAATGTAAGGAAATGGAGTAGGCTGCGCCTATTAACAATACTCGCAACCTTTACCGTTTGATTCGGAAGCCTGGTGTAAGTGAGTTATTCAAGGAGTTTGACAGCTCACTGATTCACTCTCAGAGACGTTGTCTGGGCCGTTGGGCGAAGCACTTTGGCCTACTTCAACAGCGGACGTTCTGCAAGGGAAACAATGCATGTAGATATCACTCCTCCTTCAGGAATGGTAGTTATGCGGGAGATAAATTACTCGGAAAGGTAAAAGCCACTGGATCGGATTAGTCGTATACACGTTTTTCAAGGATGCAGGCGAATCTGTGTTTTTGGACAGTATAAACAACAGTGTACCTGTGTTCGGGATGCGTCTTGCATTCTCAAAGGATAAAATACAGCTGCAGGATTGGGCTGACACAACACCAATTCTTTTCTTGCCAGAGGAAACTCTAGCTGCAGTAGATAAGTTTTTTTTTACCCAGAACAATATCATCCGACCAGGTGAATAGATTTCGGATTAAGTGTCATCGCATATTCTGAAGACTTGTTGAGCTTTTGCTGATCTCAACGATTTGTGGCCCCGGTATGACATACGATTGACTGTCAAAGGTCGGGTGTACACTGCAGCGGTTAGATCTGTTCATTAAGACGACTCAGAAACGTGGTCTTTAGAGTAGAAGATGAACAAAGATTGCCAGTATTTTAAAATTGACATCTCAGCAGCATTGCCCAAATATGGTGGTAGGAACCCAGCGTTAACAATACTGAGATCAGACTTAGGATGTTGGGAACCACAGGTCAGTCTCTGAATCAAGTACTGAATCTCAGCAGCTTAAAGTGGTTGGGACATATGCTACGCATGTCCAACGATAGACTTCCTCGGGGTATGCTGTCCTCTGAGACAGGCAGTGGTTCGAAGGTAGGCTGAGGTAGTCAATCCATGATATGACAGAAAGGTATGGAGAACTTGACAAGTGGTATTGGCCAAGTAGAACGTGTTGGGATTTCGAGTTGGGGTTCACGCGACCCGTCTACCAGATAATAAGTGATATGGTTAGGGGTCGTGGTCAGTGGCATAGTTGATTTCGAACTATTTTGTTATATCCGTGATTCTCGCTTCTTACCTAGTTTCGGCTCCTTCCCACTTCATGCTTCTATTGATTTTACACCTGACTCGATAACGCTGGAAGGCAACAGCCAGAAACAGAGCACGGAAGTGCGAAGTTATTGGTTGAATGAACTGAACAGAAATGATGTGCCGGTCCTCAAATCTCAGGTTGGATATGGGTCTACGGTCAGTTTTTGACAGTCTCTGACATTCATAGTAGAATACGACAAAGCTATTTTACATCCCCATTGTTTCTCAGGTTTTTCGTGTCTCAAGCTCTGAGAGAAGTATCCTGACCTACACTTATACCGGCCCCCCATACCCATTGCCTCAGTGTCATTTTTCCATTTCTAGAATAAGCTGTGGTCATTTAACAGCCTCTTACTAGGAAAGTGATCAGCGGTGGTAGAATACGAACATTGGAAGGTAAGGTCTTTCACTCAACGCGATGACCGTTTGATCAATACCAATCACGGACGGCCTGAACTGTTCCGCCTAGCGAGGAGACCAAACATGCACTCCAACTCATTACTCCATACATCAACGAGCATGTACCTGCTAAAGTCAACAGAATACATACTTGTTGTTCTTGTCTTCTCAGTTCGTAGCACGCGTAGTCCAGATACCGGATAGTCCAGTACATACAGTCGTCCATGTAGATTCAAGTATCAAATTTGATGTCGCAGCATGGAGTCATTGAACATTGAACATTTGAACCTGCACAGCAATCTACTTTAAACTGAAGAGTGAGTCAGAAGTTTGGAATGCTGATGCAGTGTGTTAGGGGGAGCCAATCGTGACCAGTCGTTGTTTGCCTCTGGTTGCCATCGGACACAGTATATATTTGTCGCTGATGGGTTTCTGCACCAACAAAAAAACATTCGAGAAACTGCAGGGACGTTTGATGAACCATACTTTGCCAGCAAGTGTATAGGTCGTCGCGGGTGCGAACATCAGTCCATCGGTTTGTGGAGAGAATGCTTCTGCAACCTAATCAACAGTCATCCTGTTGTTTGGCTGACTGTCCTTTGGACTCTCCCATTCACCCAAAAGCCTCAGGTCATCCGACCAACCTGCACTCGGAAGCACCAAACTCGAGTTTCGCTCTCGTTAGAGCTCATCAGTGGTACAGTCCAAAGGAAAGTCAGCCAAACAAAGAATCATCAATCCCACACACTACTCGCAAGTAGTTGCATGATATATAAATAGTGAGATCATTTGGGGAAACAGCCGCGTGACGACCAGCTATGTGCCGAAAACAACAATGTCATTCTGCAGTAGAGACTGGTGTACCAGAGGGGCTTGCATTTTTCAGGGACCCAAAAAATTAAAATATGACGTACACTAAGCCACCACACCAGGTACTACATACCTGTTTCAACTGTAGCGTAGACACTGATTTTTTGCTACAATGTCAGTTCTTATTTTTTTGGCATTTATCCAATTTATGTTTCCGTCTCTGGTCATACTCCACTCCAGACGACATTGACCAATCAAACATTGGCCTATCGTGACCTGTTCCGACTGTACGCTTACCTCGCGTTTCCGTTAATACGTGACCCTGACACGCTGTCCAGCTCACATGTTTGTGCCCCTGCTCACATTTTGCGCGCAAGAAGGACAAGGTGCTTGAGCTTGTGATCGTGAAAAATGATTTAAGATTTAGGCGACAAATCATCAGCCTCAATGACAAATAACCCAGTGAGACAAGGAATTACAAAATAAAGGAATTGTAATGGCACTTAATTTGAGCCCCCACTGGGATTAAAACACTCGGAGCAAGGCTTCAATGTCAGCGTCTAATCACGTTGATATCGAGGCTGGCTCTAAACGACTTGTTGAACATACACACTGTGTAATAGAACACATTTCTGACACCGGCTTCTTACAATGACCAATCGCTGACCGCACAGCGACCAACTCATATGATGCATGAAACACAGTGATAACCATACCTTTGAAAATCGATACGGTAAT
This sequence comes from Fasciola hepatica, assembly GCA_948099385.1. Lineage (NCBI taxonomy): Eukaryota > Metazoa > Platyhelminthes > Trematoda > Plagiorchiida > Fasciolidae > Fasciola > Fasciola hepatica. Next base: position 2,827,270 of record CANUEZ040000201.1, read on the forward strand.
TTATCTTCCCTACAGAAAATCTTTTCTTTATTCCAGTTTGGTGGTTCACGATAAGTTCGAATGAATCTAGTTTGGACAAGTTGTCATTTATCCACACATTTCAGTAATTAAAATAGTGTGGAACCTATATCATAACAGTAGTATAATGGAGCGTCTCAGGGATGAGTACCAGCCCTGAAAAAATCTGAGGATAACACGTTTTACACTCAAAGCATGAGATATTCTTGTTATACGGTACTGGCGAAAGTATTTCCAGTTTTTGTGGCCACTGTATGATGTAAATTGCCTGCATTCTTATTAACGACAATATTTTCTAGTCACTGACAAAGTTAACAATGCTATGCATATATAACCTCAAATGTTGCTTAAAAGATTTTGCTCCCTCATAAGTTGCGTACTGGTTTAACCACTCCCGACCAGGTTGTAATAAATTCTGCAAATTGTGATTCCTCAATAAGAAAGACAAAGGTTGGGTGCTATTGGAACACCTGGAACAAAACAAGGACGATTTAAAATTAAGTCGCAGCTGTAGTATATAATGACATTTTCTAATAGCACGCCTAAGTAAGGGAGAACAACACGTTTAACATTTGTGCATTTGGGCAAATTCTCTTTTCTTGGAGGTGATAAACCGAACCATGACTCACATCACATATTTGCTTGTCTCATTACTGTGCTTCAAATTACCAGTCTGTTTTAGTTCATGCCCTGTCGACTTCTACGACTCTGGTAACGGTTTGGGCGTGACAGGATTTCCAAGCAATGTCAAATTTAGTCGGGCAAATGAGCTCTGTGAAACCGAGGGCGTGAAACGTGGTCTCAGACTATTTCTTCCCGGTTTGAATGCACTTCAAACCCCGCTCACATTTTCTAAAACTAACAAGATAATTTCTGTTGCCGAACCGATCTACAGAACTTAGAGATGGATGGCAGGTGGGTGACCCAGGTTTCGCCGCCTTCATCGTACACGATCAAAATCTTCATAGTACCCGGGATCCGCTGATCCGAATCATCTAACATGTGCCACTTCTATGTTGCCGAATGGCGTTTTGAGTGACGATCCACAGAAGATTCATTGTCTACGTTAATGTTTTGCAGATTATCAAGCAAGACTGTGCCAGGCCCCGTGGAAAGGTTTCGCCATGATTGACCCTTCTTATTAGGTTCACTATTTGTATCTGAAAACGATACTGAGGGATGCTTCACTTATGCTATTTCAGAAAGCATTGCGCAGTGTGCACTGATATAAGTTCAATAAATCTTTAACTGTGGATATCATATTTATATTCTACATTGAATAGTGTTAAACACGGTACCCGTACTCCTAATAAAGCTCGGTAATCATTTGAACAGGCAGCACAACATCATGCTTGTCATGATGGAGTACAGTCTGTAAACTATTTCCGTTTACAGTCCATATCGGTCGCATTTCAGGTCTTATTACGGTCACAATTGTCAGTAGCGAAAAACCGCGTAATCTCCGTAGATCAGTGGACAAATCGAATGCGGTGTACTTTCGATCGGATATTCAATGATTCCATTCCGTACTACGTTTTTCTACCACGATTGCCCTCCAGGCGGATAAATAAATGTGCTGAGATTTCCACGCCGTCGTGGGGCCCACGCTTTTTTGAATTAGTTTCATGGACTGAGGACTCCTGTCCTGAACATAGCCCAAGTATTTCGTGTCTGGACATGCGTTGCGCGCATATGATTTGGCCACAGTGCGTTCGTCAACGTGAATACAGCTCAGCCTGGATATACACATCACTGCGCGTTGACGCGTGCATCAGTTTACGATCCATAACCAGCCCCACTGTCCCGAGCTCGTGCCCACTTGCGCATGCACAACGATGCGCTAACCCAGTCACCCACCTTTCACTCAAGGCCTGTCTGTTTTATGGTCTTTTTCATCGTCAGACGTTACCAACACACGTTTCGATCAACCCCACTAACATAACACTCCACACGTCTTCTAGTGATACTTACTCGTGCTGCGTAATATGCTAGCCTTCTTCAGCCGGCTATCCTTAGAATATCTCACCAGTTCTTACGTCGTAGTCAGCGTATGCATGCTAACATACTTTCACACACACACACACACGCCGGCTAACACGTGACCATAACTCGAGTAATTACCATTAGAAGACGTGTGTAGTGGTCCAGTATCGATTGCACCGAGTGCATCGATTGCATCGCTCGTGTTAGTGCGGTTGTCTGGTGAACGATGCTCAGTGAAGACAGGAGTGGTGCTAAACGTGGGGTGTGACTCGCCAATGTTTAAGGTATTGAGGTGATCCAAATGTGAAAAGTCTTTGGCCCCGGCGGGACTCGAACCCACGCATGGTCACCACCCTCGCTTTAGTACCGCGAGTGCCCTACCAGCTGAGCTACGAGGCCACGCCCGAGGACCTTCGACTTTCAGCATATGGATCACAGTATACCCGCCCAAACCAGACCATTTAATGTTTCTGGATGGAGGTGACGATTTTAGAACGGCTTATTGCTGCTCTTAGGACAGAGGAATGGAAACAGCATCGATACAAGATTAAAGTCGCTATATCCATTTAACTTGAAGTTAGGCGGTTATCAACTCAAGTGAATCATATGCAAATCCGCTTGAAGCCACCAAGTTTATTCACAGATAATAACGCGCAAATCACGTATCTTGAATACCTCGAGTCCCATATCGATGATATGCGAAATATTACGAGGAAGAAATTGAGATTTTGTTACATCTATTGAAAAACAAAAGAAAAGGTTAATGTCAATTTAACGCAGAATTAACTGAAAATATCCGACTGGGACATCAGAACACTCGGCAGAGAACGAGATTGTTTTCCGTGCTTCACAACTGGCTAAATATAGCACATTTATAGGCAGTTAAATTAGGATTATAGAGGAAAGAACAAGAAACTTGGCAATCATGGTGACTAAAACCGACAATTTCGTGTCCATATAGTTTCAGTACTACCGGTGTCACGAGAGATAGTGTGTGTTGATAATTGTGATGCAGAATTGTTTGAGCTATCAGATTTGAAAGGTAAGTCAGCGCCATTCGCGCACACAATAGACAATATGAGAATATCAGTGTTTAACTTCACTTCGGGGTACTTGATAGATTCACCTCCATATAATCGAATAGTGCACGGAGTTTACTTGTCATTCGAGAAACTCAGTGAGACCGGTTAGGTATATATTCAGAGCAACTGGAAGGGTTGGGCGAAATATCACTCTGTTCAAAATAGCTCGTAATGTTTTGAAGAATATCAGTTAAGTTAAATAAATTACTCTCCGGTTGATACAGTAGGACAGATAGTTACGATTTCACCATAGCTACTTAAAAATTCGGAGGAGCCAAACAAGAGGTCGATAAATTCGATGTGGCAAAAGAGCGAAAGCGCAGTAACTTGAAGAACGCGAGATTCATTAATTAGGAATCCGGAAGACCTGCAGGCATTCTAATGTAATATGCACTTAGCAGTATAAACAGAACTGCTTTGCAGTTTATGGTTAGAGTGGTTAGACAAGATACATCATATCATTCCATTTGACTGACATTTCAGTGGCATGCGTATGTGTTATTTTTCTGGTTCAAGGAAACTAGCAATGTTCCGCCACTTCCATGTTAAAATACCTCGGTCTATGTAGAACGGTACCCCGGGAGAATTGATTTAATGTCATAATTTGCATAGGTAACAATGAGTGTTTGGAAAAAGGTTCATATAGGACGGAAAAATAATAATTCCTGTAAGATGCTACATTTCTGGTCTACTTTTTGGCGCAGTGCAATCCGAAATGATATAATTTATTACTCTCATTCTACATCACTCGTCCTCGCAATGCTATCTAAATGATGGAAATTCATACATATGATAGAGTAGAATCATGGAAGTGGATAGGAAATACCAAATGAAATTAGAGGTTGAATGACTAGGACGATAACAGCCGTGTTCGGTTCAATGATCAGCTAAAGTGGAACACAATTAATTATGGATGAGCTGCTACGCTATCATTTAACGCGTCAGTTGGCTTCCGTGTGCAATTTATTGAATTAAAGCAGAAAAAAATTCACAAAACCATAAGCCTCTCTACAGCATGGAAATCTCGGTACATTTTTTTATACTCTGGCAGAAAAAATTAGTACACGTTGGTATCATTGACTGTACGATCGCGAGTATACTCCATTCAATTTGTCCTCTATCCAAGGTGGTCACACTTTTTGGCTAGTAGCAACTGTGTCAGTAGTACAAACTGGGATTCGGCCGATATGGATTGTCACCGGAAATAGTTTACAGACTGAATACAAGTATGAATCTGTGGCTGCCCTGTAGTAAAAACCAGTAAGGTTTATTGAATTTTGCTTAGACACAAGAGCAAGAACAGTGTGATAGGGAAGGAGAGTATTTGTCAATGGGCAATTTCACATGCAGTAATGTGGTCTTCAATTTCAACTTAGTTCACATCCCCCATAATGTCACATGTAATTACACGTTATTTGACTACTCTTTCCGATACAGCAACTAATCCCATTACTTGCATCAGTGATCTTGATCTATAATGATTTGAACCATGGGATTACAATTTTAAAACTTATCTTAGCCCCAAACTCTAATATTTGTCAGTTGCATTTGTGAAATTTTAACACCTGACTAAGATTGCTTCCTATAATAAGACATTTCTCACCAAATTGTATTTATTATTTAGTTCCAATATTGAAGAAGTGGTAATTATTTTCGTCAGTGTGACAAAATCCATGGACAGAACAACGGGTATCTATTCATCCGTACCACGTCATTTGTCAGGGAGCTGTCGTAATTTTAAAATGGGAATCCTGGCTTTGCTCTCAGTTGGTTTTCGTGTCTGTTTACTAAGGGCTTTGTCATGATGCATATAATAAGCACTTATAGTACCTGCTGAACTTGGTAGAGGCAAAAGCCAGTTGACAACTATATATTATTCGTTTACATGATGGATTATCAAGAACTGAAATTAGCGAAACTATTGTTTGTAAAACCTCGATTTAAATTGATTCACAAAATGGTTCACATAATGTGACCTTTAAGAGAAAGGTGCAGTTTGGGAAATGTTATTAAAGAAACCAATGAGCATATTTTGGAAGACTCCTCATTCTCCCATTTCTATGGTTTGAGTGTGGCATGCACTACTCTCCTCACTTCACAATTGGGTCTTTAGATTGCAAGTACTGTGCGTGAAAATATGTATGGGTAAAGCAGGACATGTGCCCACAATTTGATCGAACCTAATTGTGGAACGATATAAAGGAAACTAGTATGCCCATTGGATATCCAGGACGGGAATGCTTTAATGTTGAATACAGCAGTCGTGGGTTATATGGTTTTATTTACCGGGGATTGATGTGATTTCTGCTCTTTCGAATACGTACAGAAGTGATTCAAAAAGAGGCATTGATTTGAGAGATTCCAAAACCGATGCGAGATCTACGTTTGCTTCGTCTTCCAGCCAAAAGAGACGATTGGTATTGTCAAATTCCTTTGTTCCTGTGATATCATGTGTACCGATGACTTCATCATGCAACGTGATCAAACAATATATTTTCGGCATTCTCAGCTGAAAGCAATACTCTGCCTGTTAAATTTGCATTTTCAGAGAGAGAGGAATCAACAATTGCTAGAAAATGCAATTGGGAAACACATTCTACGACTGATGGGGTAAAAGGGCTGGTAAGAAATATATATATATATATATATATATATATATATATATATATATATATATATATATATATATATATATATATATATATATATATATATATATATATATATATATATATATATATCCATGTATTTATGTATCAAAATTAGAAAATGCATCTCATAACATAGTGAGTGTTGCCAAACACTGATCAGTAGACATATCTGTCGCAAGGCTTCACTAGAAGAAAATATGCATCCGTCACTCCGTGAGCTGTTTTCTTGAGAATGTTTGAATGTTTGAAAACGTGAAAACTTATGTTCGTACACATTTGATACAGCATATCCCATCTTTGTAAATAAAGAATTTAGGCATTATCATGGTAGAAACAATTAGGGCTTTTGGTTGAATCCTGAAGGCAAATTTATCGGGAGGCATTCATTTTAACTCTAGTTTTAAAGATATGCTTTGGTCGGATCTTTACTTTGCTGAGCGTCGTTAAGTCCACGAGAGATATCTTAAGCTCTGATAAAAGCCTTCTGAGCACATGCTATGGTCATGTTGAGCGGAATCATAGCAAATATAGTTCTCTCGCGAATTATATTTTAAACTGTTTGCATATGCTCAGCAATCAACGTTGAACACGAGAGCTTGGAACCATGGGGACTTACATAAACGCGTTTTGTTCTGCCTAGAATTTACTCACACAGTCCTTCGTAAAACACTGAAGTTACCCCAAGAAAAATAGCGTTCATTATAGCTATTTGCTTAAACCGTGGATGTTTCGGTTTCTTTTAGTTAATAACTATAAGAAGAATGAGCCATGACTAGATGGCAGTAAAACATTATCTTTGTGTACGAACACTTTGAAGAAGTACCACTCCAATTCAAGTGTCTATATGTATATAGGTATATACAACTTAACATCAATTTTACAGAACCAACCAGTTTTATCCCGAAAAAGCCTCATAGGTTATGAAATGCCGATATAAAACGAGATTCTTATGCACATCTTATACTGCTCGCTCGAGTATGGTACACGAAGCACTCGGAAACAGTCATGAAATTGATGACAGCGACTTTTGTGGGAATGCTTTTTTGGACAGGCTACTTCATCCGCATAGTTTTCAATCTTTTGTGGAATTGGAAAACTGCATTCAAAATGACAGTGCTGCAGGTCAAACACACATTATTTTTTAATGTACCAGCGCGAAAATTGATATTGCCGCGTTCGTTGGCTCCATTGTTACAAACCAATTTGTTATTATAGGCTAGTTTTATTTCGTAACTATTATGAATAATCTGTGGACAGGGGTTTTATTAATCATTGAGGTTAACTGGGACCTTTTGGCCACTACGTCTACAACCAAGTTCTCAGTTTGAGAAAACGGATTCTTTGTTGATGGTCAACACTGACAGCCGTCAGCAAAAGCGAAGTTTCAATCTCATAATTCCTCTTGCTGAAATGAGGGTTTGAAGTTGTCGAAGAACCGCTTCGAAAGGGGTTGATTGTCAAGGCGCGTAGCATAAAATGTTCGCTCAATATATTTGGGAGTGTAAATCTAAGTAAAGTTGCAAATCTGCTTTCGTTTTTTCTCATCTTTCTGATGGCCAACAGGCGCCAAATACCCCATTCAAAAATGACTCCATTGCAACCTTTTATATGTACTGTTTTGAATATCTCTAACAGCCAGATATATGGTACCACGCACTTGAGTACTTATGATTAGTAGCTGCAAATTTAATAAGCTGTAGTGAGAATGTCCGTTATACTGCCATGCTCAATCACATTCTGTTGGTTGAATTCATTTTGTTCACTGTTCATCGTAAACATCGAGGCATTTGGGAAGCGAATCAAGTCAAATAAATCCTTCATTTTATGTATCTCTAACTGATAGTGGAAAGATCGAAGGAAGGCGAATATTTTATATTCTAAAGATCCCCTCAAAAGTGATCTTTTGAGCTAAACTAGCTATCAACCCAATTGGCAATGCAAACGGAAACTTTTGTAAATTGTGTGCTTTTAGTACAATTGGAAATGCATAGGAGTGGAAACTTTAGCAACTGGTTTTCTAATGAACACAGCATGTTAAAAACAAATATTGGGCTTTGACTGAAGCAGGAGAGAATGCAAAGCTGCATGTGGTAGGGTACTTAGTACCTCTTGTGCTTGACCTGTACATGGTAATTTTCCTATAAAACTCACTGGTTTTATTATTTCAAGTAAAATAATCGGTTAACATAGCAATGAAAATGGGTCAGATAAGTTACAAATTGCAATTTCTTCTTTAGACTCAGTGTGACCACCAGCTAAATCTAATTAAAGTTTCGTGCGAAAATATTTGGTAATCGTGGAATTCTAGAGATACATATTCAACAGAACACGAATGAAGGATCGAAGAAGGTTGGCAATTTTATTCGCATGCAATCCTTTTTTGCACTTTGCCGAATAGGGCCTTCAAATCGATGTTGCAAAAGTTGTGAAGTAAATCAAAAGAGGCTTGTTCTGTCTACTCACAGTTAGGTTTACCTAATTCAATACTTGCCGGAAACGGCATCGCATTGCATGCTCACATTTACCAAGGGTTTTTTCACAGGTTCCTCTTCGAAGGCTTTCTCAAAACAAAACTGATCAATCCCTCTACCCATCCTTCACAATCTGTTAGGTGACTCGTACCATAGTGTACGTTCCTTTCAACAACCAATCAAAACTATTCCGAATTTTCGGACAATGCCAAATTTTATTGAAGTCCACTGGCAATTCGGCACAGACCAATATAAAAATGGATGTAGCGATAAATCAGTACATTGTGTGAAATTCCCACGCAGTTACCTTTTCTCACTCGCGTGACTCTAATCAGCTCGTTACCCGGACCTTCCCAACCAATTCAGTCTACACGCCCTCCCTTCCTTTCACATGTTGAACCCGGTTACCTTGCCTCGGTTCATTACAGTTCTCCCACCAGTGTACTTTTACAGTAGACCAATTTTTCATTGCGGCCAATCCAGGGGCCTACGACCTTCAAGTTTTGTGTGTCATAGGTGTCCGACCTTGCGTGTCACGTTTGTATCCGTTCTTTGTTCACTTTCTCACTCGCACCGCATGAATGACCTTCGTACTTTCCTTCCATGCTGGAGATCACGCCGCGCCTGCGTGAGGGTCTAGGTCAAGCGTGAGTGCGATTCTTCTGATCCTTGTCTGAACTGATTACATGGTTATACTTGTCCATCCATATCTTATACGCTTACCACTCTTTCCCTGATTGGCCAATTGTTCTTCCTATAAAAGATGGATTTCACGCTATTCCAATGACTTGGCCCCGTATTGCTCGGCATGCATTCCCTGACAGACCCCTCCGACGATTTGAAGTATATTCCTGGGTCCTCGTGACTGGATTGCCCCACAAATTGAGGTATGTTGCCTGTAATTGCAGTGATTGTTCTCTTAAGAACACGTAGTTCATCCATTCGCCTTATTCGATTTGGGTTTTGGGTTCGTGTTCTACGATTCACTCATTCACCGGACAGCGGTTTGATCACAATAGAAGCTAGTCGCTGTGTCCACTGCTAATGTTTTCGTGACTGTGTGTGCGATAGTCACGTGTGGTGCACAGATTGCATCCAGTGGTCACGGTGCCTCAGACAATAAAAAACGTTCGGACTAGTGAAAGGGCAGCTTTGATCCCCCAAACCATTCAACTCCATCACTGACTGATTTTGTTCCATTCCAAAATGAACAGAATCGTTCAGGAAGTTGTGCTGAGCAGCATAATAAATAGTCCTATGTTGTATATGATGCGTTCGTGCTATCAAACGATTCTCTGACATAGAGGCTGCATTATACATTAATGTGGTGCGGAGTAGTGTAACTGATCTGATCGGAAAGCACTTGAAGCCCGAACAACCTCTTCCCGAAATGTACAAAGATCCCTGAAAGTCAGATAGGATAAAATGCCATCAGTAGGATAGTCGTTGCTAATGATGTAATACAAACGCTTCGAATGACAAAAAGACCTCAGTACCATCACCACTAGTGATGGCCAGATTATTTCCCCCAAACACTGGCGCTTGAAAAACGATATAAATCGAAAAATCTGAATAGTCCCATGGTTATGGTCACATTGGGAACAAGATATTAGTGAGAGCATTGTTTTTGTTATCAATGAATCCTAAACGTGCTACTATAGTTCATATGGGTGAAGTAACTTTGGGATGCGTTAGCCAATAGTCGGAGTAAAAGCCATTGTCGTGATGTGAAAATGTGGTATGTGTTTAGATGGGAACGAGGAGAATATCTTTATTATTTGAGTGTCGTGGTGAGAGTTTCACTGCCACCGTCACGATGGTGAGTTTTGGGATTCGATCGACCACCCGCGGCTTGTGGTTTTGGCCAAGGCAGCTCGAGATGCTGGGCCAGTCGTTTTTGTGCACATATTTCAGGCTCTACTAGGCGAATGCTTCTGCCTTGGCTAGGGCTCGAAATCGGACTAGTTTTGATGGATCAAGTAACTACTGCAAATGATCCAGAGTGCTACTTCTAGGTCCATTACTTGATCACCATGCATCAAATGACTTAAAATCGAACTATTGATCACACTGGTCCGGCCCCGAATCAACCATCCTGGTGCAGTCCCAATGGACAAGCAAGATTATTTCGGAAAACGGTTGCAATTAATTCAAGGCCCAAATTCGTTCTCCACATGTCCCAAATGCAAACAGAAGACCAGGAAAATAAGAAAGAGACTAGTTGGACTTTCGAGAAAATTAATAGTTCGTGGCTACACAAGCGACGCCACTTTCGACAAACTGAAACGAAGTGGCTAGATCGTTCCATTTCTTGAAGGCCTACCCAAAATTTAGAATGAATGGCATCCCACTAGACCAATTCTCACCTCGACAAATTCACCATATCAAGCAACATCTCATTGGCTAGTAGAACTATTGAAACCCGTTCGCGTAGGTTTTACCAAGCTCATCTTGCGAGAAAATTTGCAGCCAGTGTCCACCATACAAGATTTATACATCCAGAAGACCATACTCTCGCTAGACGCTACATCACTGTTCACGAATGTAAGATACGTATGTCCGATTCCTGAACTAAAGTCAATTTTATCCGGTGTCTAGGCCGAGTTGGAGTGATGCGCTTTCCTCAGGAACCAAATCAACTAGCTGAGGTTTATTAGCGGTACTGCAAACAGTAGTCAATCAAAGTGGTAAATGTACAAACCTCAAAACGTGGCTTCTTCAGGGGAATCACCGTTTACTCACGTTCCGTACAGTTCAGAAAGGATAACACGTACTATGGCCAATTGGCCGAGGCACAAGTCACCAAATCGGTTACCGAAACGACCACCAAAATCCATGACAAGGAAAAGAATGCTCATTTAAGGGACACAAACGAACGGAAAGGCGAACATGCGGAAAACGATCCGTGGTTCTGACCAACGAGTGAGTAGGGTAGGGATTCGCTCAGACACGCAAATACACGATTAGTCACCAGTCGAACAGGTCACAGTCTTGTGTGGATGCGTGTGTGTATGCGTCAGTGCATGTGCGTGATTATACATGCCTGCCGAGTGCAGCCGATCAGAATTCGGTGCCCAAATCTAACAGTCTAGTCCAGGTCTAGTCAATCAACCGAGTGGTGGTTCAGCATGAGAGTGTGTGTGAGCGTGTGTGACGAACGGACAACGCTTGAGAGTGATGAGGAATCATGTGAACTGATAGCCGTGCAATCATGTGGTCAACGTCTAATGAACTAGGAACATGTCAAACCGGTCCAAACGTAGCATAGGTTGGTGTTCATGAGTGAGCAGGGTTGAAACAGGCAAAACAAATTCAACACCGCCACGCCAAAGCCGGCACGGCTTTACTAACGCTCCACCCGCTACTGTGCACACTCCAGACGGCTCCATGCAAAATTGGTGCAATTTACTCTTGTCACAATCACAGAAACCGAACTGAAGCACGCCCTACTCACGAGTGGGTACCCTACTAATCGTCGGCCCCTCCCAGTAAGTACAGTCTGCGGATGTCTCTCAGGACTTGTCCCTTTGAGGTTCTCACTAGGGCCTCGCGAATTCGCCCGTCTGATCCACTATTGATACCGGTTACAACTCCTTTCGGTCACTTTCCACGAGGCTGGTTCTCTCCCAGTATCAGCACTAAGTCACCTGCCCTCAGATTTCGCCGTGGTTTTCTTCATTTATTCCGAGTGTTCAGCAAAGGTGAGTACTCCGAAAGCCATCTTCGCCAAAAGGTATCCGACAAGAGCTGACTTTGCCTCTACTGGCGTGTGTACCGATCGCGCAGGTCAACTTCTGTTCCGATTGCATCGTCCTGTTTTCTCATCAATAAAATAAAGCTAGGTGATAGAACTCCAGGTGTTTCTGGATCTTCATATACAGGTACTAGAGGACGACTGTTTAGAACGCGTTCCACTTCCGTTAAATAAGTCGTGAGTGATTTCTCTGTTAGAGTTTGCTCTCGTGATACGGAGCTGAGAATCCGTCTGACGGAACTTATCATGCCCTCCCACACTCCATCCCGGTGACTCGCGTAAGGTGGATTAACGCACCACTCAATCCCCCTAGATAGCATATCATTTTCAATTTTGCTGTGTACCAATCCTGTTAAGGATTGCTACATCTCTATTTCTGCTCCAACGAATGTCTGGTCTCAATCGCTGTACATTTGCTTGGGACATCCCCGTCTCCCCACAAATCGCTCGAAGGTCATGAGGAAAGAGTCGGTGATGAGAGAATGAGCTACTTCAATGTGCACCGCCCTGGTTTTGAAACATGAAGAGATACAGCAGTAACGTTTTCTAGTCACACGACCTTCTCGAACGTAGGACAGTCCGAAATAGTCGATTCCGATTACTGCAAAGGGAAAGTTTTGGGTCACGCGTGATGCCGGTAGATCTGACATGAATTGCTCTATAGGCTTGGCTGCTCTTGCCTTGCAGCCAATGCATTGCATAATTACTCTTCTCACGGTGGAAGCACCTCTTATGATCCAGTATTTCTCTCGAGACGCCGCTAACACGTGCATCAACCCCTTCCCTCAAATGATAATGAAGAACTATGATGGTTGTGACTGGATGCTGACTGGGCAGAATTATAGGTCTCTGCCTAGTTTGGGATATGCTACTGTTGGTTACCCGTCCCCCAACTCGCAGCAGTCCGTTCTCCATTACCGAACATAGGTTCTTCAGAGAAGAACGTCTCGGCGCCCGCGTTCCAGCGGACCTCTTCTGCCTCAATATACTGTCAATTATATCGGGAAAAGTCTGGCGCTGTACGTAATGAAAGGGGGCCAACTCGACGAACTCCAATTCGGACACCCTCAGATTTCCCTTTAACATCGTCTGCTTGGGTGTCCTGTAAGTCTTTACTCGAATATACTGCAGAAACTGTGTCATCCACGCACAAGCTCGTTTTAGGTCCAGCCAGGACGAATTGTAAGAAATTATTCGGTTTAATGGATAGATTGTTGAGGACTTAGCCATGACTACTGACTGCTCTCTGGTCTCGAGGTAAGGCAAACCTTCAACCAATAACTGATTACTCGAACAAGGCCAGTTAGGCTCCGTTTCCCGTAGGAAGTCCGGTCCTCGTAACCACTTGCCTGGACTAGTGCTATCACCGCAACTGACTCCTCGAGACGCCATGACCGCAGGGTTCTCGCTGGTAGGGACGTGCCTCCATTGGTCAACTGTCGTGTGTTCGTGTACGAACCATAAGCGGGTGCCTACGAATGTCTTGAATCTGAGTTGAGTATTACGAATGTAATGTAAGTTGATCATTGAGTCCGTCGAGAGACACACATTGTTCACATGTAAGTCTGCTTCCCTCCGTATATGTTGCAGGAGTTTCACCGAAGGCACTGCCGCTTGTAACTCTAGGTGGGTATCGTAACAGGTTTCAGAGGTGCAACTCTTGCTTTTCCCAATAGGAAGCAACAGTGGATGGAAATATCCGGAGATCTATACCTCAGGTATGCTACCGCGCTATAGCCCAACTCGGAAGCGTCAGAAAACAGATGTGCGACGGCGGACTGCTGGCCCCGCGTGACATATTTGAGACATCTCGGTATCGACAGAGTTTCGACTGCGGCCAATTCTGATTTCCACATTTCCCATGCTAATTGGATGGGTTCGGTTACCGGGTCGTCCCACCCACAGTTGCTTTGACATAACCTCTAAAGTAAACATTTGGGCTGAACAAGCAATGGGGCGATAAACCCGAGTGGGTCGTAGAGTGAAGCTGTAAATGAGAGAATAACTCGTCTAGTGCCCTTTACAGTGGTAGAGCAATTCAGAATAGATTTGTAGCCCATTCCTGTCAAGGAAATTTTACTGCTTACCGCTTGTCGTACGAGTTTCCTGAGGCTGGAAATGTCGGTTAGCTTAATTTTGTTTCCGTTGCAGATTTCGTTTAGGAAGCTCTCAGCAACATCATCGGGGCATTCAAACTGCGATTCAAAGATATCCATAGCTCACACATATCCTTCTTGAAAGGGTAACATCACGCAATCTTCCATGGCTCCTCGTGCCTCTCCAACACAGCAATGGATCAAATAACATAGCCTCTCTCTATCGTTCAGCAAGCCGCTGGCCACACCTGCCTTGAAGCTGCTAAGAAATTTTTTACAATCGATTTGGTGTTCCGCCGAACTTGATTAATTTTATATCCGTTAACCTCATCCGACGACTAGTAATTGTTCTCAGCTCGGCGTCTTCCAGAACTCTGTGATTGGCTGGGGCTCGACAATCTTCAACGTAATTCCTAACAGAGTCTAACGAAACTTAACCTGGAGGCTCATCTGAAGTCGATTCGTCCTCACTTGACTGAAAACTAAAAGCCAAGTTCTTTAGCTCTAATGATATTTCCCGCAGCCTAATCTTCAAACCTTCCATGCCCTACTACTGTAAAGGGCATTGTACGACGCTTGCCAGATTCTATGCAGTTAAGATGGGCAGAGATAGCCCTGAAGAAAGGATGAGAAGGGACCAAGCTATTGTTTCGTCACCTAGTTCTGTACCTGAAAGAAAGCCTTTCAACCTTTCCCTACTGTTACCGTCAAGGAAACAGCACATTAAGCCAATGGAAATGGGACGAAGATACCCGTCAATCTTATAGAGCGAGAAGATGGATTACCGTGATAGCTGGCCGCCTTGATGAGAAGTGTGCTGCCTGCTGTGAGGACCACGGCTTAGAATCCTGCAGTAAATTCTTGTCTATGTGCTACGAGGAGAGACTGAAGGTTATTCGAGATGCAGGGCTATGTTTCAAGTGTCTGAAGCTTGGTCACAGGGCCGCTGCGTGTCCTACAATGAGTCGCTGTCTTGAACTCGACTATTACGGCCGTCATCACATCTTAATGCATGTGCCCAGATAACCCAATACACCAGCGAAGGCCAATATTAATTTTGTGAATACGGAAGTCCCACATACCTTTATGGGATTTGTACTGGTTAGAATGGTCGGACCAAGGGGCTCTAAGGAAACCTATGCCTTCCTCAATAACTGCTCAGATTCAACTCTTCTATCTTCGGCGGCAGCCAATTCATTGCGGATTGATGGCCCACTAACGAGACTCAGTGTGACAACCCTCGCAGCAACGGCGTCTCAGGTGACCTCAGAAGTGAACCTTGCTGTTTAGTCACTAAGTGGTGATTAACAACTGCAAGTGGAAAGGGCCTACACACTGAAAACACTGCCAATGCAGACTGCTCACATCCCATCGGGCTTGGACTCCTGGTCGCATTTAAAGGACGTGCATTTTGAAGAAATCAAGGACAGGATGGTTGATCTGCTGATTGGCACCAACACCCCCGGAAGCCCACTGGGTTCAGGATCAGCGCATTGGTACTTCTCATCAGCCGTACGCAGTGAAGACAGCCCTTGTTTGGATGCTCCTTGGACCCACCGGAAGGGGTACTACTCAGCGGAAGTACGTAAACTGCTTAGCTTCAGAGGTGACGATGAAGGCTGAGATTCTAAAATTGTATGAAACAGAATTTGGGGAAGCAACCCATAACGGGAGTGTGTCGCATTCATTAGAAGACAAGGTCACCCTATAAATCGCCCAAGGTTCGGTTACCGTTGTGGAGGGTCACCATCAGCTCAACTTACCTCGGAAAAGAAACTGGCGGGAAATACCGGAAAATAAGTACCTAGCAGAAAGACGACTGAATAACCTTCGCGTTCGCATCCTGAAGTATCCGAATCTCTTCTCTAAATATACCTATATAATGGAGACATACGAAAGGAAGGGATACATTAGCACGGTTCTGGAAAATCAGTCCAATGAAATACGTTTCGATCCACATCACCCGGTATTAAACCCACATAAACCTGATAAGGTCAGGATCGTTTTCGACTTTGCGGCTAAGTCTGGAGGTCTTCCGCTGAACGACTGTATCTATTCTGGACCAGTTTTAACAAACGACTTGACGGGAGTACTCATGCGTTTCTGGCTACACAACATCGCTCTTGTCGCCGATGTAGAAGATATGTTCCTGCAGGTTCATCTACCTACGGAAGACAGACATCCCATGAGCTTTCTCTGGTACCCATCTGGGGAGCTTGACGCCCCACCGAAAATCTATCAGCTAAATGTACACCCGTTCAGAACTACGTCCTGACCGTTCTGCGCCGCATTCGCCCTGAGGCAAGTCACCAATGATCAACAATCAGTCAATGAGGAAACCTGAGCACCATAAAGCGCAATTTCTATGTTGACGACTGTCTGGTTTCCATTGAATGCGTGAAGGAGGCTATAACCCCAGTTGAACAGCTTCGGAGCGTGCTGATTCGCAGAAGATTTCGACTTCACAAATGGGTCTGCAATGCCGAGGCAGTAATAAAACCATAGCCCCAAGTGAACAGGCTTCCACATTGATCAGCCTGAGTCCCAGTGACCCGATGGTACAAGAAACGCTCGGTTTGTATTGGCGAATAAAGGACGACTGTTCCACGTTTAAATTGGACATTCCCAATCGACCGGTCGCCGGAGAAAAATGCAATACCATCGGTGTTTCACCTCCCAGTACTTTGCACGCAGCTATGATTTGGTCAGTTGTATGGGTGGATGGAGTTATATCTCACATGGGTGCATCCTTTTTAAAAGTAAAACAGCTTGATTTTCCACATATATATCTGACATAAATCGGTGCTTACGGGTGACGTCATTTGGGTTAGCTTTGAATAAATGGTGTCAAATACATACGGCCCAGTGCCACACATATTATCTAAGGATGATCAAATATTTTTGTGACCGTATATTGAATCAGGAAATGAGAATTTGATTACAACCTAATTCGTTTCCCCCTTGCCAGTTGTTTTTTGTAAACTCATTTTTGCGGTTGTTCTCTGTCACACATTGTAGTGCGGAGAACGGGACGAGTACCCTACAGAGTGGGCCAACCAATTGGCAGCTGCAGACCAAAGAAGAGATGGTGAATATACTGAAATTGTCCCGCAACAGACGAAAAAAAGCATGTGGACTCGTCGTTCAGAAACAATGGAATCTGAAGTAGCCGGAAAGATAGGCCATGTGAGTGGCTGCCGGACAAGCCATCGACCGAGCCAGTCAGACCAACCAAACAGAAATGAGAGTCGAATGAATCAACCCAATAGTGATAGGCTCCTGGTCAGAGCGGAGCAGAAATACTCAGGCAGTCAGAGGATCGACGGAGCAACATCGCGGTCTGGAAAAGGAACTATACACGAGTATACGTGTTTCACTGAGTTGACATGCTTGGCCGCACAAATACTGGTGCTCTTCCCACGTCTTGCTTTTTCCAACACATATGAGTAAGAAACGACCGTTCTAAATCCACTCACAATCACGACTCGAGATTCCAGTCGATGCATATCAGATCAATCGTATATTATCCCACGATTTCACCGGCCAGAGATTGTCTGGACGAAGTCAAAAAGGTCAAATATATGTGCACCAAATGCGTGACTAGTACTTTTTTTTTTGGTTTCTTTCCATACCATCTCTTTTCCCCTAACGAATCGTGTAACAAGATTGCATTTGGATAAGGATTTTCTCATCGTGTCAAAATAGCCCTATTTTTATCTCCAGGACATTGTGAATGGAAACGATGATCCTTTCTGTTGAGTAGCCCGTGGTGAACATTTTTGTCTTTATTTGGAATCAAGGTGCAGCCTAACAGGATATACAAGTCTATGTAGTCCGAACGTAAATGAGTATATGTAAAAAACCAATTGTCTCAAAAAAATACATTTTTCGGTACCGCTTGATGTGATGATAATTTTATAAATATTTTGTAAAACAGTGAACCATCTAATACTAATCATCAGTGTACTGTAAGTATGTTAATTGTCACGTGCAAAACTAAGGACGTCCGCAGAAAAAGACATTGAGGTTAACCAGCATCGTTTACCTGAATGTCTCCAAGACGCAACAAAATGTAGCGATCTGAGTTGAATCTTTGTAATCCCGTAGCGAATATGGCCTCATTGATTTTTCGGTATATGGAGAGAAGGTCAAAGTTGCAGGTGTATCAACCGAAATAGCTATTATCACTCTGGCTGCCAACATTGTTTGTGAAGGAAAAAATCGAAACCATAAATAACCACTGACTCTGAAGTCGAAGCTTCATCGAAAGTATTGACGGCGTTGCACGGTTTTGTACATTGCTTTGTAGGTCCTTACTGAATTCAGATTTATTCCCAAGAGCATTTTCTATCTACCAATGAAAAAGATGATGAACAGAAAAGCTGACTATTCATTTTCTTTAATGTAAATGAAGGAAGTTCATTGAGTAAAGCAGTGACTGTGATAAACAGATATTATCTTTTACCCAGTTCCTCAGCAATAATTGTCCCACTTATTTCCAATACTCCATTATCAAAATAATTACCTAAATTGGGTAATTTAGTGCTGTTCGTCAGAAATCTGCACAGATAGTGCGTTGGTCCAGAAGACTCGTTGTCGTGAGTATCATCATCCGGACGCTTGGCTATGTAAATCTGTGAGCATAGACCATTCCATATATGAAGGAACGATATATTCGAGGTATATGGAGAACACTGCTCCGCATCCCTTATCCACTTTGTTCTCGGTGTCAAAATCTCTTGAAGATAAGTAATTGAAAATATATTTCAAAATGGAAAATGAATGAGAGCAAATGATGAATCTCTTACAATCCACCAAAGCAAAAAGCTTTAAAATATAAAATTGTGTCCCAGTTGTAACGAGCCTGTCAAAAATCGCCTGCTCCCGACCTCAAATTTAGTGATCGCTGTTAGTACTAAAATACATCTGCAATAAAGGACAGACTTTTTGATCCGTGAATATTCTCATCTATTCCGACTGAGCTTTGGTTGCACTCAATAAAATTGACACATGAACCAATGAGAAACTGAAAATGTGCTTCTGAAACGAATGCTTTTCACAACTTTCTTAGTACAATAAAGAATATGTAATCAGTGAATTAAGCACTTATCCATTTAGTCCGAGTTGCTTCCCAAATATGTGGTTGAACGTTTTAGGAATATTCACTAAAGTGGGGCCAGCAGGAGGATAATGTAATATCAAAGGCAACGATTATCCATTAAGTAATCGGTCAAATGAATTGGACAACTGAAAAAGAAAAACTCAAGATCAGGGAATAACTGATTTTGAGCATACACTGAACGCTACTTTGTATCTTGTGACAGTTATCCGATCTGAACTTGAAACCGGCTTACTTTCCGGAGAGTGACTTACTCATTATTCTTTGCTGGGTTATTGGTGCAGTAGAACGGGTATCTCTCATGGCGAATTTCACCATTAAGTTGAACGACGGTCTGAAACGTTCAGGTACATGAAGTCCTAATACGTTGACTACGTAAGCAAGTCGGCTAACGGGGACTTTCTTGTGGCCGTCAGTATGATCAATGGTGGCGAAGTTTGAACCTCAGACGTTCCAGGGGAATAGTCGTTTATAACTCAATCAACTTCTGTGAATTGCGGTGCATGGTTGGAGCTACTCTTTACTTATCATTCTCGAAAACGCATGTAACCTTTTTTATGTAACTGAACTTCAACGTCTACAGAAACCCCGATGTGGCATATGCCCTGAGACGGTATCATAATCTCCTCCTTTGTATCAATCAGGAGTAACCTCTAAGCGTAGAGTAGGGAAGATGCGTGACCTCAATGTAATACTTGTTAGACATTCAATCTTAGGCCCTTTCAGTTTTCTAGTGTACACAACGACTAAGTAACCTATACAGAAATACAAGAGCACATGTGTATCCAATTCCGTAATATTTAAGAATGATAGAACAATACAAAATGGGGTAAGACGAGAGGGTAGTAGTACTTGTGGTGAGGTTTTATTTGTGAACAAAGGTTTCATTATAGACAGCGTTTTGGGAGAAATAATGTGGCATATGGTGCAGCACTTCGTCACGATGCTACTATCCCCCAGTTTAAAAATGAAATACGATTGAAAAATATGCACACACTGATAGTTCGCCATCAGTCTTGGAAGCTTAGTGACTACAAATCATGACTAGCATTTTCAGGAAAAATATATCTTTGTCCAAAACTCATTTGAAATAGTTGAGATAACTCCGACGTACGACACTAAGTGAGTTCAGCATCCAGAGTACATTAAACTTCCTTTTCTTGGTAATCTTTGAAAACATCGGTTTACGATTGCGTCTAAAATCGTTGGCTGTCTGGTCCTCTAATATCAAGAATGCTGTTTCTCTCTTGTTCGACCGATAATTATTCCAGTGTTATCAATAATAACACTAATATATATTTGTTTGTGCCAAAATATCATGAAATTTACAGAATATGGTATTTTCTGTGAGTCCCATGCACGTATAATTCATAGAATAATCTCCAAATCCTCCAGTTATGCGATCACTTTCAATATGATGCAATCATTTCTATTTTCCTACAAAACTAGATTGATCAAGGTAGTTCAGAGTGGTATACCTTGGGCAAGTGATTGTGGCTTATCGTCGAAGTTCCCTGTCACATGTGCCTTAACCCGGTGGGGATTTAACAGAACCTGTGTGAGTTTTCAGAGCTAATTTCCATGTCTAGTCATGATCGATTTTACAGTTTTCAAGGTGAGAGATTGCGAGTCGGCTGGCTGTCAACAGGTTTTTTCCACCTATGCACGACATAATAAACCGTCCTTTAGCCACTGGTTTACAACGTTCGTAGAGCATTGCCCGCACAGCGATCAACTCCCATGACGGGCGACTTATCCAAAGGCGGTTAAGTACAACGAAGGAATTTTATTCAGTCACATACAAAGCTTGGCTACTGTGTGAGCCAGATGAATTGCATCATGTCAAGATCTAATTTTTCATTAATTCTACATTCAACACTTGTTTCATCGAAGATGCCATTTCACTAATGGTTAACGTTCTCAATTAAGGTTGAGTTATCAAATAGAATGCTTGAAAAGTCAGCTCCTTCGAATGGAATGAAGATATTGGTTGTTTAAAAGCCGCTACAAATGCTTTCGATTTACACCGATTTTGTCAAATTTTTGGGAAAAATGAGACCTGCGATTGATGTATCAAATTATTCTTCATTTCAACCTACCGACGAAAAATCATACATTCCTGTTTTCGGTTATTGATGTATACATTTTCCTCATAGCCGTAAATTAGGGAAAAAGCAAAATGGTAGCTTACTTGATTATTTCGTTTTCTATTTTTTTGTTCACTTCTTTATAATGCAATACTGGTACACGATATCAGTAGGGAGGTTGCCGCCTTTTGGGGGAAGTGACCTGTGGCGGATGCGAGATCTGTACTCAGGACCGAAGAACTGATAGCCCATCTTCATGACCTGTTGAAAACCGTCGGTCTAAAAGATCCTCTTCACAGTGTTAGTAATTCAATGAACATGGAATTATGACAAGACTACAGAAGCTTTTATTACGTATACACTCGTGAGAGATAATGCAGTGGTAATCTTGTATGACACAGACTGAATAAATAAACCGTGAATTTTTATCTCGTTCATAATTCTAATACCGATACCTGTCGCGGTGAATTCTATGATTTTCATATGAATAGCACCTCCATGGAACTCAAATGGTTAACCGACTTACAGGGCAGAAAATACTTTGACAATTTGCCTACTGGTAAAATCATGAAGCAAATCGTGTCTGTTTACTACAGATTTAGACAAAAGACTTTAGGTTATGTCAATTTCCATGTTCAGAAGTGCGAATTTGACAGTACTTCAGATCTGATTTTTGACGAGATCGGCACCCACCTGGAGACGTATTTAAGTCGTCCCCAGTCCGCAAGTTTTGTTCACGTGCTCAGCATTATTGCGTACCTCACACTTGTAGGGACAC
Organism: Fasciola hepatica; assembly: GCA_948099385.1. Classification (NCBI taxonomy): domain Eukaryota; kingdom Metazoa; phylum Platyhelminthes; class Trematoda; order Plagiorchiida; family Fasciolidae; genus Fasciola; species Fasciola hepatica. The sequence goes on from CANUEZ040000201.1 coordinate 2,849,309, forward strand.
GGGCGCGGTATCTTCTAACGGGGTATGTCCGGGAAGTTCACCTTCATCAAGGAATCTTAGTTTAAGAATAACTGCGACTACAAGCCGAAGTTCATCACCAGATGTGATGTTTGTTAGGGCTGTTCTCTCTCCTTTTTTACTTTACAATTTGCATGGTCCTGCAGAGATCGCCCATTCATTGTGATGATAGTGGCGGTGAGCTTTCCCAGTCGGAATAATTGCGGACCTTCAGTATGCTGACTACACCGTTCCTCTAAGTGGAGATCCAAGTCATACCAAGCCCTCCATCAACAGTCTGAACAGCTATGTTCGGTACGATCTGTGCATTTTCAAAGTGCAAAATGCTATTTTTAGACTATGTTGATCGAACATCAAACCTGATGGTAACCAAGGCGAATAACAGCGTAGTAGACGAATTCCATAGTCCAAGCTTTCGGATATCGGATGAAATGTCATCGCGAATAAAGAAAGAGCACATGCTTTTTTATTAACCTTTGGTGTCTACGTGACTTTCGTTCACATGTTAGGGGTCGAGTATACGCTGCCGTAGTCAGACCACAATTTCGGTGCCGTTTGGAAATTTGTTCACTACGGATGGAAGATACAAGATGATTATTGATAGTTGAACAACGACATCATCTAAACATTGCTCGAATCTGATGTGAACAACGTATCAGCCATGAAACATTAGGCGTATAGAGAAGCATCGGGCACACAACACCAATCCGATGAAATATTAAAGCTCATCGGACAGAAGAGTTCTGGACATATGTTGCTCATGTTCCTGAAAGAATTCCTCAGCGCCAAATATTCAATGGGGCCCGCAGTTGTTAGAAGATGAGTAAAGTTTTCCAGCGCCTGATTCGGAACACCCCGTGGTTAGGTGTATTGGAAAATACGGCTGGGTGACGTGATAAGTGACGTTCTTGTAGTCACATGGTCTAATAGTCCAGTTCCTACCTTTTCTACTATTAGGATAATTTCCACAACGGATTGAGATTTCCGCTGACAGAAAACAATCAGTACCACCGCGCTCTGTGTATCGTTATTTATTGACACTGACCCGGATTGTAACTGACGTTTATGATCAAACTGCATTTTTCAAACCGAACAGCTCAAAGCCTCAAGCGGGTAACAAACCAATGAATTATCGTTTTTAAAAGCATACGCAGTAGTCTTATTTTCCACCGGAAAAGTGATTTTCCTGATGATCCTCACATTTTCTGAATGGTCTGTGTTGATGATATGCGGACGTACTCAGTAACGTGTGACAGTCAACTATTATCTCACTTAAGATCACCATTTAAAAACATCACTTGCTATACTAAAACTAGGGTGAAATTAGTTCCATCTGCATTCTGCTTTCATAGACAACTCCATGAACGGTCTGTTCTGACAGAGATTTTTACCGGCGACAAGTTAAGGATTTATTGGACAGTAGGACTGGTGCTTCAAAGAAAATAGTACCCACTGCAGAATGGCCATCTCAATCACCGGGTGAACTACGACGACCGCATCTGCACTGAGGTCCCGGTATACGATCAACGAATAACTAGAAACAAATCCCTTGGGAGGCGGGGGACAATTGGAAGTGTTATTGAATTTGTTGTAACAGAAATTCAGACAGTTTTCGATGGTCAAATGATCATCTTAATAGACCCTTTGGTCCCTGCAGCTGCCAATGGTCACTTCCTCAGCTGGTCGCCACTAAATGCCATGACTGTGTATCAACAATATTGTGTCAATAATATACATCATCAAGGAAGGAAATAGTGATGAAATGAGTTATCAGTGGATTATCGTTCTTTTGCATACCCATCGGCCATTATTGAGCACACGAGTGAACGTCTCCTTGGCTGTTTCCCAGGTGAGGGATTTCAAACTACTTTTTAAAACGATTATAACTCTTTGATCAATGGGGCATACCGATCCATAATACAAAGCTAAATACTGACGAAGGCAGAGGTAGGGCCGCAAAAGTTAAAAAACCAGTCGACGGAACATCATCACTAACCTTTGCGTATGAATATTCAAGGACGTCACGGAGATTTTTCGATGGGGAGAAATTCATAATAACGCGTGCACATTCGACGCCATCATAGGTGAATGCTTGAGGCGAACACCAACCAAGTGACTCAAATGAGATTTATTGTATACATTGCATTGAACCCACCCGATAGTACTGCATTAACCATGATTACGTGAAAACTTTGATCACATGTGTACATGTAATTTCACTTTTTCGGGGCTCAAAAATGCATAGAAATACAAAACGAGGTAGCTTACTGTCACTCATCAACAGTGTGGTCACTGTATAACGCCCACTTAAAACACTGGACAATTAGGTGTATTTGTCAGGGGGTCAAAACAGGCACTGCAGTCTTACTGCCCTAAACAAAGATAAACTGAAAGCAGTAATAGCCTCCAAGGAGAAAAACAGAACTCGTCCTTTGCAAAAAACTATGTTTTAATACCGCTTCCAAAAATGTATATCGACAGTGACTTGAACATAACAAAGAATACGAAACAGTCATTTGACGATTCCGCAAACAAACTTGACTCACTTTGTCTGAACTTTGTTAAGATCAAGAAATGACTTATGAACGACACGCTGTTGCTATCCGGATCCACACGAGGTTTCCGGGCTGAAATGACAAGGACATCGGTCGTGAATCATGTCAAGGACAGGTGGGGAAGTAGTGGATCGTGAGGGACCATGCGATTTGGGTGAGACAACGGAGCTGTCCTCACAATATGAATGCAAATGACGGTCAATTATTGTCTAAATGCTTTTGAGCTGGCGAGTGTAGTTTGATCATCTGATAGATGGAGTTGTGGTGTTGATCTGTGAATAGTGTCATTATGTGGTTCGTAGATCCGAGAATGGACACGCGGCATGCGGAATCTCATTGAACCCGCTGTTTTTTGGCGATTCCTTTTTCGAACAAACCAGTGAGGGTCGCGGAATTGTGAATACTCATATATAATTCAAACGATAAATTCGTTGCTCACGCAGAGTTTGAACATGGGACAGACAAACTGACTTATCAAGGGTAGTGCGAAATTAAGTCAAACACTGAAAGGATTGAATAGACAACCAGCTACAAATTGAGCTGTTATCAAATTCTAACTTCTTGATTCATTATACGGTCACAGAGACATGTGATCATCCGTAGATAATATGTGTGGCACTGGGCCTTATGTATTTGATACCATTTAGTCAAAGCTAACCCAAATGACGTCAACCGTAAGCACCGATTTATGTCAAATATATATGTGGAAAATCAGGCTGTTTAACCATTAAAAGGATGCAATCATGTGAGATATAACTCCATCCAAATACGTCAGTTGACAACATGTACAACTGACCAAATCATAGCTGTGTACAGGTTACTGGCAGGTGAAACACCGAAGGTACTGCATTTTTCTCCGGTGACCGGTCGATTGAGAATGTCCAATTTAAACGTGAAACGGTCGTCCTTTATGCGCCAATACAAACCGAGCGTTTCTTGTACCATCGGGTCACTGGGACTCAGGCGGATCAATGTGGGAGCCTGCTCACTTATGGTTATGGTTTTTGTTACTGCTTCGGTATTGTTGACCCATTTATGAAGTCGAAACCCTCTGATAATAGCTATTTCGGTTGATCCAACCTTCAACTTTGACCTTCTCTCCATGTACCGAGAAATAAATGAAGCCATATTCGCTACGGGATTTCAAGGATTCAACTCAGATCGCTACATTTTATTGCGTCTTGGAGACATTCAGGTAAACGAAGCTGGTTCACCTCAATGTCCTTTTCCTGCGGACGCCCTTAGTTTTACACGTGACAATTAACATACTTACAGTACACTGATGATTAGTATTAGATGACTCACTGTTTTACAACGTATTAATAAAATTATCATCACATCACGCGGTACCGAAAAAATTATTTTTTTGAAGCAATTACTTTTTTCCGTAAGCTCATCTGTGTTCGGACCACACAACCTTGTATATCCTCTTAGACTGAACCTTGACTCCACTTCGAGGTAAAAATGTTCAACACAAGCTACTCAATAGATCGGTTCATCGTTTCCATTCACCATATCCTGGAAATAAAAATAATGCTATTTAGATAAAATGAGAAAATCCTAATAATAAGGCAATATTGTCACACAACTCATTAGGAAAAATGTGATCGTATGGAAAGAAACCAAGAAAAAAATATACCGGTTGAGCGTTTGGTGCATATACGTTTGACCTTTTTGACTTCGTCCAAACAGTCTCTGGCCGGTGAAATCGTGGGCTCAAGTACAAATGATTTGATATGCATCGACTGGAATCTCGAGTCGTGATTGTGAGTGAATCTAGAACGGTCTTTTTTTACTCATGTGTGTTGGAAAAAGAAAGACGGGCGAAGAACACCAGTATTTGTGCAGCCAAACATGTCAACTCAGTGAAACACGTATACTCGTGTATAGTTCCTTTTCCAGACCGCGATGTTGCTCCGTCGATCCTCTGACTGCCTGAGTATTTCTGCTCCGCTCTGACCAGGAGCCTATCACTATTGGGTTGATTCCGTCGACCCTCATTTCGGTTTGGTTGGTTCGACTGGTCCGGTTGACGGCTTGTTCGGAAGTCTTTCACATGGACTATCTTTCCATTCGTCTGAGATCCCATTGTGGTCAATCGACGAGTCCACATGCTTTTTTTTCGTCTGTTACAGGACGCTTCCAGTATATTCACTATCTCTTCTTTTGTCTGCGGCTGCCCATTGGTATGCCCGATCGGTATGATACTCCACTAGATCTCTGGCTGCAGCGTTCCACGCTACAATATGTGACAGAGAAAAATCGCAAAAATAAGTTTACAATGATACGGACCACAACAAATCAACTGCCAAGGCGGAGACAAATTTAGTTGTTATCAAATTCTAACTTCTCGATTCATTATACGGTCACAGAAATATCTTATAATCCGGAAATAATGTGTGGCAGTCGGCCGCATGTATTTGATACCACTTAGTCAAAGCTGACCCAATTGACGTCACCGAAAGCACTGATTTATGTCAGATATGCATCTGGAAAGTCAGGTTGTTTTACCATCAAAAACGATGCAATCATGCGGGGTATACAATTATCCACGTACGTCGGTTGGCAACATGTACAACTGACCAAATCATAGCTGTGTTGAAGTTACTGGGATGTGAACCATCAATGTTACTGCATTTTTCTCCCTATAGCTTGTGGCACACAAGCTGATCCCCAGTCAAACCACACGTGAATGTCCAGTGTGAACGTTCAACGGTTTACTGGTTGACAGTAGGATAAGTGATAATTATAGAGTCATGGTACGTTTTGACTGGTCATCGTCCGGATCGTCACCAAATATGAGTCAGTCGTACGTTAGATTTTTTCACTCCAACAATTTTCAGGGTCACGTTCGTCGGTCTTCACTAAGGGCGTAATTCTAAGAGAAACTGCCGATGATTTTCGTGAGTGAGATGAATCATGCAAACCACTTCTCTTCCATTTGAAGCTGCTTCAAAATGATTGAGATGGGGCATAAAAGAAAATAAAGCTCTTCTCACAAACACTGTTGAATATGACTTTACGTCCATTCCTAAACTCAATGCGGTTTGCAATCGATGAATGGCTCAGTTATGTACAAAAATTCCAAATACTATGAACCACGCCACCTTTATCCGTGTAAACAAAGACCGTAAGCTCTTTCCATTATAACACTGGAGGAAATGAAAAAAATGTCTATCATTCCAAAAGATTGATAAGGTGTGTTCAAATTTGGCCCATTATTTCTAGTGAGAAGTCTGTTCTGCCTGCGAATGGTTTCATTAAATGGATTATTTATGTAAGACATGCGGTGATTGTAAGCAAATCATTGCGTGCAAACTCACTGGCCCAGTTTTCATTGACTAGCGCCTCTCCCGGCTGGCTAATCTGATTGCAACCCGATCGGATGATTTGGATCCGCTCGGTTCAGACATAAGCTGGTCCCTGATTGATTCATCGCTCTGCTTCGCTGGTCCTAATTTTGTCCTCGATTCTTGAAGAGCGATGACATACTGTCCGCCTTCCCAATCATCGATCTGCATCGCGGAGTCCAATTAATTGCTCGATTCTTGAGGGTGTGCTGTGACCATCGAAGAGAGATTCTTTTCCTGTCTGCTACTGAACTCAAGAAGTGTACGAAAACGTCACCGTCGTATTATCTCCATTCATGGACGTGAATTAAGCTCAGTCGGCGTATGCGTGCGCGTGTGACAGCCTTTGTGGGTGTATGGATGCATATCCGGCATTGTGATGACTGCAACACACATTCACTGGATAGATATTCTTGTAGATATCCGAATGAATCCAGCCCTTGGAAGACATCAATCTACCTGGCAGTGCGAGTGCTTTTGACCAGGAAACTGGTTGTGACGGTGTACAGTTACCTGACATTAGCGATAATGATTGCATCGCCAATGAAAACGAAGACGTTGGTTGAACGGTTCATGGGGTAAAGCGGATTATACTGCGGTGTGTGTGTGTGTGTTTGACTCACTAGTAAAGGATGGGTGTTAGAACATCTACCGTTTTTGGTTTGCAGGTGACGGTTAGAGAACGGCGCGCTGTTCCTCTTGCGGCAGCAGAATGAAGATAGAATCATGTCCAAGTAAAGATAACGTGATAGATTTATCGAAACTGTGGTTTTATCATCCTCTTTCATTTAAGCAGTCATTCTTTTGTTGTGTTAGTCTCCTGATCAACATCTTGAAGGCAACCTATTGCCTCTGTTGGACTTTGGAAATTATATTTTGTCCCATGGCAGATTGGATTCATCCAATCAGAAGTCTGCATATAGGTTGGAGGAGTGCAACGCAAGTCTAATGAGCATTTATGCTTCATCCATTCTTCACACTTGCTAAACCATTGGAACTACGTTGTTCATTTCGTCACTCTTCTGAAAGACATGACGAGTGTAGTATGCGCTTTTCCGTCGAGGGGGAAGGGGTTGCACATGTTCGATCTAAAAAAACAAGAACAGAGGAACCTTCATGAGCACTACGGCTCGATAAGAGCATCAAAGGAATCCTACACTTATAATAACCACACACCAATAGGGATGCAGCAGCCTGCTCACAACGCGAGAAATGCCTTGTGGTGAACGAAATTAGGTGTTAGCACAGTGTGGACCATGGCACGTGCAGATTGAGAATTACAGCTAGGTAAATAAAGACGTTTGATCAATCAACCCCCTATTCATTAAATCATAAAACTGGAAAATTTTCAACTATCAGTTTGAGTTTACATGCAAGAAACAGAGACAGTGTGATAGAAATACGCCCTAAAGACTGAATGTCGTTGAAATTAGTTAGGCGGTTATGCCAACGACCAAATTTTAACCATTTGAGATTGGAAAGGGGATCAGAAAAGTGGCCCGCTCCAGACGGAGGATTAATATCTGAAGTTAATATACGTGATGGAATTTCCTTTGTTGCTCAATCGAATGCTCCATAATTGTCACGGATAAAGATACTGAGAGATTTGCATTTTTCATAGAACGGAAATCAAAATGGATTATTTATGGCGACACGTCATCCCGTGGCGCATTTGAATAAACCTGGGAAAACTGACCGGGTCATAGATTATTATCTCGGAGAGATTTCTATGCAATTGTGATTGTCGGACATGTAAGTCAACACGATAAGTTTGCACTGTATAGTCCGAAATATTTCAGTGCATCTGTCCTAGTGTGTACTGCAGTCAAGGTGATCGGTTTTCGAGACTTTTAAACATCTCAAATGAAGTTAGCGTGTACCATATGCATTGTAATTCGGAGATTCTCTTCATTGGCACTTTACCGTAATGCACGATATTTTCACAGAATGCGTGTAGATTATAGGAGCATGTTAAGATTGGGGACTAAATGAGGGCAGATTCCAGTAATGCCCACGGCAGCAACCGTTTGGGTCCCTGGCATTACCATACTTAGATGTTAGCAGTTCCCCGTATAATTTGAAGGAGTAGACCACTTATGCGGTCATCGTTCCACGTTGGTGTGGACTATGGAGCTCTTACTCTAGGTTACACGTTGGTCAATTTCACCAATTCACTTCGCCATTATCTAGAATTCAGGAACACTTTTCTCCCTATTTTATTATGTACTGTATGGCTTCTACATTTACGTGCCCAATATGAATCAATTGAGTAGTAAATTATGAATTCCAAGGTCCTGATTATGTGCACAGAGATTTTAACACACCTCGTTGTATTCCAAACCTCTAATCACACTGGATAAGGTAAAATTTGGGGCTCACCTAATCAGTGCTTGCTTGTTTTTAAGATAGATTCCGGTCATGGAGTCACAACGTTTGCGGAATCTGCTGGTGCACCTTCCTACTACAAGAACAGCTTGGCAAGGTGGATAATGTTAGACATTCTACGTACTAAAAAGTATCCCATTCGTGGCATGCAGGTAGGTGTTTGCATTCACCTCACTGATTTGAAAAAGTTTCAATTGATCCAAGAGTTGAGGGCACTCACACTTCGTTAGCTAAAATTTCGAATCACTTGTCTGGGTATTTTAGCTGAGCTGATAGTGCATACACATCACTGATGTGTGGGTAGTGTTCATTAAAAGTCAAAATTTGAAATGATTTAAATTTGAATAAGTCACTGGTTATACATGTCGAACTCACTGGACCTAAGCAACCGGCAGAAAAATGTTGAACCTATTAACTTCATCATGCAAATCAAAGTCATGTCTTCCACAGTGTCATACGATTTGGTAGTAAGTAACATCGACACAAATATAAGTGGACGAAAAAAACTCACTTACGAACGAATCAGAGAAACGTTCGAATATTCATTAGAAGTGTGGACAAATGAAATTATGACGAGGTTGTCGTATAGATGGGTCATTTAAAGATGCTTTTCAACGACAAGTTGTTGTGGACAACCAAGGTTTCATCAGCTGCCGATCGGCACGGGTTACCGTTGCTTGGTTCAGCTGACAAGCGCTAATTCTAAACTGCAAATTTGATTTTCAGCAGCGGCGACGTAAGCTTATTGGCACCGGTTACATAATCTGGTCATTCACACGGGTTTCCGTCCCTCCTCACCCTTAATTCTCCGTACTCACTTAGTGAGACTTTTTCCAACTCTTCTTAATAATTCGTGTTCATATACATGGGATTGTAATGGTTTGAGAATGAAATTACCGAAAACATATGTCCGCGTACAACTCTTGTTCTGACTAGTTATCATCTCCATATAATCAATTTGCCGAAAATCGAGCTAGTTTCGTATAATGCATGTTCCATGGGTTTAAGGATAATGCCTAATCCTTTAAAATACTCGTGTATTAGGGCATTCCAGTAAGACTGTACCTGACTAGGTTGGTTGGTCTTCTAGAAATTGAGAACAGTGAACAAGCCGATCACGTGGATCATTTCTTATGGCTTAGACAGTTAAACATGTGCTGTAAGAATGGACATTCACAATCAGTTTTAATGCCATCAGTCGTCTGACAGACAGAAGGAGGATTGTGATTAGAAAGTGGTCTATAAATGGCGAGCATGTCCTGTTGGTACCTGAAAGAATACAAACTGAATTTCTTGAGGTGCTAGTATTGAGTGATCAGGTACAACTGAGTAGCCTAGATAAGTGAGAAAAAGACCTTATCTGTGAACAGGTATTCACGGTGGGCAGACCAAGCTGACAACGCAAGTTTTCGAAAACATGGACGGAATTGATCCGTTTATGGATAAGTGCATACGAGAATAATAATTCTAAATATTAACACTTTGAAATCACTCAACAGATGTTTCGTCCAGCTTGTGCAGAATTGTCGAAGCTGCAAACCTGATCGAATTTCGTCCCAGACTCGAACCCGGGATATACGATTGTGATCCACAAACCTTACTATTAATTTGTCTTGCACGTTCGCAACACGCCAGCCCTCCGTGATTTATAGGAAGTTTGACGCAACTGTGCATTATTCCCATGCTTTTAGTGTTTTGCTAAGCTTTCGAACTTCCATCCATTCAGTCAAAGGACTTCGATTTGATTTGATTAGATCACTTCGGTTTCCATGATCTGCACCGTTTTTCTACTTGGTCAACATATGTTTAGTATACTGTAAAGACAAACTGCTTTCCTTATCAGACCGCTCATCCCTTTTGTCATTTTCAATGTTTAAAGATCGGTGAAAGACCAAAGAAGGCCAAATTCAGTGCTGTGATTCGAAAAATATATTTTTCGAACGATAGAAACGGTATTTAGAATATAAAGGAGGGGTAGATGGATTCCAAGGCCTTTGTTATCAAAAGTGATTAATTTTGGACTTACACCAAATATGATGAACGCAACTGGATTTCGATTTTTATGTCAAAGTCGTTCACATGCATTTTTGAGTCGGCTATAGACTTTTTCCAGTCGAGGCTTCTGTGACTACAATTTGGCCACTTTGTCAGCGGCTTTTGCGCAGAAAAAAGTACAGAACCCAATTAAAGTTGAACATTGGACAAATCACCGCCTACATGTTCACCACTGCACCAGTGGGAAGAGTATCGTATAAATAACGAGAATTACACGAAATCAGATTTGAGCGTTGGGAGGAATGAAAAGCATCTGCAATGATCAATCTGTGCAAAACGTTTCTCTGGATGAAGACTGTTGGTGTTCTGTATGCGAGTGGTCTTTCAGTCCCACTAAGGAACATAACTGATCCAGTCCCCTCATCAGTCTCTTTTCCTGCACGCGAAGCCCATTCCGATGCAGGACATCAGTTTAAGGTATATTAAAAACATTCTGAGTCGAAATGAAAATGTCCATGCCAATTGTCGACGTAACGATTTAGTAAAACCAAAAATGTGACGTTTCCGTCACAAGAAACAGTTTCGATAGAGAAATATCAGTGATTTTCCGTGCCAGACTGCTCCCTGATCAGTAATTCCTTAACTGTTCACTCATCATTTGTTTTTGCTAATATTAATTTATAAAATATAATTTTACACAATGGTTGCCAGTTTCAGTTGCATAGGAGATAATGAAAAGTAAGGAATAATGATCAGTACTTTTCTACCAACAGCGTTCAACTCATCGCCAATTCTTGAAGTTTAAGAAGGTGTACTGTTTATTTTGAGTTACTGAGTTAAAGGTTCTCGGCCATGTGGCAACTTGGTGACTTGGATAATCGTGCTATTTGCATGCTGGCCGATGTAGTGATTTCAATGAGAAGAAAGGTTGTCTGTTAACCAAACCCTCTAGTCTGACCATATGAATTGATTCGAAGAAGGGTGAAGTCAAATAAGACTCATTGCATTTTGGCTGATTTTATTCCCGTAATAAGCGCCCGAGTAAATTTTGCCAGGGGTTGCATTCACAAAGGATTCCGAATTGCATTGAAATTCGTGTTAGCTATCAGTTTACGTTGCTTTGTCTATGGACAGACTCAGTTTACTCAAAGAGAGGATTTGTGCTTGCAAATTACTGACAAACTCATTTCAGCGAAGCGTAAGGTTGCGAACCTTACCGTGGTAGTTTGTATGAGCGGCATTTTTTTATGGTTGAACTTGTCCATAAAGTAGGATCAGCGAAACTCCGAGCAGAACAGCACTTGTCTGACTAAACAAATGGATGTATCAGTTGGTCATATTAGGAATTTCTCAAGGAAGACTGCCTCGCTGCCTGAAAATGCCTCAAGTTGTGTGCCAAAATGCATATATTATCAATTCTCTGCGAACCTATCAGCCTATTTGCCAACACCATTTACGATAGCGCGACGATCAAAATATTAGAGACCCAATTCCGCGATTGCCTCGAATCTGACCAGGTAAAGTGTTCCTTCCCCGCAGCTCTTATTCAACGTCTCGCACAACATATTTTCTGTATTGGTGGTAGAAGTGAATGCGGTTTCTCCACACTGGACCTTGGAAGCAAAATTGACACATGTAACGGAGCAGACTGTGATGACATTTATCATAAGTACAATAGTGTGCTTCGGAAATGCTATCATATATAACAGAGAACCAGACGGACCAACGACCGCAGCTTTGGAATTTGTTTAAAATGATAAGTGGAGTTTCTTTTTAAGAAAAAATTGTTGCACGTAAACAAACATCATTTTCCTATGTGTTTCACACTATCCTATTTTGGCTGAGTGACTTAACCGAAATCACAAACGCATAAACTGTATCATCTTGTGTTCATCACTGAGAGGTAAGCCAACCCGGACTACATATTTATTTTCCGATGGCGAAGCGTTCGTTGTGAGGAACATTCAACTCGTGCCTTTGTGTGAAAGTTGGACGTGGGGAAGTGTTATTCCGAAATTCACGATGTGCACTGAAAATTGACACCACCTGTCGTCATAGTTGTACTACCGGCATTTTTAAAAGGTATGAAATTCCTTATTGGTTTTCTATTTAATAGCTTCAAGTAGTAATAATAGTAGCAAGTTAGTTTGAAACCAATCTTTTATGGATGGATTAACTACATATACTGAGCATCACTGTTTAGTACGTTGCTTGAATTTGTTTGTGCGGGAGAGACGAATTTTATGGCATCTGTTTTGTCACTAAACTAGGACAATGCAGATGATCCATTTGACTAAGCTAACTGAGAGCTTTCAACTATCGTCTACCGAAGTGATGTTGCGAAATGCGATGAATCTGTGTCTCCTACTATGTGAATATACTCAACATTCAATATGGCCGTAGGAAAAATCTCTATACAATCAAGTTTTATTCCCATCTGCTTTTTCAGAAATTACCCATCAGGCCATTATAGTATATATGCAAATCTTTAGCGGTATTCAAAAATGTTATCCAGAGTAATGACGTAAAAGCACGAACCCGAATGTCAAATCCGTTTCCGTTGCATTTGTATGGGCGCATTAACCACCCGGTTCACCAGTCCTATGTGCTTGTCCCAACATCACGTTGACCTTCGGCTACGGGAGTTGTAGTGTCTTGACAAACTGTTTTTGCGAGCACAATATTGGTCCGTGTAACGTGATCGCAATAGCCTCGGCCGTAGAGAGGATTGGTTGTCTGACCCCTTCAGAGTGGTTTGCCGACACACGGTAGATAACGATAAATGGCCCATCTCGTGTTAGTGTGTGACCCGTATCGATTGCATGGGCCAGTGTTGCGCTGATTACCGTCTTATTGACCCCCTTGGTTAACCACTTCACGTCTCCTAAATTAAGATTATGGGAATATTTCATGAACTTAAACCTTCCAAGCAGTCCCATGTGTTGAAGAGCCTTAACAGGATTGTTAGGCTCAGTACAAAGCTTGATGTGACATAGTGAGAGCTTGAAATCGACCAAACAACCGCCTGGTTGTTGTTCCGGCTTATCTCGCTCCACAGGAGCAAGAGTAGGATTATACACAGCATGGGGTATATTATTCAGACAGCTTGTCTTTGAGTTCCAGTTGTAAGCATGGTTAATTAATTAATGCGTTTTGCAGCTTGGCTGCGTAGAACGTATTTGTTACCGCATTAGATAACAGTCGGGTCAGTGTTTCTGCAGCCCAAACCTCTTTGCATTCTACGCGAGAAAATACGATCCTTATTGGGACGTTCGGGTGTCTTGGACGAGGATCTACGTTCATGTGTTGTCCCAGAAAGCTACCTGGGTATCAATTTTTTCTGATTAGGCTGCTGATAGATTCCAACGCTTTCGTTAATTGGCTCTTGGTGCATATTTGTTCGCTCCGTAGGTCGAGCAACGTACTAAGTTTCGTGCATGCTGCATGGGAACGAGGCTTTCAAAATGCGTGTACTGTCTTACTCACTTTGGTTTATGATAAATACAAAGTTCCATTGATCCAGCTGCTGTTCGTCGTAGGAGGATATCAAGGAATGGAAGCATATCGTCTTGTTCCATTTCTAACAGTAGTTCTTGTGCGTTATAGTCGGAAAGAATTAGACAGTAGATATCGTCTACGTACCTCTTATAGATAGGAAAATTGGTGACAACTTGTCTCATATTTTTTTGATCTTTGACCTGAATATATCCGCAAGCAGAGGACCAAGTGGAGATCCCATTACTATGCCATCTTTCTGTCTATTGATGTTTCCTTCAAAGTGAAGTCGTACATTCGTGGTGCACAGTTTCAGGAGCTACTTGCAAATAATAACTGGTATTCCCATGTAGATGTCTTCTGTTGATAAGTATTTACAAACTTATCTATAGTTTCAGCCAGAGGTACATTTGTTATAAAGAGGATACGTCGGGGGAAGCATTTTCTGTCTTTTAGCACTCACATCCCAGATCACGTCGACAAACTGGAATGTGTCACGAGGGTTATGTGATGGCGATTTCGTTCTTATTGGTTCCAAGAGTACTGTAATCCATCGTGCTATGTTGTGGTATGGCGAACTTGACGTGTCAAGTATCGGTCACATGGGGATACCTATTTTGTGTGGTTTCAGTAAACTACAGAGACTTGGTATTGTTGATCCAATGTGTCTTATACGCTCCCATGTGTCCGCGTCTAACACATCCTTCTGCCTTGGCTTTCGAAGCATGGTGGATATGTGCCTTTCAATGGAGATAGTTTTGTCTTTTTCTTAGCTGAGTTGATCAATAATTCTATCATTTTCTCGTGATAGTCGTTTCTGTCCATTAGATCGATTCTCGATCCTTTGTCATGGTGTGTAATAAGAACTGATTGGTTATCTCGCAGTTTCTAAATCACTCCCAGATGTTCTCGTGTCGGTTGGTTTCTGCTAGATATTGTGGCGGTGAGGTATTAGTAGTTTCAGTTGACAAGAGTGGATCAAATTCGGTGTCTCCTGTTGGTGTCAGGTCACTTAGCTGACTAAACAGGTTTTCCATCTGAATTTCTGTGTCCAGCTGGCGGACTCTTACGTCGGCAGCAAAATTTGTGGCCAAGTGATAGAGCCTGAAGCGTACCTTTGTCTAGATTATAAGATGTCATGTTTCTCGTGTACCTTTCTGGATTCGTTGGGAAAGTTATCTAATTTGGATTCGACCCCATGTCTTTCTGTAGGTGTTCCTGTTTTGATTTGACCTGCTTTTGCACGATTACTTCAAAATAGTCCCGTAGGTTTATTCTTTCAACCGCAGATTAAGTGTCCAATAATTCGTGGTCACGGCATTTATGATGCCCGAGGGCAGCCGTCTTCGGCGCGATTGTTCCTCTTTCATTCAAGGCCTGTCTCTTCGGGGTGGTGACCGTTTGTCTCACGTGATGTCGTCGCAGTGATTTCCACATCCAGTTCGGATAGCATCGATTTATTACACAATGGTCAATATATTCCAGCTCTCACTATGTCACATCAAGCTTTGTACTGAGCCTAACAATCCTGTTAAGGCTCTTCAACACATGGGACTGCTTGGAAGGTTTAAGTTCATGAAATATTCCCATAATCTTAATTTAGGAGACGTGAAGTGGTTAACCAAGGGGGTCAATAAGACGGTAATCAGCGCAACACTGGCCCATGCAATCGATACGGGTCACACACTAACACGAGATGGGCCATTTATCGTTATCTACCGTGTGTCGGCAAACCACTCTGAAGGGGTCAGACAACCAATCCTCTCTACGGCCGAGGCTATTGCGATCACGTTACACGGACCAATATTGTGCTCGCAAAAACAGTTTGTCAAGACACTACAACTCCCGTAGCCGAAGGTCAACGTGATGTTGGGACAAGCACATAGGACTGGTGAACCGGGTGGTTAATGCGCCCATACAAATGCAACGGAAACGGATTTGACATTCGGGTTCGTGCTTTTACGTCATTACTCTGGATAACATTTTTGAATAACGCTAAAACTTTGCATGTGTGCTGCACTGGTATGGCGAGAAATATTAACCGGGTTGTCTGAATTCCTTCTGGTATACGTTTATGGTTCTTCCCAGACGTAAGACCTACGTCGCCTGAATATCATGGTCATGAACTTGATAAACGAACCCCACGTTTGACCTAAGTAAAAGCCTTCACGATCGCCAGTTCAATCAGTGGGACTAGAATCACATACATGAATCAAGTTGCAGAAAATAACACTTTCTGTTGTGAGGAGTAAAATCTGTCTGTGGCAAAAATCTGTGTGAAGGTTCCTCTGAAAGGACCCTGTAGGTGTTTTGTATACGTGTGACCTGGAAACACACTAGGGAACAGAAGTGATTCTGTTCTCTCATCAATTTGTTATTCTTGCAAGCGGAACCAATCCGATTGTCGCATACGGTAAACTGAAAACCTTTCTCAGATAAACGGAAGAAGGAATGTGTCAGCTGTTGATGGAACTGATTTACCAACTGACATTCCCTTCGCATGAATTCGTTCTGATGGAGAAATATCCGTGAAGATTTGTAGCAGACCGCTTTTTTGAATAGCGTATCATTTTCTGCTGAGTTAGCATCAACCTTTGCTGACTGGTATTCATTATTTCAGGACTGAACGAAGTCCAGAGTTTACCGAAAACAAGAACATGCGCCATGCAGGATGGGCTTTGAGAAGGGTTATCAGCGGTACCTGGAACATCGACTAATCAAGATTTCCCACCCACAAACCCATGCCATCGACATTATGTTTTTCCTCCCAAATTTAGTTCATGCGACTGAGTCCTAAACTATGATCATGATTTTTCAGTTGCACAGAAAATTATGAAACGTAAAGTAATGGGGTAGGTATTTCTTACCATAAACGTTTAACTTGGGGATAAGTGAAAAAAGTCAAAATAATGGACTGTGTAAAACGAGTTACCGGATTATTATACTTACGCCGTGTGCAAATAGCTATTGTACCGGCGTTTAGTTCGCATCCTCAAAATTCGTAAAATTTCAATTTGTCTTTGCATTTAAATCAAATAAAATAAACACTCATTGCCAGCACAGTAAAGATTTATTTATCTGTTATCTTTTTACTGTTTTGTTGAGTCTTTCAGAAAGGTATGACTGTTGGTGTCCAAATGAGTTATGAAAATTGAGAATGGATTCTATTAAATTGTCGAGATTTGGGGGATTCCTAAATTTAAAGTTTGAAATTACGAAGAAGAAATAATTATTAAAAGAAATTTGAACAAATTATCGGTTAATTTCAAACGACAGGTAATCTACAGTACATAATGGATTCTAATGGTTGGGATCTGAGTATATGTATGCAGTTATGATCGATTGAATTATTATAAAGTATCCTAGCCCAACTCACTGTTTGGAACCATGGTTTTCGGTTTGGCCTAAAACGGTTTGAAAAATTATGACCCATTTATCCAGCTATGAGGAGAGGCACGAAGACCAGTTGCTTACACAAAACATGTCGGTTTATACAGGATGCTGTACATGGGATGCATAGAGCAAAAACACCAGGGTAGGCAGACAGTTTGTAATAATTCTTTCAATGCACGAAGAAGAGGGCTTCCGTTTTGACTAGCATACCCTCACTAGATGATAACGGTTTTGCCATTCACCTGCGAAATAGCCAATCGATTGATCGTATCAAGTCAATGCAATCGTCTTCTGAAAGTAAATGGCATGTGATAGCCTATGAATTATGTTTTGCTTAAAATGGTATTGCGCAATCTGTTTGAGTCTTTGAATACGAAAGTCTTTTGGAAACGTGTTCGGTCGGTCGTCCATCCAAGTTTCGTCCTGTTCTGTCTATTGACGTATCACCTAAATTGCAATTTGAATGATATGAATTGTATGTTATACAAGTGTAACGCTTGGCCCGTATATTTTGATTCCAAACTGGAATTTTTGAACCTATATGCGCTCCCTCAATAATTCAATCCCTAGAACTGTACACATTAGTTTGGCGTATATTTCCCCATATAATATCAACTTCTTCCGTATATTTGTGGCAGTCAGGGAAATCATTTGAATTCTTCACAATCAGCGAACTAATCTAAAGCGATATTTCAAATGGATCACGTTGGATATCCGTTCACGGAAGTGATCTGGCTTAACTCACGCAGTTGATTCCTCGAGAAAATTTGGCAATACAATTTCAGAACTTGGAGGTGAAAACCAGAATATCTTTGAGAAGGACACTCTTCGAGGAACTGATTATCCCTGTTTTCAAGGTAGAAATTTCGAACATATATTTAAATAAAGCGAGCATGAAAATGGTTAGTTGAACTTGTAACAAAAAGTCTGTTTCAGTTGTGATCAAACTTTTGATCATAATTTGCACCAGTCAAACGTTTGGTGAAAAATCATAACTTACAGCAAGCTTGTGTTTGGGTACCGGGAGATTTATTCTGTCATTGTGCAAAAACTTGTCCAGTCATCATCCAAGATGCATTTTTGCGATGGGAGTTATACGATGAACCATTAGGAGCAGATTCATGTAATAAAACACAAATTACCGTAGAATGTGAAACGACTATTGCTAGCTGAGAAGTACTCGTGTGGAAATTGGGAACTAGCTAAAAAAGACCACAAAAGTAAGTTGTTCTGATTCCACTTAGTGTCGTAAAACAAACGACCTGGGTTTCATGTGTGTATCACCCACAAGCCCTCAAGAATAAGTCCATAATATGCACAAGGATCATGTAGAACGAGACGTACTTCAAGGCACTGGGAACTGAAATTCCGTTCATGCATGTCAAAGAGGAGACCAAAAATTTCAGGCAGACTGTACTCAATCTACAGCTGCAGAAAACACCAGCAACCGGGGACTAGTTTCTAATGACCAGACTGGATCCCAGTTGATCAGTATGCCTGGCTACAAAGTGGGTTCATGTGGAAATAGTTTGATATGAAATGTTGAATATTCCTGACAGCTCGGAGTAAAAAAGCCGAAGAATATTTCCAATGGTTTATTGATTATTTTGGCTTTGAAATTCTGTGAGAAATCCTAATTTTTTTATGAAGAAAATCAATTTCCTTGTAGTTTTACAGACTTTTGCAAATATCCATTTCCCACTTTTATCTGTAAGCGTATGCTATTAGGTTAGTTTCATACCGACGTCGCTAGAAACCATTATTTCGTTTGCAAATTGTGTTCTTATTTGCAATAGTGCACTCAATCTATGATGAGCTGTGAGCTTGCATAGAAACTAGAAAATTTACTTCGCCTTTCACTCGTTTATTCATATTTTGAAATTTTTCAATTTTCTTTCAAACTGCGAAAGCCGCTACTACTCAAAATCAACTGTCTCATGTACCGTAATTAGACCGACATAAGTTCAGTTTTATCACTACTTTTTACCTAAAAAAATGCATCCCAACATCACATATAATCAACTCAGTGGAGCTTACCTCTCCGACAACCGTATCAGGTCCTATTGTATTCGGTTCGGTTGAATCACGGGCCCTTCGCTTTAGTTTCTTGTGAAGGCTGCATTCTTTCTGCTGTCAACCACTTATGGATTAAAATTGTGAGTCACCTCTCACTGGAAGTGCATCTGACATGAGCTTTACGTTTGCATTCACTCTCTTAAGTGAGCTCTATGCGCATCTGTGCAGCCAAAAACAAGGAAACCAGGTTTGGCAAAAGAATGTTTCTTGAATTTTTTTCAGGTAGACGGAATCCTTGTTTTTTTCACAATGATGAGGATTTCTCATGTCGTTTTGCAGAAACAATGACTTTTTGTTGGAATATGTGACTTATAATATCAAATGTCTGCGTCGTTCATATAGAAAAATCATTGGGGAAATAGTAAGACCAATAGAGGAAAACGAGTGCTCTGGAGAGATACAATAGAATAGATGTTCCTGTTCTTCTTTCAGAGCCGATTCGGAATAGTTCTGCAGCTGGCATGCTTAAGCTTCAAACTATCAATCGTCAACCAGAAGGAATTTCAATGCTAAAAAACCAACATCTTTCAGCAGTGTTCTGTTGAACAAAATTAATTCAAGGTTTGTGCTACTGTTCCCTTTTAAAAAGTAGTATTTGAGCAAACGATATTTTTAATTACTCCATTTTCAACTATGCCACTTTGCAAAATTGTGACTGATCTTTTTAATCAGAGTATGAAAACCATGACACGGTCAGGACAATATGCCTCACAAATTATCTATCAGTTTTCGGTCAAGAACTCATCTAAATCAAGTCTTTCAGATTATATTATTCAGTCTACTCATTCCATACACTCACCACGTTGAGTTTCCTTACACGTTAACAGAGTTTCACAGAATGAATATCTGCACCGTTAACTCCGTTGCCTTCTGTAACCGGAGTGCAACGGTGTTGGTTGCTGTCTCTCAGAGAGAGATTCATTTATAAATAATGGAATAAATGTTGAGTGATAGTGTAGTGCTGACATGCAGTTTCTGCGAGTTAAAAAACGCCACTGATCGCCGCTGAAACTTATCCTTTATTGTGTCTAGCCAATAAGTATAGGGGCGTATTGAATCCCATCCACGAATTCCAACAAAACCTTTTTGGATAACTCTAACTGTTAGGCATTTAATACATTTCTTCTGCTTCATTGAATGGTCATCCTTATTTACGACACTAGTCTCGACCACCTGAGCCTAGTGAGATTATTTAATGTCTAAAAAAAAATTGTTTGGTGCTCCTAAAACTCGCCGCCAAACGTCAACATTGCTCATAAAGGTGTTTCATTAGATTCGAGCAGTGCTACGAAAAAATCGGAGTTCGAACAATGATAACCATCGTATATATTCTACCCACAACGGTTGTGATTCTGGATCGTACAAGAGAACTGGTCTGACCGCTGCAGCGTACAGTAGACTGTTCATGGATAAACGGGCGTCACACTGACACCACAGATGACTGGAGCTTGCAAATTTCGAAGGCGTATTCTGTTTACTTGGAGACTTTTTATTCAATATCTGACTTCTGTGTGGAATGTAGCCATCTGCATAGTAAAGCTCATCAATTGACCGTATAATCTTTTAAGGTTGGGCGCTGTAGAAATCCAGTGTTTCAACAGAATCCTGAAATTTGAAGATGCAAAATGCACACCAAACCTTGCTGCTTAGTTGTTCAAGCTGTTCAGAAAAGCCTACAACTTAGCAAATCTTTACTCAGTAGAAGGGTGTGGCCTGGATATTCATGGTCTGATATGTTTCAACCTGGGCATATTTCAATACCACTACAAAGGGCGGTCTCTATAACCATATCATTCACAACGTTAACAAGTAAAAGAGAGAGAGGAAACCCTGTAACACATCGCTTCTCATGATGAATCTGGGTAGAACAATAATTTAAGCCCCAGTTAGACTTCGAACATTCATGTTCAGGGAATTCATGAAGGGAATGAATATTTGTCAAAAAAGGTGCCGCTGGAGTTCTTTACGTCGAGCGAGTTGAAGGCCAATTTTAGTTCAAGAATAACACAGTTGGTGGGCTTACCTAATTTGTGTGTATGTTCTGGATATTTCAGAATGAAAGTGCGGCTAGCACATTCTTGATCAGGTCTAAAACCAGCTTGATTCTCGCTTGACCACTAATCGCAGGCGTTGCACACGAAGGTTGAGAATTGTACCAGCGGGCAGTGTAAACGTGATGCAAACCAGGCTCATTCCTCTGTGGTACACTAGCATTCACATTGAGTTAACAGTTGAACGGTAAGAAATTACAGTATTCCCCAAACATGTTCGTTTTTATACGTGTGACTCATGGCAGGCAACTGAGAAAAATAGCTTTAGAGTAGGATCAGTGTTCCGTCTCTTACCCAGTCACTTCAATAAGAAAACCTACCAGCTTCCAAAGCATGAGGATTTATCTGCACAACAAGGACATATTATGAACGATGTAGGATAGCCATAACCGAAATCCTACTTCGCAAGCATATTGGTTCATCTAGTATTCACAACCAGCTCCTCTCATATGTTAGTCTGGTTTCCGACCGAATGGATGGTGAAGTTCAAATGACAAATGACATTTGACTGAATATTCGGTTCGCTCCGCTCACACTAATCTTGCCCCTTTTCTCAAAGGAAAATAACGCACTCTGGATGCTCACAAAACCAACGGACTCCTCAGCGTACGAGCCAGGCCGTCTAATGGTAATGTAACAGCCCATTCCCTAACTTTTGTACATCCGGCAAATTTGTTACGTAAGCAAAGCCAACCATTTTCAATCGTCCACTGATTGCAGCAGCACCAGCGTAACTGATGTTCACTTTTATAGCTTTTTATTTGAGTCTCGCAATGTGATATACTGAAGCAAATATGAACCTGAGACTTTCATCTTCGTATTATTTTTTTAAATGTCCATGTTGCTGTAACAGCAACATCGTGGACCAGTGACCTTGGGGAGGGGGAACTATGAGTACCGCAGCTGATTTCATTGGTGGAATATTTCACATGGTTTACCAAGTCCGAACAACGCACAAATCACCACTGAAAACCACAGAAACAACGTTTCCTTCCTAATCGAGGTTGTTAGGTGTTCAACCCGCAAACATCCACCCAAGGTGAGCACTGGTGGAGACTTGACCTCTGTACAGTGAAGCTAACGATTCTTACCACCAATGAAACAGCTGGACATTGAGAGCTACCATGGTTTCCATTGATACTTAAATCAAGTTTCCTGATTGATGACTAGTTTATTGATCAAATCAAATACAATACCATTCATGTTATTTACCAGTTTCTTTGCCGACGGAAGCAATTTTAAAGCGACAACTACAATATTCATTTACGTGCAGCAGATGTCCGTCGTTTCTGGTCAGACGTGCACATTTAATTCATCGAGATTTACAACCGACTGATTCGATTGTAAACTGGTCTTGAGAGAAGTGACGTGTGCTAACCGAAACGTTGACTGCTTGCCATCTATTCGGATAATGCTGTGGTACAGAAAATATACCATCACCCGGTAAGATATCTCATGATTTGTTATTTTTCGATGCATCCTGAACTCATCTTGGCTCCGACACATTAGTCAATCTGGGACTCAAATATCCTGGAGTGAATTGTTACATGCAACCCACTTTTCTTTTGCCGTGTCAGATTTCCAGATAACAGTATAGTCTTGCAGTGACATTCATAAATGTGCATTCTACCAGCGCCGAGTTTGACATGCGAAAAAATATTTCAAGCCACTTGCTAGAGAAATACACATTATCTCCGATTTACAGTTGGTATTTTGTTCACTTATATGTTTGTGAACATTTCGGAAGAAAATGAATAATTTGCCCGACAGTTCTTCCAAGAATATCACCTTTATCTTTGAGGACTTCTTCTTTTTCTCAGCAAGAACATTAGTACGTGGTGTCTAGATAATAGTGCATAAGACAATATATCACTGAACTGATTTGGGCTATGAGATGCTTAAATGGAACTTGTGGTCGGCATAGGGTGGTACATATTTTGGTGGTTGATGGTCTGTCCGTCTTTATTTATTACCATCATCAAGAAGGATCCGTTTTTATTTCCAAACATATATCGTAATCCGACATGATGGCAACTTTGCCGATGAAGAGATTGCATTTTTTCTATCCGCAAATCCACAATATTTCTTCATCACTTACCTATTTGTTTCTGAGCTTTCACAGCCGACTCATTATTTGTAACCTTTACCCGGGTGAGCACCCTTTACAGTGTGCACTACAGATTTCAAGGACTCAGACATTTGTGAATTGATAGTATCAGTCGTTCCTTTCTGAAAAAGAGGAAAAATGTCCAGATGAGTAGTTCTGAAGTGTAAAAAGAACATTGTTCCTTATTCTGGTAACTCACGTCAAATTGCAACCAATAAATCGCGGATCAGTTGACTACCCCGTACAATTAATTCGTTCCATATTAGTTCAGGTTCATCATCTGTGGTACTCCTTAAGTCTTCGAAACGATGCAATGGTTGTAATTAAATTCGTTTCCTCTCTGTTCAAGGGCTCAGCCCAAAATATGGCCCGCACTACTGCTACTACTACCTTGGTTCTCCGGTACACATTTGATCGATCCCCCAACCGAGTTACGGAAGCTGATATCATCAAGCAGGCTCCCTATGAAATAATTGCGCAAACCACCTCTTACTACTCCTGAGGTTATTGAGATTGTAATCCTGCAGGTCGAATCATGCAATATGAGCAGCCTAGTACAGCCATGGAAATTGTCATGACTGTATAAATGGATGGCATCAAATAGTTCTACTTTAATGAAACGTCCGATCCACTACTGTCTTTATTTCACATCATTTTTGATGAAGGTAATTGTGAAACTTTTGATGATATTATAATGACCTCATGGCTTATAATACCTACTAGGATATCTATATCTTCATATGTTGTGAAAATCCAAACGCGTATTTGGTCTTGGAATTATTTCATCCTCCCTATTAAAATTTGCGACGTGACAGAAACGCGTTAGCTTCACCCATCACTTAGTTTCCTGTTGAAGAGAGGGCATTTTTGGGTTGCTCTCTTTGTCTCCATGATGATCCTAGAATAGTCATTTCAGTAGACCCACGTGGCACTACGCGGCAATATTGAAGAACATGCGACATTTGCCGTATTTATATCTGTAATACGTTGATATGTCTCGGTTATTGGTGTCTTGTTTCAGTTATGATATACCTAGCTATCCTGTGTCTGAATACAATTATTACTTTCGTCTTCAAAAGTATATGTGATGAAAGTGCTTTAAGGAATTTTTGCAAAGTTGGAAGTGAATTACTTGTGACAATGAAATCAGAGTTGGCGTGGGTCAGTGGTGACACAGACTTTGAAGTATCCGTACTATTGTTTCCCTAAATAATATAATGTATGAATTGGTATTTTTACCTCACATGAGGCACAACTAATGCAACACTCTGAAGCAACGGAGAATTGTTTAGAGTACTTCCAAGCTGAAAGGCTGGACGTCATATGAATCAGATTGTAATCAAAATGTAATTTATATCACCACTCCAAAAGGAGGGTCATGATTTGATGCAGCTCTTGCTAGCCAGCGTAATGAGCTCACAACATTGAAATCGTTGAACTGAGTACCTATATGAATCTTCTAAACTGATAAATGGTTTTCTGAGCACTTCAATTATTGCATTTAGGCATTCGAAGCAGGTTGTCAGCCAAAACCATTGGCGATACAATTCAAATATATATTCGTGACTTCATCACAAAACAATACATTTTGGACGAATGAGGCTGACGGTTGATCCCCGAAGGATGAGGCAGCTCAATTCACCATATCATTTTTCTCAATAGAGTTTGGAAATTTACTAAAACGCTTCCCTGGGTTATATTTGTAACTCGTTGGGAATAATTTCTTACAGGTATGCAAAATGTCTAAAAGGCTGGCTTTAGCTACCCTTGTCTTGTTTTGGTTTCTTGTCTCTAGTGTAAAGCTTATTGATAATCGTACACACTTACGGAACCACACAAATCACGATTCATCGCGCTGGATGAGTTTTTTCTTTTTATCTACTTCTTGTTTTCCGAATTAACACAACTTTCAGTTTCAGTAGCTATTTTCCTCTTCATTAAGGTGTCAAAACGAACACTGAACAACCAATGCTAGTATGATCTTGATTTTAAAATGAAGCATGTAAAATGGACCAACGTCAGTCGCGAAATCCTCCATACAGTGCCACAGAGTATCGAGTCCTCCAAGATGTGCGAAGAAGTCTTCAAATGGATTGCTTACACTTGTAAAGTTCATAGTTTACTCATCACTGGTTGAGACTACTTGTATTGAATGCAATTTCCACCACATGAAGCTCTTTCGCTCTCGGTGCTCGTCTGCTTTCGAATTACTGAGCACTAGGTACGTATTGCTTGATATCCAAAGGTACACAACTTGGAGTGCTCGGAGAAGGTTACAGGGCTAATTTAACAAAATGACTGGGAATTTCATATTCTCAACTGCAATTTGATATTTTTTGAAAATCCTGAATAAAATGCTTATCAGGAAGTTTTTTCTTAGTATTTCGAAACACCTGTACTGATTGCCAAGTTTGTGAATCAATACATGTAAATGCTGCGCGCAACCGGTGCATAGTAAAATTCCTTCAAAGGACCAACTTTGGCTGAATGTCCATGAGAAAACTGGGTGGCAAATATTATCCACAAACATACGAAAACCTATTTGAATAACATCGACGATCATCGCTATAAGATCATGCAGTTCTCGGGATTATTTGTGCCATCAGTTTATCGCATGGAGCGAAATTCATAGCTCACTGATACTTCACTTCTTCACTGGTCGCGATTGCCCTGGAATTTGGTTCGTTTCTCCTTCCGTTCATTTTTTTCGACAGAATGGCGACTCCTTGTGTGTCCTAGAGAGTAGTGCCAGTCAGCATCCCTCTTCGGAAACGTATTGGCTAAAAATGGGAATATTTAGTGTACCTTGCTGAATAAGTTTTGATCCTCAGACAAATCCATGTCTTATTGTTAACCGATGCCGGTGCATTTGATGCTTTGAAGGAGAAATTATGCGAACTTTTTCTCATTTCATATAGAATATCCCTTTGTTACAATTGAAAAAAATCGATGCAGTTCACCTTGAAATTAAAAAAAATATCAATCGCTTAGAAAACGGTATGAAAATGTTCGATTCGTAGGTGGTAGTGTCTCATTGTTAGAGCTACGTTCAGGATGCTCCTCTGCCAAATAGGACTGACTACATTAGCCCCAGATTGTTCTGATTGCCGTATGCCTTATTTGGGAGATAATATTATTACTAGATATCACATACCGGCTTCTAGACAAAGGTATCTTCAAAAATATGATTTCCTAACAGTGTTAGTTTCTCATTACGAATAAGCTCGTAGTTACTGAAATATTGTAACTTGTGATGCGCATTCCTGGAATATGTTGTTTACTCAAGGTAAACGATAGTTAGGTTTCTCCAGTTCAAAAGTTAATCATGAAGGTGATGAGTTTAAACAAGTAGGGCTATGGTTCTTGGTGGAATCCGACACGTTTACCGATGTGAAATTAGAAAGACTTATTTGAATGCCCTTTACTCTTTCACTGTATATTACCAATAAAATGGTCCTCAATACTAACATTTTGATGTAGGATTCTTCTCAATATTTGCAGATCTTTAAGATATCAACTTATATAATGTGTCGTCTGTGGATTTGTTTCACTGGCCTGATTTACTTTCCATCTGCTTCCTTAAACTAACAAGCAACGGAGAAACGTGAAACCATGTTCAAAAAACAATTTCTACATCAAGGAAGTTTCATTCGCTCCTTCTGTAAAAGTCCTTTTTCGAATATCGGATGCAGTTCTCCACATGATCGATGCTTTTACAGTACTCGTACTTATAACTGCTACCCAAGAAAAATCAATCCGAATGCTGCATTTTTCA
This sequence comes from Fasciola hepatica, assembly GCA_948099385.1. NCBI lineage: Eukaryota > Metazoa > Platyhelminthes > Trematoda > Plagiorchiida > Fasciolidae > Fasciola > Fasciola hepatica. The sequence goes on from CANUEZ040000201.1 coordinate 2,876,509, forward strand.
CGAGGATAATTCTTACCGCAGTTATAATTTATAAGCCAAATGATGGCTTCCACTTATTATCACTTCGAAGGATGGCTATATCAATGTAATGAAAGTAACAAGTGAACCGTAATTTATACAATAATTTCGATAAAATAAAACTAAAGGTATTCAGTCATATTGACGGAAGAAAAAACATCTAATTTGAATCAAGGTGAATCCTACATGGAATTTCAGGGAATCGGTCCATTGTGTACAAACAAACTTGATCAAACGAATTAAAACGGCCGTGCTTGGGATGTGCAATAGCTTCTTCATCCTGCCTGATATCATTTTTAAACTACTGATACTGTTGCTTATAGTAAAATTCATAATCATACCAATAGTAAAATTCATATTTTTTGTAAATGCTGGCAATACTACGACAACATGCGCTGTCGAAATTCACTGCTCATCGTAGATTTCATAATTATTTTGTCCATCAATCACAACGTTACACATTCGCTTTAGTGTTAATAAGAAAAATACTCCATCAAAACGATAAAATAATTTTTTTCCGGGCCATCATTCCTCTTCAGTGAGAATCGGAGACGAGGTATTCAGTGTATTCGTTATTTCTAATAACTCCTCAGCAGAAATAATGAGATTTGGAACCACAAACAAATAAGTACAACGTGTTGTTCTAAATACAACCATATTCAATAAATGTTAGCAAATATTTTACTGTCCTGCCTGTTTTACGTGCAATATGTGCAGACACGTGTTCGGTCGAGAGCTCCATGTGATTTGTGACTATCTTTCCTTGTGCTAATGGGCGATGCTTTGATTAGTTATTGATGTCCACTCACGAGGTCACTGTAAATTGATAGGTTGATTTGTCAATAATGCTTGCGTAGTCTGTGTCTGGCACAGGTTGCAGACATGCTTGTTTACATGCACTACAAGAGCTCTGTGTTCTGATTTACAATACAACATTGGTGTTGCGAACAATGTTCAAATCACTTATTGCAGCTGTAATAATCTGGATGGAAGCAACAGTGTTCTGTAGTCCAGATTATTGGGTTTCCTGTAAAACTATATTTTTGGATTACTTGGATCTACTCAAGTTGCTCAACTCAAGCTCCATTCTGGGCAAATCGGCTTACGAAATTATCTGGGTGAGAAATTGATATTCGTTCTCTAAGCACAAAAACTACTTTGAATGAAGCATTTCAAATAACTGATAAAACTTTGGGTACCACGGTAAACGTGTTTGTATCAAAGTTTGATTTTTTCGAGGTTTTCTAAAGAAAACAGGGGTCATTATAGAGCTTCATATCGAGCCTCATTCAAAGATTTCTCTACTGCGATTATTTTCTCATACCTGCCAAGAAACGTGAGGCTGTCATGCTCATTCAACAAATCATCCCTGGCGTGAAAAGCGGCAAAATCCGGGAATGCCTTTTATCAGAAAATGCATCGAAATTATTATGGGAGGAAGCTTTTGAATTGGCACGAATGAAACACCAGATCCGTTCAAAGTGCATTCATTCCCACGAACATCAGTCTCCTTCAAGCATCCGAAAAGTTAAACCACCAACGTGTTTTCATCCCACCGGCAAATGTTTTCGTTGTGGCTCAGCTACGCCCCGAGCAAATAGTTTTGAATGCCCTGCTAAAGAGGCTAAATGTCGCACGGTTCAAAAATTGGACATTTCGCCGAAGTCTGTCGTACAAGCTTAGATAATGAAACTATGGTCGATGTGGGGAATCCACATATCACCAAAACTATATTTTCTCTGCTTTCTGAAAATTACTTGTGTTGCACCACGATTACCATCCTCAAATGGTAAAGTTCCTCTGCTAATGGAGCTTGTTTCTGCTTAGCCTGTGACTTTGATGCCTTTCCATTTAACGAGCGTCACCTAAAACATTCGCTTGTGCGCCCGACCGTTTATAAATTTGATGGTTATTCAAACTCTGTGAATTTGATGGAAGAGTTTATACTGTTTTTTATGTGTAGAAACTTCGCAACCCCGGCCTGTTTGCAGTGTACATTTATGACACGGAAAGGAAGCCATGGTTTGGTCGTATTGCTATGATTGCTTTGCTCCTTGTGCCTTCTGCTTACCGAATGCCTATATCCTCCATCGATGTCTTTACTACGTCTAAAATATCCCGCACCATTTGCCGAACCAGTTGAACGTGTTCCCAAAGCCTTACATCAGATTTGCTTGGAACCAAATGCAAAGCCAATGTCTATATCTCAACCTCAACCAATACCATTGGCTCAAAGGAAAGCCGTATCGGCTGCCATACAATGAATGCTTCAAGATGACATCGTCGAACCAATCTCATGATTAGCCTGGGTACATCCTACGGTTTCGCTTTTGAAAAAGATGCTAGCATCCGACTTTGTGCAGAGCTTTGGACATTGAATGATCAGATAGTTGTTGAGAAATTTGTGCTGCCTAGTCCTGACGAATTACTGGTCCGACTTTCAGGTGCTAAGTGTTTTATCCGAACTGGATAAAAGTGCTTTTATCACATGCCACTCAAGGAGCAATTGAAACCGCTCACTGCCTTTCTTTCATCTGAAGGTTTGTTTCAGTACAAGGTTTTGCCAATGGGCTTGAATTCAGCTCTATCAGCATGGCAGAGATTTATGACCCAGTCTTTACCTGCTCACCACGGATGTGTTGTTTAAATGGACGATATAGGTGTTTATAGAGATTCCAGACAAGAGCATGACGGTAATCTTTAAGCTGTGTTGGATTGTCCTTATCGGGTAAACTTGCCTTTGAATATGAACAAATATATGTTCTGTACATAAGAGATATCGTTTCCGGGACATATCATATCCGATGACGGGGTTCATACCAACAATGAAAATTCGAATGCAGTCAGAAATACACCGGAACATGCTACACCAACTCAACTTAAACGTTTCCTTAGCCTTTATCATAATTCGACACATCCACGCACTTTGCTACTATAGTAGAACCACTTCAAGCACTGCTGAGGGCTGAAACTCCATTTCAGTGGGCCGATGTTCAGAGTGATGTATTTATTTGTGTGAAACAAATGATTTCATCTGTTTCCATTGTCAGCATTTTCGATGAAACATGGGCTATATTTGCTTCAACGGATGAATCGGATGTTGAACTAGGGGCTGTTCTGTCCCAAATTCAACATAGACAAAAATAGTTATATCGTACGCACGAAGATAGCTTTTAAACACCGAACGTAACTACTCAGCCAGTGAAGGAGTAACCCTTGCATGTGTCTTCGGGTTTGTCAAAAAGGGCATCTGTATCTCTTCGGTAGGCATTTTACGCTGAAAACTGTTCAAGCAGCTTTGGAAACACTTATGAGTGGTGGAAGTAAAGGTCACAGGCCACTTCATATTAGTTGTCGGTATGCTAGACTACTTTCCTATAATTTCAGCATAAGATGCAGATAAGGTTCTGAAAACCAGGCTGCGGATGCATCTTTGAGTTTGCCGCTAAATGACCAGGAAAGTGCGAACGATACGATTGAAACTGAAATAATTGCTAAGCTGGATGATTTCAGAATTCAAGCTATAGCGAGAGATAGATTGCGTCAGAAAACATTAGAGGACAGTGAACTGCAGCAGGTCAAACAGTACATGCATGGTGGATGGTCTCCCAAGAAGGGTATTATTCCAGATGAACTCAGATGTTACTACAATCTACGAGAGAAGCTTTCAGTGAAAGATGAATGTGTCATGCGTTGATCGAGGTTTATTCCTCCATCAACTCTAAAACACGAAATATTACTATCCACACGAGGGACATCCTGGAAATACAATGACCCACCGGAGGGGTTAGCTAATGGTTGTGGTGGCAGTGTATGTGTTTTTCCGTTGAGGTCATTGTTATTATTGTGGGCCTTGTCAACATTCCGATAAGATAATCAAACCCATACCGACACCAATACAACCAGTGGATTATCCAAAGCGGCCTTGGGCAAAGTTTACTCTCGTTATCACGGGACCACTTTCAACCACCCCAACTTGCCAACGAAATATGCTTTTTGCCACGTGTTATTATGGCAAGCTGCCTGAAGTACACTTATGAGAAGATATAACTTCGTCTACAATAATTCAGTAAATGAAAATCTTCATTACTCATTTCGGCGTACGAGAAGAGGTCGTTACGGACAAAGGCCCACAGTTCGGCAGCTTCGAATTCGGAAAACCTCTGACCCGGCAAGAGACTAAACATTCACGAACAGTGCCGTATAATCCTTTATGAAACGGGATAGTAGGACACCTCGGCCGTTCAATGAAAGAGAGTATTCAGATTTCACATTTACAAGGAGACTCATGGGAAGATTCCGTACTTCAAGCACTGTCAACATACCACACCACGTTTCACATGGCAACATATAAGATTCCAGGAGAACTTATGTTTGAGAGAGCTTGCCTTCACAGATTAACGCAAAGCATCAGATTGGGAACAACAAAACAGGACCTTAGTTGCTTCGGAGACAGAATTACCAAAGTACTTGCACGAGAGAAACGGAATTCCTGAGTCCTGGGACTTACGCTTGTTTATAGAACCAGACAGAAAGGAAGGGAAAAACAAGTTTCCCACTAAAAATAATCATCAAACGTGTCTTAGGACCAGGTACATATGAATTAGCCACTTGCAGGTTGATTTTTTCGTATTGCTTGAGTAGTCTTTGTCTGGCACAGATAACAGACATGGTTGTTTACATACACTACGAGAACTCCGTGTTCTGATTTACAACACAGCACAGCCTCGTTCTCAGTACTTTGTCTCAGCTTTGTGGGCATGGAGTACACCACACCAATAACAGGAATATTAGTCTTTACTTGCTTCATTGCATGTCTCAATTTCGTATCCAGATTCTGATGTGGAGAAAAGATACTACCTTTATCCTCTAACATGGAAAATAAATCATGCACATAACCCACACCCAGCAGTTCACGACTCGAGAAATACAAGTGGATTTTCCGTTATCTATCAGACTCAAGGTGCTCGAGCTAACAGTGAATTCCACCTATAAGTTTATTCTCAAACAAGAGTGACTCCAATTGCTTGCTAAATCCATCACGGACACTGCTTTGCCCTAGAATTCATATTCAGCTCAGGATTATTTTTTTTCATGTTTGACTTTTCCGAAATGTCTATCTGTGATGAATTAGGGAAAGTCAGACTGTGTATTCATAGCCAGCATGATAAATAAGCCTTAAAATTGTCAAAACGTTTGGTGTTATCAATTTTTAAAATTATGCCATAGAAATTCGACGAATTTAGAAAGAGATGTTGACATTGGCTGAGCTTTTTTTTCAGACGCTTCAACACTGCGCGTCAACAGAAAAAGGCAGCGCAACACAGGTCAACCGCATTTGGGGAGCACTGTATTCTTTCCCGAATCAACAATGAATTATTATGTGACGAAGAGCTCAACGAGGAATAATATTTGGTTCGTTTCCTAGGCTGGACAACACAGCGGCAAAGTGAACGTGGCCCGTTGAACATTCAATTTCTCGTTTTCGAAGGTCGAATGGGTTGGTCTGCAGACCAGAAATATCTAGCAGTTTGATAAATGTGATTAATCTAATTCTGCTTAATCTCAGTAGGGTTTATCAGTTTTGATAGAAGTGCACGCGATATTAGAGATTCAGATTCATCGCACCCACAGGGCTCACTAAAAGGTGACTCATGTCACGAAATTTGCTACTAGTTAGGATTCAATGAATTCAAAGTAACAAAATTCGTGGCACTAGTAAACACGCACTGCAATGATCAGCAGCCATTCTTTTCGAGCGGACTTTACCAACGAAGACCCGAAATGTATCCAGTCATTTATGAGGGTTTCTTCAGTAATGACCAAGCGAACTCACATTGGTTCGCCATGTTAAGTGCCATGACGTGTTCGATGCCTTGTAGTTCAGGAAATGTCTGTTCACTATGAACATATTCTGGGCTCTTTCAGAACAGTTGCCTCATACTAGATCAAGTTTGAATGCAATGAAGAAGGTATTCCGAGTTTCCAAGGGAACATTCAGTCTACTTTCTGGTTTTGTACACAGTATATCTGGGCTGGAATGTGCACAAATGCGATCGGCTGATAATAAATCCGTATTTTCACTGATTTATTGACAGTAGCTTCACACTCAGTCCGCGTAATTTCAGATCTCGATGTCATCAGCGAAAATATGGATCGAACTGAAGTGTTGAAGTGAAGGTCAGCAGTGAAAATAGAATCCAGTGCCACACCGTGGTAGCATAGTGCGGTGTAGAATTGAGACATGTCAGGTAATTGTCATCAGGTCTGTAGCGACGGAAGTCACGCTGTTAGCCAGGCCGGAGAGTACGGAGTTTCAGATCAACCGAGTGTTGTTTCGGGACCACAGTTTTCATCACTACATACAAAATCGATATGAGAGAAACAGGTTGTCAGTCAGTAGGTCCGAGGTGTGCTCAACGAACTAGTGCGCGATATTCCCAAATGAGGACAACACTACTTGTTAGAGACAGCTTGTGTAAAATGCCACAGATGAGCGCATAACCCGGTGCAGTAATTTGAAGGATTTTGGAAAAACTAATTCAGGTAAAACATGTAAAGTTTGCAGTTGAAAATCAGAACTCCACGAAACCTTTCTGTATCAGCTCTAATGTAGCATCAGAATAGACAAAATCTGTTTCTAGTATGCGGAATGACATGAGACAGAATGAATATGAAAGCATAAATGCAGCAAAATTTTCGGCAGTTAGGGTTCATTTAGGTTCATGAGTTCCGAAAAAAGAGAAACAGTAGCGATGAAATGTCCAGGTAGGTTCATGAAGGGAAGAAGATCGAAGGTGTGTATTTGTTGCTACAAGATATGCAAGAAAAGAAAGATCATTAGGGATTTTCGAAGGTTCCGTCGAGCGAGAGGACGCAGTGATCCGGGAGTGAAATTTCGAGCTTCAAGCACATGACTGAGAGGTCGAGCTTCGGGGAGTGCAAATTGTGTAGGAAGCATAGAACGTGGTGGATTGTCCGATACAAGGAATATGGGCGGCGTGGAAAATATTTGAGGAAATTTGTTTGGGTAGCTTCACACAACATGAGAATTCGAGCTTTGAATGAAGCTATCATCGTTGAAGGGATATCTTGATTTTTTTTTACCAAATAACTTATTAGGAATAAAAACAATAAATCAATAAAAAGTGTTCTGAGAATGATTGAGCTGGCGAGTAGTAATCCCTGTTGATTCCCAACGAGATACTTTAGTTCGCCTTAAAACTGATTATCAAATATTGCCAACTGGCTATAGCTATTCGCGGTAATTTGACACTAAAAGGGTAGTTTCTAGTGATTATTGTCCCTGAAAATTAGGTCCGAGAAAGAGAGAGAGGCGGCTTTGAGGACAGAGGTAAGGTTTTCGATTTTTGCACTTCAAACTAGCTCGAAAATTAGAGTTTATTCTTCTCCAAGATTCACCAAGTGTGAAATCCTATGCGTCAGTTTGTGTACTATCAACTCATCCTGGCTTTTACCTAATCTGAACAATTAAGCAGACGAACGCATGCTAGGCAACTGAACTCTCCATAAAATGAATAAACATAATGCCTACGGTAAAAACAATGATTTTATCCAGCTCATTTCAAATGTAAGTCCCACTGATGAGTACAACCTGGTCGTTTCATTTTTCAATATTATTAATCTCAACAGGGTTTGGTAATTATTGAGAAAAATGACTAATACTAGATGCGCAATCACAGCTGTCTTGTATGCAGGATACATCAAGTGTTCGACACATCATAGAACATTTATTTTAATGAACCGCCGATGAGCTTGCAAATCAAATTATGCAGTGTATATCCAGCTATTTAGGCGGTAATCCGCTACCCGTTACACTTCGAAAATGATACTGAGAAAGTGGTGCACTGACATGAAATATTTACAAAAACGTCAATTGAATTTGAACACAAGGACTATCCCTTAAAATTGCATTTGTTTCAACCAGTCCACATTGTGGCTGGTTATCTAAGTTACATTTCACGATATGGTTTGCAGAGTGTCATCTCCTACTTGATGTGCAACTTCTGAGTTTTCTGGCCACAGATGAGAGTAAGTTGCAACGAGTGTTGACGTTTTCTCATTTCTATATATTGGTTATAAATACACATCGTGCATTTCGTATGTCATGCTGACGAAAGGCAGCAGTGTGAAGAAATTAAAGTATCATCTCGATTACGCACAGAACTTGGTTTCAACACCCTAAACTTTTGAGTCTATCTAGTGCATCCAGACCAGTGATCTTCGGCTTCAGTTCGTGATTATACGACCCATTTACAACGGGAATTGTGTGGAACTGAAAAAAATGGATCTACCGGTTCTACGTAAGCTCAACTGTCTTGGATATCCTGGGAGTTTTTTGCCAGTATATTATAACAACTGAAATGAATGGAAAAAACTACTTGCTATAACCATTCCATATCGGAACCCTGGTGTGAAACATGTTGGGTGTTTCACTGCCAAGATATATCACCATGTTCTCTTCTTTAGAACTTCCATAAACTATTTCAGTACAGGTAACGAGATTAGAGTGGAAAATGCAGAAATACAGCTAAGCTTCTAGTAGAATATCCTAACAAAGTTATCACGGCAAAACAGCTCAAAACTTGCATTTGTACAGTCAAGAAGCATGGGTACACAAAATGCCTATAACGTAATTGTCCAAGAAATGGTTTTCCAGCTTTCACATAGAAGGTTTAGAGGCAAGCCAAAGAGAACCATCTACATGAAAACTCAGAATAAATTTGATGGGCCAATACAAATGACGTTTTGAAATCAAGACCCAAAAATGTCCTGTATCAATGCTGAGGGAAGTATAAGCAACTGATATGTTTTATTCATAAATCCAACTGGAAACCCATAATGTACCTATTGATAAAAAATCAGTGAAATGTCTGGTAGCCAAATTCGCATACATATCGGTTTCGTTCACCATCTGTTGAAGTGTTTCAAATTCACGTACCTGACAATCACTGGCTTTCGCACTAGCAACCAACGGCGAATCCAGTCAAGTTAAGCCAAGTCAAGTATTTGCTTCATGCATCTCGGCGGTTGAGTATTCAGCAGTCCATATCTATGCTCATAGCAGTTACACGAAAATGAAAACAGCAGATACGACAAAGAAAAAAGCAATGCTAGGAGATGGTTTGGAAGCGAAGACGAAAAGCATTGTGTAAGTTCAGCGTCGAAGTTTGCAGGACCACATAAGATGCGAGCAAGGCAAAAGGCAACCAAAGGCTGGTTAGCAGTCGTGCGCGCATAGATTTTATGATTGTTGCAAATGGAAGAGGAGGAAGCACACATGCGGAGGTCCCTTCGAGGTGGGTGAAGTGACTGATTCAGTATTCTCTCAGCGAATCTTTTGCACGTTTTATGGTGTTGGGATATGGAGTCTGTGAGTTCTTTACGAGTTTCACCACTTGCATAGAATGAGCGCTTGAGTGAACTTTCATCGTGGTAAAATCTTTAGCATGTAGGTCAGGGAGAGAGACGGAAGAAGAACATAACCGGTGAGGTAATAGGTATGAAAGAACACAACGGCGAATGATGTAAAGGAATGAAGAAATTGTTTTCAGACGGAAAAGTAGTAGGTTAGTCTTCTCACTTCTGTGATAACGCAGAAAACATGTTCAGTCCAACAAAGATAGTAGGTGATGATAATCCCAAGGAATTTGACCGATAATTGACGACACAAGGGAATGTTTCCTACTTGAACTTCTAGACAGTATTCCAGAAAGTTCACACACTTAGAACCTTTGAGAGGAGAGAAGACAACATCTGGGCTTTTACAGGTACTTCACCTTAGGTTATGGGCTTCAGACCAATGGATTATATCTAAGATACCAGATTGGAGCTCAGGAGTAGCTGATGCATCAGGATAGGGTAATTCAATCAAGACGTCATCAGAATACTTTACAGGGAAGGAACGGTCACTGACAAGCATGGGAGACGTGTAGGTGGAAAATAGAAAAGGGGAGAGGATTTCCCTCTGTAATACGCCTTGGTATGAAACAGAGTTCGAAGAGGTTCTGACCCCGTACCCTGTAAGCTGTTATCAACTGGAGAAATACTCAGACAAAAGTCCAATGAATGATGGATGTAATTCGGTATCTGAGAGTATATCTAAAACAATGTTAAATGCCTCACTATAATCCAGAGATCAGGTACGCACAGCTTTTGATCTATCCAGTGACAACAAGACACTATGAATCAAGGAAGCGGTAGTATCTAAGGTACTGCAAGAGTGGTGGTGAGCGAACTAATTTATGTCTCACACTGTCAAATCACTGGATAGTTCCCGCAATAATGACTTCTAAAACGCTTTTAATGTGATAAAGGTACAGACAATCAGACGGAATTTTGTTGTTCCTTTCTTGGGCATAGATGTGATGGTCGCTTATCTCCAACAGTCAGGAATCTTCTTGCAACACAAGCGTTGCATAAATAACTGTGTTATGACTGGTGTGAGTATTTGCGCACAGTACTCTAGTACAACTGGGAGACAACTGTCTGGTCCGTGGGATTTGTTGCACTTCAGGTTGGACAGCTTTTGCAAACAGCTTGAGAGGATATGTTGTGGGAGATGGAGCTGGCCAAGCTGTGACAAGATAGGGCGTGTGTAAAGCTGAACAACAAAGGACGCGATTCAGTGTTGAAGTCGTTGTTTAGATCTTCAATGATAAATTTTGGGGATAAGAGCTACCATTCAAATATTTGATGGACACCCGAAGTTTTGGGCAATTGTTGTAAGCTAAGCTCCCACGACTGTATACGCCGTTAAGCCTGCGGATTTCTGACTTGATTGAAAAAAGAAAAGATCTTCACTGTACGAGAGTTAGCAATTTTGAAGGAAATTTCCTTCCTACGGCGAAGCCTTTTGAGGTATGGGAGGAAAATTAGGTACTGCGGATGTATACGGTCCCCAATGGACAACACTCACTATAACAGAAATTCCAGTAACTGGTAAGGTGCTCATAAAACACAGTAGGGTCTTGGTGGTTGAAGATGTCGAAGTTAGTCGGCCCGATCATAGCTTTAGGCATTTGTAAGTTATCTGAGTCACACTGACGCATTTTGCGTTTCAGGTCAAGGTGTTGGGTGAAACTTCTGTGGTTGTTCGAGCTTTATATCATTGGAGAGAACAACCATGTGCCGTGGAGCGATGTCTTCAAGGCAGATCTACCTGAGGTCCAAACCAAATCAGGATCGTTCGCAAAGTACAGATCAAGTTGGGCATCAATCCTGGTGGGGAAGTCTACGATGTTTTTCGGCCCAGTAGCGTCTAAAAGTTAGCTGAGACCGGTTGAAATCACCATAAACAAATCACAAGGAACTATCAACATTGCCCAAAAGTTTGGAAGATAAAACCTAAGAGGAATCTTTCAAAACTCCAGAAGGGCATGTGGGAGTAATATGAGCGTTTGCAGCGACTATAAAGCGATACATACCCATATGTTTAGGTTTGCGTAGGAACATGTAAGCATCTATGTAACATCTAAGTGTCTGCAGCACCTGGACGGAATTACACCAATTGTCTCTAAGGTAAGTGATAATTCCGCCCCCTATCCGCTTTTCCAGCGAAGTAGAGACCGATCAGCCTGGTAGCAGATAAAACCATCGGGGTGGATGATTTTACCGTCAACATTGTCATTGAGCTAGAATTCTTGTCGAAATATGACTCCGATTCGCTCATATTTGCGATGAAGAACAAGGTCTCTCACATCACTGAAGTTTTCAATACGTGAACGCATATAAGAACAGAGGTTATTGCATCGTAACATCCCTTCTGAACATAATTGGAAGTAATTGTTCCGCCGTCCCAACAGGAACGTTGAAGTCACCATAGGGCGTCTGACAACAAAATAATTGAAGAGATGTCGAAACACACAGCTTATGTTCCAAAAGAGAAGCATTGTATAAGTTCTGGATGACATGACGAAATTTCCACGGAAGCTCATGACTGGTTTCTTGGTTGTTCCAACTCATCAAATGTGCGTACCCTGTACCCTTCCACCGAATCATCCCTGTACTAGTGCACTCCAGAGTTAGTTTAGAGCTGACATCTTACTTGAATCGTGGGGAGTGCACATAGACCAAGAATCCCTTTTTTGGGATCGCACGGTGTTTCTACCAAGGCTACTTAGTCAGTAGGGACCACTACCCGTGAAACTAATCGTGTGCTACCAAGGGCATTTTGTCCCGTCACCTAGATATATCGCGATCGTACTGATTTTTAAAATCCGTACTTGAAACCACGTGTTCTTGTTCTAAAAATCAGCCAACGTAAAGGAATTTGGAAGAATCACCTTTTGACACTGGGAACCGATTCCTCGTCGATGCACACTCCAAGGGACTCAGCTGAGTATACAGCTGGTGATCAACTTTCTGTATCTACAAACTATTGCTGAATAATGTGAAAATATGCAGCATTCAGAAATTTGCATGAACTGGTGCTTTACAAATAAAACAAGAGAAAACTGCATTCTTATATAGCTCTGTTTATGATGAAAATCTTGGGCTTTGCGTTTGATTTGTATTTTCGTGTTTCTCATCAGTTGAATGCACATTTTTATTGGCAGTGATAACAAACCGGTTGATACACCGGTCCATTCGATGAGTCGACGATTTGAACTACGACAAACGTAGAATTGGAATGACTCTTATCAAAGTTTAAGTCATATGACACAGGAGATGGAATAATGCATAATTTAGGCGAGCTCTTTGTCTTCTCATAGAATACGCAATATTACTTCAATTGAGAACAGCAAGTATTTCGTTGGTTTTAAGTTTTGAATGTTTGTGAACGGCGAATCATATTTCACAACCGCACATCCGTCTAGGCACGTCGGAGATGTTGCATGATTCCAAATTTGGACCATCCAGGAGAATAATATTTTGAAAGTGGATGACAAACAACGAAGTGTATCAGTTTGAAAATGCTTTTGATTGCTTGGATAGAACTGAGAACAGCTTTGAGTTGGAACAAAGCTGATCGGTTGGAGCGGCAATATATTAGCTGGATTCAGCTCTGACAACCTTTGCAATAACCACCAGCTGACTTTTGGGAATTCAGGACCGACTTTAAAAGTCATGAAGAAGAACTGCCCGAGATTTGATCACATATTTTCATAAAACCCACGTACAAAAGACTTTGCTTTGAGAAAAGAGTGAAATGCGTCAATTTGATGTCATTTGTCACAGGACCATTTGGCTACAGCGATGTTCATCACAAAAAATGTAACAACTACTTTAATCTAGAATCTGACACGTCGGAATCAGAGCAGATGATACCTTAGGGATTTTTTGTTAGTTACTTCAAAATACATGAATGAAATGTTATCCTCAGTTATGATGTACCATTTAATTCAATGCTGATGTTTTCAGTCACGTGACCTTTGGTTCTTAATCGTGTGGATTTCTGTTGTCAAAATGATGACCAATTTACTAGCATGGGTACGAACGTGAAGTATCGTAAGCGTGTAAATGCTACACGTATCATTCCCGATTCAGCGCGCGCACACACACAAGTGCACGGAGATATAGCAGGGCAATATGCGTCTAACTGTTTTGTCAGTTCTACGTACACAAGCAAGTACCACACCATTCCCGTTTATCAAAAATATCACGCCACATCTGCTACTCAATCAGTACCCGAAGAGGTGTATTCTTTCGTTAGGTATTTACACCAAACTGTTACGTAGATTCCTAATGCGACTTTTGTGTATACTATTCCATTAGGCACTGCCCTTGTTGGACTGCAAGAATCGCTTGCTATTAGGAATGAGCAATATTGCATACGAATTTGTTTGTACGGATGGTCGACAGAAATTATAAACCAAAACACGGCGCACAATGCGAAGCGAAAAAGGTTAACATATTGTTCTCAGTAGATTTGTGCATGAAATTATGTCGAAACGAACAAGTTGTAGACGTTTTAACCAGTATAGCTGCACGTAAATGAGGCTTATAGAGCCTGATTTGTGCGCCGGTGTGAATTTTGTGACCTTCAGAACATACATTTTTATCAGAATAATTACCCAAAACCTTCAGTAGAATTTTTCTAAAGAACATCAGACAGCAATTACACTTCGAACACTTAGATCTCAAAGAACGGACTGGAAGTTTGAAATCCTTGTTCTCCATCACACTACGACTCTTTGGTGGAAATTCATTGTATTTTAGTTCGCTCTCAACTTCTATGCAGATTCGAACCCGGTATAATTTGTACGAGTTTCCCAATGGCATTATTGTGGCGATATGTACATTAGTACCAACTGAGTACGTGAGCACCTGATTGCTCGAAGCGCAATCGTGGACGGGTACGGATTGATCACAACCGTGGCTACAACAGCGAGACCTAAAAGAATAAAGTGGACCAGAGCGTATGCACCAGAAGATTTCATTCTGCTCTTGGATCACGACTAGCTTTAGGTAGAATGGACCCCTGGAATACAAGTACGCATTGGCGTTTCATTCACTTGGTTCTGATAAATTTTGAACAAGTAAACTCCGGTAAATGTCCTGTTTCGCAGGCACTTCCTAGGGACTTTGACACTACCACGAAACCAGTTCTTCTTTCTGTTGTCCATTATCGTTTAAAAACGTGTGAACGAATGGTGCCCGTAGTTTTGTCTAATGTTGAGGGCAATAATCGCGTGGTAGGCGATGAACGAAACAAGATCCGTGGTTTCATGGTTGTGTCGTAGTATTTTGAAAGAAGTCCTTGAAAGTGCAAACGATAATAACAGAGCAAAATAAGGTGAACATACTTTTATATTTTGCTAGTCGGTAGTAAGTGTCTTCCCAACACACACCCATGGCTAAACAGCAAATCAGTGATAATCTCAAGGTAAATCCGAGATGGTGAACACTTCTGAAAGATTTCCTTTTCTTCAACGAAACTATCGTTGATTGAAATATGCCGAATGTCGCTTATCCGTCATAACAGAGATGTCCTTTGTATCAGTGGCCTCATCAGTTATGAAGAAAACTTCGTAAATTCTCTCATGTCACCTCTAAATATAGATGTTTCGAAAGCGGGAGAAGTTGTTAACTGAATCATTTCGTCTTTGAATGCATTGATCCGACGTCTCGACTGGTCCTCAGATACAAACCCTTCAGACTATAAAAACCGTCACTTTCTCAAGATCAACATTTATCACTGAATGAACACAGACATACATTTATGTTAAAAATCGCCTGAAATTTGCCTATCCATTCCTGGAGCTTTCTCATCCGTTTTTCATTCCTCACGTATTAATTGAACCAGTGGATCCGGATGTGCAAGTGGAATGAAATCTCTCGGCTCGTTTACTTATTTGAAGTGAGGAGATAGTATACACTGAACGAACACATTTATTAATGTCACTAATAGGGTTTGGTAGGCTTGTAATTGTTTTATTGGCACATTTGGTGCTTATCCCAGACATGTTGGTCCCAATGGCTTTCATCTCCTTGCACATCAGAGAAATTAGGCACTTTATAATGTACGCCTAATCACTAGCAACTAATAAAACAGTTCACAACACTTTATCACGCATTAGTTCGATCTTTACCTCCAAACAGATTACGGTTTGCGAGGTACGCGTTCTTTTCGGTCTACTACGTAAGAGAGCACTCTTGGGGTCATGTTTAATTTAAACAACCTTTGTTATGTACTGGATGCAAAGACATGGACATTTGTTCGTTTACAATCGAGACAATATCACATGTCTCCGTAAGTCCGACATGGAAATTTTAGCTAAGATACAATATGAATGAAATTTGGAACCAGATTATTTTACGGGTGAATTTGTCCGCGTTGTCTACCTAGATAAGAGCACACCCAATAAATTGAGCAGCCGACGGATTTAGTCAAAACATGACTTTTGGTTTTCAAAAAATGTCTCAGAGCAGATATATTTTCCCTCAAATCTGGCAAATGATGTATGGCAGTTTTCAAGTTTTGGAACGTTTTAGCTCCAGTGCTGAGAACGAATTCAAAACTTTTGTTTGAGAATGATATTGAGGTCTTTCCTAACTGTCAGGAACCAGAATGAAAGTGTTCAACACATTAGATGGCGTCAACACAATATGAAATGGACACACCGTAACTGGAGGGTGATTGAGTACCTAGCCAACGGCGGGGGAAAATGAGATTCATTCTTCCCCTTGATTTATATGCGAGATTGAACGCGAAATCAATTGGAATTTGTTTCCAAATGATAGTAACTGGGCACATAGACAAGGTGCTGTCAGTGTCCTTCGTGAATAAGTACTTACTGAGTAAGATTTATGACCGATGCTTGTTTTCTTATTATTACTATTTCTTCTTACAGTTTGACGTCTATTGCTCACATTTTCGTGTATATATGTATAAGGATATACATGTTTGTAAAAAAAACATAAACCTATTCGGTTTTGCTGTTCACAAGAGAGGAATGACGGAAAACAAATTGGTATATTCATTTGGACTGGAATGGTTGTGTTGGATGAACCAACACAAATGGCCACCTGAATTTGGATACAAGCGCACAAGTCAATTTTGAAATTGTGGATGCACTTGAAATTAAACCGGCAAATTGAGGGAAGTTATTATTTAAGTATGTTCTGCGAGATGATCCGAAGTTGTAATTTACATCAACTGCATACGTACAAACGTAAGCAGGACGCATGGCAGAAAGGTAATTGGCCCAAATATTCGTTATGGAAAATTTCAATGATAAACGACCGCCGACGTTCATTTTATCATAGATCAAATTTTACTTGATCACGAACCAATTCCTGTCTGCATTAGTTCTGTATGGGAAATAAAATAAAGTAGAACGATTATTACCTTGAAGTTATTTCTTGTATGGAAAGAACAGCTTTTTAAACTCGGGAAGTATGAAGACTGTGATCAGTTTTGCTCTGATGTTGCGGATATGTGAGCAGCTATTAAGCTGACTGTCATTTCGTCATGAAACGGGCCAGCGATGATCGACTGGTTTTTTTTGGTTTCCCTCCTGGTAAAACTCCAGTCAAATCCTCGGAGAACCCAGATATCCAGTGGCGATTTGCCTATTCACCTAACTGGATATACTGTAAATCTAGTTCAGTACACCCGGTGATTCTACACAGAGAAAGAAAACTGAATGAACTACCAGAATGTTGTTAGTCTGAAACATTAGAATAATTTGATGGTTTTGTTTTCGTTTCCATCCCACGCAACCATCCTCCACTCTCTCGCTTCCACCTTGTAAAGATACCCTTGGTAAGCAGCTTTTGAGACAATGCATCTCAAGATAATTATCTACTTCGGATAACCGGTCAAATTCCATTCAACCCACACACCATGCATAGTTTTTCACACCTTTTGCACATTTGAACTCTTTCTTTTTCTGTCGGCTACAGAGATAAACCTGAATTTGAAGAACTTTGATGGCTGGCCTACGCTGGCATTTCACTGGGCCTTGGTCTGTAAGCAAGCACATTTAACTGCACTATCTAATGTCCGTGGAGATCACTGAGGTTTGCGAATCGTCGATTATACGTTGGCCATTAAGACACCACCTTGACAGATCAGCATCGACGGATCACCGCAACACTTGTTGCAACTTGCTCAATAGAGTGCCAGTGTACTTCCAATCGTACCATCTGTCATGGCGTGACGCTCATCATCGTCCCTGTAATCATTAAATTACCTTAATAAAAGGACATAGACTCACACATTCACTAATAAAGGTTCAGATGTTAAATTAGTTGTAGATCAAACTAGTCTGTAGCTACTGCTGACCTGTTTTACCACCAGTACAGTCATCCAGTGTTCTGATGTTGAGTTAGGTATTGTAAACAATAACATGGCATCGTCAGACCAATCAGACGGTGTCTTCGGTATCAGTCTACTAGAAAGCCATAAAATCAAACCCGAATACGCATTGTATATTTTCGAATCCCGTCTTACACTGAACTTCACGTTTGGTAAATCACACTCTGACCGATCACAATGAGGTACGCATAAAGAGAGACATGCTTGATCGTGTCACGAAGTTTAGTAAGTAATCACTAACCGATCTTATAGTACAAGTGCCTTCCTTTCAATCGAGCTACTTTAGGTTTCAATGCATTTCAGGCTCCGAGAAACTGGCTTTTATTAAGAGCATTGTGAATATTTTCAACCGAGTACAAATGACTCCAGAAAGCTGAGACACCGAGTATTTCGCTGCTGGACATCGATAACTCCAAACAAAACTGTGTGTGTTAAGTGGAAGCATATCTTTCTGGGAGAACCTCTATTGGTCTCGCCTAAACTCGAAGCAAAGGGCTTATGGTAAACCAAAATACGAAACATTATTTCAAATTCATTTTTTCGAACCCTTTAATACCAATGGTAGTGCAAATTCATTTGTCCCCATAAAGGCTGGCAGTATTCCTATAAGGAAGATTTTGGCAGATTTCCGGCTACAAAAGCAAGTATCAAGGTGAAGAAAGCACCGCATGGTGTATAGAAACATGAACTAACCAAGCCTTTCGTAGATATGAACTTCAAACTTGCCTCAGCCTAAAGGACGCTTGAACTTCAATGGGACTCCCGAAGTAATGTCCTCCATTAGGGTCTAACTTTTCACAGTTCGAAAGAATATATTTGTCTTTTGTGTCCGTCTCTATGATACAAAAGGCCTAGTTTTAACTGTCTTGCTACCGAAAAAGGTTATCATAGGCTGCCAATTGAGAAAAGTGACTAGCTATGGAAGCGTGATGTGAAACGGGGACAGAAAAATCGATGGCCCATCATGATGATTGTTTGATTACCATGAAAATCCTATTTCAGAATTTGCGAAGAGATTTTATTGAGATGATTGTATCTGGGAATTATATCTAGTTAGTGACAGTTCTTGACTACGCCCCATGACTGAGTTGCTCTTGCTGTGCGCGATAAGACGGCTGATAAAAATTGTTTACAACTGCACGCATTCTGTAATGTTTGAGAGACTTAGTACTGAGTCGTACGGTATGCTCGTTTGGTTTTCAAAATCGCCCTTGGAGAGTGCTCCATCTATCAAGTTTAGAGAAGCGCCGATAGAGACGGTCTGTACCGGACTATGGTCATGTAGATCGGTAACTTCCAGAAGAATAACGCTCAATTATTAGTCACAAAACGCGAAAATAGTTAATTACGTACAATTATCAACAGCCTATTAGTCAGAGCTGCAAACATGCCTCAAATTGAACAGCAATGGAGCAACAATGTACAGATCGTTTATTGAACTTTATACAACCCGTCATATTGGGTAGCCAGCGGACGCGCGTGAGCTCGATGGCAAAGTCGCACGTTGAAGAAGAAGGCGGACAGTTATATGGGACGGTCGGTGAAAGGTGACCAGCAATGTTCAGTGTTTAACTGGGGGCTGCTAGACAGTGTGGAACGGTCGGTTCAAGTCACAGGACACAAGAGAGTAGGAAAGGGAGATCAATTTTTTCACAGAAAAATGAACAACGCAACGGTTCATCAAACAGACGGCCAACACAGTTGAGGGATGTTTGTCAGTGTCTGAGCTATACCTCCGAGGGCACGACCGTACCCAACGGGAATAAGTGCCGTATGAGCAAAAACGATTGTTCGGTAATGAGCAAAGTGATAAATTACTGCCGAGAAATAAGCCGAGCAAATACGAAGGCTTAACAAATATAGATTCATTATCGACAATAGAAAATGAGATCTAGTATTCGTAAACCATCGTGAGCATGGACAAGTAAACCAGAACACGGGCTGAAGGTGTGTTTGATGCAAGTTCGGTCCTCTGGATACAGGTAGCTGGGTTGGAAGCAAACATAAACCGATGGTGACAACATGTTGTGTTTGGTAAACGGAGTTTGTGAGGTGTACTTTTGGGAAGGGAATCTAAATGTGGCTCGGTGAAGGAATTTCAAATTTCATAATACACAAACCAGCGCATCCCCAAACAGGTCAGACGCCTAAAATCGACTGGCAATCGGTCTCTTGTTTTTTTCCATCTTGTGCGAGGACAGATAATCCAGAAAGCCATTGCACTTGCAAGTCACAAAAATCTAAACCATGAACTAGATAGCTTTGTTCCAAGGAATGACAGTATTGACAGAGGATAGGCTAACTCCGTAGTCATTTTCTAGCCTTATGGGTTTGGGTCTAACAGGTAGTGTCTGGAAGTTGCCACTTTTACTGACTCGAGTAAGCTAACCAAGCTCTTTGGTACTGAATATTACTTTGCAGAGTCAGACCATTTGGTAGAGATCATAAACACTTTTTATACCATAACGAAAGTCCAGAGCAACCAGTCGAGACTTGTCAAGCGTTGCATCTCAGCCGCAGCCGAAGCTGCCTGTATTCACCTCCACCGGTCTCTTTTTTACTGAGAAACAGTTTGTGCAGGCACCTTAAACCCCCTAACTGACTTCTTATTCTCCAACACGAGTAAAACACCCGAGACGTTTTACACGCTGATCAATGCTATACGCAAATAATCCAGAGCAAGAAAGATCTTGGTCGTCGTTTCTGAGTGGTAATTGTTGCCACGTATTGGAATGAGTACGGATGACTGGAAACGAGTTTGTATCCAATGCTTTTAGTGGGACATTCTGATTTCTCAGGAAGCACTCGCGTGGCAGCTTTGGGTATACATTTTTAAAGAAATGTAGGTACTGAAGCTCACGAGATTCACAACAAAGCACAAATGATCAGGTGTTATATGCCTGATTTTATATGCAAATTCACCGGTTAAAACTTCAATAACTTGTTCGTTTCGGCCTAGTCGGTAATCGGTTTTTGTGAGTCGTGCTTCCAATACCATTTTTTTTCAATTGATCGTACGATACATTCCCATGAGGTATCGAGATGTTGCCTCATATTTCATCCTCTTCAACAAGATCACATCGATTACTACACAACAGTCCAATTGTGGAAATACCTAATGGAGTCTGGTTTGAGTACCTGACGAATGAATACACATTCGTTGGTACTGCTTAAGTAAATGGTATGGCGTGGTATTTGTGAAAAACGGGAAAAGATCCAAAAAATGCCTGTCTACGTGGAACTGGCAGAATAGTGCCATGGTATATTCGCGTGTGTGATGGTATTCCTGTGTACGTGCATGTGCTTGACTGTGTTGAATCATGAATATCACGTGGAATCTGTTTGCTCCAGTAGCACTACACTTTTGAGTTTGTCGTGGCGATACAATGATTAGTTAAACAGTGGGAACAAAAAGATGGCGACTTGAAAGCCTCGTGACTAAGCGCATCAGGTTCTGAAGTAAAAAAAAACTGAGTGTTGCTTCATAACTGAGTAATGTTTCATTTGTGCATCATGTGCTGTCAAACTGGTGAACCTTTGGATTTCTGGTGCTCTGATTCAGTCAAAGCAAATTCTGGTTTAACTGGTTTTTGGCAATTTCCGCCAAAGATTATGTCTCTTATCAACCGATCACGGACTCGTGTCATCAGCTTACGTCAGTACAGAATCGTGGGATTATTCTCAGTTGATTTCTAACAAGACTCCGTTTTAAACAGCCCCATGAAAACAGCTGATATTATCAAGGAAGATTCTAGTCAATGAAATTATTTTTCCCGTGGATGACTTAAGTATGTTGTAAATGACTATCGGCTGTTTCACATTAATGGTCTATGGTCACACCTGTACACACATTGTGTACCTAATCCAACCGAATTTTATAATCGCGTTTCGTTAAGCACCGTGTGGCGTTACTTGGTTTGATCCAGTTACACGCAGGGCCTGCGGTTTCTCATATACTATACTTGCCTACTTACACACCAATACAACGAATTAGCTGCTAACCGTGCTTTTTATGTGATCATTTGCAACAATGGTAAGTTGACCGTATTTTTGTGAATTAAAAATAGTGCAAAATCGAGTTTGAGAAACCCAGAAAGTGTGCTTCTGTGAAATCGTGTACTTCCTAGAATATCCAGTATGAAATCGCAAAATCATGTGATGTCTCTAATTGGTTGAGGAATTCTTCCAACCATGATGGTTTCGAATTTGCCTGACATAGTGATGCACGTATCGCACTATGCTTTCTCATCGACGCAATTACGTTTAACTCACACATCCAGCGTGCATACGTTAGCAAATTTTAATAAAATGGATACTGCTGAGCCGTAAGCTGTTACATTTTGCTCTTCACTGATGTTTATCATTGGTTTCAGCTTGCTTGTTTGTGTTAGTGACATCAGAGCAGTTATACCAAATGGTAATGGAATGTGTGCGGAAAAAGAATAACATTTTCACGTGAGTCTGGATTCTCGCAACGTCCCGATACCAGGATTTTCTCTTTTACATTTGCCTTAATGGGGTGAAATCCAGGGGTGGGCTATGGGTATTTCAACGATGCCTCACCTTTCATTCTGTCGCCCACTTGGTTCAACTGTTTATTCAACGAGCGGCAGGAAAATAGGAGACCAATTACGCCAAACATCGTTCGGTACAACCAACAACTGCGTTCTCGTCCTGTGATACGAGAACTACTAATGTCACAGGCGATGGTTCAGCACTGGGAGCACTAGTAGAAATAAAATACGCATTCCCCAGGCGTTCACACTAAGTGACTCCATCCGGCTTGTTCTAAAAAGCAATAAAATTACAAAAATAAGACACGTCTGTATCCATTCAATCCTAATTGAATAAGCATACAAATTCTGAAGGGCCTAAATTCATTCGTGTGCTAATTTCTAGGCTTAGCCGATCCAGTTTGGTAGTGTTCGATATTCGTTTTGTGGTCGGTTTGATTGTATCTTTCGTTGCACAGCTTAGTATTCAAGATATCGCTGCAGTTGTTGATGATTTCTGTTTGCATTGTGAAACCCAATTTTGGAGTTTCCAGCATTTGTTCTCCTGCAAAAGGCGCAGACGGGATTTTCGGCAATAACCATAGACCGTAGGCTAATCCGGTTGTTTATCTTAATTGCCGATTGTACGTGAACCCTTGAGTGAATGGGAGCCTGGCCATTATGTTGTTCAAATAGGCAATTCTTTTAAACAGAACACAGAATGGGAAATTAGAAGGTGGTACAAAAGAACGAATGAAGTAGTGTCGAATTCCTAACATTATCATGGCTGAAACTTTACCAGTGAATTTCATTCATTAGGGTATGTCCTATGAAATCCCAGCGCTTTCCTGGAGGTGATGCGTAATTGCCCGTATATCCATTCATTGACAGTCACTGTTCGGATCCAGGAAATTATGATGAAGAAGTAAATGTCCTATGTAATAGGTGATAGAAAACACATGAACACTTATAGTCGAATGGAAACCTGTACATATTTGTGTAGAGAAATATGGGCTAGTGTGTAACATCCACACACATTTAAATGGGGTTTCCTTTTCAATAACCGTCTTTGAACACCTTCCCCCATCAGGATATTGACCACCGTATTCGAATCAAATCAAGTGCTTTATTTGTTTGTTTTGGTTCCAACAGGAGCCAAAATGTTGAGTTTGAACGTCTCTTTCCGTCGAAAATTTTTGATAACCCGAACGAATAACAAAACGTCATTCTCGCCGGCTTATCTTATGTGCATGGACAACAGTCTTCTTATTTTTGTCTGACGGTAAGGAACCAACACACGCGGTTGCTTTCGGGATTCTTCACATCGTCTAGTGAAGCTGAACCTGATCAATAAGTTTATTTTATGCCGTAATGTTTTAGCGTTTTATTGCGCATCGTAAATACCCGTTAGAAAAATACAAAACCGCAAATCTGACTGAAATTCTTCTTCATCTTTCATTAGTTGGTAATCAAAAGTGTTTTCCCATGTAGCTGAAATATTGGAACCTGGTTTAGGTTTCATGGCGGCGGAAATTCTGAAGTAAGGACAGGGATAAACTAACTATTTCGTTGATAACTTCCCTAATATCGCTTATTGTTTACTAGAGTCGCTGACACCGCTGTTCTAATGGAGAGCCATACATTTCTCTCATCAAAGTACCTGGTTCATTGCTGTTCATGCATCACTAATGCATACCACTAAATAACAACAAAATATACATATCTATTTTATCTGATGGGAATGAGGACTTTCACTGTTTGACTGCTCGAATAAACTTATGTTTGCTGACAAGGTGTGTTTATCAAAATAAGTAATACCACCATTCAGTAACGGAAAATAAGAAGGTAAGGAAAAAATTACTTCTCCGGATCTGTTGGTTCTATTATAAAGCCCTAGAATCTGAGCATGAACAATGTTAAATTGGATGCTCAACATTCCATAAATCCATTAGAACAGAAAGAAGACGCCAGTCGCGAGAAGCAAGCATTTTGTTTACTCTTGTCAAACCGCCAGCGTAAACCATGTCAGTGTATATATACATGGTACCGTAGAGCGGTAAATGCAACAGTGAAATAGGCAATATAGAAAGTTTTACAGTACGTAAGTTGGACAGAGTGAAGTCTGTCGTGTTACCGCCGAAGTAGACACACAGTTCGGGCCAATCGTTTTTGTGCTCATAGTGCTGGCTGATGCATCATGATTGGAGTTTCTTCACTAAACGCTATTAGTTTTGGCGTTGGATTGCACCACAATGCTTTGAAACACTGGGACAGGTCAACTTTGTGACCTGATGCAGTTAAGTGTCTTGCAGTCAAAAAAGCTGGTGACTTCATGGGGTTTTGTATTGCGCCAGCGAGTTGCGTCATCAAGTCTGACAGCCATTCGGGTATGTGTTCTGACACTCGTTGAGTCAAGCAGCTATCCATCCTGCCAATGTCACGTCACCGCAATGGCAAGTGAACTGGTAGACAATATGTGAGACACTGAAATAAGCAGAGACTGTTTGAGTGATTTTGAAAACATAAACTGTTGGTCGACTACAGCTTTACATGTGTGTGTCTTGGAGCCGATTTAGGATTACAGTTTATTTGAAAAAATAAATGGCCGGCTTGGAAAAGCAAAGTGGCATAGCTTGCTCCTTTCCGAAGTTCATTGTTTTTTTGCGCACCAGTCTCGGCTGCTGATGTAGTTTGATAAAGCTTTTCTGATAACCATTGGACAGCAGCTTTCATTTTATGAACTCCTCTTCGTTTTGTGCTTGATCTGTACAGACCTTCTGGGCTTTGTTGAAGAAGGTTCTGGCCCATCCACGTTTGTAATCCACCGGAGCGAAGCTGGAGAATCGTAAATAACGTCTGCCTCAAGTTGATTTCGATGGATTCTGCGCTATAGAATCCCGTCTTGACGCCTAGTTAAGTAAATATCTAGAGAGAACAACGTGTTATCGCATTCTTCTTTCTAAAATACACTAAGGTTTATATGAGTACAGTTAGGAAAGGTAACGTATGGGATAAAATTGTCTTCAGTCGTAAGAATCAAAATATCTTTCTCGTATCGTCTATGAAATAGAAGTTGGAAAATATTATCACAGAGCTCTTTTTCGATCAAACCCAAAAATACCTTTGTCAAAGTTGGGCCCCTTTATATTTTCATGACCACGCCACCAGTTTATTTGTAGGCCTCAATTTCAAAATAAACCGGATGCTTTTTGTGCATAAAAGAATGGGACCATTAAGGCATTTACCAGGACTAGGCAAATGAAAGTTGTGCGAAGAAATAAAATCACACAGATAATCTACTATCTCATGAAGAGGGACCTTTGTAAAAAGTGATTCAATATGGACGGAATACATTATTTTCGAACCCTCTGAAATACTATTTGGCAAAAGCTCGAGTTCGAGTGAGTTCTGTAGACAAAATGGTGTTATGTGTTTCCAAAGGGGGGTAAGAATCTCGACGAGCCACGAGGCAAGGTATTGATAAACTGGGTTTCGCATGCTTACTACCACCCTCAAAGGGACACGAGGCCTGTGAACTTTGGGTGATCTTCTCAGGTAGGGCCTCTGTCTTCCAAGTGGTGTTAGCTTCTTGTATGGAGTTTCAGAAAAGAAATCGTGTAAGAGCAAAATTTGGAGTTGCCTTGATATCTGATCCCGATCAGCACATCATTCTCTGGAGTAGTGTCCAGTTTGAAAAGTTGCGCTTCGGAAAGCGTCTTTTCCATCTTTTCCGTGTATTCTTTCTTCTCCCCATTTACGATTCCTGATCCTTTGTTCAATCGTAGAATTACTTGCATCCCACGAATTATGTCTTCTCTCTGTCCTAATGAATTGGACCAACGGGACCCAATGTTTCATATTTTTCCTAATTTTTCTGAGCTGGGTAAGAGTGCATCTAAGCAGTCCCATATTTATTGATAATGAAAAATTTGTCAGAGCCAACAGATCATTGAATAGAATAATGTAAACATGAGAGGATCAAAAACAAAAGTGCACGTCATCACCATTTATCTAGGCAGCATTTAAGAGCTAACTTTGCACCTGTATATCTCATGCAGCTCATTTACGTACAAAAATGTAACTAATGTGGAATTGAACAGAGTGGACCACCTTTGCCTCCAAATATACCGAAAAAATATGCTTTGATGTGGCCCCATCGAACTTACTGATCCTTGATTGAAAGTGTATCCTAAAACAGAAAAAAAAAACTGGAGATTGGCACTTATTTTTCCACCAACTTGATTGGTGGATATGTTCCATTGAGAATCGGGTCTTCAAATCGGCCAGTCAGCGAAAGTGAAGAACGATTAGTATGACAAACATGAAACTGACATGTCAACATTTCTAAGCCAGTAGAACCACACGTGAGTGCACTATAAAAGAGTGCGAAGACGCAATGCAAGATGAACAACATGAAAGTCATCATTTTCTTGATTGTGATACTGTGCGTGCTGCACTCACAGCAGGCAGGTGAGTGAGTTGGTTATGCGTACTTGACGACCTGCAGCAGCAAACGGAATAGAATAGGTATTCAATATTATTCATTTACATCCGTACCATACCTAATCAGTGGGTTATTTTTAGTGGTTTGATATATTCGCGGGTTCGGTTAAAAGGACGCCGCAAAGTTACAAAGATTTCAGGTTTTGTTGTCTGCGATAAATCAGTTTTTCTCGTTACGCTCAGTGGTACTAGGATGTGATGAGGGGCAACTTTACAAAATATCTTAGTTAAAGGTTCTCCCCTTCTCAAACTGATGAGTAAACAGAGCTATATATAAATCACTTATTTAAAAATGTACAACTGAATATTTAGCACCAGCTGTGGTTGTCAAGCAGTTTGCCAGTTTCAGAAAATAGAAATGGTAGTTCGATAACTTTAGATATAACAGTTACGACGAAATTATTGTAAGATAAACTATCTATTTAAAGTGACGTGAGACAGTTGGAAATAGGTGGAATGTGAAAAATCATCAAGACGTGGATGTAAGTAATTTACAAACGATATAATAGCATCATGGGAGAAAATACTTCGAAACAATATCTCAATATGGATGTACATATTGATCTTGTAATAAATTGACGCACAGTGTTATACGATTGCTAAGTTACGCAGTCGATAAGTATAGATAAATCTGCCAAAAAAGAGTCCCAAACGGGACACACGCAAGAAATTCAACCGAAGAAAACCAAACATCAAAAAACGTGCACGATGACGAGCAAAAAAATTAAGGCACTAGAAAGTAACGAGAAAACCCACAAAAAACCTAGAAAATTCGGCGGGGAAAAGATGTAAATTTAAAAAGATAATCAATTTCGAGAAAAATCGTTCTCGGTTGTAGAACCAGAGCCTAAAAGAGTAGCCGACCTGTGTTATTGGTCATGTTACAGATGGGTCTTCTTCAAAAGTTCCACATGATTCACTTCACGGATAGTGTGAAACAATAAGGATCATGCTGCTGTGTTCTCGACCCAATTTTATTCGCGTGTTTGCTGCGACAACGAGCATTTCGCATTTGAATACTCAACCGCGTGGAGTAGATGCAAAATTTTCCAAATTGGTTTCTTCAGCGACAACGATTTGCTAAACTAGAAAAGCACGATCCGGAGGGACATTGGACTTGAAAATGACGGACGATTAGTGAGCACCGAAAAAAAATCATACATTGCACTTGCAAAGAATTAAGACAAGAGAACGAAGCAAACTCAGGTGTTACGTTTCGCAAAATGAAAGTATTTGTGAAAAAACTTCGAAAAAAACTCAGCGAGCAAACCGAAAAAAGAAACGAATACCACAAAATTCAGAGAAAAAAATCAGATCAAACGGGAAAAATATAAGTCAAAATAGCCTGAAATAATTTGATGGGTATATCAATCAGAAAACATTGTGCGTTTCTTATCTTTCTTGATTATAGAACCAGAGAACCAGGAAGGAGGTGAGTTGTGAAATTGCTAATGTTGCAGTTAGGATCAACTAATCTATTCCAAAAGATTCCCATGAGAGACGGTGTGTGTGAATGAGGACCATGCGAATGTGTTATCGTGAAAAAAAATACGAAAGTTTGGAGCAAAAAGAAGCAGCTAGAATATGAGTACGCAAATGCGCGCAGCAGAAAAATACTCGTCAAATTAGGAGATATCAGACACAAAGACATGATAAAGCAGAAAAACAGCATGTGGTTGGACATTCGAATTGAAAATGACACACGAATTTTGAGCACTGAAAATTAGTCTCTCAAATGTTTCCATCAGATAGATCTAAGTACTCGAATGATTTGATCATCATCAATAAGAAAACAAAAATACAAATCAAACGTATGTTATCTAGCGAACTATTCCAACTGAACTGTGCAATTCAGTTATCTGACCAATAGTACATTCATTTATTTGTTGCTCATCAAATGATTCAATATAGAATATGAGTGCTCAACTGACCAACGAACAGTATATGAGCATTGTTTACACGTGTTTCATCTCACTCACTTGTTCACAATTAGAACAAGTGCATATTGACCGACTTCTAACTTGCATCGGAACACGAATTGAACGATTGTCAGTCTGATGGGCCTGTTCCACGTGAACGAATCATGAATGAACAAGAACTCATAATGATCCATGTGATTGATTTTCCAGTCCCAATTGAGAATGGATAAATATGGACTGCTGATTGCTCACAACGGTCCACATGAAACCGATTTGTACTCATTTGACTTGAACATATTTCAAAACGAGCTACAGAAAATGAGAAAGTGCAAAAGCCACACCTGTTTCACAATGGAACAACCAAACGAAAAAAGCATACTGAATTGTTCACTTTCCCCAACTGGTCGCATTTGGGCACAATTGTTTCCACAAATTGACTGTGGCAGTCGACAAGCGAGAACCGAATCTGTGTCATTTTATTAAATACTCTCAGTCCACTCAAATACGAAGGTTATTATTGTATGATTGTTCTCATTCGATTGGATACTTGAATCCTTGTACATTGTTCGTTTCTCATCTTTCTTGATTGTAGATTCTAAGCGAGAGTCAGAGGGAGAAGGCGAGCTGTGATTGATCATGTTGCAGTTTGGTCTTGTTCATTTATTCTTCATGATTCAATTCACGGATCGTGTGGAACAAGAAGGATAAAGCTGCTGTGTTCTCGTCCCAATTCGATTCGTCTGTTTGCCACAACAAGCAATTTGCATTTGGCAATTCCACTGTGCAGTATACGAACGAATTCCCATTTCCTTTCTCTTTATCGACACTTATTTGCTAACGCAGATAAACACCATGTGGTTGGACATTCGAATTGAAAATGACACACGAATTTTGGGCACTGAAAATTAGTCTCTCAAATGTTTCCATCAGATAGATCTAAGTACTCGAATGATTTGATCATCATCAATAAGAAAACAAAAATACAAATCAAACGTATGTTATCTAGCGAACTATTCGAACTGAACTGTGCAATTCAGTTATCTGACCAATAGTACATTCATTTATTTGTTGCCCATCAAATGATTCAATATAGAATATGAGTGCTCAACTGACCAACGAACAGTATATGAGCATTGTTTACACGTGTTTCATCTCACTCACTTGTTCACAATTAGAACAAGTGCATATTGATCGACTTCTAACTTGCATCGGAACACGAATTGAACGATTGTCAGTCTGATGGGCCTGTTCCACGTGAACGAATCATGAATGAACAAGAACTCATAATGATCCATGTGATTGATTTTCCAGTCCCAATTGAGAATGGATAAATATGGACTGCTGATTGCTCACAACGGTCCACATGAAACCGATTTGTACTCATTTGACTTGAACATATTTCAAAACGAGCTACAGAAAATGAGAAAGTGCAAAAGCCACACCTGTTTCACAATGGAACAACCAAACGAAAAAATACTCTCAGTCCACTCAAATACGAAGGTTATTATTATATGATTGTTCTCATTCGATTGGATACTTGAATCCTTGTACATTGTTCGTTTCTCATCTTTCTTGATTGTAGATTCTAAGCGAGAGTCAGAGGGAGAAGGCGAGCTGTGATTGATCATGTTGCAGTTTGGTCTTGTTCATTTATTCTTCATGACTCAATTCACGGATCGTGTGGAACAAGAAGGATAAAGCTGCTGTGTTCTCGTCCCAATTCGATTCGTCTGTTTGCCACAACAAGCAATTTGCATTTGGCAATTCCACTGTGCAGTATACGAACGAATTCCCATTTCCTTTCTCTTTATCGACACTGTAGCGTACTACTCTGTCTATGTGGTACACTAAATTATTGTCAACAATATCTAAGACGACACTAGCAAACTAAGATGGGCGGAGGAGCGTGCGGTGATAAAAAGGCCAAAATGGTATGTACATTAAGAATTAAAATGAAACAAAAGGTGTGACTCAAACTCACAGTTGTTCAATGTTCTTGTGATCAGGAGATGAGTGTCGAAGAGCCAATATCCGCCAATGTCTTCAGCTCAGTTCGGTCTGACAGCCATCCGTTGGACAGAACAGGATGGTATTGAGCGAAGTGCCAAGAGACGCCGTTGAAGCTTCTAAAATGTTTTGTTTCACACAGTTAGTTCCGACCGATATGATTCCAAGACACTCAAAACCAGGAGATGAGATCGAGCCAGAGTGAAAGATTTATTACCAGCCTTTTTTTGTATTGCGCGGTGGTGACGACCAAAAAATGTGTGTTTTTACATTAAAACGTCGGTACAACAAAGGAGTGTCGCACCAAGGGACGTTGAAAATCATGGAAAAAGTCGGAAATGTACAGGTACCTACACAACTCCCCCGCCAGAGCGTTTGTTGTACAAAATAAACGCTTGATAGAAAAATAGAAAGAGGAAACGGTTAGCGAAAGAAAACGTCAACTAACAAAGTCTTGAAATTTGACAGGATGTCGAACGTTTCTGCCGGAACGGCGGGTTACCAGGGAAGGTTGTTGCTGTGGTGGTGCTGACGGGTGTGGTGTAGTGTCTGGTGTGATGATAGAGTTTGGGTTATCAACAGGAATTGTTGGTGGTGTGTCTGTGGATGGTGATGGTGTCGGTGTGGTTGGTGATGGAGGTGTATCAAAATGCGCGGGTTTCAGTCTGTCAATGGAAACTGTGTCTGGCTTATCGGCTTTTTGAACCACGAAATATTTGTCTGTGCGACTAAGCACTTTAAATGGACCATCATACGGTGGTGTGAGTGGTTTGCGAACAGCATCGTTACGAATAAAATCGAAAGGTGACGTATATAGATCATTGTGTACAAAAACGTGTGTGGATGACAAGCGAGTGGGTGTTGGACGTAGATGTGACATACGGTCTTTGAGTTGTTGGACAAATTGGGATGGGTTAGGACTGGCATTGGTGCTAGGTTGAACATACTCACCTGGAAAGCATATGGTGGTACCGAAAACGAGCTCAGCCGACGTGCTGTGGAGTTCGTCTTTGACTGATGACCGCAGACCTAAGAGAACTAGTGGCAGGTTGTCGCTCCAGTTATTGGGGTTTGGCTGTGATATCAGTGCTGCTTTAAGTTGACGGTGTAGGCGCTCTACCATGCCATTGGACGAAGGATGGTATGCAGTTGTTGTGATGTGTTTACAGCCAAGCAGTTTAGTGAACTCACGAAACAAAGTCGATTGGAATTGGCTGCCACGGTCTGTGGTGACGGTAGACGGTACACCAAATGTAGCAATCCAGTGCTGGAGTAGTACTTTCGCAATATTTTCTGCCGAGGTGTCGGAAATGGGTACTGCCACTGGCCAGCGTGTGGAACGATCAACAACGGTTAATAAGTGGGTATGTCCATTTGATGGTGGTAGTGGACCAACAAGATCGACGTGAATATGTGTGAAACGGACGCCGAGAAAGGTGAATGTACTTGCAGGAGAAAAAGTGCTGCGGTGGACTTTGTTTCTCTGACATTGTAAACACCGTTTTGTCCATAATGCAATGTCAGAATTCATACTGGGCCAAACAAGTCTGGCAGAAATGAGTTTGCGAGATGCACGGATACCAGGATGGGAACGAGAATGAAAATGATCGAAAACGATCTTCCTGTAGCAAGTTGGAACGACAGGACGAGGGTGACCTGTAGACCAGTCACATAGGACTGTGCCATCAGCTGAAGGTAGGGGAGAATCCTTGAGCTGGAGTGTGGAGGATGTGCGCAGTTCGAGCAAGGATGGATCATCATGCTGGAGATTTGCCAGTTCCGTAAGATCGAATTTTGTCTGCATCGTGTTGATTTCAGGTCTGGATAAAGCATCAGCCACAACATTATCAACTCCATGCACGTAGCGGATGTCTGTTGTGAACTGGGAAATATAATCCAAATAGCGGATATCTCTGGGTGAATGTCGGTCAGGCTTGGCATGAAGTGCGTGTGTCAGGGGTTTGTGGTCAGTGTGCACACGAAATTGTCGTCCTTCCAAAAGGTGGCGGAAATGACGGATAGACAAGTAAATGGCTAGGAGTTCGCGAGAAAATGTGCTGTATTTTGTCTGTGCCGCCTGGAGTTTTTGCGAGAAGAACGCTAAGGGCTGTAATTGGTTGTCCACCATTTTGGTGAAGCACTGCACCGACTGCAGTATTTGATGCATCAGTCATTAGGACTAACTCAGTACTTGGATCCGAATGTGGATGGTGCAGCATGGTTGCATCTGCGAGAGCTTTTTTGGCTTCTGCGAAAGCTGTCTGGGCCTCGGGAGTGAAATCGATCGTCTTGACGTTCGACTTGAGAAGATCGGTCAAAGGTGAAACGATGGTCGCACAATGGGGAATGAAGCGACGGTAGTAGTTCAAAATTCCCAAGAAACGTCGTAACTGTGTGATCGTTTGAGGTGCAGGAAATGACAGGATGCTGCGCACCTTATCTGGGAGGGCTGTCAAACCGATTTGATCGATATGGTGCCCGAGAAAGTCGAGGGACAGAACTCCGAACACGCATTTACTAGGGTTCAGCTGAAGTCCGTATTGTTGGAAACGTTGAAAGAGTTGGCGCAAGTGGCTGGCATGCTCCGATGGAGAGACGCTGGCAATTAATATGTCGTCGATGTAGCCAAACGCGAAGGGTAGACCTCGAAGCACTTCATCGACGAATCGTTAGAACGTCTGGGCAGCGTTTCTCAATCCAAATGGCATGCGAATGAACTCGAACAGGCCAAAAGGCGTGGTGATGGCTGTCTTGGGAATGTTTTCTTCGGCCACGGGGATTTGGTGATATGCCTTTAAGAGGTCAACCTTGGAAAAGATTGTCTTCCCAGAGAGATTCTGTGCAAAATCATGAATGTGTGGGATCGGGTACCTGTCGGGGACGGTGACGTTGTTGAGAGCACGGTAGTCTCCACAGGGTCTCCAATCACCAGATGATTTTGGAACCATGTGCAAAGGCGAGGCCCATGGGCTTGAAGACGGTCGAATGATGCCAAGATTCATCATATGTTCGAATTCAAGGCGTGCGATACGGAGTTTGTCGGCGTTGAGTCGTCGTGGTTGAAAGTGGACAGGTTGGCCTTTTGTGGCGATGTGGTGCTGCACAGCATGAGAGACTGGGTCGGTGAACTGACACGGTTTAGTGAGGGATGGAAACTCCTTCAAAATGTCAGCAAACGGCGATTGCGGGATCGCCAGCCGAATACCCAGAGAGTTGGTGCATTTACCAATGCCGACTGTATAAAGTTTGGTTGTGGTGTCTACCAGCTTGCGATTTTTGAGATCCACTGTTAGACCAAAGTGTGAGAGGAAATCCGCGCCAATAATGGGAGTCTGAACATCTGCCTGGATGAAAACCCATTGAAAAGAGCGTCGGAGGCCTACATCAAGAGTGATGGACCGTTGGCCGAATGTAGCAATAGTTGTTGTGTTTGCTGCTTGCAGTTTAAAGTGAGATGGTTTGAGGCTGTGATGTTTGGGTGGGGGGATTACACTGATCTTGGCGCCGGTATCAATGAGGAATCGAAGACCACTGGATCGGTCAACGATATAAAATAGGCGACTTTCACGTGGAGGGCCAGCCCTAGTCGTCGCCGTTACTGGCTGGCTTGGTCGTTTGACTGTGGAGTGTAAGTGCGGAATGAACATGGAGGATCGCAGCGGCGTGCCTTGGAGCCAAATGTGCGGTGGTACCAACACCAGGTTTGTAATCGGCGGTTTCTGGACCGTGATCTAGGTCGATGAGGTACTTCGGTGGACACAGATCGACGAGTAGTAAATACGTTGCACATTGCACTGACCTGATTGCACAACATGCGAACGGTTTCTTTTAGGTCTGTAATGTCATTATCGATATGCGAGTGATGGGATGGGGAATCAGGACTGCGAGAAACGTCGGAACGGCGATCTGGGGCAGGAACTGGTAATGTCGAAGGGGATTCGTGCGTCGGAGTGGTTTCTGCGGGTGATGTCATGTGAACACAGGGTCTACCAGCCGGGCAGCATTCCATTATTCTGTCGGCGTGCTGCGCAACTTTGTCAAGTGGAGTAGTGGGTTCCAGCATTGACAGGACCTGCTGCATCGGGAGAGGTAGTTTATCAACCCATTTCTCCCTGAAAATGGCGTCGTCCATTTGCCGTCCAGCCAGTAGCGACCGCATGTGGCGCATAAGCTGCGACGGAGTTTGGTCTCCGAGCTCCACCGACGTGAACAGTTCACGGAGCATTTTTCCGGCTGATTTTCCGGTACGCTGAATGACTGCTTCCTTGAGCTTCGTGTAAGGAGCTTCTGGTAGAATGGGATCGAGGAGATCTTCCACGTCAACAGCGATGTCAAAGGGAAGTGCTTGGACAACGTGAGAGTACTTCACGCGCTCGCTGGTTATACGTCGAGTGGCAAATACGGCTTCTATCTGTCGAAACCACACTCGAGGGTTGGTCAGGGCAAAAACTGGCAGTTTCAGTGCAACCGCGTGGATGTCAATAGATTCACTGTCAGACATTGTTAATGGTGTGAAACTTGGACCGAGAGAATGAAGCTAGTGTCAAATGATGGAAAAACAACCTGGGCTCACCAATTTTGTAGCGTACTACTCTGTCTATGTGGTACACTAAATTATTGTCAACAATATCTAAGACGACACTAGCAAACTAAGATGGGCGGAGGAGCGTGCGGTGATAAAAAGGCCAAAATGGTATGTACATTAAGAATTAAAATGAAACAAAAGGTGTGACTCAAACTCACAGTTGTTCAATGTTCTTGTGATCAGGAGATGAGTGTCGAAGAGCCAATATCCGCCAATGTCTTCAGCTCAGTTCGGTCTGACAGCCATCCGTTGGACAGAACAGGATGGTATTGAGCGAAGTGCCAAGAGACGCCGTTGAAGCTTCTAAAATGTTTTGTTTCACACAGTTAGTTCCGACCGATATGATTCCAAGACACTCAAAACCAGGAGATGAGATCGAGCCAGAGTGAAAGATTTATTACCAGCCTTTTTTTGTATTGCGCGGTGGTGACGACCAAAAAATGTGTGTTTTTACATTAAAACGTCGGTACAACAAAGGAGTGTCGCACCAAGGGACGTTGAAAATCATGGAAAAAGTCGGAAATGTACAGGTACCTAAAAAATTTATTTGCTAACGCAGCTAAACACCATGTGGTTGGACATTCGAATTGAAAATGACACACGAATTTTGGGCACTGAAAATTAGTCTCTCAAATGTTTCCATCAGATAGATCTAAGTACTCGAATGATTTGATCATCATCAATAAGAAAACAAAAATACAAATCAAACGTATGTTATCTAGCGAACTATTCGAACTGAACTGTGCAATTCAGTTATCTGACCAATAGTACATTCATTTATTTGTTGCCCATCAAATGATTCAATATAGAATATGAGTGCTCAACTGACCAACGAACAGTATATGAGCATTGTTTACACGTGTTTCATCTCACTCACTTGTTCACAATTAGAACAAGTGCATATTGATCGACTTCTAACTTGCATCGGAACACGAATTGAACGATTGTCAGTCTGATGGGCCTGTTCCACGTGAACGAATCATGAATGAACAAGAACTCATAATGATCCATGTGATTGATTTTCCAGTCCCAATTGAGAATGGATAAATATGGACTGCTGATTGCTCACAACGGTCCACATGAAACCGATTTGTACTCATTTGACTTGAACATATTTCAAAACGAGCTACAGAAAATGAGAAAGTGCAAAAGCCACACCTGTTTCACAATGGAACAACCAAACGAAAAAAGCATACTGAATTGTTCACTTTCCCCAACTGGTCGCATTTGGGCACAATTGTTTCCACAAATTGACTGTGGCAGTCGACAAGCGAGAACCGAATCTGTGTCATTTTATTAAATACTCTCAGTCCACTCAAATACGAAGGTTATTATTGTATGATTGTTCTCATTCGATTGGATACTTGAATCCTTGTACATTGTTCGTTTCTCATCTTTCTTGATTGTAGATTCTAAGCGAGAGTCAGAGGGAGAAGGCGAGCTGTGATTGATCATGTTGCAGTTTGGTCTTGTTCATTTATTCTTCATGATTCAATTCACGGATCGTGTGGAACAAGAAGGATAAAGCTGCTGTGTTCTCGTCCCAATTCGATTCGTCTGTTTGCCACAACAAGCAATTTGCATTTGGCAATTCCACTGTGCAGTATACGAACGAATTCCCATTTCCTTTCTCTTTATCGACACTTATTTGCTAACGCAGATAAACACCATGTGGTTGGACATTCGAATTGAAAATGACACACGAATTTTGGGCACTGAAAATTAGTCTCTCAAATGTTTCCATCAGATAGATCTAAGTACTCGAATGATTTGATCATCATCAATAAGAAAACAAAAATACAAATCAAACGTATGTTATCTAGCGAACTATTCGAACTGAACTGTGCAATTCAGTTATCTGACCAATAGTACATTCATTTATTTGTTGCCCATCAAATGATTCAATATAGAATATGAGTGCTCAACTGACCAACGAACAGTATATGAGCATTGTTTACACGTGTTTCATCTCACTCACTTGTTCACAATTAGAACAAGTGCATATTGATCGACTTCTAACTTGCATCGGAACACGAATTGAACGATTGTCAGTCTGATGGGCCTGTTCCACGTGAACGAATCATGAATGAACAAGAACTCATAATGATCCATGTGATTGATTTTCCAGTCCCAATTGAGAATGGATAAATATGGACTGCTGATTGCTCACAACGGTCCACATGAAACCGATTTGTACTCATTTGACTTGAACATATTTCAAAACGAGCTACAGAAAATGAGAAAGTGCAAAAGCCACACCTGTTTCACAATGGAACAACCAAACGAAAAAAGCATACTGAATTGTTCACTTTCCCCAACTGGTCGCATTTGGGCACAATTGTTTCCACAAATTGACTGTGGCAGTCGACAAGCGAGAACCGAATCTGTGTCATTTTATTAAATACTCTCAGTCCACTCAAATACGAAGGTTATTATTGTATGATTGTTCTCATTCGATTGGATACTTGAATCCTTGTACATTGTTCGTTTCTCATCTTTCTTGATTGTAGATTCTAAGCGAGAGTCAGAGGGAGAAGGCGAGCTGTGATTGATCATGTTGCAGTTTGGTCTTGTTCATTTATTCTTCATGATTCAATTCACGGATCGTGTGGAACAAGAAGGATAAAGCTGCTGTGTTCTCGTCCCAATTCGATTCGTCTGTTTGCCACAACAAGCAATTTGCATTTGGCAATTCCACTGTGCAGTATACGAACGAATTCCCATTTCCTTTCTCTTTATCGACACTTATTTGCTAACGCAGATAAACACCATGTGGTTGGACATTCGAATTGAAAATGACACACGAATTTTGGGCACTGAAAATTAGTCTCTCAAATGTTTCCATCAGATAGATCTAAGTACTCGAATGATTTGATCATCATCAATAAGAAAACAAAAATACAAATCAAACGTATGTTATCTAGCGAACTATTCGAACTGAACTGTGCAATTCAGTTATCTGACCAATAGTACATTCATTTATTTGTTGCCCATCAAATGATTCAATATAGAATATGAGTGCTCAACTGACCAACGAACAGTATATGAGCATTGTTTACACGTGTTTCATCTCACTCACTTGTTCACAATTAGAACAAGTGCATATTGATCGACTTCTAACTTGCATCGGAACACGAATTGAACGATTGTCAGTCTGATGGGCCTGTTCCACGTGAACGAATCATGAATGAACAAGAACTCATAATGATCCATGTGATTGATTTTCCAGTCCCAATTGAGAATGGATAAATATGGACTGCTGATTGCTCACAACGGTCCACATGAAACCGATTTGTACTCATTTGACTTGAACATATTTCAAAACGAGCTACAGAAAATGAGAAAGTGCAAAAGCCACACCTGTTTCACAATGGAACAACCAAACGAAAAAAGCATACTGAATTGTTCACTTTCCCCATCTGGTCGCATTTGGGCACAATTGTTTCCACAAATTGACTGTGGCAGTCGACAGGCGAGAACCGAATCTGTGTCATTTTATTAAATACTCTCAGTCCACTCAAATACGAAGGTTATTATTGTATGATTGTTCTCATTCGATTGGATACTTGAATCCTTGTACATTGTTCGTTTCTCATCTTTCTTGATTGTAGATTCTAAGCGAGAGTCAGAGGGAGAAGGCGAGCTGTGATTGATCATGTTGCAGTTTGGTCTTGTTCATTTATTCTTCATGATTCAATTCACGGATCGTGTGGAACAAGAAGGATAAAGCTGCTGTGTTCTCGTCCCAATTCGATTCGTCTGTTTGCCACAACAAGCAATTTGCATTTGGCAATTCCACTGTGCAGTATACGAACGAATTCCCATTTCCTTTCTCTTTATCGACACTTATTTGCTAACGCAGATAAACACCATGTGGTTGGACATTCGAATTGAAAATGACACACGAATTTTGGGCACTGAATATTAGTCTCTCAAATGTTTCCATCAGATAGATCTAAGTACTCGAATGATTTGATCATCATCAATAAGAAAACAAAAATACAAATCAAACGTATGTTATCTAGCGAACTATTCGAACTGAACTGTGCAATTCAGTTATCTGACCAATAGTACATTCATTTTTTTTTCCCGGGTACTTCTGTTTTCTTGTGGAGGCTTATCCGACGATTCTTTTATGTGGACTTTTTTAACCCTCCTATTTTTATTTTTTTTTTCTCCGTCTTTGCAATTCTCATCTGTTTTATCCTATTTCTTCTATATCCCCTCTGTTCTCTCTTTCCTTTGCTGATTTTTTTCTTGGTTTCTCTCTTTATATTTTCTTTCACTGATTTAAATTTTTTTCATTCAATTTTGTGTTTTGGGATTGTTTGACTTTTCGTCCGCCTTAACATTCTTGTCTGCCGTCTCTTTTTTCCTCTTTATCCTATTTGATATCAAAAATCCATTACCACAGGTAAGCTTTTTCTGGTGTCTGGAGCTGTACTTGCTGAAATTCATTTACTTCCCGAATGGTTTAGTGGAAATTTCTAGTATTCCATCTTTTTATTTCTAATGCTAACTTGAAAAATCTTCTTCACTTTTGAACATTTCTTTGAATCGGAATAGGCTTATTGCACGTAACTGTGTCTAATTCATAATCAGCTTCCATTTTACAGCTTCTTCAAATGGCTCTTCGAGGCTCTCCATTCACATGGCTTTCCTCACATTCCCGCTAAAGTGTCTTGGATTGATTCAGTAGTGCATACATTTACTTGCCGCCGATAAAATTCTCAGCTTTTACAATGTTTATTTCTTGTCACTTATTAACTAACAAATAGAATTTTGTCTCTGGCTCAATCGGAGATTCTTTATTTTTGTGCATCCGTTTTCGCTTACGCCGGAAGGAAACAGAGTTGAATTGCTTTTGTTTAGGTTCTTTCAACTCAGCGCAGAACATCTTGGGCTAAACTATTAACTTCCATCTCCTAAAATGATAAAATTTACTAAACGGTGTTCCTCCCCGTTAAATTCATAAGAACAACTGGTTAATGGGAATTGAAGTGATGCGTTGTGTATCTTACGTTTTACAAAACCGTGGAGGGTGTCGAAGCTTTTCACCAAAGCCGTAAAAGTGCAAGCAGTTGTAAAGTTCAAACACGTACGACGATATGCTTTCACTGCCGTATCACTTGAAACCAACTCTCAACGCGTCGTTTTAAAATGAACACTATCCAGATCACTCATTCAAAATAATACGTAAAGAAACAATTAGCATCATTTAGCGTAGTTACGGATGGTAAGCCGTAACAAACGATTTTTCCGGAAGATATCAAATAATTTGTTCGAAAAACTTCGAGTGAACAGTAGCAAAACACCTTTCATCTGCATACTGGCCCTTGATTTGAATAACCAAAATTTCAACACGAGTTCATCGTATCAGTTGCATAACTGATATCTATCCAGGGTCCTCCCTAGTTTATCTTACACAACGAAATACTCGGATAGTATAGCAACAATCGTTTTCCTTGAAAATGTGGGTGATTTGATTTTTCTTCTAAACCATTTCATGCGGAAACGGCGAGTAAAGCACAACTGCATGCGCACTCAGCGGATCAATGATCCATATCACATATTGTCATGCACCTGCTACTGGACACACGCATAGTGTTAATGCCTGTTATTATCCGTCCAGGACTGCATTGCACAATCAGAACGTGTCACGTGTTGAGAGCTCCTGGTTGGTCTGATACAATCAGATGCTCTAAATGCACCTGTATACATGTGTAGCTGCGACTCACGCACCCATCCACTCGTCAGCGTATTCCTTGACATGTTCAGGCTCACAATCGCCGTATACTGTGCCTGAATGTACGAAACAATGAATATCCCTCAAGCAATTATTAGAAATTATCATTTCAACACAGAAAACATATTTGCTTGCGTCGACGAGTCACGATGGTTGAAGAATACCCCGATACGCTGCTGGGTTTTCTAGAAATACAAGAATCAGCGTGTAACCAGCTGAAATATGTTTATTATATGGAATATTTCTGAGTATTTATTGGCGAACCAGGCTGCCACAAGTTCATTTATCACCTCTGGTTTGTATCCTCACAAAGTACATAACAAATTCGCTTTCCAAATTTAATTTTTTGACCAAAACACTCAGCACTCATTATTTCATCGGACACGTTTTTGTCAATGGATGTGCTTGATCTATATAATTCGTAGATATTTTGTTTAAAATGTGCATAGATAATGGAGAAGCAATACTTAAATCGTCCGGCTCACTGTTTTACAATAAGTCCAAATACGTCTGACGTGTGTGATGAGGCCTTTCAGTAATCCGGAGTGCATCTATGATACTAATAATTTTATTTGGATGATTCACACCTATGAAAAGGAAGACAAGTGTTTGGTATTCTCAGCTTCTTCCCACTCATGTCTCAGCCATAAATTACCTTGTGAGAAGTATTTCGTTCTCAGATTTGCAAACAAGAAACCAAATAGGTTTGGTACATTGCAGCGATGACCGTCGTTTTTTCACCCAGGAACACTCCCGAGAAAATTGGCAATTTTTTTCAAAACAGAAGTCGAACGATTCTTATGTTCTGTCGCAGTTGTCTCTCTATCAGCGCAGACCATTTGACCCCAAGAGCGTTTGGACGTACTCAAATAACTAATCATATATGCGAGATGGTTGAATAAAATAATCATTCACTGTGATGCATAGCTGCACTAAACTGATGTCCCAAATGGCAAAAACTACACGGGAACAGATGTGTGAGTTTTATTGACAGTACTGTTCATATTTTCGAAATTCTAGGTGCATGGCCAGATGATATGAACAAATTTATCAACTTGACGAAGAGAACAGAATTATGATGACAGAGACACAGTTAACTCCGTATTCAAGTGACAATGTTTTCTGAGTTATTTAAAAAAGAGGTTTAAAAATTGCCAGGCGAAATTATGTTGAGGTTTTGATCAATATGAAATTCCGTAAAACGGAACTCGGACACGGGAAAAACTCATAGTAAAAAGCAAATTAGATTTAAAATACATACTGTCATAACAACTGCACTGATCTCCAGAATCCTCCCGTCCAACCGGATGTAGTGGTCAGAGTATTATGATATACCATTATTCACTTGAAATGCAGTTCTTATCAATCAACCAACAGATCAAGTTGTTCCTCGACAATCTTGATAATTTTGGTTCATCTGGCATGACAAAATATTTTTCAATTGACAAAAGCAATTAGCATAATACTGCTCAAACTTACCCATGTTGAAATGTAGGCAGCGTTTTTCAGGTTCTACGAGCCAATCGGCACTCAGCGTTTATGTGAGATGAAGTGGGGAACTTTTAATTTGCCTCTTCTGCAACTAGTCATATGAAGAACATGATTACTGGCCGCTATCTAACGTTTCCCAACGCACGAATAAATAAATAGGGAATTTCTTCCTTTCCATGGGGAAAACTGTTTGGCTCAAAATAACAGGAACGGTTGGAAAAAATAAAACGTAAAAATATGATTGCCTAAATATCAGGAAAATACCCATATCATGCACATTTCATGTTCGACGAAGTGTTTGTTTCACAGCAATTTATTACCAATCGTTTCACAAATTACATAATTGGCATGGACGTTTGTGAACTTTGTTTTGTGCTCCATGAACGGCTTGATAAATTGTTACTGAAAAAGCAATTGTTTCGCCACATTGCAACTTAAACAGAAAGCGAATAAGATTGAATTCAAAAGTTTGAAGAGAAAACAACAAAGTGAATATGAATGTTTTTTTTTGAGATCGTAGCAATGCTTCTCCTTTGGTGCCCACTGCAAATAAAAACTGGTGCATGGGTAATTCGGTCGGTGTGCAAAGAATATAATAATTAACTTCTCAATGGGTTGACCTATTTGAAAGGTCGACGGCTTGCCGTAGCTTTTGTGAAATTCATCATAT
Source organism: Fasciola hepatica (assembly GCA_948099385.1). Classification (NCBI taxonomy): domain Eukaryota; kingdom Metazoa; phylum Platyhelminthes; class Trematoda; order Plagiorchiida; family Fasciolidae; genus Fasciola; species Fasciola hepatica. The sequence continues at coordinate 2,919,726 of CANUEZ040000201.1, forward strand.
CGGAGCTTGCGGGGCTGTAGAGGATTCTCGACTGATTGTTTTTAAGGAATCGATATGATTTACCATTGAGTTTTGGCATCTTTTTTTCAATGTGCATACTCGTCTTGATAACCGATTTATCAAACAAGACCACTCTTGTAACGAATGGGAACCATACGTTGAGAGTTCAGGAATTACTTTACCTAGGTGGACTATCGATGAATTTTCCCGATGGTTAATGTCTTGGTCAGGAAATCACAATCGATTATTGGCTTCATCTTCCATGATGAAAGAAATTCGTGTAAAGAGTTCTGTGGCTAATTTCACGATTTATTGATGCATGAAGCATCATGAGTTCGAACTAACAATAACGTTTCTAAATAAGCGGTAGTGTTGCTATTTTATTCTGATCGTTTATCCTTGTATCGATAAAAAGTCATATAAATGTTTTTCGCTACAGGAACATTTGTAAGATTGCTAACATGTCCATGAAATTCACATCACAGGTTTTGACGATAAGTTGATTAGCCATGTCGAAATACTTAAAACCATCTCGCAAACATGGGAACTGATGCGGAGCTGCATAGATTACCATTCGTAAGCAAACAATAAATACCACACGCATGAGTTGTGACAGAATGATGCAAAAAATGTTTCGCATTTTGCGGTCTACCTCTGGCCGAAAATTGTTGCCGGGAAAAGGTAATCTGAAATTTATAAAATTGTTGAGGGGCGTTAGTTTGACAAAGGTAAAATATTTGAAATCGCCGTTCCGTGTCATTTGCTAGAGACTTACTATACAATTGCCACTGGTAATCCCGTGTGCCCGGTCAATATATGTCACTGTTCTATACTTTGTATGTTCGCAAATGTCAACAGTGCACATCATGTAGTTGTTTGCAACGGAATGGCTTTATATCGCTTAAGATTAATTCTCTGAGTCTTCCAAATAATAAGCCGAGAATTGCTTACATCGTGGGAACAGAAAGAAGACATAAGTCGCGAGATGCAAGCTTTCCGTTTACTCGAGTCTACCGCGTACGTATAACATTTTAGCCTGTACATCATACAGTGAGAAAAAACAAAATAGCCGAAAGGGCTGCATTGTAAACTATGTCACTGCTTTCGGTAGAATAAGGGATAAGTCTGTTCAGTTAGTGCCAGGAAAAACAAACATTTTGTTTCATCCGTTTTTGTACACAAAGCGCTGGATGATGCATCATGATAAGCATCGCCTCACTGAATATCAGTAGGTTCGATTTGAGATTGCACAATAACACTGAAGGATTTCGTCAGGTCAACCATGTGACCTGACGCAATTAGGTGATTCGCAATTAAAGAAGCTGGAGGTTTGACGTCATCTTCTGCTGCGACATTGCGTTGTGTCATTAATTTTGTCAAACATTTGGGTATGTGCTACGACACTCGTTGAGCCAATCAGCGATGTATCTAGCCACCGTATGAGTCATCACAACTGAAAGTGAACTGATAGACAACATGTGAGACTTTGGGATCGGGAAGACTCTCTGATCGATTTTTGAAGCTTGACCTTTTGATGATCTGCAACAGACGAAATTGCACCGCTGTGTATGAAAGGCTTATGGTTAAATGGAGGTTGATATTTATTTGATTGAAAACGTGGTCACCTTTCAAAGGTTAAATAATAAAAACTTGCTTCTTCTCGACCGTGATTGGCTTTTCGCACGTTTTTCTCGGCTTTCGGCGATGCTCGATGAACTTCTCGAGATAACCATTGGCCATCAACGTTCTTTTTATGAACTCCTATTCATTTTGCACTTGATCACTGGTGCAAATTTTCTGCAATCTTTTGAAGAGAGTTCAGACTAATCCACATTTGTGGGTCATTGGTACAAAGCTGGAGAATAGTAAATAGCGACCACCCCACGTAGCATTGCGATAAATACTCCTTTGCAATGTTCCATCCTGAAGTTTGGTTACTAGAATGTCCAAAAATGAAAAGCTATCGGCACTTTCTTCTTCATGAGTAACAGAAAAATCAGGATGAATAGAGTTTAGGGCAATAATAAAGGGGAAAAATTGTTTCTCATTCGAAAACAATGAAATGTCGTCTACGTATCGTTTGTGAAGGGAGAATTGAGAAATACTATCACAGAGTTTTCTTTCGATCATCCCCAGAAAAACATCTTCCAAGGTTGGACCCAGAGGACTACCCATGGCCACACCATCAATCTGCTTGAAGGGATTTCCTTCAGAATTAAAAGGGACATTCTCTGTGCAGATCTTAAAACTGTTCATAGAGATTCTCTAACTGAACGTGTGTTTGTAACTGATCCATTTTTTTAGGTGGCACGTTCAATTTTAGTCCTAATGAAAGCACTTCACTTTGCGCTGTGGTCAGCTTGGAACCAGAAAGATTGTGAATATATGCACTTGTGTCTGATGGGAACAGTGACTTTGTTGCATTTTGCACACTCTACTCTCAAGGCTTTTCATTGTTTTCAACTTGGTTTTTCGCACCATTTCTCTCGGAAAGTTCTCAAATTTTATTCGACGAACTAACGACGAGCTAAGGAGAGCTGCGGAATGTTGTTGAGTTTCAATGAATTTGCACAACCTCTCACGAGATGTTTCAGTATAAGCATTTGGGATTCTAACGAGGTTAACGTTGTTCTTTGGCAACCCTTTTTTCGACAGAATTTTAAGGAATCAGTTTGAAAATCGGTACGAACCCACGCATCTAGTGGGGAATTCAATACGCACATTTTCCACTGCGGCAAGTAGCACCCGATTGATCAAAAAGAGTCATCTACTGGACCAGCCGATTCAGTCTAGCCTACAGCATAAGCTGTGAGTAAGGCACGAAAGGCGACCGCTTGCAAGCTGAAAAGAGCGAGGTAAGGTGCTTGGGGAGTGGGCAACTAAGCCAAACCACATGCCACGTTTTCAGCTGCGATCAGCGTAGTTCAGTTCACCTATCACCAAATGGTTTGACGACCACAAAAGCAGGCCTTGATTGAAAACTGAGTGACTGAGTGCGTCTTTGTGCGTGGGCATGCGTAAACAGGCTAGAATCAGTAGCGAAGTGTAGCGAGGTTGATTATCCACCGTGATAGGGGTTTTCCGTACAAACATGTCGGTAAAGTCAATGAAAATCAACCCTCCTCGATTGTAGTCATGCTAAGCAAGATTCATTTGGTCTGTACTGTCATCCAGAATAAGCGGAATGATTTTTATTCGACATCCAGGTAAGTCTGGAAGTAGCCGTCGGTCTTTGAGCACCGATGCCCGGATTTTGCAAACATCATAGATACAAGCCCTAAGTGTTCTGAACGAGTGATGTTGTTTCTGTAGCCAACCTTGCAATGGAACTGATTGTCGTAAACAAATCCGGTTAACAGAACGGGATGATTAGCACATGGGTATTGACCGGATACACGAGCCCTTTGACGCTTGCTTGTGTATTGGCTAGATAATTTACGTATTTTCGTGGTTGCAGTACAATAACGGTTCACGAAACAAATTGTCAGCAGCAGCTTTGGAGAATAGACATGGAGGGAATATTTTGACAGAAAGGCTGCACACTAAAATGCTTCGGCTACTGGAGGTCCGTCGACGCAGAACGTCAGACCAGTTGTTATCAGATTTCACCATCCAACTTATATGGGCACATTTGTAGCAAGTCACAACTAGCAGGGGAACCAGTATTCATGAAAGTTACCCGTGGTCTGCAAAACGTTTACTAACTAACAACTTTTCAGTCAACGCTATGTTATCAAACATTTACTTGAGCGCGTTCCCTGTTATATTAGATCAATGAACTAAGTAATAAATGAAATAAGTAAACATTTAATAACACCTACAAGTGTGCACCTACAACATGTGATTTCACTTAGCATTTGTGTTCCAAATGCATAAACAATATCCCACTCAAAGGTAGGATAGTAATAATGTGGCACAAACACTCATGAATGTTTATTTCCACGGATACAGTGTTGTTCACATGGCCGTGAGCAAACGTTCGTACTTCAGATAAATCCAGGCAGTTCACTTAAAATTCGAAACAACCTTCAAACTATCATTACAGTGCGTGACTCTGGAAAGCGTACTAAATTTTGCCATATTCCCATTTGCTGACTCGCTTTCGTGCATAAATTAACCGGTGCTATACTTTAGCCGTGTAGTGATTACCAAATGGGTGGTCATCACTGAATTGCGTACAAAATCCCTCTAAAAAATCGCAACTTTCAGGCATAACTCAGTTTACACCAATGTGTAACAAATAATTTGATGCTTCATTATTATTATTGTCCCACTGAGTACCTAAAGCCTGTAAAGGATTCATAGTGGAATAAAATACGCCCATTGCCGCAAGTCGATTCGAATACTGTGCAACTTCCGATGGGGAGGAGTTTTCTGGCTAACCCGTCTTGGTCGACAAAACATGTCTGCGACTAACGCTGCTGATTCTCTGTTTTGGCAAATTGATTGTGGATCGAATTGGCCAAATTTGGCACTTGTCTAGCAGACACACTCGTGAGCATCCAAGGGCTCGTACATCCGGTCGACACCCCTGTGCTAGTCATTCCCTTTGGTTGGCCGGATTTGTTCACGAAAATCAGTTCCACTGCAAGCTTGACTACAGAGACAAGATCGCTCCCTCAAGTCGAGTGGGGTTTGTCCCCTCGGCGGTTTCGAGGACAACACATGTGGTCGTCTCGACGACGGTCTGTGAACAGTTTGAGTAACCGTGCTCATAGATTGACAGTTAAATCTGGACATACATGGACATAAAAATTCGTTTTCCTTCCACAGTGGCCTGGGTAAGTCAACCAGAAATTTATTGAATTCAGGCTTGCGACTACCATAGACGAACGTTTACCAACAATAAAGCTGTATTAAGATTCAATCCGTCAAGCTGACTAGAACTAGCTATAATACTGGAGAACACAGTACTGCATTGGATAACTTTGTAAACCAATGTACTTAAATTTCACTCAAAGAATTTCACGCAAAACACCATTTCAATGACATAATTTTATATCAAAGATATGGTAAAAATATCTGAACTCTGTGTATGGAGATTAGTGCATCGTGAACGAGTGTTTCATCATGCTGAAAATAATCACAAGATCATGAGACTAGTGTCATTGTTTTCACAATGGGAGCTAGAAACGTTTTAGTCATTTTCAGATATGATTTTATTTAGAACTAGGAAAATGTAACTTAATTCTACTTGTGTCATTTCCATCGGTTTTTCACCCCTCCTTTTGCCTTTACGTACCTCCGGAATTAGAAACTAACCTAGCTAGATTATTTTAGTATCAGAGAGTACATAAAACTGACATGTGCTTAAATATTAGCCTGCACGAAGTTCATGAAGCAACAGTTATTCTCTCTGAATATTTAAACCACTGGCTACCGATTATCCAGCTGGTTAATACAGTACAAATGATGGGACATGTTCACATTTATCTAAAGATTTCCGTACTTTGACAAACAAAGTGAAAACTGTTTGAAAATCCCACAGAACATACTGAGAATATTTTTTTCCTCATATTTTTAGAGGTGATCCAAATATGAAAATTGTTTGGCCCAAGCGTTTATCACCTCCACCGAGTTGTTTGACTCAACAAGGTGTGAGCACACCGCACTCGTAATTGTCTTAATTGCTCCCGTGTTCAGCCAGGCCGGGTAATGTTCACGAACGCGTTCGGATAAGCGCCGAGTCGCGCGACCAATGTACCTAGTTCTCCAGGAACAGGTGAAAGAATATATACAAAACGAGGTTGCAGAATTCGGCACTGTGTCCTTCAATCGAAAACACACTATCGGTTTGGAAACGAACAGGATTTGTAACTGTGCAGCGTAGAATTTTCTGTTAATTACTCCCGATAATCTTTGTTGAGTAATTTCGGCTTCCGTGTCGCTTTTGAATGGCAAACGCACATATAGTACTCTCTTAGCGACTCCTATCTCCTTTGATTTCCCTTCATTTTCTTGCATCGTCTTGTCGATAAACCGTTCAGGATAGCCGTTATTTAAGAAAACACTCCGAAGAAAAAAGAGTTCATTTCTTATTGTGTCTTCGGAGCGGATTTTTCTTGCTCTGTTAACTAAGCAACGTATTAGATTCCTCTTCATTCTGAGGGGCACAAAGCTGTGAAAATGGATGTATTGTCCGTTCCATGTAGCTTTTCTGTGCACTGATAACTAGACGGAAAAATCATTCCGACGGCTTATGCATACGTCTAAATACGATAGACTATTGTCCTTTTCTTCTTCCAAAGTAAATTGAACATTTGGATGGGCAGCGGTAAAATTGTTAAGAAGCAGGTTTGTGTCCAGATTGGTGTCTAGCACACATATGATGTCGTCTACGTATCGTTTGTACAAGATAAAATCTCGGATTATGGGTTCAAGTTGATTATTTTCAAGTTTTGCCATGAAAATATCAGCAAATAGGGGTCTCAAAGGTGATCCCATTGCAACTGCGTCCTTCTGACGATAGATTTTACAATTGAACTGAAACTGAATATTATGTGTGCAGACATATAGTAATTGTTTCAGTTCATTCAGCGGGATACCCAAATCGATTCCGTTGCTCCGAATGTACTCGCACAGATAGTTGATTGTTTCACTGATCGGGACATTTGTGAACAGTGAAGTAACATCAAGTGATATCGTTTGCTTTCCCTCTAGATCGAGGTTACTCAAAGTTGTTTATTTTCAATGTATTCTCTGGGGTTTTTCAGACAATTTAAACAGGCCAAAGACCCACCCGTACTCCTTGAACCAAATAGTTACGTGAAGTCTCGTACGAAATTGGTTCTGGCAAAGGCTCGTGTTCGGTTTCTGGATGAGTGCATATCCAATTCAGAATATCCCAAACAACATCATACTGTTCTGAAGAGGAATCGGATCAACATCTCTACTGTAGCTCTACCTCGTCAAGCGCTCAACAAGAGAGATACTGTGTCAAGTCGAGTGCCGAAAATGGAGCGTAACTTTGTGAAATCATCTCGAGTACTGGATGAGCTGACTCCAGATAAAAAAGGAAATGTTCGTTGTCTATATTCAGTCAGTTGTTGACAAACGAGTGGAATGGAAATTTGTTAAACACTGAAAACGAATAAACCCGAGAAAACCGATTGGTGAGTTCCCAACAGATCCGAAGAAATTCGTCCATAATTTGTCTTCCATAAGCCTGAATAAGACATCGCTTGAGGTGTTATCCGTAGGGCCAGAGTTTGGTTGTCCAAACAATAAGACTAAACAATTGGATAAAGAAGTTGAGTTTGAGAGCCTATTTGATCAGCTATCAGGTCTCGTTCAGTCCTCGTCGCAGGAGTTAGAGAAACTGACGTCCACGTACGTGAACTCATGTTATCAATATCGCGAAAATAGACCGTTGGCAAAAGGAATATTACCGTCGGAACACCTGAAGAGCCTCAAAGAATTGCAGGCCAATAGAGAAATAATGTTGTCAAAACCAGATGTAAAGGAATTCAAAAAACCCCTTTCCACGCATTAGCATCCATGTTACAAACGACATTTATCATTCGTATGAACTATCTTTGCTGGAATTCCGATTGTTTGTTTTATTTCTCTAAATCTTTGTCACAAACCGGAATCCTTCCGTTGCCTCGAGCGAGAGTCGCTCAGCTTGATCTTCGTTGTGACTGTATTTGGTAATTTCATCTTCTGTATCTAACCTTTTGCTGTAACCCAGCTGAAGTTGTTGATTTGTTGTCCAATTTGGAGCGAAAGAGTCCAGAAGGAACACTATTAAGGTTTGATTGTTTTAAAATTAATTAATTTGTTGTATATAGTACCGTAGCTATTTGGAATTGACTTTGTTTTAAATTGTGTCGAAATTGGTCGCTACGCGTCGCTCGAACGTTCCTGTGGCTGGACTTTACAGTACTTAATATCCTTGGCAATAGCTGAAACATGAAATTACGCAGCAAATCGGCAAACCGTTTTGAATCAAAGTACAGTGCCCTGCAGGTGAACCAAACCCTTTTGCCCGTAGGTGTTGGTCATGTTTCCTGCAAGGGATCTAGTATATCCGGTTGTTCTAGGGTTAGCTCGGTTTCTCATAGAGCTAGAGCTGATCTGTTGTTAGCTGAGTTGAAGGAGAAGCAGGTTGCAGAACAAATAATGTTAGATAAGCAACGTAAGCTGCTCCAGGTGAGGAATGAGACGGAAATGGCGAGATTGCTTTTGGCACTCGCTGAGGAAGAAGAAAATCTCGTTAACAGAAATGAAGTCAAGGGTGGAGTAATGGTCTGTGAACATCGTTCTCGTTACTTAGGTGATTGCCACGTGCAGAACGATGCACCACGAACAACAAGCTTGGTTCCAGTGGCGGAACCTGCAGTGGATTATCGTTTGGATTTAACCAGGGTGGAACTGGAGTCATTTTCGGGCTGCTCGTCAACGTACTGGAGGTTTGTGAAACAGTTCGAATATTACTTCGAAGGTAGAGTTCAAGACGATGGCCAGCGCCTACTTTATTTGATGCACAACTGCAAGAGACTAGCAAGGGATGCGATTGCCGAATGTGTTATGTTGCCTCCAATACTGGCTTACACTAGGGCTAGGGAAATCTTAAAGGATCTGTATGGACAAGATCATGTAGTGGCTCGTCCACTGACTGACGGCTTACTGCAATGTTTGAAGCCTCTGGTGGAAGATTCGGATGCCCTGACCAAATTGTCGTTGAAAATGCTGAACTGTGAAGTTGCCCTCACGCAGATGAATTTCATGTCAGACGTCAACTCATTGCAGACTATGAAACGTATGACTCGAGTGCTACCAACGCGTCTCCAGGATTTGTGAGCTTGGACCGTTGATGATATTTTGGGAAGAGGAGATGAACCGATGTTCCAAGATCTGCAGCACTTAGTGTCCCGTGTGGCACGGATTGCTCGAAGTAGGTTTGGCAAATTGGCTGCCAATAGCAAGGCTCAGGGGTATTCTCGGTCATCCAGTTGTAGGAATTATGCACAAACCCCGCATCCAGAAGTGACACGGTTCACTCCAAATCAGGGTAGTTCTTTGTTGGTCGCAGCTAATAGGTGCTCGATATGTAATGGAATACACGCACTGGAGGAATGTCAGCGATTCCTGTCTTGTGAGATACCCGGTAGTTGGGCATTGATCAAAGAAATCAAGACTTGTGTTTTCGTGTCTCAATTATGGACATTTGTTTAGTAACTGTTCTGTTTCCAAACCATGTTCAACATCAGGTTGTCCAAAACGGCACCACCCTCTATTACATGTTGCACAGAAGTAATGTACCGATCGAGTCACGCAAGATACAACACAAGGGCTGCAGCTGGATAAGTTGGGTACGGACAATGCAAAAAGGCCTGGGCAGAGGACCAATAATTGTGCGGCTACTCTTAGGCCAGAATGTCGGGTCAGTTTAGGTGTGCTACCAGTGCGAATAGACGGACCGGGGGGCTCTGTGGAGACAAACGCTGTGCTGGACAGCAGGTCTGGTGTGACTCTAATACAAAAAGACATTATGGAGCTGGTGGGCCTGAAGGGATCTCCGACCTCACTTCCGATTCCGACCGTAAATGGGACTACCACTAGGAATTCGGGAATAACGGAACTGCGACTGAACTCATTGTCAGAGAATGATTTCGTGAATATTGAGCGAGCCTTTTGTGTTGATAGACTACCAATCCCAGCAATCCAGTACTGCACAGATGCGGATATTTTATCCTGGCCTCACCTTCTTTGCGTCCAAAGACAGAATCGGGAAGATTCGAGAGTGCGAATCCTGATAGGGGCCGACGTCCCAGAAGCTCATTGGGCATTAGAGCAAAAATGCGGCAAAAGAAAACAACCCTATGCTGAGCGGACGATTTTAGGATGGATTGTTCTTGGTCCGATAAACCAGGAACCACGCCTTGTGAGGACAGTAAACCACATTGAGAGGGGAATCAATCCCTTAGCAGAACAGATCGATCGACTATACGACGCCGATTTCTGCGATGGGTGTGCATCGGAAAACTCTCCTTCATTAGAAGACAAACAGGCCGTTGATATGGTTTCCAATGCCATAACCTGGTTAAACGGACACTATGAAGTTGCACTTCCGTGGAGGAATCCTGAAGTGAGACTTCCAAATAATTATATTGTGGCCAAAGAGAGATTGGTCGGCTTGAGAAAAAGGTTTGCGCGTGTCCCTGAATTCTTTGACAAATACTCTACAATAATAGAGCGTTATGTGCTCAAGGACAACGCCCAGTTAATGCTCGAGGTACAGCTAAAAATGGGTTTTGAGCCAAAGTGGTACTTACCACATCACGCTGTTCCAAACCCTAAAAAACCTAGCCAGTTAAGGGTGGTGTTTGACTGTGCGGCTGCATTACAGGGACGCTCGTTGAATGATTACTTGCTACAGGGACCGGATACGACAGCAAGCTTAGTTGGAGTGTTGCTTCGTTTTCGAAAGGAAACTGTCGCGTTGCCTGTGGATAGTGAAGATATGTTCATGCAGGTTCGAGTGCCGACGGGAGACAAAGGAGAACTGAGATTCCTCTGGTGGGAAAATGGTCGACTAGGTGGTATTCATGTTGAATATCAAATGAATGCCCACCCATTTGGTGCCACTTCCTCCCCATTTTGTGCGAATTTCGCGTTACGTCGCACGGCAGACGATTGGGGAGGACAGTATGAGGATTACGTTTCCAGGGTCGTGTATAACAACTTCTATGTAGACGATTGTCTTGTTTCTGTGCCCACACCGGAGAATGCAAAAGTTTTTCCCATCCAAATGAGTGAGTTACTATCACGAGGCGGATTCCGGCCTCATAAGTAGATGTGTAATCGTAAGGAGGTGCTGGATATTTTACCGAAATCTGAGCTGGTCCATCCCTTTTTGAAAATAGATAATTGCGCGCCTGTGCCGGAGAGGACGTTGGGATTAGAATGGAACACAATAGAAGATACGTTCCAGTTTTTATTCGCAATACGCGAAAAACCTCAAACAAGGCGTGGCTTGTTGTCTATAGTATCATTCGTGCTCGACCCCCTAGGGTTGGTTTGCACCTTTCATTCTGCCAGGCAAGGTGTTATTGTAATCACTGTGTCGCTTGAAGCTTGGTTGGGATGACCCAATTGGAGAAGAACCCCTACGATGCTGGAACGAGTGGTTAAGAAGTATGGAACAACTATGCGCATTAAAAATTCAGCTTTCTGTTATTAGAGGTGACTCACTGAACAAAGGTGCACAGCTTCATGTATTTTGTGACGCTTCTGAAGTTCGCTATCGGGTGGTGGCGTATTCCAGAATGGTTTCAAGGGACATAGCCTCCTAAGGTGCCCTACTGTTCTCTAAGTCAAGGGTATCTTCCCTGAAAACCGTAACGATCCCTCGATTGGAGTTAGCCGCAGCAAGACTGGCCGTTAGAGTCTCTCGGATTCTTAAGGAAGAAAATGGAATCAAGTTTGGTAAGACTTACTACTGGACGGACTCCGCTATAGCTTTGCACTACATAAACAACACTAAAGCGAGATTTAGTACGTACGTTGCGAACCGTTTGGATGAAATCAATCAGTGGTCGGAACCCTTGCAGTGGCGTCACGTCAGATCGGAGGCTAACCCTGCAGACTTCGCATCAAGAGGCACAACATCACCAAGTGATATCAGCTGCTGGTTCGAAGGTCCTAAATTCTTAATGAACGATGAAACTTCATGGTCGACTAGTCCTACGGTTGCTGCAGCACCACCACAGGTTGAGTTGAAACAGCCTTGGAGTGCAGTTCTCACAGAGTTGCAGGATACATGGACGGACGCACTTTCAGCTAGGTACTCTAGTTGGTTTCACTTGCTGAAGTCGGTAGCGTGGTTAACCTGTTTTAAAATGTACTTTGCAGTCATGAGAGGCGGGCGCTCTGATCTAGGATTGAGAACTGGGCCGTTGAAATTACACGACATTGCTAAAGCGGAGGAAAGCGTTGTTCTGATTGAACAAGCTAGGGTCTATGGCGGAGAGTTAAAATGGCTACGAGACAGGGGCATAAACCTATGCACTAACAAATCTCCGATGAATAGGACTCTATTAAAACTTGATCCAATTTAATTGAATGGAATTATTTGTGCTGGAGGACGACTGAATTACTCCAGTCAGTGTGAAACATCCGGTGATACTACCCAAGACTCACCCGATTACCGACTCGATAATCCGATGGTATCACGCAATGGAAGGACACGCAGGACCTTCTCAGTTACTCGCGGAACTTCGCAAAAAATTTTGGATTGTACAGGGGGAAGCTACCGTCAAGCGAGTACTTGGAGGATGTTGGAAATGCCGGAAGCATTTGGCGGTCGTAGGCAAACAGATGATGGCCCCCCTACCAGCCATTAGAGTCTAACAAGGTTGGTTTCCGTTCAAGTACGTCGAAATAGATTACTCTGGCCCATTTGCGGTTAAACATGGGCACAGCATTGAGAAACGATATGGATGCATCTTCACCTGCCTCCGGATGAGAGCGGTACATATTGAAGTTTCTCATTCTCTAAGCACGGATTCATTCATTATGACATTACCGTGTTTCATGTCGAGGAGAGGGGCACCTTCCGAGATTTTTAGTGATAACGGTACAAGCATTGTCGGGGCTCACAGGGCATTGAAGAACCTAATGGGAAACTGGTCTAGTGATAAGATTGCTGATAGGTTGTTGCAACGGGGCGTGCAGTGGCACTTCAATCCCCCACATGCTAGTCACCGTGGTGGCATATGGGAGATCATGGTGCGCTCGGTTAGAAGAGTACTTCTTTCAGTTTGTGACGAGCAGCCGATGACTGACGAAATATTGTTGACATTCCTTACGGAAAGTGAGCGGATAGTAAACGGACGACCGCTAGTGCCTCTGACCTCGGACTGTCGTGATCTGCCAGTACTCACGCCCAATGACCTACTTATCCTGACGGCGAACCCAAGAATTCCGATTGTTTGTTTTATTTCTCTAAATCTTTGTCACAAACCGGACTCCTTCCGTTGCCTCGAGCGAGGGTCGCTCAGCTTGGTCTTCGTTGCGACTGTATTTGGTAATTTCATCTTCTGTATCTAACCTTTTGCTGTAACCCAGCTGAAGTTGTTGATTTGTTGTCCAATTTGGAGCGAAAGAGTCCAGAAGGAACACTATTAAGGTTTGATTGTTTTAAAATTAATTAATTTGTTGTATATAGTACCGTAGCTATTTGGAATTGACTTTGTTTTAAATTGTGTCGAAATTGGTCGCTACGCGTCGCTCGAACGTTCCTGTGGTTGTACTTTAAACCAGATAATGTGGCGGGTATCGTAATTCTCAATAAATCGGATTATATAGAGTAGATGAAGGTGGTAGTTCACGAAGACCCCATCTGAGAAGGATAAGACGTCTCAGATAGAAAAACTGATTTCAACAAGAATAAGATCCTTAAAGTAGAAAGGAACAATCGACGCGATGACCTTCGAAAGGATACGATCAACAAGGAAGGTGATTCCCAGATTGTACGGTCTATCTATGTACACAAAGAAGTCGTCCCATTAAGACCAATTCTAGATATGTGTAACTCTCCATATCACGCAGCAGCAAGGTGGTTGACTGGCTTATTGGTACCAGTAACAGTGGCTATTTCTAGACCCAGTCTACAAGACACCTTCCATTTTGTAGAAGCTGTGAGCAACCTGGATCTGGAAGGAAGGCGAATGATATCATTTGATCTTACTTCACTGTTCACAAATGTCCCTGTTGTGTTCACAATTCGGTAAAAGAAGTAAGGCGCACGAGTATGGATAAACGTATATTCCAGCAGCAACGTATAGTAGGCGACAGTACAAGCAACCACGTGAAAACGCAAACGTGTCTGCAAGTGCGTGTGTCAGTCATGCACATAACCAGAAGTGTGAGACAACGGTACAATCGGACCACGTCGCGCAAGATCGCGCAACACGTGATACAATCTGATTGGCCAATGCCGTCCGGGACGAAGCACGGCAAACGTCAGCTGTGTACGTGCGTGTGCGTGCATGTGCGTGCGTGCAAGATCGTCTGTCTGAGCACATGCCTGTTCAGGCCGAATACAGCAGTCCCGATCAGTGAAACAATCAACTATCTGTGCGAGTACATTCGGAGCAACGGAATCGATTTGGGTATCCCGCTGAATGAACTGAAACAATTACTATATGTCTGCACACATAATATTCAGTTTCAGTTCAATTGTAAAATCTATCGTCAGAAGGACGCAGTTGCAATGGGATCACCTTTGAGACCCCTATTTGCTGATATTTTCATGGCAAAACTTGAAAATAATCAACTTGAACCCATAATCCGAGATTTTATCTTGTACAAACGATACGTAGACGACATCATATGTGTGCTAGACACCAATCTGGACACAAACCTGCTTCTTAACAATTTTACCGCTGCCCATCCAAATGTTCAATTTACTTTGGAAGAAGAAAAGGACAATAGTCTATCGTATTTAGACGTATGCATAAGCCGTCGGAATGATTTTTCCGTCTAGTTATCAGTGCACAGAAAAGCTACATGGAACGGACAATACATCCATTTTCACAGCTTTGTGCCCCTCAGAATGAAGAGGAATCTAATACGTTGCTTAGTTAACAGAGCAAGAAAAATCCGCTCCGAAGACACAATAAGAAATGAACTCTTTTTTCTTCGGAGTGTTTTCTTAAATAACGGCTATCCTGAACGGTTTATCGACAAGACGATGCAAGAAAATGAAGGGAAATCAAAGGAGATAGGAGTCGCTAAGAGAGTACTATATGTGCGTTTGCCATTCAAAAGCGACACGGAAGCCGAAATTACTCAACAAAGATTATCGGGAGTAATTAACAGAAAATTCTACGCTGCACAGTTACAAATCCTGTTCGTTTCCAAACCGATAGTGTGTTTTCGATTGAAGGACACAGTGCCGAATTCTGCAACCTCGTTTTGTATATATTCTTTCACCTGTTCCTGGAGAACTAGGTACATTGGTCGCGCGACTCGGCGCTTATCCGAACGCGTTCGTGAACATTACCCGGCCTGGCTGAACACGGGAGCAATTAAGACAATTACGAGTGCGGTGTGCTCACACCTTGTTGAGTCAAACAACTCGGTGGAGGTGATAAACGCTTGGGCCAAACAATTTTCATATTTGGATCACCTCTAAAAATATGAGGAAAAAAATATTCTCAGTATGTTCTGTGGGATTTTCAAACAGTTTTCACTTTGTTTGTCAAAGTACGGAAATCTTTAGATAAATGTGAACATGTCCCATCATTTGTACTGTATTAACCAGCTGGATAATCGGTAGCCAGTGGTTTAAATATTCAGAGAGAATAACTGTTGCTTCATGAACTTCGTGCAGGCTAATATTTAAGCACATGTCAGTTTTATGTACTCTCTGATACTAAAATAATCTAGCTAGGTTAGTTTCTAATTCCGGAGGTACGTAATGGCAAAAGGAGGGGTGAAAAACCGATGGAAATGACACAAGTAGAATTAAGTTACATTTTCCTAGTTCTAAATAAAATCATATCTGAAAATGACTAAAACGTTTCTAGCTCCCATTGTGAAAACAATGACACTAGTCTCATGATCTTGTGATTGTTTTCATCATGATGAAACACTCGTTCACGATGCACTAATCTCCATACACAGAGTTCAGATATTTTTACCATATCTTTGATATAAAATTATGTCATTGAAATGGTGTTTTGCGTGAAATTCTTTGAGTGAAATTTAAGTACATTGGTTTACAAAGTTATCCAATGCAGTACTGTGTTCTCCAGTATTATAGCTAGTTCTAGTCAGCTTGACGGATTGAATCTTAATACAGCTTTATTGTTGGTAAACGTTCGTCTATGGTAGTCGCAAGCCTGAATTCAATAAATTTCTGGTTGACTTACCCAGGCCACTGTGGAAGGAAAACGAATTTTTATGTCCATGTATGTCCAGATTTAACTGTCAATCTATGAGCACGGTTACTCAAACTGTTCACAGACCGTCGTCGAGACGACCACATGTGTTGTCCTCGAAACCGCCGAGGGGACAAACCCCACTCGACTTGAGGGAGCGATCTTGTCTCTGTGGTCAAGCTTGCAGTGGAACTGATTTTCGTGAACAAATCCGGCCAACCAAAGGGAATGACTAGCACAGGGGTGTCGACCGGATGTACGAGCCCTTGGATGCTCACGAGTGTGTCTGCTAGACAAGTGCCAAATTTGGCCAATTCGATCCACAATCAATTTGCCAAAACAGAGAATCAGCAGCGTTAGTCGCAGACATGTTTTGTCGACCAAGACGGGTTAGCCAGAAAACTCCTCCCCATCGGAAGTTGCACAGTATTCGAATCGACTTGCGGCAATGGGCGTATTTTATTCCACTATGAATCCTTTACAGGCTTTAGGTACTCAGTGGGACAATAATAATAATGAAGCATCAAATTATTTGTTACACATTGGTGTAAACTGAGTTATGCCTGAAAGTTGCGATTTTTTAGAGGGATTTTGTACGCAATTCAGTGATGACCACCCATTTGGTAATCACTACACGGCTAAAGTATAGCACCGGTTAATTTATGCACGAAAGCGAGTCAGCAAATGGGAATATGGCAAAATTTAGTACGCTTTCCAGAGTCACGCACTGTAATGATAGTTTGAAGGTTGTTTCGAATTTTAAGTGACCGTCATTTCCCTTCGGTTAAACCGACTGTCTCAGTTGTCGGCTCGATCGGCAGCCTCTCACCTGGGCTATCTTGCTGGTTACCAGAGATTCTGCTGTGTCTTCTCTGGTAGTCTGTATGCCTTCGTTTGCCTGTTTAGGGACGCCGCCGACATAATCGCCTCCTGTTCTTCTGTCTGTGGCCATCGTTTGGTTCGTTCGTTCGCCTTGATGTTCAGGCCGTTCCCTCGCCTCAGAATTCCCTGTTACACTATCTACTGGCGGCTGCCACTCAAGACGAGAAACATTTTGAAGTTTGTTCATCAGGATGTCAGTGTAAATTTTCAGTGTGATATTATGAGCAGCATTTTACGAATAAGCTTCGGGAAGAAGATTCTGGATATGGATTCTGAACCGAAGGCAACACAGAACTCTATCACAGAACGTTTTGGAATTTTGCAGGACACCGTGAAAAATGAGGTTGCAAGCAAAACTGTGGTTCAAGATCTTGCCTGTGTAAGCCACAGTCTACAAACGCGTCATTTTAGAGTGAAGATAAACTTATGGTACTCTCCAGTGCTTTTATTTTGAGAATGAGCGAAAATATTTATCTTAAGGAAAATTGGGTATTTTTATTTTCATCGGAACAAATAGAAGATTTAACTGATGAGATGCAAGTGAAAAGCACAGGCAGAAGGATTTACGAGAGGGTTCCGTAAAACTGATTAACTACCATCAGACTAACACATTGTGGGCCAACAGTTTTGTGTGCATATTTTGGTCTGTGCAAACTTATCAAAAAATGAACATAAATCGTAAGCAGCTCAGTGTTCTAATTTCGTGCAATCTGATGGCGAAAGGTCACACGGTGTTTCGCGATCGATGAATCCGTGTTTCTTGGGGCCGTTTTCTGTCCTGGCAAGGAATGACTCATCAACTGCAGTTGACATTGCGGTTCATGCTCGCCGATTCTCTGACTGCGACATAAAACCGTTCCGCTTATGTGAATGTCACCTCAGTCACATGTGAACTGATGAATGACGAGGCTAACTGGATCACAGGTATTTGGAAAAAGGACTCGCACGGTCATCAGTTGCTGCTGCCCACGATTAACGAATAAGTGATCAATAATCAGAAGGGTTCCATCAATCACATCATCTTCATCATTATCCTCTAGCACTAACACAAAAGGTCTAGCCTCACTTGGCTTTTAGTCAAGGAACACTCAGTTTTAACTTCAATCCATTTCATCCTAACTGAGAGCTGACTTGTTAAAGAATTCAAGGAACGTGTTCATGATGTGTGGTATGTCTGGATACTAAAAAACGAGCCGAATAAATCTAGACGGGAAAGCGGTGTGCGAAAATTATATCGGCGAAAACTTCGTGTTTCTGTGTTTCATTGAAATACAGGCAACTGAATAAAAGTTGCATTATCAGAGTCGTGCGTCAGCGTGCGTCGTAGAGAAAATAAACAAAGATTGGTGTCTGTAAAATGTGCATTTTGTCATAACGATCGTGGTTACTATAAACATGTGGAAAATATGGACAGAGGTTCTTTGCCCATTTCCTCTGATGGTATTGCAATTCAGTACTCCCCATGTTTGAAAAGCGGAATCATAACAGCATGGACTATTTGATAGGATAAGCACCTCTGAGATGATTGACCGCAGCATCCCTGGAGTATCTTTTTTCCCTTTGGTTTCCGTCAGGTACCCGGCCCTCTCCTGTGACTCCTCGAAGCTGAAGCATGCACAAACGGCCACACCCCGGCATGTACCCAAGAAAGTTTGCCATTGGTCTATTTTTCCCACGATTATATTTTCAGTCAGCCTCGGCCTCTTTCCGGCAAATCTACTGAGCATATATTTCATTACAACACACGTGGGCACGTACACCACCCTGGTGGTCACTAAACTCAGCAACTGTGATCACCTTGCTGACTTCCTCTGTGACTTATTGCAGTCGTTTTTTACACAGTGCATGAAGAACCATGCATGAAATCAACTCACAAGTTTTCTTTCTTCATTTTGAAAACTAGGTCTCTTATGCTGTTTAGTTGCTCGGTTTTTGATAGTTTACCAAATATGTGATTACTATCACAGATTATTACAATAACTGATTATGAAGAAGCTTTATAGCTTTTTGCTGTGTTAACTAATGAGGCTAATCGAGTAACTAGCAAAATCCCGAAACTTTCGGTAACAGAGAACGTAACTGTCTGACGATACGGTACTATTGGACAGTAAAACTAAACACTTAGTAGTACTATTCAATCGCAGTGTTTTTGGGTATCTTGATATATCTCACTTCTTTCGTGCCAGTGGAGACTTGGTTGATGTGTACTGTAGATAAATCTTATGATGGATGGAAAAATTCTCCAGCGCTCTCATAGTTTTCATTGACGAGCTGAGCACGCATACTGCATGGTAAGTCATGTTATTCAATAGTGTTGAAAAATACTACTGGTGAATCTAATCTGATAATTTCAAAAGTAACCCATAATCCACCATCAACTAGCTTCGATTTTCTAAGCTTCAAGCTGATACATTCTTATCCATCAGATCACTTCAGATTTATGGTGAGAAATGTTGTATCCATTTCTAGAGATAAAAAGAAGCAAGCTCAGATACGGGAAATCCAATGAGTAGAAAATGATCTGTCAGAATAATTTCAAAGTCCCGGATAGTACTGCCAACAATTTAGGGAAAATTTAGTCGAGTTTGAACTTTGCTCTAATTTTCATATAGACTGGTCGTCTAGGATACATTCATTTTTCATCGGCATAAATATTTCAAAAGGCGATGCTTGTTCACGCCTCTTCACTGCCTTATCTGGAGTACTGGTTTTGGGTAGGTCCTCAAGTTTAGAAGGAAAATGATGAGTTTGCTAGAAGGTTATACCATCACCAACCGGAAATTACTTCCTCGAATATTTTAGACAAAACATTATCAAAATGAAAATTATATTTTAAACAATCCATAATTAAGAACGAATTTCCATTAAAGCCGTGGATCACTTCGTGAATGACGTATCATCTGTACTTTTCAATTGATATACAATACCATATATGTCGACAAAACGAGGCTGATCCTTGATCCATGACAATGCAGAATCATACATTTTAAAAGCAATAAGTGAATAAAGATCAACAGAAGCAATAAATAATGGAACATTTTTCTTATATAGTATAAAATGCGATCTCTTACAAAGCATACTAATTATATTCATATACTATTGGATAAAATCTACAGTGCTGGAATTGTGATGATTTCGGTTGTGATTTTATCACCATCAAGTCACATTTGGTGCGATAATCAACCAGACAAAAATCGCTACTGCACCAAGAGGTTTTAAACAGCGTGACCGTAACCAATTTGCAGAGTAAAAAGTTCGTCTGTTCCCAAGATGCCGATGAACTTGATCACCGATAGTGAAACCTGACGTTTGTGAATAGGGCAGAGTCGACAGTGATACGTCGCTCCAGAAGGGAACCAATCAAACGGCGGAAGTGATTTGTTGCGTAACCGGACGGACGTCGATCCGGTGCATCAGTGGGGTCATATGATCTGGACTAAAGAACCAAAGTGTCCTCAGCCTAGCAATGGAAACGACGGTGTATTCCGTTAGACCCTTCCAGACTAACGAGAAAACTCCGATTATCCGCCAGACGGAGTTTTGATACTGGTCTCGTAATAACATCAGCTATCGGTTCATCGACATGATGCAGAGACGAAAATATGTAAATTGCATTACTAAACTGAGACTTCGCTGTGTTGGATAATGACTGATTAGATTTTTTTTAATTCTCAACCTGAAAAGTTATTTCTCACGAAACGTGTTTCTTATACAAATACATGTAAAGAATATGTGCATTTTGCTAAAGTTTATGTTATCGTTGAAGTATAGGGTCCATACTATCCATGTACATGTATCCTGAGAATCAACAGGAAAGAACAAATCCAACTAATTATAACATATGGCATCTCACATTGAAATCTGAAAGTTACAGTACTTCTTCACGTGAAGAAGTTTATTTTAAACCATTAGTCAGTACACTCTGATGTGATAAAAAGAAGCCTTCTGCATTCATTTTTCCGTATTAAAACTACGGAAAACGGAGTAAGTCAAAAGCGGTGAAATATTCTGGGAAAAAAGTTGGTGTATTCGACCATCTTTGGTGATAGATAGTATTCTACTGTCATCCAGCTCGTTACAAAATTTGAACTAGAGTGATCTAATGTGCTATATTGCTCCAAGTTTGAGGGACTGATTTCCGGCTGCACCCAGCGGTACCTCAGGTCTTTGAGGCTGAGGTATATACCTTCCACTCTAGTCATGAGCAAGCACGTCTTCAAAAAACCCAACAAGATGTCCGTTCACTTGCAACCCACTACAATAATAAACATTAGGATGGCTACCGTTCGAGTCAGTTATCTGACCTGAAATCGTTACAAATCATACAACTGTTAAGGTTTCTTGTTGGGTTAGCTCTGAGTTAGGAAAAATGGTTACCAAAAGCATGCGGCAAACTGTTCTCCTATTCGAAGCACTGAGTATCCCTAATTCTGTCGGTCAGTATTGAAAAAAGCCAAATGCTGTGGGATTTTAACATTTCGCATGCCTTTCTCAATGACCATCAATCTGAAATTCCTACGAAGTGGTTTTGGCATTCAAGGAACGAATATGATCCATCAACTATAGTATTCCTCCACAAATGAGACCCAGTTTTATACCGTTTTTATCCAAAAAGTCGCCCTAGGGCTTACATTCGAAGATGTTTTTTTTTATTTTTGCAGATCAAATTCCAAAAAGACATTTCCTTGCGTGAAACGAAATAACTTCAATTATAAAGCCACTTATGGTAATGTAGGTTTTAATATTTTCTTAATTGTATTTGGTCATTTGCATTCATTTCGTTCTTTTATGAAGTCCTCCGTTATGAAATTGCGATTTTCAGAATACATTTCTTGCATATTCGTTTCTGGGGCAGTCAAATGCTGTAATCTAATTTTTATCATTGAAACCTTCCTCAAATGAACACTTTTGGTCAAAGTACCCCCCCTCCCTCCCATTCGTAGTGCATTTGTAACGCAACCGTCGGTCATATTCCATGAATTCTTCACTGAATTCAGGACTTCATTTATATCGGGTTTAGTAAACTGTTCTCGCTAATATCTTCAATCTAATTTCGAAATGCTCATCTACCTCGATCCACAAATAATTCTGGGATAAAGTTCAGAAGTGGGAGATTGGATTTGAGTACCCACTATTTCAACATGCAGCAACGAAGCTTTAGAGTACTGTTTACTGATTGGTAAATTGTATGTTAGTCCTTGAACAGCTTAAGTGTAAAAGATGTGCTTATGGCGGTTTGACTGTCGTGAAACGTTGTCTTCGCATTACCTAAAAGTCCGGAGAAATGGGTCATTTGGGAAATGAGATCTCATCCTTGAACACATTCCGCCCATGTCTCTTTGAAAAGGTCCTGTTTTTGTAACGGGGTTTGGAATAAAATTGTCCAGAAAATCATGATAGAGCCTCTTTTCGGAGAAACACGGTATTTGCCGTATAGAACTGTGGTTATTCCTATGGTAATTGAGTCGAGTACTTCGTTTCACAGTACTAATCGTATTGCAACTTACGCATACCTGATGGGCGGCCACAAAAACAAAACCAGTATTGTGCTTCCAAGGCCATTTCGCCCAGATGTTTACGTACTACTTACTATCGTATGAGAATGTGTACGTCATTCATAGAATTGGCTCATACGTTTCTATGCTATCGGCTTGACAGTACTTTGTGAGTTCAATGGTTGAACGAACGGTGCTACTATGGCATGATTCATACCATTATAGGTACTGGTGATCCAGAGAATTCATTGAAAAATTCGCCATCCTAGGCGCTTTTTGTGCAAATAAGTTTTCCCTTCCAAACTATCTCCTTACTAAAATCACTGCGAAATTTCCCTAGCCCAGTAAACGGGATTGAAAGCTCCATCATGAAAACCGCCAGGCGCTGCCTGCCTATAACACTGACAGGGCCAACGCTGTTTACAGCACAGATACAGTCAGACAGAACTCAAGTCAAATCGATGTTGCACTCTCACCGAGGCCCACGGAAAAACATGTGTGTGAATCATACCTCCTACTGAACAAAGCCTACACACCTCAATGACCAGGAAACTTGAAATAGAACCACTCGATCCAAGCCCT
The DNA here is from genome assembly GCA_948099385.1 of Fasciola hepatica. Taxonomy (NCBI): domain Eukaryota; kingdom Metazoa; phylum Platyhelminthes; class Trematoda; order Plagiorchiida; family Fasciolidae; genus Fasciola; species Fasciola hepatica. Next base: position 2,942,575 of record CANUEZ040000201.1, read on the forward strand.
ATTTTCGATCTCAGTAACCACAACCGACTTCACTGTGTTTTCACAGGGCCCTTTATCAAGGTAGGTGAAATAGACTAACCAGATCACGGTGACAACCAGAATCCCACAGTCGGGCTACTTGCCTAAGCTCGAAGCCATATCCCATTATATGGCCCTTCCTCAAGTTTCCTGGCCATGCATAAGATTTCTGAGGGCACTGGTGAAAGCACTGTATCGATTTGACCCGGATACCGTTTGACAGTGTGTGTTAGTAACAGCATTAGCAGTGTCAGCACATTAGGCAAGCAGTGCATAACGGTTTTCATGATGATGCATTTTTCAGTCTGGTTCACATACTACGCTTAGATCACATGACCCCAGTGATTCACCGGATCGACGTCCGTCCGTTAGCTCGACAAATCACACGACTGAGGTCAGTGCCATTTTTGCCCCGGAAGAGCGTAGTAAAACAGGCATTCACAACGGACCATGTTCGGCCGGAGAGGCTTGTGTTTTGTTGACCAATGAAATACACTTTACCGATGCGAAAGCCAACCATCGTGTTCGGTTCTCAAATTGAACTAATAGTGCTACAAATCGAGGTGATGGTTTTGCAAATCTATGTGATATTTTTGCAAATCAATGTGATGATTTCTCAAATCAATCTCAGTCAAGTAATAACCGCCTAGACTAAGAGCATTGGGTGCTTGTTTTTGAGTCAATTATGCAGACTGGTCTATGGCTGGCACGGTGTTAACCTGTTTCCTTGTTTACGTGTTTCATTATGGTGCAGCTTTTGATGCTCATAATAGACCAACAGAGTAACTCAGGTAGCATCACAGCAATCGAGATTGTCTGGAACAACATAAAATTTGTTGTATCGGTAACTGAAATGTGACTGGTGTATCACAGGTGATTGTGTTCCAGAATAAAGCAGTCCAGGTGATACGAAGGCCTGTGAGATAGGTATTTTGACGACTATTTCTTTCGTTATATACGGAACACCTTGTGGCGCATGGTTCATCAGATAGGAAATGCGCCCAGCTGTGTGGTGCTCATGATGACTCAGAACTGTCATTAGGGTGTGGTTACTATGTAATAATGTATTACATACGATAACTGAGTACCCAAGTGGAGAACTACGGAGGAGAAAGCCACCTAAGGATTTTAGTTCATACACCAAAATTATGTTTACTAGTTAGAAACATCAACTGTTTTCTGGTGAATATGCATAACCGTTGGTTAATAACAAATCTACAAATATCATTATTATAACAAAATAATTTTGCTAGTTCTCAGCAGTAGCATCTGCCTGGGTAACTGAACGTCAATTGCTCTCACAAAGCGGCCGAAACGGACACTTTCTTCAAAATTGCCAGAAGCGTTTCAGCGTCAGTGAGCAAAATGTAAAGCCGGTTATCTTACCACGTTCTTCCCTGAGTGAATGCGTTCGTTATTTCTTCATGCCACTAGAGCACTCGAATTCTCAGCACTATGTGGACACGACAGACTTTGTGGTCATCGCTGGAGATATTTAGATTTACGTTGAATGCTTGGAGATTCCGAAAGGCGTATGTTTTGCTCCTTCGCTATTTCAGTCGATCACACTGTCACCGACAAACTTCTGGCCTAACTGTGCTCTGACGATAGACTGTTTCTTCCCAGTAAACTGTGTACAATAAAAAGAAGCGCCTTCTTATTTGAAAGTAATTGTTCGGAGGTGGATGAGTAAACCCTACAGCCAATGGAATTTTAGAGTGGAGTCTGAGAGAATGATCACCTCAGAACCAACCTGCTGATACTTCATTTGAAAAAAGGTTGTGAGTGGGTGGGAAGACCTAAAGAAAGAGAGTGTTCCAAAATTTCGTGGTTCGAATATAAAGGACGATTGGAAAATCGAGACAAGACACCTGGAGACAAAAATGTAATTAGGATGACTGGCAGCTCGACGTACGAGAGTGGTGGATAAAGGATAGACGGAGAACGGTCAAAGAAAAGTCAGAACGAGCGAAATAAAAAAATAGTACTGACAGAAAAGGGATGATGAGTCAGTCACCTGGAGATGGGCCAATGACTACAGATTGGAGGTTAAGGAAGAAACATCTATCAACCGTTTAGCCCTATGTTGGATTCAATCATAAGGATAAGTGAAAAAAACATGAAGCCCCACCGTACATGGAGTGCAGTATTCGAGTGTTAATCATTTTTTGTGTTGTTTACTACATAGTACTTTGCACATAGTACGATAAGCAAGCTGATATATACAGTAGGACCAATACATTCAAGAATATGTATGAAAAAACCTAGAAGTAATATAGCATATGTGAAATGCCATCGCATTGATTTAAAATCTAAGTGGGCGGGGAGAATAAAAAAAGTTAAAGGAATTTGCCAGAAAGGAAGTTTTGGAAAGCTTGCGGTCAACATGACTGTGAATGTCGTGTAAAGGGGTATATTTCAGGTGGTAATCAAATGATATTCGCATGGTATCATTTTATGATTTTCTAGCATTAAACTCACTCTTCCCATAATTCATCACCGCCGTCGAGGATCAGTCGGAGAGTGTATTTCAGTTTGGTTCACGCCTGTTGCTTCGAGTGTGGTTGCGCCACTAATAAAGCCAACCAATCCGCACAGTCGATTCTGGCCCACAATCGATGATCTGCTTTCTGCGCTAAGCTATCAAAGCGACTATTAATGTGGCGAATTCCCAGAACCCAAATGTACGCGGGTGACATATCGTATAAAAATTAGTTTGATGGAAACGATTGAAGCCTGAGGTAGATGGAGATGCCAATGTCAGACAAGACATCAGGTAAAGTAGGTCACAAAATTGATGAATATCTTCAAACTCAATTGCTCTGTTAGATGTTGACAAATCCGCCCTCCGGATGCCATTCAACGAGAGGTGACAAATTCTGAGGCGTCAACTAATTATAAGTTTGAGAAGAGACCAAAGGCAGATGTAGGTTGTGAAATGTGGCGGAACTGAGGAGGCTGCGTCTAGTAGAAATAGTCGCGAACTTTCGCTTTTGATTAAACGTACCAGTTTACTGAAGTCAGATGTGTGTGAGATAACAAATAAAAACTGCCGGGCTAAGGTTGTCTTCTCAGAAGTATTTTCCGGATCGTTAGTCTAAGCGATTTATGGAGCGGATCAGTTAGTCCCGTTCCACAGTAGTCCTTTCGATAATATCTGCCAATGAAATGGTGCAGGTAGATACCAATCCTCCATCACAAACAGGTTAACCGGGAAAAAGACTACTTGGAAAGGAACAAAACTAATAGACAGGATCAGTTTTCTCCTTCACTTGTCAAGTCAATGTTAATTTAAAAAAGAATGTGCTTACCGAACTGACAAAGTAAAGTCTTGCTACCGATCCACTGCACCCGTTCGCCAGATCAAAATACGCTTCCTAAATTTGACGTGAAGCAGGCCGTTTACGTAATTGAAAAAGAAATTCAGTGTCAAAATTGATTAATGGGAACATTCCGACAGTGCTACATACACTCATTAAATAACACTTAGGCATAATGACATAACGAAAGTAGCCAATAACGGCATTGTGTCAAGCCCGAAATCTCGTTAAGGTCACTTTCTCTAGCACTGGAAATGCAGACAACTGAATTACGTCAAAGCGTTTGGCATTCGTAATTACTACCGTTGTCTGTGCAACCTCAATAAGTAGACTATCCACCCCGTTTTTTATAGTAAATTCCTTTCCCAGCCTCCATTTCACAACCCCAAAAATGCGATGTATATCTGATCGTAAATTTTGTTCACTTCAAAGTCCATTTCATCCTAACAATATCAGGAATTACTATGACTGCGCCATGTACCAGAAAAATTCAGAATTTCAAAGTTACCCTATGTTTGAATCATCTAAGCTCGGACTCATCCACCGAAATGGGGTTCAAATTCACGGTTGCAATACAGGGTATATGCAGTGTTAGAACATTTGATCCATCTGAGTCAAACCGTCGAGTCTCATTGGTGACCTTGGAGAACAGCTTGCAGCTCATTGCATTCCATTTGATTTGAAAACTTCCGCAAATAACGAGGATTAAATATTTCGATAGATTCGTCCACAACAGCAACAAATTATTCATGATATATACCGGTCAAGTACAGTACGAGGTGGAAGATAAATTTGAGTATACATCACATGAACGACGTATAATTTTTTTAGTAACTACTGTATAACATTTGAGCACTGAAGCATGCACAGTTCGATTACAAGCACTATTATCATAGTTATCCAGGAAGAAAATATGGGCACAAAGCTGAAAGCTATAACCAAATCTTGTTGAAGCCCACTGGGAACTCGGCTTAGACCAATAATATAATTGAAGCTGATTAATTGTGTCCACTGCTAATGTGTTCGTGACTGTGGTCTAAAGACACGTATGGTGCACAGATTAGATCCACTGGCCACTGTGTATGAGGCAGCAAGTGCAAATAAAATGTCCGGATTAATGAAAGAGCAATCGTGATCCGCCATACCATTCAACATCACCGCTGACTGGTATTTTTCCATTCCAAAATGAACAGAATGGTTCAGGAAGTTATGGTGTAGTCTTTACAATATATAGTGATTATATGCTATCAAACGATTCTATGACATAGAGGCTGCATGATACATTGCTGTGGTGCGGAGTTCTGTGAATGATCTGATCGGAAAGCTCATGATGTAATAGGCTTAAAAAACCTCTCCCCAAAAAATGCAAAAACACTAGCAAGTCGGATGGGATAAAATGCAATCAGCAGGACTGTCGTGGTTAGTGATGTATTACGAAAGCTTCGAACGACAAACAACCTCGGTATCACCACCACTAGGGATGGCCAGCTTATTTCCCCAAAACACTATCCCTTGCAAAATGATATACAAGGAATAATCTGAGTAGTCCCATGGTCACAATGAGATCAAGACGATTGGTAGGACCGTCTCTTCTGGAAAACCGTTCAAATAATTATTCCCTGTAGCAGGACTAGGTTTAGTTGAACTGTAAAATGATTCATAAAGCAGCAATAAAAATTAACTCAGCGGGTAAAGTACATTCTATCCTGACCATTTCAATTTACGGTCCATCCTTTGTTTATGTATATATTACCATGAATAAGTTACGTCAGTCAAAAATGATATTTGTATCACTTTGTAAGCTTTTGAAACGAGGTCAAACAAATCATCTGTGAGTATAACTTAAAATGCTCTAATGTACCTGAAGGGGCTATAGGAGCTGTTCAAGCTGATACGGGTCTATGTGGAGAAATGTTTGCTCAGATTTATGTACTGTGTTCTCGTAACGGTGTTTTTGAGCAATATATTAGTCATCATGGTCGTGGACACGAACAAACGTTTATATCTCGGTACACATTATTTTATTGCATCACCACTATACATAGATCTACAAATGGCTGCTGGCCTAATCCCACTGGTTAACGTGATTGCCTAATACAGGTACTGCCTCTCTACTCAACACCGGAATCTCCCAAGAGATTTCGGTCATTATGATGATAACTTCATGATGAAATGGAACTATGCAAGTCAGTAGAGCGGGTCAATTTCACGGCTGATTAAACTCGCATTTCTACATTACCATTATTGTGGCCGGATTTGTCGTTTGCGGTCACCTGTGCCAGTCTCTGTGTTCTATATGTTTATCACTCACTCATTCATATTAAAGCTATCGGTAAACAGAATACAAATAAAATATTTCTGAAAGTTGCTGGTAAAAAGTAGCTATTACTATATAAAAACCCATATGCATCTACATTGCATACATCTGAAACGAAACCAAGTTTGAGTCTATCTGAGTTATCCGTGAAAAAACACTCACCGTCCATTCGTCCCTAATGTCACTACCCGAAGATAGCTATTGTCATTTGATTTCATACAATTAGTTTCTGCACTGAAATGCGCTAGTGTTGTTTGGTTAACTGACATTAGGATATTCATGAAAATGCATTTCATGTATCCCTTGCCAATTCATGGTCGTGGTGTAGAGTTTATCAAAATCCGTGGCTAGAAAGTCGGACCACATTCCAATGATGAAGATAAGGTTCCCTGGCGCAACAACGATGCCGAAAAGGCAAATGGTTTGCATACTCCAAATCCTTCTCCCCTCACATAATGGTATTCAACGGTATTCAGGCAACACAATCGGAAAGAAGTGACAGTAAATTGCTGATAACACAATAGATCTTCTTTCGGGATCAAATTTCTCAGCATAATCACGATATACTGAGCGGAAAAAAACAAAAGTTTCTGATGGTATACCTCATCGATTTCCCTATCGAGTTATACAGGCATCCAAGAGAACAAAAGTGTTGTGTAAACCTTCACTCAGGAAATGAAAAACGAACACATTGGCATCAATGAGAACAAGGAAATTGTGTAAATGTCCAGTCTAGCGTTGAAAACAAGACCGAATGATATTGATAAGGATTGTAATTGTTTTGGTCTGTCGGTTTCCACCGGCGATTTGCCTAATAATCGAAGCTGTTCAGGGTTGTGATGTCTCCTTTGTTGATACAAAATTCGTTTCTTATAGGCTTTGCAAAAATTCGTTTGTAACCTGATCATTCATGGCTCGTTGGACAAACAGTATCGACTGACTTTCAAAAACGAAATCCGTTCTTGCATTTGTTAAATAAATCCACTTTGTCCCAAACAGAATTGTAATGTTTCTTTCATTCTGCACTTTCATTCAATACAGATACCACTGATTTTTTATAAATATCTGACTCTTCCGCACTAGTAGAGTTCCTGAATCCGCGCATGCAAATTATTGCTGCGAAAACGTATTTTCGTCAACTATGAAATTAAGTTAAGAGTGTTCTGTTTGGTAAATTAAAGAATTTAAATACGGTAATTTAACTGAAGAACTTAAATGCTGCTAATCATTCACCCAGCCTTATCACGCATCCCTTATGAAAAACTCCTCGCAGTCGAATCCACTTTCCGTTGCATAAATGCCAAATCTTGTTGACATGGAGCATCGGTAGAACCTCATGATCACTGTGGTCCTCAGAATAGCCGAACACATAAAAAGTAGCTATGCGATGCGCTGACCCAATTCAGTCCGCAAATGTCGACTTTGTCATACAGGCCGATCCCCGAGATGAGTCACCAGTCTGTCAAAAGTGTGCCCAAAGTGGACACCGCGATCGTGTTTTTAGTCTTGTTGCATCATAACAACAGAGAATAATATCACTCGTTTTCTTTTTCTGTTGATATCATTGCATTTTCCGTTGGAGCTAGAAATCGAACTGTTGTCCAAAACAGGCATGCGGATTTTACTCGTATGAAATATCGTTGATCCATCAGGAATTATATCCACAAACTGTGCTACTGTCTTGTCGATTACCAATGCAATAGACGGAGTGATAGCCTGTGTAGGGGATAGTGCGCCGAAAATTTGCCTCAAACAGAAATAAGTGACAGATTAAAACTGCTACCGAAAAACTAACCACTCCATCTACTGTTTGCTTTGTTAAGATAACAGTTCCACGAAGTTGACTGCATGACTGAAGAACGGAGGACTAGGGACAGGCTAATGAAGGCCAGAACGTACCAGCGTCATTTGGCTTCATAAATGGAAGCCCTACTATAACCATCATTCGATTTTTAACAGACTGATATCCTTGACTCAAGCCAGAAAGGAGTAAAGGCAAAGCAGATTTGTGATAGCTTACCGCTACGGACGAAAGTGACAAGTCAATTTTTTTCATCATTCCATGAGCCAGTGGAAAACATGAGTAAAGGTTAACCAACGAAGACCACCAAAGGCAGTGAATACAGCCATTTTAATTCGATCCTCCTAACTGTATTCATATACCAATGGGTCACGAGTTTTGACTGAATGACAAAGTGGCACACTACACGTCCTCTTTCTTCGTGCATTCATTTACCCATTTCTGTGAAAATGGATGCATCAGTTGCACGACCGGCCTCTATGAACCACGTGTGAAAATTGGATTATTTTACATAATTATGAATCTTATTTGTTTTCACATCTCTGAACCGAACAGCTAAACAGAGGCTTTTTAGAACTTGAGCAGAATTTGGTGTACGCTATGAAGATCAGCCTACTGTTGCATCCAGGTAAACACTCAAGTCGCTTTTATTATCTCTACAATCCCATGTGGTCTCGGAAATTATATCTGCAAGTGCGTGTTCTCCTCTGACCAACTTCATGTTTTCGGACCCATGAAATCCGATGAACCATCTTTGCGCATTCATTTTCGCACCCACGTACTTCCAGAGACAGGTGGTGTCATCGTGACTTTGGTTCATTATCCCCATTCTTGTTTTACGTGTATATTCAGCGTAATTTCCTGGTCCCGAAGTTGCGTGTATATTATTGGTGGTGAAACTCTATAACACGGCTGCATCCACACGCCCCACTAGGCCTCTGATATTTCTCAAGGTGTATTTTGCATTTGAAATCCTCCTTATAAGATTTATAGGATGTTGACATCTAGCGAAAGATTGATAGGGAAATAACAACTCATTATTGTTTTGACTTGACAATTTCATTGAAGCCCTTATATGTGTATTTCAGTTAAGCTAAATCGATGTTTATTTTGTTGCACACCGTTTTCATTGAAAAATTATAACAGCTGTGGAATATTATGCATCCTTCAATGTTTGAGCACGAAAATCTTATCTGCTGGAGGTCCGATAATTTCTGATACCGAGATGGGTTGAGTCCATGCAAGCAGATGGTAAATTTCGGGAAGTGGTGAACAGTTCATGGCCTAGACCAAGACATGTCACCTAGGCGAACATATGTTTCCAATGATTCATTTTCGAACCATTACAACCACATTTATTTATCATTAGTAAAGGAGGGGGAGTATGAGGACAGTTAAGAGTTCTACCAGTTGGTTTGTCATTTTATCGGTTAGTCGGCCAATCGATTGGTCAACAAAGGAGAGATGTGAGGAATGTGGTGAGTGTCACCCTGTGAACATTTAATGAGCCGATCGACAATGCGTTCGCGGGTGACATCATCATTATTCGGCTAGATAAGTTCTGGGGCAGGCACTAGCTTCCTTTGCAAGCGTAGCTCAGGCTTAAAGACCCGCATGATGAACGCTCTATCCATAGCAAGTGCTCGGAATCTGGTATTTTTAGATGAACTGCACGGCGCTCTACACACATTACGGATCCCGTTTTCGGCTCCGATCGGTTGTTTTGATTTTAGTTATTGGGAAGTGGTTGGGCTGGAAGCCAACCATTCGTCCCGCATTGAAGCCGGTGTAGCTGGTGTCCTTTGATGCACTTTGACAAATGCCTCGTCGTTCAAGTAACATACGTGAGACAACAGGCGCAGTTGAACTGATAGATATTCGTTTATGAGTTTAACGGAGACATTTTATCTTTGTTCTTGTATCAGATTACAAGATCAGTTGAGAACTGCTAACTTAGCGTAGCCGTGGTAAATAGGGCTTTGACGGAACCCCAATAACCCTCTGAGGTGCAGCATCAGCTTTGCAGGGTTGAATAATGAATAGAATTTCCTCTACTATCCGTGGTAACCTCTCTGTTGTTCGTTCATACTTCATATTACAATTGATGAACGTCTCTGGATATCCATTCGCCCATAAGACCTTATAGGCTGTCGGTAGCTATGCTCTTAATCTGTGGTCTGGGCACATACGTTTAGCTAATGACATCAAATATTTTTACTAGATTTCCTTCTCGATTCATACGCACAAAACAGGGAGAGCTTAAACACCTTCTGCTCCATGTTGTCTTTCTATAGACTTAACTGCAGGATCCCGTATTGCCCAACCTTCTATTGTGTCTCTGGATTTCCCAGGACAGCAATGTAATAAATGCAAAAACCTTTGCCCAGATTCAGCAACTTGGCGGGATCACATTTTTGTGTTGTTTTATGAAAGGGCAGTAACTTGTAAGATGTCCGTCAAATAGAGTTAGATCCACTCTCAGGTGGATCTAATATTATCTAGAAGAACAAAAACACTTAAACGAACCACAGAGACTTGCTGGGTTACCTCCTGTCCAGATTTCCCTTGCTCGGTATTTCTTCTTGGCTCGGCTTACACGTGGAATAGGACCAAAAGAACTGGAGTTTATGCATCCAGACTGGTGAGTCACATAGTTATCACCAGCTTTGCTTATCGTTTTGTTGTTATCTCTAGGCATTTTACGAACTTGACTCTGGAGGAAGGATCGCTATTTATTTTCATATTGTTCCTCGAATTGTGAAAAGATTTAAAAGTTTGTTAGCGGCACTCAGTGCTTAAGATATTCAGAGAGAAAAATTATTTCTCCATCAGCTGCACAATGTGGACAAAATATTTACACACCCTAGAGTGATCGGATTTTGTAACTTGCTAGTCAGAATCTTGTCAGTAAGCAAAATGAAGCAAATAGCACAAAGTAAATAATAAAGTCAGTTACAATAGATCATGCAAAAAGTGAATGATAGAGAAGGATATTAGAGGACTTGACCGGGATAGATTGCCATATAATGGCTCTAAGCTCCACGCTTACCTGAAATGAGGAACACATAGTTGATATATTCCTTCTAACTATTTGGGGAACTGTTGAACATGAAGTGTGGTAAGGTCAGTGGTCCAGATGGTTAGATTTTAACATCCGGCTAAAAAATGCATTTGATTGTCAGCTTCAGACGAAGATGACTGATAACGAGATTTGCTAAAGAAGGTACAAAAATGGTTCACTTGACCGTGGAGTGATCGCACAAAGATGATGACGTACTCCTTTCAAATTATCAGGGATACATCAACCAATGCGGACAAGCGCTTTCTGAATAAACTCTTCGTGTTTGTCAATTTTGAACTGTCTCGCATGGAAGATTCGAGAGAAAAACGCAATTTAAGTAGTATTCGGTCGTTAGCATATCATCCATTGGCACACTGTTTATTGGTAACCTGTAGCGGTTTACTTGTGGATATTCACACGTGTTTCCTGAATTTAAGAGAATTTATTGGATGTTTTTTCCATTGTAATTGTCATTAACAGACCATAGGTTGCAGAGAGTTTACTGATTTCTACTTCTCAGCAACAGCCTAACTCGAAGATAGAAACGATCATCCGAACTGAAAAAAGTTAGAAAGCTATGAATAACAGTATCGTTTCAACTGCTTAGTTGTGCAAATACAAAAGTCACTTTTCATGTCACATAGTCATATAACTGATTTGATGAATCTCGTCGCTATGTAACCCAACTTGAAAGCCCGATATGCTATAAACGGCCTAGACCATTGTTCGGCCTCCAGCAGTTGGCCCTCACCAGCCACAATTGTCAAAATAGTTACTAAGCCTAGAAAAATTTGTTATTGAAGCTAATATTTTCCTTCCCTGTTACGGATTATCAAGCTTAATATGGTCTCTGGTACCTGGTATACTACTAATTAGTCAAACCAACCAATAATTTGATTACGGGTAAATCTTTATAGTGTTTAGTCCAATGATTGCGATAATGTCATTACGTTCACTGCCATTCACGCGTATAGTGTACCTTTGGTAACAGTTCGTGTGACCTCATAATTGAACATATATCAGGAGAACTTGGATAAGCTTAGGTAAGTTAGCATAATTCATTCGACTTTCCGCTTTACCTTACACATTTTTCGGTCTTCTAGTGAAAGATTGCCATTTTGCGAAGATTCAACAAAGTTTTAACACGCTCCAGTGGTACCTCCCGACCTAAACTAACCAGTTTTCTAACAGGTATACACATAGCTCCGCCTGACAAAATCAGCGGTAATGCTACAATTTGATTGAGCTTTAGGAAGTGGAAAAGTGGTTATCTGTTGATGGTAAGAGCAAGAGGTTCTACTGAACCGCATAGTCACTTAGTTTTCCGAATGAAAACTTCAACTCATTTTTCAACTCGACTATATCATTATTAGCACAGGATACAGATACACAAGTAATACGTTTGATAACAAGGAGGTAAAGGACAGTGTCGAAAGGTGTACTGTCCACACCTATTCTTCCCATTTTATATGTAATAAAGATCAGTTTTCCCTCCCATTCAGCTCTAAATCAGCCAGAGACAAAAGTGCGACCGCAGATCACGTGAGCCGATTGGTCCACAGATTTTGATCGGTTTGATCATCCACATTATCGTCTACATATGAAAAATAAGTAATGCCAAAACACTATCTTCGCAGCCAATAATATATCCCTCTCAATAGATCTCTCATAATTGTTGTTTCATGATCCTCGTTTAGTTTTTGTAGGCATTCCTTTGTAGTATCAGCCTCTTTACCAGTACCTGGACGGCAATTAGTCATTTCTCTGTTGCTCTGTAAAAATTATTTTGTGTCCAGTCACAGATTATAGACTCAGTCCAAAAAAAGTCTCTAGGTAAGATGGCGAGAACTATCTGTCCGATTTGGTTAAAATTGTGGATCACGTATATTTCCCTAGATTCCTTTCAGGGATGATGAGAAATGCCTAACAGTGAACCACTTGAAAGGTTAACATATTGTACAAATGATTCGAACATGTAAGTTTTAGGTGAGGAATTAGAACTAAATGACGAGAGAAAACAGATCGGTCAGTAAGTTATTTATTGAAGTCCCGAAGTAGACTTTAAAAGAATGGTATATGTAGTACAGAAACAATGATAGAACGATGCCCTGAAGAACTTCTGTCGTTGAAAGTATTGAGACATAGTGACCTCAACCACATAGTGGTGACAGTCATCTTCGTTCGCGCCTCTAGCACGTTCATTGTTTAACTGAACACTGACTGCCAAGCGCGGTAGCCATTTGACCGTTGCACTTGCGCACACTCTAAAGCAAGCTAATCAGTGTCTCTCGAGATCGCCTTCTCGTTCATTCTGGGTTGGTGAAGATATCACGTAAATGGCCTCCGGCAGTTGTCGTGCTACCATCTGCACCTAATCTAGTAATTTGTTTCTCGTTACACATTTTAATGCATCATTATTTAACCGACTACCAATACTAGCGGCTCTACATATCCTATAGAATGGAAACAAGAAGCACATTTCATAAATTGGCAATAAATGGGTCACTCAAGTGACCATAGTCAAGTGACCGGACCAGTTCTTCTTATCCCAGAGGACGTTTAGTGCAATAGAATTCTTTGAAAACACAAGTCCAGGGTATTAGATGGCATGATATATCTTCAAGACAGCAAACATGCCCTCACATAGTGGAGCCCACGACTGCACTATCCAGGTATTTTCACTCGAAGAAAGTTGATTGCATGAAAATCACAACTCTGAGGACGAAATGAGAGAAAATTCAGTTTTCACACTTGATGAAACCCCGTCTAGATCACTGACCTTACCACACTTCATGTTCAACAGTTCCCCAAATAGTTAGAAGGAATATATCAACTATGTGTTCCTCATTTCAGGTAAGCGTGGAGCTTAGAGCCATTATATGGCAATCTATCCCGGTCAAGTCCTCTAATTTCCTTCTCTATCATCCAATTTTTGCGTGCTCTTCTGTAACTGCCTTTAGTTGTTGCTTTGTAGTATTGCTTCATTTTACCTACCAACAAAATCCTGAATAGTGAGGTGCGAAATTCGATCACTCTAGTATGTATAAACACGTTGTTCACACAGTTCACAGGCTAGTATTCAATCAGTCATTATGCTCTGATATGACAGAACGCGTTTTGTCTCTAAACGCTCACGTACTTATTTTCCTAAGACAGAAACAATAGAAAAATAAGTTGTATTTCAAATTTGGCGATCAAAATTCTTTCCATGTCTTTCTCTTCACAATGCCATCCGTATGAAGCAAGACATCTCGTCTTCGTTTGTCAGACTCTCAGTTGTTCTACTGTATGCAACGTCAAACATGCTTTGCAGTAATCCGAGGTAATCTGTCTCTTGGACCCATATCCGTAATCCGTCCATATGTTAACATTATCTGATCATGTCGCTCATAAGTTAAACCTGGTTCCCAAGTGTTCCTATCGACTACACAACCTTTCTTTCTCATGGTGTCCCCCAATGTCTCCACCTCCGATTAGTCTATCCATTTACGTTGTCCAGTTAGCTTACCAATGAGCCCCGGTATTCAGCTGGTATAATCAATAACTGCTCTACTGTGCATGTCTGCCTAGACAAACACACCCATGCACCTGTTTCCATGACAGCCTATTCAGACCTATGCACCTTTACTCGTGATTGATCCGTTCGTGAAGCCTTAACTTACTGTGTTGGTTACCTTCACATTGTTTTCCTGAGCTTTTCGTTATCGTATTATGTCCGTATCTTCGTAACTATGAAGTCTACCTACTGTACCGCTAGCTCAATCAATGTTTCCGTTGTTCGTTTGTCCGCGCCATCTTTGCACTCCTTCATCCCAATCCCTCTTTGTATCCTTCAAATTGAAATGCCATCCGACCGCTGATCGTAATTGGTCATCATTCTCTGAGAGTCTCATATAACTGTCCGCCCCTTTCTTCATGGTTTGAATATGGTCCCGATCATGCCTGCATGCGCTTTCTGCCCTATTTGACAGGAGATTTGATCTGCTTTGACTGGTCTGTGCATTGAGGCCGGGCTACCCACAAATGGTATTATGCAATCAATAGTACTTTCCCATGAATCTTGTTATAGTACACGTAGCCTACCGACTTCGCCTTCTCTGAGTAAAGACTCGGATTTTGTCTACTACGAAACACTCAACCATTGGATTAGAGTCCGACGCAATTGCTTTATTTCGTTCATGGAGCGTGCACAAAGACATCACTGGTAGGATTCTGGTAAATCATACAAATCTCAGTCACTCAGCAAGTGTGCATGTTCATAACGTGTAAGGTTTGAGTGTGCCTTAGTGGAGACTCGAGAGAAACAGTTATCTGTTTGTAAGTGTTGTTAATTGAGGTGGCCTCAGCTGAGTATTCGAATGATAAGATATTTTAATCGGGGAAGAAGAAACTGACAAACTTGTCCAGAATTCTGCCAATTAGGTGTCAACGAATGCAGAATAGGAAAATACATTCGTGTATTCCAAAACTACAGGAAACCGATTGGTCAAATTCGGGAGACATGTGCAAAATTCATTGCATCGATCAACTCACGATTATCTACTGAGAGGCGACTGCACTCCATGAAATAACCACGTCATCGAGACTGACAAAAGAAAAACGTACCAGGCCATCAAATTTGCACTGTGCAACTAATAAGTGGAAGAGAAATCAACCGACAGATCCTTTCACCTTATAATCCGAGCACACACTTTCATGATAAGCTTTTACTACGTACACGTGAAAATGAATTTAAGTATGAATGATTTGGAGCAAACTAGATGATTCCAATGCCAACGAGGCCGTCAAGGATTATTTTATGCATTACACTTCACCTCAGGGAATCTCAGCTGGCGTAGCGTTTCTAATACATTGGCTTCTATTGTAACGGGGAGTGCTGGTGCGAGGGAACGGAGTGAATATCAAGGCGGACGGACAAACCAACCGAGGGCCTCCGACAGAAGAGCATGCGGGGAATATGTCGGAGGCGTCCCGAAGCAGGATAAATGAGGCATTCGGCCAACCAGATCGGAAGGAGCGGGATCTCTGGCAACCAGCATGATAGCCCAGGTGAGGGGCTGCCGATTGAGCTGTCAACTGAGACAATCGAAACAGCCGAACGGAAATGATTCCCAAGAGAAGCTAGCCATCGGCCACGAGCAACTGACCAGAACGCAGACGCAGCGCTCAAGCGGTGGGAATAGCAGTCTTGGTGCCACAATGTCTGCAAAGAGGCCTACATAAACGATTATAAGTGACTTGATTGGTTTGATCGGTAAAATACGAGTATCCTGCCGTGACTGGTCTTCCTTGTTACACTATTAGTGAAAGTCATCAAAAACTTCTTTGGGTTTGAACAACTCGTATTTCGCTTGGTAAGTCGCTCGAGTGGCATCAGTGACTATTGAACGACGTCCAACTCAACACTGAGATGTCATTACGGAATTCAACTCAATTCTGTGAGATAACCTGGAAGAACGTGTATATCCTTGTAGAAGGTGTTCTTCGCGAACGCTTACACCTTTGGTGCTTCGAATTTCTAATAGCACTACTGAGTAAAACAGCAGTAGTTACATTTTCAAGGTTCATGAATTCCCGCGAGAAAAATTTCGTGGAACTGTCCGCTTGGTAAAACGGTGAAAGTCAACAGAATTTTCAAATGATACATTCAATGGTGTTATTTTAACCTCAGCTACCTACGAAGTCGAGTGAACTGGTGGTGGTATTCAAACCAAGTTGAACTCGTTCATTGTGAATAAACGGGCCAATTTGGTCAATTTAGTGGCACCTTGCATAGAAATTCGGAGTCGAACAGCAAATTATTTAGTATCTGATCAGCGGTATGCCATCCACAAGCACATTGTTTATAGCTAATTCGTTCGGGGCTTATTCTCATATATTCACTTTGGTCTCTTGAATGTTCACTTACCGGCGCTTACCCTTACAAGGTCCATGTAGCTTTAGATAAGTGCTAAATGTTTATTAAGCAAAGTCGAGATCACCAATCTGACAACTGGTTGAACATGGATTTTGTGTTTTGTTTATTACGCGACTTACTTACTAACCAATATTTACATGTCATAAATAATTGCTGGCTTCCTTGCACTAAATTCATTAAAGCCAGTAAAATGGTCTGCTCACTATGTTGGATATTTCTGGAAGAATGCAATGTAACTGCGATGGCTGTGTACACGATCGTTGGTGGTTAGCTCAACCTTGGACGTAATACCTGGTGTCCGGTTATTGCGAGAGTTTCCGATGCAGTTACAGAGAATGGAGCATGATACAGCTCCTCTTCTTCCATTTCGAAGCCAACTTGGTGTGCTTGAATGCGTTTAGATAAATGCCTTGTCGTTCGACCCACACTAGTGGCACCACAAGTGCACTTGAATTGATAAATAGTCATCGAAGAGTTCAGCGAATATAATTCATCCTTGTTCGCGCATTTTAATGGTAGGGGATGCGGCTGTCGAAAGAGTACGTAGGGTTTTATCTGCCACATGCGATATCACCTTCAACACTGTCAAGCTCAGATACCTATTCTCGACATCAACCATCATAAAATGCGAGAACAAGGATGAATTATCTTCGCTGACCTCTTCGATGACTATTTATCAATTCAAGTGCACTTGTGGTGCCACTAGTGTGGGTCGAACGAGAAGGCATTTATCTAGACGCAATAAAGAACCTCAACCACGTTGGATTCGAAATGGTGGAAGAGGAACACAGTCAAGCTCCTTTCTCGCTCATCTGTTGGGCACAAGCCACAAAGCTGATCCGGCTACGTCGTCTAGTGTCCTAAACAGGGTTCAACCGAATCAGTCAAAATCAGTCAGATGTAGGACACTAGCGGCGGCTGAAGGTCGATGACGTCATTATCCAATGTGATGCCGATCCAACCCTCTGACGACAACACGTACACCTATCATGTCCCCATTTGCCTACTGATTGGTTGGCTAACCAATCGATTGACCGACTGATTGATTGACTACTTGACATTATTTGTCCTTTGCTTTCCTTATTTTATTCCGTATAAATGTGATTGTGATTGGCTTGAGAATGAAATCACCGAAAACATATATTCGCCTACGGCTTACTTTCCCAGTCACAGTTGTTGGAAGAACAGATGAGGCAGCAACAATGAGGGCTGAATCCACATTCACGCGTCCGATAGACGCTACAACGCCGGCTAACAGCCATCATCAACTATTTGGTCAAGTGCAACCTCTGACCGAGAGTCGGATCACTGCAAACTCTGGCGCTCTCACACTACCTAATTAGCCAACTGAAAGACTAGGACGCGTAGGACTTACAGCATATTACTTACGTGTGTCGTAACTGTGGGATTCCTCCGAACAACTGCCCAGCTTGTGCGTTGTCTGAACTGAAGATTGGGGGTTTCTGTTTGAGAAAATGTTCCACGTGAGAAACCCGGATTTCTCAGGTCCAACTAAACAATCCTGGCATTTGTGCCAAAATACTGCTAAAAGGTCACTAACCACCAAAAGCGTGCAAATGGGCAGAGGTATTTCATGCGGAGGGTGACGAGTGAACCATGTCGAAAGACCGTTACAGTTGTCCACACATACTTGTGGTGGGTGCAGGAGGGTGTATTTGTTGGTGCACGCATGTGCGTTGGCTTGTGTGCGCAAACCACAATACACACACAATGGGGAGAATCTTGAGGTTAGTCTGGCGAAACTAGTCCTAGTGCCGCGGACAGTGCGATTAGGCGTGACTAGAAAACCATTTTGCTGCTTGAACGTGCAGATGTACAGGCACAGTAATTGGTCATCATTCTCTGAGAGTCTCATATAACTGTCCGCCCCTTTCTTCATGGTTTGAATATGGTCCCGATCATGCCTGCATGCGCTTTCTGCCCTATTTGACAGGAGATTTGATCTGCTTTGACTGGTCTGTGCATTGAGGCCGGGCTACCCACAAATGGTATTATGCAATCAATAGTACTTTCCCATGAATCTTGTTATAGTACACGTAGCCTACCGACTTCGCCTTCTCTGAGTAAAGACTCGGATTTTGTCTACTACGAAACACTCAACCATTGGATTAGAGTCCGACGCAATTGCTTTATTTCGTTCATGGAGCGTGCACAAAGACATCACTGGTAGGATTCTGGTAAATCATACAAATCTCAGTCACTCAGCAAGTGTGCATGTTCATAACGTGTAAGGTTTGAGTGTGCCTTAGTGGAGACTCGAGAGAAACAGTTATCTGTTTGTAAGTGTTGTTAATTGAGGTGGCCTCAGCTGAGTATTCGAATGATAAGATATTTTAATCGGGGAAGAAGAAACTGACAAACTTGTCCAGAATTCTGCCAATTAGGTGTCAACGAATGCAGAATAGGAAAATACATTCGTGTATTCCAAAACTACAGGAAACCGATTGGTCAAATTCGGGAGACATGTGCAAAATTCATTGCATCGATCAACTCACGATTATCTACTGAGAGGCGACTGCACTCCATGAAATAACCACGTCATCGAGACTGACAAAAGAAAAACGTACCAGGCCATCAAATTTGCACTGTGCAACTAATAAGTGGAAGAGAAATCAACCGACAGATCCTTTCACCTTATAATCCGAGCACACACTTTCATGATAAGCTTTTACTACGTACACGTGAAAATGAATTTAAGTATGAATGATTTGGAGCAAACTAGATGATTCCAATGCCAACGAGGCCGTCAAGGATTATTTTATGCATTACACTTCACCTCAGGGAATCTCAGCTGGCGTAGCGTTTCTAATACATTGGCTTCTATTGTAACGGGGAGTGCTGGTGCGAGGGAACGGAGTGAATATCAAGGCGGACGGACAAACCAACCGAGGGCCTCCGACAGAAGAGCATGCGGGGAATATGTCGGAGGCGTCCCGAAGCAGGATAAATGAGGCATTCGGCCAACCAGATCGGAAGGAGCGGGATCTCTGGCAACCAGCATGATAGCCCAGGTGAGGGGCTGCCGATTGAGCTGTCAACTGAGACAATCGAAACAGCCGAACGGAAATGATTCCCAAGAGAAGCTAGCCATCGGCCACGAGCAACTGACCAGAACGCAGACGCAGCGCTCAAGCGGTGGGAATAGCAGTCTTGGTGCCACAATGTCTGCAAAGAGGCCTACATAAACGATTATAAGTGACTTGATTGGTTTGATCGGTAAAATACGAGTATCCTGCCGTGACTGGTCTTCCTTGTTACACTATTAGTGAAAGTCATCAAAAACTTCTTTGGGTTTGAACAACTCGTATTTCGCTTGGTAAGTCGCTCGAGTGGCATCAGTGACTATTGAACGACGTCCAACTCAACACTGAGATGTCATTACGGAATTCAACTCAATTCTGTGAGATAACCTGGAAGAACGTGTATATCCTTGTAGAAGGTGTTCTTCGCGAACGCTTACACCTTTGGTGCTTCGAATTTCTAATAGCACTACTGAGTAAAACAGCAGTAGTTACATTTTCAAGGTTCATGAATTCCCGCGAGAAAAATTTCGTGGAACTGTCCGCTTGGTAAAACGGTGAAAGTCAACAGAATTTTCAAATGATACATTCAATGGTGTTATTTTAACCTCAGCTACCTACGAAGTCGAGTGAACTGGTGGTGGTATTCAAACCAAGTTGAACTCGTTCATTGTGAATAAACGGGCCAATTTGGTCAATTTAGTGGCACCTTGCATAGAAATTCGGAGTCGAACAGCAAATTATTTAGTATCTGATCAGCGGTATGCCATCCACAAGCACATTGTTTATAGCTAATTCGTTCGGGGCTTATTCTCATATATTCACTTTGGTCTCTTGAATGTTCACTTACCGGCGCTTACCCTTACAAGGTCCATGTAGCTTTAGATAAGTGCTAAATGTTTATTAAGCAAAGTCGAGATCACCAATCTGACAACTGGTTGAACATGGATTTTGTGTTTTGTTTATTACGCGACTTACTTACTAACCAATATTTACATGTCATAAATAATTGCTGGCTTCCTTGCACTAAATTCATTAAAGCCAGTAAAATGGTCTGCTCACTATGTTGGATATTTCTGGAAGAATGCAATGTAACTGCGATGGCTGTGTACACGATCGTTGGTGGTTAGCTCAACCTTGGACGTAATACCTGGTGTCCGGTTATTGCGAGAGTTTCCGATGCAGTTACAGAGAATGGAGCATGATACAGCTCCTCTTCTTCCATTTCGAAGCCAACTTGGTGTGCTTGAATGCGTTTAGATAAATGCCTTGTCGTTCGACCCACACTAGTGGCACCACAAGTGCACTTGAATTGATAAATAGTCATCGAAGAGTTCAGCGAATATAATTCATCCTTGTTCGCGCATTTTAATGGTAGGGGATGCGGCTGTCGAAAGAGTACGTAGGGTTTTATCTGCCACATGCGATATCACCTTCAACACTGTCAAGCTCAGATACCTATTCTCGACATCAACCATCATAAAATGCGAGAACAAGGATGAATTATCTTCGCTGACCTCTTCGATGACTATTTATCAATTCAAGTGCACTTGTGGTGCCACTAGTGTGGGTCGAACGAGAAGGCATTTATCTAGACGCAATAAAGAACCTCAACCACGTTGGATTCGAAATGGTGGAAGAGGAACACAGTCAAGCTCCTTTCTCGCTCATCTGTTGGGCACAAGCCACAAAGCTGATCCGGCTACGTCGTCTAGTGTCCTAAACAGGGTTCAACCGAATCAGTCAAAATCAGTCAGATGTAGGACACTAGCGGCGGCTGAAGGTCGATGACGTCATTATCCAATGTGATGCCGATCCAACCCTCTGACGACAACACGTACACCTATCATGTCCCCATTTGCCTACTGATTGGTTGGCTAACCAATCGATTGACCGACTGATTGATTGACTACTTGACATTATTTGTCCTTTGCTTTCCTTATTTTATTCCGTATAAATGTGATTGTGATTGGCTTGAGAATGAAATCACCGAAAACATATATTCGCCTACGGCTTACTTTCCCAGTCACAGTTGTTGGAAGAACAGATGAGGCAGCAACAATGAGGGCTGAATCCACATTCACGCGTCCGATAGACGCTACAACGCCGGCTAACAGCCATCATCAACTATTTGGTCAAGTGCAACCTCTGACCGAGAGTCGGATCACTGCAAACTCTGGCGCTCTCACACTACCTAATTAGCCAACTGAAAGACTAGGACGCGTAGGACTTACAGCATATTACTTACGTGTGTCGTAACTGTGGGATTCCTCCGAACAACTGCCCAGCTTGTGCGTTGTCTGAACTGAAGATTGGGGGTTTCTGTTTGAGAAAATGTTCCACGTGAGAAACCCGGATTTCTCAGGTCCAACTAAACAATCCTGGCATTTGTGCCAAAATACTGCTAAAAGGTCACTAACCACCAAAAGCGTGCAAATGGGCAGAGGTATTTCATGCGGAGGGTGACGAGTGAACCATGTCGAAAGACCGTTACAGTTGTCCACACATACTTGTGGTGGGTGCAGGAGGGTGTATTTGTTGGTGCACGCATGTGCGTTGGCTTGTGTGCGCAAACCACAATACACACACAATGGGGAGAATCTTGAGGTTAGTCTGGCGAAACTAGTCCTAGTGCCGCGGACAGTGCGATTAGGCGTGACTAGAAAACCATTTTGCTGCTTGAACGTGCAGATGTACAGGCACAGTAATTGGTCATCATTCTCTGAGAGTCTCATATAACTGTCCGCCCCTTTCTTCATGGTTTGAATATGGTCCCGATCATGCCTGCATGCGCTTTCTGCCCTATTTGACAGGAGATTTGATCTGCTTTGACTGGTCTGTGCATTGAGGCCGGGCTACCCACAAATGGTATTATGCAATCAATAGTACTTTCCCATGAATCTTGTTATAGTACACGTAGCCTACCGACTTCGCCTTCTCTGAGTAAAGACTCGGATTTTGTCTACTACGAAACACTCAACCATTGGATTAGAGTCCGACGCAATTGCTTTATTTCGTTCATGGAGCGTGCACAAAGACATCACTGGTAGGATTCTGGTAAATCATACAAATCTCAGTCACTCAGCAAGTGTGCATGTTCATAACGTGTAAGGTTTGAGTGTGCCTTAGTGGAGACTCGAGAGAAACAGTTATCTGTTTGTAAGTGTTGTTAATTGAGGTGGCCTCAGCTGAGTAGTCGAATGATAAGATATTTTAATCGGAGAAGAAGAAACTGACAAACTTGTCCAGAATTCTGCCAATTAGGTGTCAACGAATGCAGAATAGGAAAATACATTCGTGTATTCCAAAACTACAGGAAACCGATTGGTCAAATTCGGGAGACATGTGCAAAATTCATTGCATCGATCAACTCACGATTATCTACTGAGAGGCGACTGCACTCCATGAAATAACCACGTCATCGAGACTGACAAAAGAAAAACGTACCAGGCCATCAAATTTGCACTGTGCAACTAATAAGTGGAAGAGAAATCAACCGACAGATCCTTTCACCTTATAATCCGAGCACACACTTTCATGATAAGCTTTTACTACGTACACGTGAAAATGAATTTAAGTATGAATGATTTGGAGCAAACTAGATGATTCCAATGCCAACGAGGCCGTCAAGGATTATTTTATGCATTACAGTTCACCTCAGGGCCTCCGACAGAAGAGCATGCGGGGAATATGTCGGAGGCGTCCCGAAGCAGGATAAATGAGGCATACGGCCAACCAGATCGGAAGGAGCGGGATCTCTGGCAACCAGCATGATAGCCCAGGTGAGGGGCTGCCGATTGAGCTGTCAACTGAAACAATCGAAACAACCGAACGGAAATGATTCCCAAGAGAAGCTAGCCATCGGCCACGAGCAACTGACCAGAACGCAGACGAAGCTCTCAAGCTGTGGAAAAAGCAGTCTTGGTGCCACACTGTCTGCAAAGGGGCCTACATAAACGATTATAAGTGCTTCATGACTTGATTGGTTTGATCGGCAAAATACGAGTATCCTGCCATACCTGGTCGTCCCTGTTCGCGCATTTTAATGGTAGAAGACGCGGCTGTCGATAGAGTAAGCAGGGTTTTATCTGCCACATACAAAATCACCTTCAACACTGTCAAGCTCAGATGCCTATTCTCGATATCGACCATCATAAAATGCGAGAACAAGGATGAATTATATTCGCTGAACTCTTCGATGATTATTTAGCAATTCAAGTTCGCTTGTGGTGCCGCTTGTGTGGGTCAAACTACAAGGCATTTATCTAGACGCATTAAAGAACACCAACCAAGTTGGTTTTGAAATGGAGGAAGAGGAGCTGTATCATGCTCCATTCTCTGTAACTGCATCGGAAACTCTCTCAATAACCGGACACCAGGTATTACGTCCAAGGTTGAGCTAACCACCAACGATCGTGTAAACAGCTACCGCAGTTACATTGCATTCTCCCAGAAATATCCAACATGGTCAGCAGACCTATTTAACGGCTTCAGTGAATATAATGCTCTTGTTGGAACCTTTTTAACTTTTCACGCGTGGAAGGAAATTAGGTACTCACTGATGGTAAGCCCTTCTCATGAGAAACCCGAAAAAATCACGGTTTAAAAAGAACTACTTCACTTGTACTTCAACTATTGTCACTCACGATTTCGCGGTCCGATCGTGTTTATTCATACTGGTCTTCTGAATTTACGAAAATCTGCCGGATCTAATTCCATGGTACCAATCATTGCCATTTCATCGATTCCTACGTCTAAGCAGCAACCTAACTCGAATATCAAAACTATCATGTTGGATGCTGAGTTATGCAATACGGGTGTCACTTTACATATCAGTTGGGTAATCAGTTAACCCAGATTCTGCCGTAGAGTGATGCTAGCAATAAATACTAGGTACGTCAGCAATATTCTATTTGAATTTTTCGTACAGATGATCGAGAGAAGATATAATGTAAAGCTGGACAACCGATACGAAGTGAACGAGGATTTGATGTTGCACCCAGTAGAATTGTACACGAAATTCGGCCTATATTTCCTGGTCATTTATGCGTTCTTGTAAAGCTCACGAGCCTCAATACCTATATTCCTGTGAGAACGTTTATCTAAAACCGTCATTAAGAGATTTTCAAAGAATACGAGAGAGTAACTACGTTTCGTATTCCAGGATCACAAAGAGCAAACTGAAATATATGCAAAAATATAGGAGTACAATTGAGCCTGGAAACATTTGCGGAAATGAATTGTACACAAATTTGCTCTCGATTTCTACCAGAGTGTGGATGTGTATTACATTTGAAGGCGTTTTCTAATGTCATTACACGAAGTCGATTCCGCGTCTTATTGACAGTTATTGGTAAACTAGTATCTCATGAGCAAAAGTAGCGCACGATTAGTTCTGTCAGATTTTGAGTTCAAGAACCGGGTGATAAACTATGAACGGAGCAAGACTCGTGATTACCGGATCTCGTCCTAGTATTCTGAAAAATTATAATCATAACGGGATGACGACAGAATGGGATAAGGTAAGTATAGTGATGAACTTTGCTAATCATAACAGATGTGTTCTTTGTATTACTCGCCGCATCACCTCTGAGATAAAGTGGCCGCGAAACTTTTACATGCAAACCCTGAATATATATGTGTTTCGAAAGAAGCAAGG
This sequence comes from Fasciola hepatica, assembly GCA_948099385.1. Classification (NCBI taxonomy): domain Eukaryota; kingdom Metazoa; phylum Platyhelminthes; class Trematoda; order Plagiorchiida; family Fasciolidae; genus Fasciola; species Fasciola hepatica. Next base: position 2,967,709 of record CANUEZ040000201.1, read on the forward strand.
GTTGTCAACTGAGCAGCTTTTCACGCATTAGCGCAGTGTTGAACACCAACCAGACTGCGAGTTGCGAAATACAAATTCTATCCTCTTTATTACGCAAGAGACCACTCATTGGATCAGAGTCTGTTTAAAGAGGCGTTATTGTTAACTGGGTGCAACTATATGACATTATTCTGTTTATAACTGAGACAATATCGCGTGTCCTTTGAAGGTTTTGCATGGACATTTCTTTCCAGATGAATTGGGAATATGATTTGAAACCAAAATAGTGTACGTGGTTGAGCTTTCGATATATACCTAGATAAAAGCACATAAAACATAACTGAACCACTAAGGATTCAGCCAAAATGTGACCATTTTTAGATATTTTATCTATGCATTTGTGTGTTTTCAATAAAATCTGGCAGGTGATGTAGGTAATTTTCAGTTTTTGGATTATTATGAACTTCAGTACTGAGACTCAAGTCAAGACGTTTATCTGATAGTGAAAGGTCTGCATTAGACAATTTCTCTGGGTCAGACGCAAGTTCTCATCACGTGCCGTTGAATTTTTGGAGCCCTTCCCACCATCAAACCATCAATTCTACTTCCATTGGTGCGACTTTTACGATATCTAGGGCTGTGAATCTAGCAGTAACTTGGTCTCACTAGCTACGCGCACTATATGGGCTGAACACGATTACGGACAGCAGAACAAATTCCAATTGAATAACCGTGTTTATCGATGATTCGTGGTTCTAAGTAATATAATAAGCACAAATATACAGCAAATAAAAGACTGACAGCCAGGTGAGAAACCAAGAACAATGAGCAGTAAGCTTCCGAAAATCGGGACAGCGCAGAAAATAAAGACCGGAATATTCGTTATCGTGTTACAAATCGGGGACCCAGGGATATAGACTCAGTAGGGTAGTAGATCCTGACTAAACTTAGGAGGATCCTAATTGCTTCAGTTTTCATCTGGTATATGGTCTGTTGTGGGGTGGTTTGTGGGCCGGGGCAGCTTAAGAACGCGCGAATTGTTCTTGAGCACACAGGGTGAAGGTTGTTTAGGTTGATGCCGACAGCTTCAGCTGTGGCTACTACGCGACATTCAACGGGTCTTGATTGTCGACCCCGAACCCTAAACAGGGCTCCGAAAGCCACAGTCACGTTTACTGTGTGAATAATCTAAGCAAGGTTTGAAAAAACAGCTCTCTTTAGTGAATTTACTGCTCCAGCGTTTAACCATACATGGTGGTTTTCGCGGATGTGTTCAGACAAGCGTTTAGACAAGCGACAGATGAACTTTGTTCCACAAAGACAGGTAAGTGAATAAACACTGAATCAAGCTGCAGAATCAGGGACTCTGTCTCTCAACTGAAAAAGCACTACTAGCCGGGATTCGAACAAACCCGGAGCTTAGCTGCTTAGAAAGTTTGTTGATTACCCCTAAAAATCTTCTATCCACAATCTCCGCCAACGTATCACCCTTCAATGGCAAAGAGATGTATACTGGCTTCCTTTTCCCCCACAAAACGTCCTTGAAAATTCCACTTTTATTCTTATCATCTCATATAACCAATCCGGGTGGCCTTTTTGGGTGTGGGTTCTTCATACCTTTTGAAGTTCTTCTTCAACGGTGTCTTTCGAGCAAACTTTTCTTGCTCTATTCGCGTGGCGTGTACTAAGTATTTTTGTAATCTTTAGAGGCACACATCTGTCGAAGTGAGCGTAAAACCCACTCCACGTTTCCTTTCTGTGCACTAACCGGCAGACTGAGCCGTCTTCACGGCGACTTATCCGAACGTCAAGGAAAGTGATTCTATTGTCTGACTCTTTTTCCATTGTGGAATGTAAGTTTGTATGAGCTGAGATAAACCTGTTTAGTAGGTGACTAAATTGGTTTGCTGAAATGGCCACACATAAAAAATCATGCACATAGCATTTGTATACGAAACAGTTCTCGATTGAAGGTTCAAGTGAGCTTTTTTCTAAGTTTGTCATGAAGACTCCGCAAATAGTGGTCCAATTGGTCATCCCATTGCTACCCCGTACTTTTTGCGGTAGATCTGATTGTAAAACTTGAACTGAATGTTGTATGTGCAGAAAACAGTGGTTTTCTCATATCGTTTAGGGGGAGGCATGTCCCAATTGTGCTGTTATTAATAAAGTCACATAAGCAATCGATGTTATCACCTAATGGGACGCTGTCGAAAGTGAACTGACGTCTGACCGGAACTTCCTTCCCCTTTTTACATTTAGCCATTTCAGGCACAATATGAGTTCATATGTGTATTTGGGGCTATGCGTGATATGGCCTGTCTTGCCGGTTCTTGCAATATTGTCGGCTACTTAACCTCAGCAATGTATAGTGAAGTGCACGCGTCGAGGGTATGTCCTGAGGAGATTCCACTCTTATGCGTTCCAACAGTAAATACAAACTGACAATCGTTGTCCCCGTAGAGCGTATCTGCCAGAGGGTCGGAAATCTCCTTGAAAATGCGTCATCAGCAAGGCTGCAGTCCACATTCTCCCAACCCACGGACAGGGTGCTAGGTGATTACGAGCCAGTGACAAGGCCCGTATATCCCGCATAGTGGTGCGGTCGTGACGAGTATGCCCATGAACCGATCAGTCTATCACACGTCACTGTCCACATCGACCACTGATAGACAACCTACTGCCCACCCTTCTTACCAACCCGCCAACCAATCAGGCTTATGACGTACTCTGATCCGACTTAACGAATTACATCTGCGCACCACGCTGGGCAATCAATGACAACGCCATTTGTGTCCCTGCATTACTTGCCTCATGCTATGTAATGTGTTCATTTTTGGTTACAATTGAACACAGTTTCTGCACTGGTCCGTGGTTACTTTCCGTTGGGATTGGACGATCGAGGGATCACTTACCGAGGATAATCCAGAGGTCTGCACACCGACACACCAGTATCCGTTCAAAAGTGACTATGCCTATTATGTGTCTTCGCATCAAACGTCACAGAAATTTGGACAGGGACTTCTCTATTCGTTGTGTTTGATCTTTTTCTATGATAATTTTCGTGACTTTCAATGTGCCATTCAAAATGTTATTCACTTTCGCAATATAGTCGGGTCTGTTCTGAAGCACTGTACAAGTTCCTTTGTGTGGTTTTCATATGATGAATTCAAAACTATGTTTTAGTTCTATTAACCTTTGCGTGTGATACGTCCTCAACAGTCCTTTTGTTGACGGCTTATTTTATGATATGGATAAGATGTACTTATCAAGGCGGATTTCAAATTCTGTAGCTCCAGCTGTGAGGATGGGAACCAACTTGACAGTTGAGCACAAATTTTCCTAAAACCAGTGCGCCATATCTGGTTGTTTGTTCTGGTTGCTCAGGCAACAAGGATAAGATCTAACGAACAGTTTTGTTTAATTTGATGTCACATAGATTGTGTACGCAACTTTCAGAGTTTGACGGGAACTCAGTCGCCGGTTTCGACCCTTCGATCCGTTTGAAAAACGATTTTGGGGTTTACGAACAACTTAATTATTCACAACTGATTGGGCGTAATTTTTGAACGATTGATTTTCATCCACTAGAAACTGATCCAGATTGCGAGAAGTTATCATGAATGTCCGTTCTAATTCCACAATATGGTTGCACACAGCGTCGCGTTCATTAGACGCGGACGCTTAACAGACACGCTCGATGCGTTTATCCGGTTCCTTCTCAACACAGCTTCGGAAATACTAGTTTGCGTAATCATTTATTCAGGAATTGAACATGAGCTGTCACCAAAGCCGGTTTCGTATAGAACCTAATGTTTTGTAACCTTCTTTCAGCACGGGCGGGCCTTGGGCCTTTTTCAATGGTTTGGAAATTCTCAGTGAAATATAATAATAACTTGGAACGACTGTTGAATACTTGGACTATTCACGATGAACTTAATACAGCTCCTGCTCGAACGATGCGTATATGAGAATTAAGACCACCGGCTGGACGAGCATGCAATCGAACTTGTATTCCGCGCAATCGTGATGCACATGTACATGCAGATTCAACAAAACTAACGTGGAGTAGTCCTATTACCAATCACTGCATCCACCGTAGTTTACACGGGGTTAGGGATTTCTGTAATCATGACGTTTTTTGTTCTATAAAAGTTCCTATGTTTGGATCGAAAAAAACGTTATCCGTTTCGACGCAAACAGAAATCGAATTTTGCAGTGTCGAATGTTCCGTGGACTGGTGCTGATATTCTTTGTTTATTAAGTCCTGGTTCCGCGTCGCTTTTGGAAGGTTAATTTTCTTGTATCTTTCTGTTATTAAACCGTCCTGGATAAGTTGTCCGTAGAAAAACCGTCCGCGGAAAACGTTTCGTTTTAAGTGTATCTCCCGTGCTGGTTTTCCTTGCTCTTCTACCCAAACAACATACTGGGTTTCAATTCATTTTGATCGGCAGAAAACCATTAAAATGATTGTATTATCCGGTGACTGAAGTTAAAAATTACTCCGCTGTCTTGAAAAAACATACAGTTAGAGTAGACTGTTTTCATTTCCTCTATTCAAAGCGAATTGAAGATTTGGATGGGCTGTGTTGTAACTGGTAAATGATTGATTTGTTCCAACTTTCATTCGTTGTACGCGGGATATTGTTCACTTTCCAGTTGTATATGATGCAATCTCTTAATAATGAATCGAAGTGATTATTATCAAATATTCTCATAGTCACATCGGCAACACAAGCGTCCAAGTGGTGACCGCATTGCTACCGCGTAATTCTGGTGGCCTATGTCGTCGTTGAACTGAAACCGGATAATTTGTGCAGACAGATAATAGTTGTTTCAGTTCATCCAACAGGATGCTGAAATTGATAATTTTGTCCTGTATGCATTCACACAGCTGGTTGGTTGTTTCAGTGATCGGGGCATCGATGAACGACTAGTGACGGTATTTGCTTGCCTTCCAAATCCGGATTGCATACAGCTTCTACCAAATAGAACGTCTCGTGGAGAGTGTCTGAAAGTAGTCACTCTTACTTGTTCTAACAAGCTAGCAAAGCGCTTCGCTACTGCATGATACCTTGTGGAGTCAAACCATCCAGTAAAAGCGATGAATGTGTTCCGTATCATTTCGAAAGTCCGGGGTAAGCAGTTGAAACTCGTCAAGTGTCGCATCCTAACCAAAGCTGAAGCTGTTTGTATTCGTCTCCACAATCCTCCCCAATGGGCTCAGAAACAGTTTGTGCAAGCACTCGAACTGCCATGGCACACTTCTTGCTCCCGATTACGTAAGCGTCTAATCAAACATTCTACACTGTGATCAACTTCACAAGCACACAAACAAGCGCACAGACAGATCTAGATAATTATTTCACCCCCATGATTTGTGAGTCATATTTATTGTTTTGCATTGGTATGAGTTCCAATAACTGGAAACGAGCTTGTTCGCCACGTGAATTTTTACTCAATATGATATGTGGGTCTTCGAGATATTCTTAGAAAATATTCAAGTATCAACTTTGCGTATAGATTCTTATGAAAATTTAGGTATTGGAGTTCTCAAGAATAATCGTAAAGAACAAAGGAACACACATTATATGCTTCATTTCATTTGCAAATCGGCTGGACACTACATCAACCACTCTTGTTCTTCTACCTAAAAAGAATTGGGCTCTGTTCTTCGTGCTTCCCATACCATTTCCGGTCAGTCGTCCGTACAAGTAGATTCACTTACAAAATCCACATATGGTGTTGCTTTTCATCCAAAGCAAAAGAGTTCCATCGAGTAGTGCACATTGGTCCTTTTGCGAATACATATAGTGGGATCTGGTTTGAGTACCTAACGAATGAATGTACCGTTGTGGGTACTGCTTCAGTAACTGATATGGAGTGATGTTTGTAATGAACGGGAATGATGCAATAAAGGCTTGCTTAGTTGTAACTGGTAAAACAATGCCAGGGTATATTCACATGTGTATGTGCATGTCCGTGTTTATGTCCGTGCGGAATACTGAATGCTACTTGAAACTTGCTTGTGCTAGTGACACATCATGTTGAGGTCCGTGATAACGATACAGTGACTACTTAAACGATGGGAACAAACAGGATTGCAGCTCCAAAGCCTCGTGACCAAGCGCACGAGGGTTTGACATAAACAATTCGGATGGTACTCCGTACGTGAATAATACGCGTCATTTCTGAATTGCGCGTTGTCAAACTGGTGAATCTCGCGGTTTTTGATGCTCTAATCCAATCAGGAAGGATTCTAGTTTACCCTATTTGTGTATTTTTCCGCGAAGAACAAGTCTATTTTCAGCCAACTGTAGACTTGTGACATTAGCTTACATAAATACAGAATATTAAACTTCATCCCATTTGTTTCTTTGGGTTAGCCCGTTTCAATGAGCCAAATGGAAATAGCTGGTATGATATAGAATGATTCTAGTAGACATATAGTTGTTTCCCCGTCGACGACTGAAGTACGCAGTGAATGATAGTCGCCTGTTTTGCATTTAATAACTACGATCACACATACGCGCACATAGTGCACTTAATACAACAGCATTTCGGCATCACTTGGTTCGGTCTGACTGTATGCACAAAGATCAGTCTCCCATAAACTGCACTTGCCTAATTACGTAACAATACAATGGACTAGGTGCGAACCGTGTTCCTCCTTTACTAACATTTATAACAAAGTTAATTAGTGGGTGAATTTCTGAGTTCAAAATCGTGCACCATTGAGTTTGGAATACCACAAATTATCTAATGGGAATATATGAGATACTAACAATCAGTGTCCGCAGTTCGTCTGTCATTTCCAATTAGAAAGTCCAACCAGATGACGTTTATCTGGGTTGGCAAATAAGTGTGAATAAAGAAACCGATTGGGAAAAGCTTTCGTCTACTGCACACAGTGAAGTAGTCAAAGGCGAACTGCTTGTTGTGGGAAAGAGACGGATCAAATTCGTATGAAAACACAGCAGCATGATCCTTCTTGTCCCACATGTTCCGTCAAGTGAATCATGCTGAACAAGTGAACAATATAAAACTGCAACGTGATCAATCATAACTCACCTGGTTTCTTCTCCACTGAATCTACAATGCGAAAATATGACAAATAAACAATGTGCACGGATTCAAGTATCCAATCAAATGACAACAAGCATACTTGAATAATATTCGTAATTGAGTGGAGTGAGAGTATATAATAAAATGCCTGGGAATCGGTTCTCTTTGTTGACTGGCACATTTGAAGTGTGCAAACATTTCTGCACAAATGCAACCATCTAGGGAATGGAACAATTCAGTATGATTCGTTTACTTGTTTGTTCGATTGCGAAACAGGTGTGATATTTGCGCTTTGATATTTTCTGTAGCTCGTTTCGAAATATGTTCAAGTGAAATCAGTACAAATCGGTCTCATGTGGACTGCTTTGAGCAATCAGTAATCCATATTTGACCACTGTGAATTGGGACTGGTAAGTCATTTGGATCAGTTTTACTTCTTATTCACTGATTAGGATCAACTTTGTGTAGACAAGACTAATAAACAGTCCCCAAAGAAACATGATATCCCCATTTGCTTTTCTCCGACCGAATAACTGGACTGACACCAAGCCACTTATAAGTCTGTCTTCGTTGAAGTTTGGAAGAATAATCATTCAAACCATAAATTTACACACCACAAAATAACATACTCTAACAGTTTTGTGATTTTCCGAACAGTCTGGCCTTGAAGAAACCACCGGCAGTGAACTTGTACACGTGATTTCTCATCGTTCTTGTTATCATTTGCAAGCGTTAATGGGCCCTGCCGATTTCTGAAACCCGGTTTAAAGAACCGCTACCATGTCTTACGGTGAAAGTCAACAGAATTTTCAAATGATACATTCAATGGTGTTATTTTAACCTCAGCTACCTACGAAGTCGAGTGAACTGGTGGTGGTATTCAAACCAAGTTGAACTCGTTCATTGTGAATAAACGGGCCAATTTGGTCAATTTAGTGGCACCTTGCATAGAAATTCGGAGTCGAACAGCAAATTATTTAGTATCTGATCAGCGGTATGCCATCCACAAGCACATTGTTTATAGCTAATTCGTTCGGGGCTTATTCTCATATATTCACTTTGGTCTCTTGAATGTTCACTTACCGGCGCTTACCCTTACAAGGTCCATGTAGCTTTAGATAAGTGCTAAATGTTTATTAAGCAAAGTCGAGATCACCAATCTGACAACTGGTTGAACATGGATTTTGTGTTTTGTTTATTACGCGACTTACTTACTAACCAATATTTACATGTCATAAATAATTGCTGGCTTCCTTGCACTAAATTCATTAAAGCCAGTAAAATGGTCTGCTCACTATGTTGGATATTTCTGGAAGAATGCAATGTAACTGCGATGGCTGTGTACACGATCGTTGGTGGTTAGCTCAACCTTGGACGTAATACCTGGTGTCCGGTTATTGCGAGAGTTTCCGATGCAGTTACAGAGAATGGAGCATGATACAGCTCCTCTTCTTCCATTTCGAAGCCAACTTGGTGTGCTTGAATGCGTTTAGATAAATGCCTTGTCGTTCGACCCACACTAGTGGCACCACAAGTGCACTTGAATTGATAAATAGTCATCGAAGAGTTCAGCGAATATAATTCATCCTTGTTCGCGCATTTTAATGGTAGGGGATGCGGCTGTCGAAAGAGTACGTAGGGTTTTATCTGCCACATGCGATATCACCTTCAACACTGTCAAGCTCAGATACCTATTCTCGACATCAACCATCATAAAATGCGAGAACAAGGATGAATTATCTTCGCTGACCTCTTCGATGACTATTTATCAATTCAAGTGCACTTGTGGTGCCACTAGTGTGGGTCGAACGAGAAGGCATTTATCTAGACGCAATAAAGAACCTCAACCACGTTGGATTCGAAATGGTGGAAGAGGAACACAGTCAAGCTCCTTTCTCGCTCATCTGTTGGGCACAAGCCACAAAGCTGATCCGGCTACGTCGTCTAGTGTCCTAAACAGGGTTCAACCGAATCAGTCAAAATCAGTCAGATGTAGGACACTAGCGGCGGCTGAATGTCGATGACGTCATTATCCAATGTGATGCCGATCCAACCCTCTGACGACAACACGTACACCTATCATGTCCCCATTTGCCTACTGATTGGTTGGCTAACCAATCGATTGACCGACTGATTGATTGACTACTTGACTTTATTTGTCCTTTGCTTTCCTTATTTTATTCCGTATAAATGTGATTGTGATTGGCTTGAGAATGAAATCACCGAAAACATATATTCGCCTACGGCTTACTTTCCCAGTCACAGTTGTTGGAAGAACAGATGAGGCAGCAACAATGAGGGCTGAATCCACATTCACGCGTCCGATAGACGCTACAACGCCGGCTAACAGCCATCATCAACTATTTGGTCAAGTGCAACCTCTGACCGAGAGTCGGATCACTGCAAACTCTGGCGCTCTCACACTACCTAATTAGCCAACTGAAAGACTAGGACGCGTAGGACTTACAGCATATTACTTACGTGTGTCGTAACTGTGGGATTCCTCCGAACAACTGCCCAGCTTGTGCGTTGTCTGAACTGAAGATTGGGGGTTTCTGTTTGAGAAAATGTTCCACGTGAGAAACCCGGATTTCTCAGGTCCAACTAAACAATCCTGGCATTTGTGCCAAAATACTGCTAAAAGGTCACTAACCACCAAAAGCGTGCAAATGGGCAGAGGTATTTCATGCGGAGGGTGACGAGTGAACCATGTCGAAAGACCGTTACAGTTGTCCACACATACTTGTGGTGGGTGCAGGAGGGTGTATTTGTTGGTGCACGCATGTGCGTTGGCTTGTGTGCGCAAACCACAATACACACACAATGGGGAGAATCTTGAGGGTAGTCTGGCGAAACCAGTCCTAGTGCCGCGGACAGTGCGATTAGGCGTGACTAGAAAACCATTTTGCTGCTTCAACGTGCAGATGTACAGGCTCAGTGACCTAACATTGACGGAAGGCAACTGCACCGCTAAGGGTGCACTGTGCTCGGTATTACAGGAATTGTTTATCGGGAGATTCATCGCTTGTAGGAAATACTGAAATGGATTGACATGATAAAGTAATAGTTACGGTTGAGGTTAAAATCGAAGTGAGGTCTCTTTTTACCTGGCACCCTAAAGGATTTATGATGGTTATGATTAGAGGACAATAAGTGAACTATATTGTTCGAAAAAAATAAGGTGAGGTTGTGTTGACAGCTTAGACGGAGCTACCTCTCCGTGTATAGGTACAGATGAACCAGCTAGTTACTTCAAATACGATGTCAATATAATTGATGACCAGAATTCATCAACCGCTCGTGCTTCCCAGTCATCTCACTGTTGAGGTAGTTTTGCTTCTGACTGATTGAACGGTGCTCCTGTCAGGTTCATAAGCATAAATACTAAACTTTGCCACGTTTACATCTCAGCGATTAAGCCATCTTCTAGGAGCGTTAGTTGGAGTTCATTTCGGTTCGGTGAAATAAAGTCACGTAGAATCTTATCCAACTTATCCATCATTTTCCAAATTTACTTGAACTGATACCTAAATGTAACTATCCGAAACGATCTCAATAACGGGACAACGAGTATTATGTCAAAGGTTGAACTAACCACTGAAGATGGTATACATAACGATTGCAGTTACAGCTCCTTCATCCATTTCTCTCAATGCTCATATCCGTTGCTTGCATCTTTGTCGAATTGCTTTACTGAAGGCACACAGTGCACATGGTTGGAAAGCCTGAGACTTTCCTGGCAAACCATGGCTCCACTAAAGTCTCTTCAGTTTCTAAATTTTTGGTGCAGCTCAAGATGAAAAACACTACGGCAGCGAATACATTTTGCTTTCAACAACAACCAGAAGAAAAATTGATAGATCATTAGTTGCTCCCCCCAGCAAAATGCAGCGAAATTCTAAACGTTTGACACGCTCTTCAGTCTAAAATGGATTGCTGAGCAAGTTCAAATGTGAAATGGTCAGCAATTTCTTGCTGTGACATCACCTTTGAAGCTTGAATCCACTCGGATAACCGTATATAGCGGATTAACTCACATCCAGAATACCCGTACTATGAACTGAAGGGATGAGTACAACAAGTACGTATTCCGTAGGCTTTAGTTGGTACATACTCGTCGGTACATGGGGTAATTCATGAAACTTTTAGCAGGTACTGTTCTGTCCGCTTACGGAGCCGTTTGGCTGTATCCGTAACATCCGACTCTAAAGGTCTGACTTTGTCTGACTGGTTAGTACCCAAACAGGAAGCCACAGTGTATTGTCTCGCACTGGAAAACATTCGAAGGACCACACTCATATTTTTCTTCACAAAAAACTCTATATCATTTGCTATTTTGATGTGATTAAGATTTTATGCTCCGTGTTGGAAGGAAAAGATAATGAGTCTTCGACCTGTTATACTTTGGAGGTCGGGTGTGAAATTCCTATGAATACCGTGGGCTGATCAAAGTAATTCGCTTTTGCACTTGTATTTTGACAACAACTAAGTATGAAAATGTGTAAAATAGAGAAGATGGAAGTTCGGTAATGCCACTGTCATTATGTTTATCCAGTTGAACAAAACTGAAAATGTTCATTCGATGACAATTTCAATTCCGCGATATGTAACTGTTCATTCAGGAAAATTCCACGAAGCAAAACCCGACGAATGAGAATACATGCATTGAAAATTTCAGTCAAACGTAGAGCTGAACTCTGAGTTGATCAAAAATTTGGCCACACAGTAAGTTTATTCACTTTAGTATACCTCACAAGAAGAATATTCGGTGCTGAATATAAACACATTTGGACTGATGGTTCTACCCAGCTCGAAAATGTGTGGTGTTTAAGGGGATCTCGGAACCAAGTTGTGTCCATTGATAAGGTAGTTTGTTTGTTGGCAAGTTGCCTCCGACAGTAAAAGTACATTTGGTACCACCTACCTATTATACCGCCTAGTGTAAAATGGAGTCACGGTACTGTTTCCTATACTCTTCTTCGATTACTCAGTCAAAGTGGATAAAAGAGAAGATTTAGTCGATGCTTTTGAGGCATTCTCAATTTACCACTCTATTTCTTCTTTCGAAAACGGCACAAAACATGATATACGATTGCACCATCTCCTCAAATATCACACAATGCAAACTTGACGAAAGTTAGCGAATCAACGCAAATTTCTTTATTTCAAAACATACAGAGGAATACTTTTGATTTCGTGCGCTTATGGAAGATGGTCGTTCTTGACAGAGGTAGTTTCATATTATTGGAGATTAGATTATTCTACAGTAGACAAATACCTCCCCTAAAGTATGGCATTGAAAGTGTCACTGGGCTGTTCAGTTTTATATTGTTTGAATTATATCCAGGATAGATCGTGTGGTTTCGATTTTCGGTCAAATCAATCTGACGTGGCACTTGACATGGGATTTGCAATCACGTATATCCTGCCTATCGCCATGTGACATGTAATTAGACAATGACACCGACTGAACATGTGCATAATTACTACAATCCCTTGCCACTGTTCACTCCGAAATTCTGGGATTTGATAATTGTTTATGAGGAACGTTTTTCACAAATAGTACGTTAGCTAAAAACGATAAATGAAAATGAGTGCATTTGTTCAGGCCAATTTCAATAGGACAGCCAAACGAGGCGGATTTCGTTAATTAGATTTTCACAAAAATTATAGTAACCCATGAAAGGAACCATTCTGCGACCGTACAATCTGACTGCCATGTAAGTACTCCCAATAGTTAATAATAATATAGTCCAAGTTATATTTGAGTGAGATCAACGAATGAAGCTTGATTGTGTAGTTATTTTTCGGAGCTCGCGTGAAGCAGGTTTGGATATGTTTGTTCGCAAACAAAACAGTAGCATTCAGGAGGGTAAATAAATTAGGTTGGAGAAGTTAAAAGTTTGAAACCATTTTGAGAAAAGAGGGAAATGAGAATCATTTGTGTCAGTTACAATAAAACCTAATATGCACTGAAACTTACTATTTTACTTCCATGCGAGGCTTTCACGCAAGTGATAAATCGAAAACCCAATTGAATGTTCCACGGATTTGTGATTAAAATGAAAGATAAACGGATACAGAAAATTCTCCGAGATGTTTTAGATTATCGGTTGAATCAAGTATCGCCCCGAACTTCCTGTGTATGTGGTACCGCTGCTACATGCAAGCTGGCAGATAATGTATGAAGCATGACTTTCAATGAAGTTGCCAGAGTAGTCGCGAAATCTAGGTCAACAAATGGCCTGCAATCCGCATGATTCGTCTGTCACGTACGTCTGACTAAGAGTGGGGCCTAAAGCATAAAGTAGGTGAGAACTAATGCGATCAACTCGGAAGAAAACCGATATGGTCAATTGCTTTCATCACGTCGTCAACTTGGGCTTTAGTTTGCATCATATGTTCCTTTGAGGCCCGCAGTTTGGCCCTGCCATAAGTGAAACAGTCGACTACATCTCATGCCCATGCTGAATACTCCATGTGGCACAAATGCTCAGAGTTCTACGACTTGAGCTGAATCAGCCTTGATAATCAGGACACAATCCCTTCACCGTATGTTTTCCAAAAACACACTTAATAAAGTGGCTTGTAGTAGCATTGCACATGTAGGTTTTTCACCCTCAGTACAGAGTAGTATAACGGAACGTAGGTTGCGTCTTCACCGAAAAAAATAAATATTACTTATTTACAAAAGGAACCCCAAGTTCTGCTTCCATGATTCAGGAACACACAACTCCTACACTCGTGATATACACTTGTTGCTCTTGTTCTCCCGGGTGATGAAAAACTAATACCTCGCATCGTCTTTACCTAAATCAGCACGAATACACCATGGTTTATCATGACTCAGAAAATTGCTATCATCAATAAACGCATCACTGACCAGAAAACAACATTATTCGTTCTACATTCAAAGCATTATCACGAGACGAATTTGTACCCCAGAACAATTTTTGTATTCATAAGCGAAATATAAAAGGATTTGTAATTGTTCCATATTTCTCAACTGTAGTCGTCCGTTAAGTTATAACTGATCGTTGGCCACAAGCCAGCCTCATATTCGTGATGGGGAATGAATTACTACCAAATTTCCCATATCCTATCATCCTCGTTGCATTGGTTTGAACATATGGACTTCGGAGCACTGAAAGTCTTAGCTCCAGTCTAAGAAGAGAGAACATAATTGTTTGAATTATCATCGTGAAAAAGGCAGCTCATCCTGGCTAGCGATACAATCTGAAGATTACAATCCAGGCGAGGGCTTAGCATCGCGAATAGTGAAAGCACAATCAGGAATCTTTCAAACAGCTGCTTTCCAACCCACAAGCCATGAATCCTGCAAACAAGTGCCATAGTCAAGTGCTAGAAATACACAAACCATTATGTTATTAGCGAACTCTAGCTTCAAAAATCCGATTGCCTGTGAATTTACTGTTTGTTTTACACTGATAAGCATAGTTCGGAAACAGGAAGGGTCGCGTTTGTAAGACCGGTGAGACAATTCAAAATCAGCCTTGCCTGTTCAAGTTATATCTTCGTTTTTAACCCATTCTCCGCATTTGTATAGCTTGCCGAGTAGGTTTTCTCGAAATTGTCTAACGTGTAATAGTGGAGTGTAGATTTGGAATGAACCCCTGTTAGCCTTCTTGTGGTGCTTTAGATTTCTTAGATAATTTCATCCGGTAATGCGGAAAGAACATGGAGATTATTCAAGACGTAGTGTGACATAACAGCTTCTTCGCGAACCGGTTTGACGCCAAACTGTTTAGTTTAAGTCTAACGATCTACCATTAGGTGGAAAATTGACACTATTTCTTCGGTTTTGTCGGGAGTCCCTGGTGATGTGAAAGGTTGATTGTGACATGATAGTAGATCAGTTTGATATTTGTACAGTTCCAGTCCAATAGAAAGTTTTTGTGAACCCAGGTCTTTTGGAGAAGCTTGATAATCGCTCGAGCAATTGAATTTCAACCATCCCTAGACGAAATCAAGAAAAGACCATAGACGAAGGACCTTGTGGCGTACAATGAGTTAAAGTTCATGCTTGGTCTCCTTTCTGGGCGGAACGGTTCAGGTTGGGCGTTAACGGTGGAGGTCAAACAGTCATCAAAATGAATTAAGCACCTTACTTTCCTGGGTTTGCACCCAACTACCGCCGATCACTTTGAGTTTGAATAGGTGGTATTTGATCACGGCCGCACTCTAGAAATGGATGAAGTTGACTTTTTGAGGCAACTAGCATTTAGAGTGAGAACACATGTAGCTCGAAACTTTTCATCCAGCACTTCAGACATGAGAAAGAATGGGGATGCTGTGTTACTTTGAATTCTTCCACTGTGGAAGTCAGAGGTTGACAAAAAGTAGTCGTACACCTATACCCAATCTAAAGTCTGAGAACCAGCACATGCTTCTTAGGTATTCTGTTAGTCGAAAATAGCCTGTGGTAATTCAACAGCGGTCATATGTGATACGGCCAGGTAAAGCTTCGTAGCCACGCACGCGGACAAGCCTTGACCGATCAGGATCGCTGAGGACAGGTCCAATAAAAGACCCCTTTGATTGGTCATCTGCTGGTCTACCAATTATCTCTGATTAAACATATTTTTACAAACCGGTTTTGCAAGGCGATTAACATGCTATTTCGTAGCCTTGGTCTTCTTGCTGCAATTTCTATACCTCTCATCAGTTCAGTTAATTGCGATTATTACTCAGCCCCACACCTTGTAGGTCGACATTCATAATGGAGTTGTGTGGTGGCATTTAGCCTAGATAACTTGAAAAGAGTAGCTTTGATTGACTAACAAGTATTGTTTAGGGTTTGACTACCGTCATGATTCCGTGTAACGACAACTAAAATGAATTCCGGAAGTATTGGAAAAAAGGCCTGGAAATAGCACCACTAATACATTCGAAACCAACAATCTACTCGGACATGGTTGATTTTCGTTCCCTCTGAGGAGAAGAACAGTTGCCTATGCATTTATTGGCGGTCGCATTTGTAGACGAGACAACAAAGTGTCTGGAAGATTTTTACCATGAGCAGAACTTGGTGGATGTCTCGGCTGTCTTAAACTATTGCTGGTGGATTCCAAATCTAGATGTTTGAAGTTGTCTCAGGGAAAGGTGTCGTTTTGAAAATGTCCGACAAGTTACAACGATTTGGAGCATTTCACTTAAAATAACAAATTACCACTTTATGCGAACTATCATCATGTAACTTCTTTATTATAAAATCAGCAGTTTTTGACCATAAACCGATTCTCTCGGGTTATCCTTCGTATGTGATTTCCCTACACAACTACCGACTAAAGTACTATAACGTGGAATTGTTGAAGCGTAAGCTATATAACCTGCACTCAATAATTCTAGTTTAATCTCGAGAGTTTTGAGTTCCAATTTTGACAATTGACAGCAATGCCAGTAGTTAGTTTTGTGCATTTCATATGTCAAGTGTTCTCCCCGAAATGAAGATCACCGACATGGGCACTTACTAATGAATATTTCAAAGTGCAACTGCCAGCCTAGAATTGAATATATGAAAATGCTAACGTATGCCGATAGTCCTGGTATTAATGTTTAAACGAATATTTACTCGCTTAGTGTGAATATTCTGACCATGTCGGTCGAGTTGGCAAAGATCAACCTGATCATTTCGTACCCTCAAATGTCTACCGCTTGAATATGAATGTAGTGTCATTGACGACCGGACTGCGGATCATACTACTGTATTCTATTGCAAACCGGCCTTGAGAAATTTCACTGACCTGGACACCTAACATTCATGTTTGGCTGTACGTTTTTTCTTTACCTTCTTGATTGTCTGAGTCATGAAACTAAAATCCTCAAGTGCTCATGAATTGCTTCGTTTCAAACCGGAAAGCTAAGTAAGTTTCTGCGAACCAAGCAGTGTTTGGGATCACTGGTATTTGTCAGTAAACTTCTTGACGTATTTTTCTTGACAAACACCAACGTGACACCTGTCACTGCCACTGATGATGTATTTCAGTTTATATTTTGCCTTTCCAAAAACCTGATTATATATTATGATAAACTTGAGACAACAACAGATGATCTCAATAAACCTGCCTTTTATATTTCATTCGGACTTTGGTTTTCTAAAGTTTTGTGCTTGCTCGGACAAGCTGTGATGCCCCTTTGCACCAAGCATCATTTATCAATTTAGGTATTGTACGATATGTAAACGTGCCTTAGTCAGCACTTATGATGAGTGTACTTTACTTCATTATCCAAAAAAGCAATTTGGATGCACGTACTTGAAAAACTCCCCGCACTCTTCGTGAACTGTCTGCAACCGTGCCAGCACCCGAGTCTAATTGCTTTTCTCTCTTAGCACTAGTAAACACCCCGTTGCATCTGTTCTCATTGGCTGCAGACACGCTGATGATATTTTTGATTTTCCCGTAACAGACGAATTTTTTCACTTCCGTAAAATAGCCCGAATAAACCTCGTTAATTTTTACCTCCTATTATCCTTTCCTTCAGGACCAAGAAACTCTCCAGTTTCACACGTTGGTCTTCCATAATGGCTGATTGTGGGTGCCCTGGTCATTTCTCTGGATTCGCGTTCTTTTTCTCCTAATCAGAAACCGTTTAATGGCATTGTAGCACATGAGTAAGACAGTTGAGGCCAATCTGGACGAAGCAGTTGAAACTGATTGCATGCATTTTCAAACTCAAGATACATTTTCGGTCTTGTTCACTGATGAAATCAACGTTTGCTTGCATAAATCGGGTGAGCGATGCTACCACTGGGATACCGGTTATCGTCGACGACACATCACGTTCAGGAAACCATATTGTTGATACGGAAGGCTGTGACCTGGAATAACATGGGTACAGGAGCATGTCACACGTAAGCGATGCATCGCGTTTCACGGAAATATTTACGAGACAAACTTTCAATGAACGTTTACAAGAAAAAGTGGTGTGCTGTTGGATTTCGGGTAAGTACTTGAAAGAATCTGTTTTCAATAGGGAAACGTGAGAGGAAATAAGGTTAGTTTACCGGCTTGAAAGAAGGGAGCACAGTGTAGGAACTAACCTTGTGTGGAAAGCAGTGACACGCAGTTGAACCTTCACTGTGCTTTGTTTGTTCCCATTCGGCAAGGTGTATTTGAAGTCGTTGGAAAAGCTTGATGGTCATCCGAAAGGCTAGTAGAGTGCAGTTAACCAATCCAAAATATACATCTGGTAGGCATTCGTCTAAGAGTGCACGCAGTTCGATTCTGTTCTTAAGCAGAAGAAAATTAAACGCCTTGACGCTGCGTGTGGTAGCTATAACAGTAATCGCCCATGCCACCACGTCAGGTCCTACTAGTGAACCTCATAGTATTTTTCTTGTGGAAATTCAGTATCCCGGAGTTGTGCATGCATGCTTTAACATGTTACTAAAAATTGCATCACGAAATTTGAGACGGTAATGTACGACGAAATGGTAATGCCGCGCCGTAAGCATAAGCTAAGACTTTAAAATATTAGAATTCAGATTCTTACAAAGCTCATACCTTGCGTTCAGTAAGTTCAAGCTCATCTTTCATGGTAACAAGTATGTCTTTAATTCGTACAGTGAGCTCAAATTCAGAAGCTTGAGAGTTTGTCGATTCACTAATTGCACTGTGTTGATTAAAAGTGTCCCTAAGTTGATGCGGTTTTGATTCCCGAGCAATTATGAACAACCAATAATAGCATGCACCTGTGATACTGCTACTAGAACATAACTATCAGTTTGATTTGAAAGTTCCGAATATAGAGTAATTTTTTCAGAAAGGAGAATGGTGCTTAGTTGTCTAGTTGACCAATGTATGCCACTGAAAATAATGCGTTGACGTTATTTAGCAGTCATCCAAAGGTAATGCGCAGTCCTAAATAGAGGCTGAAAGACCGACCAAAATCGTTAGGTTCTCTCTAGTAGCTTCACTGCAGTAAAAGCCACATTGTGAAAGTTTTTCAGTATGAGTGCATCACAATATGAAGGCTGAGCTTCGTGAGTCCGTATTCAGTCGCGTTTAAGATCGACATCGTGTGAGCATGCCCCGGATGGCCCAGTTGTGCTAAGTTGAATTCGAAATCAAACTCGTTGAGTTCGCTAGTTATGCAGTACTGTCGATTCCCAACGTAGAACGAATAACTGTATGGTGCTTCTGTTGTTTACAATGGTGAACTAAGCTTGGACATTGCATGTTGAATCATTTCGGGAAACAATAAATTGTGAATAGTTTGCTGCTCAAACAAATGTCAGTATAAACGTTTGTGCGTGTGTATAAATAATGCAATCACTCTAGACCAGAACAAAGAAAATCACTGTTGGCAACCGAATCGTAGGTTGTAGCTTTATATCATTCTAAACTCCAGTTGCCTTTGCATTTGTAGGAGAACCTCGAATGAGTATCACTTTTGCGATTGACAAGACTAACATATTCTGAAATTTTAGCCGCACAAACCAAGATATGGTGTACAGATGAAGCGGTTCTTTTTACTTAAATAAACTTGATTGTTATGTTCTGACAAAACTGTTTGATATCTTCCGGTACAACCATTTCTTACGGCTGAACATGTTTCAACACACCCAATAGTTAACGTTGCATATTATTTTGAATAATTGACCTAGGTATTGTCTTCTTGTTCGAAGTGTGAAGAGCTAGCTTCAAGTGAGATGTGACACTATGGAGGCGGTAAATGCCTAACTTTGAGATTAAGTTTTGACAATTTCATGCTCTCTTGTGATTGTCCTGGCCATCTCTGAAACGCATTACTGATTGTGTGCAAAATTTGAGATCCACAACTCATCTCTTTATTTTCCATTGTTTAGTCGTTTTTCTAAAGTGGACGGGTGAAAGTCGCGGCACTAAAGCATTGTTCAGGAAATTGTATTGGCTTTCGGGTATGGATATTTGTAGCATATCTCATACAGCTCTGTGCTGAGTTAGAAGGGCTTAACCAGAAGTAATGGAATCATGTTTCATCCTGGCATGTGTGGAATCGGATACAAAGAACTAGAAAATCTCATTTTGCGCAAAAGATAACCATATTGTTTTTTAGTTATGAAATAATAGACAAAAACACATTGTTAAAAATTCGCATAATATCTGCGACAAAAAGCTGTCTTCACCACTGGATCAATCCAAGACAATTCATTGTGAACACAAGGTGAGTCACGTAACTGGTGAGTGTTGAGGTGCCTTCCGAAGAAGGAATGAAATAGAAGCAGATTACCGAATTGGCACGCTTCCGCCCAAAAATCCAAGTTCACTCACTAACTGGACTTAGAGTTGATTATCTGCGAACCGTATGCTTCCTTCACTGACGTTTATAACAGTGGTAATTAGTGGGTGAATTTCTGAGTTCAAAATCGTGCACCATTGAGTTATGAATACCACAAATTTTTGTTGTTATTGGAGTCGTGGGCTGACACAGCGATGCCTGTTAAAGTACACCTATGCATGCATGCATTCACCCTTACTTCCCAGATCGAGTGTGCATACGTTTTTCAAATCCTAATAATTTTTTGTGTTATACTAGCCGTAAATTGTCATCTTTAGAACTTCACTGGTTTGCATTGTTGATTTCAGCTTGTTCCTTTGAGTAAGTATGGCCACGCCTATCTTGATAGTGACATTATAACAGAAGAACCATCGCTCACCTTGGGAAATGTAGGGCGAGTTGTGCGTTTACAATGATGAAACACATTATGTAAAATATAATATATTATTTATACTAATCAACTGTGGCTAATGTGAATTTGAATGGTTGCTGTGGCTGTCCCATCATATTTATTAGGTTAGAAAGAACATGGAAAATCAATGCGAACGAATCGACCACGACAACCTGTATAGATTTAACCTTTATTTCCACAAATGAGCTAATTGTATACCATTCAAAAAGGGGATTTCGTAAGACATAATAGCGGTTCTTTAAACCGGGTTTCAGAAATCGGCAGGGCCCATTACCGCTTGCAAATGATAACAAGAACGAAGAGAAGTCACGTGTACAAGTTCACTGCCGGTGGTTTCTTCAAGGCCAGACTGTTCGGAAAATCACAAAACTGTTAGAGTATGTTATTTTGTGGTGTGTACATTTATAGTTTGAATGATTATTCTTCCAAACTTCAACGAAGACAGACTTATAAGTGGCTTGGTGTCAGTCCAGTTATTCGGTCGGAGAAAAGCAAATGGGGATATCATGTTTCTTTGGGGACTGTTTATTAGTCTTGTCTACACAAAGTTGATCCTAATCAGTGAATAAGAAGTAAAACTGATCCAAATGACTTACCAGTCCCAATTCACAGTGGTCAAATATGGATTACTGATTGCTCAAAGCAGTCCACATGAGACCGATTTGTACTGATTTCACTTGAACATATTTCGAAACGAGCTACAGAAAATATCAAAGCGCAAATATCACACCTGTTTCGCAATCGAACAAACAAGTAAACGAATCATACTGAATTGTTCCATTCCCTAGATGGTTGCATTTGTGCAGAAATGTTTGCACACTTCAAATGTGCCAGTCAACAAAGAGAACCGATTCCCAGGCATTTTATTATATACTCTCACTCCACTCAATTACGAATATTATTCGAGTATGCTTGTTGTCATTTGATTGGATACTTGAATCCGTGCACATTGTTTATTTGTCATATTTTCGCATTGTAGATTCAGTGGAGAAGAAACCAGGTGAGTTATGATTGATCACGTTGCAGTTTTATATTGTTCACTTGTTCAGCATGATTCACTTGACGGAACATGTGGGACAAGAAGGATCATGCTGCTGTGTTTTCATACGAATTTGATCCGTCTCTTTCCCACAACAAGCAGTTCGCCTTTGACTACTTCACTGTGTGCAGTAGACGAAAGCTTCTCCCAATCGGTTTCTTTATTCACACTTATTTGCCAACCCAGATAAACGTCATCTTGTTGGACATTCTAATTGGAAATGACAGACGAACTGCGGACACTGATTGTTAGTATCTCATATATTCCCATTAGATAATTTGTGGTATTCCAAACTCAATGGTGCACGATTTTGAACTCAGAAATTCACCCACTAATTAACTTTGTTATAAATGTTAGTAAAGGAGGAACACGGTTCGCACCTAGTCCATTGTATTGTTACGTAATTAGGCAAGTGCAGTTTATGGGAGACTGATCCCTGTGCATACAGTCAGACCGAACCAAGTGATGCCGTACGGTGCTTACCGAAATGATGTTGTATTAAGTGCACTATGTGCGCGTATGTGTGATCGTAGTTATTAAATGCAAAACAGGCGACTATCATTCACTGCGTACTTCAGTCGTCGACGGGGAAACAACTATATGTCTACTAGAATCATTCTATATCATACCAGCTATTTCCATTTGGCTCATTGAAACGGGCTAACCCAAAGAAACAAATGGGATGAAGTTTAATATTCTGTATTTATGTAAGCTAATGTCACAAGTCTACAGTTGGCTGAAAATAGACTTGTTCTTCGCGGAAAAATACACAAATAGGGTAAACTAGAATCCTTCCTGATTGGATTAGAGCATCAAAAACCGCGAGATTCACCAGTTTGACAACGCGCAATTCAGAAATGACGCGTATTATTCACGTACGGAGTACCATCCGAATTGTTTATGTCAAACCCTCGTGCGCTTGGTCACGAGGCTTTGGAGCTGCAATCCTGTTTGTTCCCATCGTTTAAGTAGTCACTGTATCGTTATCACGGACCTCAACATGATGTGTCACTAGCACAAGCAAGTTTCAAGTAGCATTCAGTATTCCGCACGGACATAAACACGGACATGCACATACACATGTGAATATACCCTGGCATTGTTTTACCAGTTACAACTAAGCAAGCCTTTATTGCATCATTCCCGTTCATTACAAACATCACTCCATATCAGTTACTGAAGCAGTACCCACAACGGTACATTCATTCGTTAGGTACTCAAACCAGATCCCACTATATGTATTCGCAAAAGGACCAATGTGCACTACTCGATGGAACTCTTTTGCTTTGGATGAAAAGCAACACCATATGTGGATTTTGTAAGTGAATCTACTTGTACGGACGACTGACCGGAAATGGTATGGGAAGCACGAAGAACAGAGCCCAATTCTTTTTAGGTAGAAGAACAAGAGTGGTTGATGTAGTGTCCAGCCGATTTGCAAATGAAATGAAGCATATAATGTGTGTTCCTTTGTTCTTTACGATTATTCTTGAGAACTCCAATACCTAAATTTTCATAAGAATCTATACGCAAAGTTGATACTTGAATATTTTCTAAGAATATCTCGAAGACCCACATATCATATTGAGTAAAAATTCACGTGGCGAACAAGCTCGTTTCCAGTTATTGGAACTCATACCAATGCAAAACAATAAATATGACTCACAAATCATGGGGGTGAAATAATTATCTAGATCTGTCTGTGCGCTTGTTTGTGTGCTTGTGAAGTTGATCACAGTGTAGAATGTTTGATTAGACGCTTACGTAATCGGGAGCAAGAAGTGTGCCATGGCAGTTCGAGTGCTTGCACAAACTGTTTCTGAGCCCATTGGGGAGGATTGTGGAGACGAATACAAACAGCTTCAGCTTTGGTTAGGATGCGACACTTGACGAGTTTCAACTGCTTACCCCGGACTTTCGAAATGATACGGAACACATTCATCGCTTTTACTGGATGGTTTGACTCCACAAGGTATCATGCAGTAGCGAAGCGCTTTGCTAGCTTGTTAGAACAAGTAAGAGTGACTACTTTCAGACACTCTCCACGAGACGTTCTATTTGGTAGAAGCTGTATGCAATCCGGATTTGGAAGGCAAGCAAATACCGTCACTAGTCGTTCATCGATGCCCCGATCACTGAAACAACCAACCAGCTGTGTGAATGCATGCAGGACAAAATTATCCTGTTGGACGAACTGAAACAACTATTATCTGTCTGTACAAATTATCCGGTTTCAGTTCAACGACGACATAGGCCACCAGAATTACGCGGTAGCAATGCGGTCACCACTTGGACGCTTGTGTTGCCGATGTGACTATGATAATATTTGATGATAATCACTTCGATTCATTATTAAGAGATTGAATCATATACAACTGGAAAGTGAACAATATTCCGCGTACAACGAATGAAAGTTGAAACAAATCAACCATTTACCAGTTACAACACAGCCCATCCAAATGTTCAATTCGCTTTGAATAGAGGAAATGAAGACAGTCTACTCTAACTGGATGTTTGTTCAAGACAGCGGAGTAATTTTTAACTTCAGTCACCGGATAATACAATCATTTTAATGGTTTTCTGCCGATCAAAATGAATTGAAACTCAGTATGTTGTTTGGGTAGAAGAGCAAGGAAAACCAGCACGGGAGATACACTTAAAACGAAACGTTTTCCGCGGACGGTTCTTCTACGGACA
The DNA here is from genome assembly GCA_948099385.1 of Fasciola hepatica. Lineage (NCBI taxonomy): Eukaryota > Metazoa > Platyhelminthes > Trematoda > Plagiorchiida > Fasciolidae > Fasciola > Fasciola hepatica. Next base: position 2,992,182 of record CANUEZ040000201.1, read on the forward strand.
ACTTATCCAGGACGGTTTGATAACAGAAAGATACAAGAAAATTAACCCTCCAAAAGCGACGCGGAACCAGGACTTAATAAACAAAGAATATCAGCACCAGTCCACGGAACATTCGACACTGCAAAATTCGATTTCTGTTTGCGTCGAAACGGATAACGTTTTTTTCGATCCAAACATAGGAACTTTTATAGAACAAAAAACGTCATGATTACAGAAATCCCTAACCCCGTGTAAACTACGGTGGATGCAGTAATTGGTAATAGGACTACTTCACGTTAGTTTTGTTGAATCTGCATGTACATGTGCATCACGATTGCGCGGAATACAAGTTCGATTGCATGCTCGTCCAGCCGGTGGTCTTAATTCTCATATACGCATCGTTCGAGCAGGAGCTGTATTAAGTTCATTGTGAATAGTCCAAGTATTCAACAGTCGTTCCAAGTTAATATTATATTTCACTGAGAATTTCCAAACCATTGGAAAAGGCCCAAGGCCCGCCCGTGCTGAAAGAAGGTTACAAAACATTAGGTTCTATACGAAACCGGCTTTGGTGACAGCTCGTGTTCAATTCCTGATTAAATGATTAGGCAAACTAGTATTTCCGAAGCTGTGTTGAGAAGGAACCGGATAAACGCATCGAGCGTGTCTGTTAAGCGCCCGCGTCTAATGAACGCGACGCTGTGTGCAACCATATTGTGGAATTAGAACGGACATTCATGATAACTTCTCGCAATCTGGATCAGTTTCTAGTGGATGAAAATCAATCGTTCAAAAATTACGCCCAATCAGTTGTGAATAATTAAGTTGTTCGTAAACCCCAAAATCGTTTTTCAAACGGATCGAAGGGTCGAAACCGGTGACTGAGTTCCCGTCAAACTCTGAAAGTTGCGTACACAATCTATGTGACATCAAATTAAACAAAACTGTTCGTTAGATCTTATCCTTGTTGCCTGAGCAACCAGAACAAACAACCAGATATGGCGCACTGGCTTTAAGAAAATTTGTGCTCAACTGTCAAGTAAGTTCCCATCCTCACAGCTGGAGCTACAGAATTTGAAATCCGCCTTTATAAGTACATCTTATCCATATCATACAATAAGCCGTCAACAAAAGGACTGTTGAGGACGTATCACACGCAAAGGTTAATGGAACTAAAACATAGTTTTGAATTCATCATATGAAAACCACACAAAGGAACATGTACAGTGCTTCTTAACAGACCCGACTATATTGCGAAAGTGAATAACATTTTGAATGGCACATTGAAAGTCACGAAAATTATCATAGAAAAAGATCAAACACAACGAATAGAGAAGTCCCTGTCCAAATTTCTGTGACGTTTGATGCGAAGACACATAATAGGCATAGTCACTTTTGAACGGATACTGGTGTGTCGGTGTGCAGACCTCTGGATTATCCTCGGTAAGTGATCCCTCGATCGTCCAATCCCAACGGAAAGTAACCACGGACCAGTGCAGAAACTGTGTTCAATTGTAACCAAAAATGAACACATTACATAGCATGAGGCAAGTAATGCAGGGACACAAATGGCGTTGTCATTGATTGCCCAGCGTGGTGCGCAGATGTAATTCGTTAAGTCGGATCAGAGTACGTCATAAGCCTGATTGGTTGGCGGGTTGGTAAGAAGGGTGGGCAGTAGGTTGTCTATCAGTGGTCGATGTGGACAGTGACGTGTGATAGACTGATCGGTTCATGGGCATACTCGTCACGACCGCACCACTATGCGGGATATACGGGCCTTGTCACTGGCTCGTAATCACCTAGCACCCTGTCCGTGGGTTGGGAGAATGTGGACTGCAGCCTTGCTGATGACGCATTTTCAAGGAGATTTCCGACCCTCTGGCAGATACGCTCTACGGGGACAACGATTGTCAGTTTGTATTTACTGTTGGAACGCATAAGAGTGGAATCTCCTCAGGACATACCCTCGACGCGTGCACTTCACTATACATTGCTGAGGTTAAGTAGCCGACAATATTGCAAGAACCGGCAAGACAGGCCATATCACGCATAGCCCCAAATACACATATGAACTCATATTGTGCCTGAAATGGCTAAATGTAAAAAGGGGAAGGAAGTTCCGGTCAGACGTCAGTTCACTTTCGACAGCGTCCCATTAGGTGATAACATCGATTGCTTATGTGACTTTAATAATAACAGCACAATTGGGACTTCCCCCCCCCCTTGAACGATATGAGAAAACCACTGTTTTCTGCACATACAACATTCAGTTCAAGTTTTACAATCAGATCTACCGCAAAAAGTACGGGGTAGCAATGGGATGACCAATTGGACCACTGTTTGCGGAGTCTTCATGACAAACTTAGAAAAAAGCTCACTTGAACCTTCAATCGAGAACTGTTTCGTATACAAATGCTATGTGCATGATTTTTTATGTGTGGCCATTTCAGCAAACCAATTTAGTCAACTACTAAACAGGTTTATCTCAGCTCATACAAACTTACATTCCACAATGGAAAAAGAGTCAGACAATAGAATCACTTTCCTTGACGTTCGGATAAGTCGCCGTGAAGACGGCTCAGTCTGCCGGTTAGTGCACAGAAAGGAAACGTGGAGTGGGTTTTACGCTCACTTCGACAGATGTGTGCCTCTAAAGATTACAAAAACTTAGTACACGCCACACGAATAGAGCAAGAAAAGTTTGCTCGAAAGACACCGTTGAAGAAGAACTTCAAAAGGTATGAAAAACCCACACCCAAAAAGGCCACCCGGATTGGTTATATGAGATGATAAGAATAAAAGTGGAATTTTCAAGGACGTTTTGTGGGGGAAAAGGAAGCCAGTATACATCTCTTTGCCATTGAAGGGTGATACGTTGGCGGAGATTGTGGATAGAAGATTTTTAGGGGTAATCAACAAACTTTCTAAGCAGCTAAGCTCCGGGTTTGTTCGAATCCCGGCTAGTAGTGCTTTTTCAGTTGAGAGACAGAGTCCCTGATTCTGCAGCTTGATTCAGTGTTTATTCACTTACCTGTCTTTGTGGAACAAAGTTCATCTGTCGCTTGTCTAAACGCTTGTCTGAACACATCCGCGAAAACCACCATGTACGGTTAAACGCTGGAGCAGTAAATTCACTAAAGAGAGCTGTTCTTTCAAACCTTGCTTAGATTATTCACACAGTAAACGTGACTGTGGCTTTCGGAACCCTGTTTAGGGTTCGGGGTCGACAATCAAGACCCGTTGAATGTCGCGTACTAGCCACAGCTGAAGCTGTCGGCATCAACCTAAACAACCTTCACCCTGTGTGCTCAAGAACAATTCGCGCGTTCTTAAGCTGCCCCGGCCCACAAACCACCCCACAACAGACCATATACCAGATGAAAACTGAAGCAATTAGGATCCTCCTAAGTTTAGTCAGGATCTACTACCCTACTGAGTCTATATCCCTGGGTCCCCGATTTGTAACACGATAACGAATATTCCGGTCTTTATTTTCTGCGCTGTCCCGATTTTCGGAAGCTTACTGCTCATTGTTCTTGGTTTCTCACCTGGCTGTCAGTCTTTTATTTGCTGTATATTTGTGCTTATTATATTACTTAGAACCACGAATCATCGATAAACACGGTTATTCAATTGGAATTTGTTCTGCTGTCCGTAATCGTGTTCAGCCCATATAGTGCGCGTAGCTAGTGAGACCAAGTTACTGCTAGATTCACAGCCCTAGATATCGTAAAAGTCGCACCAATGGAAGTAGAATTGATGGTTTGATGGTGGGAAGGGCTCCAAAAATTCAACGGCACGTGATGAGAACTTGCGTCTGACCCAGAGAAATTGTCTAATGCAGACCTTTCACTATCAGATAAACGTCTTGACTTGAGTCTCAGTACTGAAGTTCATAATAATCCAAAAACTGAAAATTACCTACATCACCTGCCAGATTTTATTGAAAACACACAAATGCATAGATAAAATATCTAAAAATGGTCACATTTTGGCTGAATCCTTAGTGGTTCAGTTATGTTTTATGTGCTTTTATCTAGGTATATATCGAAAGCTCAACCACGTACACTATTTTGGTTTCAAATCATATTCCCAATTCATCTGGAAAGAAATGTCCATGCAAAACCTTCAAAGGACACGCGATATTGTCTCAGCTATAAACAGAATAATGTCCATATAGTTGCACCCAGTTAACAATAACGCTTCTTTAAACAGACTCTGATCCAATGAGTGGTCTCTTGCGTAATAAAGAGGATAGAATTTGTATTTCGCAACTCGCAGTCTGGTTGGTGTTCAACACTGCGCTAATGCGTGAAAAGCTGCTCAGTTGACAACCCTTGCTTCTTTCGAAACACATATATATTCAGAGTTTGCATGTAAAAGTTTCGCGGCCACTTTATCTCAGAGGTGATGCGGCGAGTAATACAAAGAACACATCTGTTATGATTAGCAAAGTTCATCACTATACTTACCTTATCCCATTCTGTCGTCATCCCGTTATGATTATAATTTTTCAGAATACTAGGACGAGATCCGGTAATCACGAGTCTTGCTCCTTCATAGTTTATCACCCGGTTCTTGAACTCAAAATCTGACAGAACTAATCGTGCGCTACTTTTGCTCATGAGATACTGTTTTACCAATAACTGTCAATAAGACGTGGAATCGACTTCGTGTAATGACATTAGAAAACGCCTTCAAATGTAATACACATCCACACTCTTGTAGAAATCGAGAGCAAATTTGTGTACAATTCATTTCCGCAAATGTTTCCAGGCTCAATTTTACTCCTATATTTTTGCATATATTTCAGTTTGCTCTTTGTGATCCTGGAATACGAAACGTAATTACTCTCTCGTATTCTTTGAAAATCTCTTAATGACGGTTTTAGATAAACGTTCTCACAGGATTGTAGGTATTGAGGCTCGTGAGCTTTACAAGAACGCATAAATGACCAGGAAATATAGGCCGAATTTCGTGTACAATTCTACTGGGTGCAACATCAAATCCTCGTTCACTTCGTATCGGTTGTCCAGCTTTACATTATATCTTCTCTCGATCATCTGTACGAAAAATTCAAATAGAATATTGCTGACGTACCTAGTATTTATTGCTAGCATCACTCTACGGCAGAATCTGGGTTAACTGATTACCCAACTGATATGTAAAGTGACACCCGTATTGCATAACTCAGCATCCAACATGATAGTTTTGATATTCGAGTTAGGTTGCTGCTTAGACGTAGGAATCAATGAAATGGCAATGATTGGTACCATGGAATTAGATCCGGCAGATTTTCGTAAATTCAGAAGACCAGTATGAATAAACACGATCGGACCGCGAAATCGTGAGTGACAATAGTTGAAGTACAAGTGAAGTAGTTCTTTTTAAACCGTGATTTTTTCGGGTTTCTCATGAGAAGGGCTTACCATCAGTGAGTACCTAATTTCCTTCCACGCGTGAAAAGTTAAAAAGGTTCCAACAAGAGCATTATATTCACTAAAGCCGTTAAATAGGTCTGCTGACCATGTTGGATATTTCTGGGAGAATGCAATGTAACTGCGGTAGCTGTTTACACGATCGTCGGTGGTTAGCTCAACCTTGCACGCAGTACCTGCTATCCGGTTATTGAGAGAGTTTCCGATGCAGTTACAGAGAATGGAGCATGATACAGCTCCTCTTCCTCCATTTCAAAACCAACTTGGTTGGTGTTCTTTAATGCGTCTAGATAAATGCCTTGTAGTTTGACCCACACAAGCGGCACCACAAGCGAACTTGAATTGCTAAATAATCATCGAAGAGTTCAGCGAATATAATTCATCCTTGTTCTCGCATTTTATGATGGTCGATATCGAGAATAGGCATCTGAGCTTGACAGTGTTGAAGGTGATTTTGTATGTGGCAGATAAAACCCTGCTTACTCTATCGACAGCCGCGTCTTCTACCATTAAAATGCGCGAACAGGGACGACCAGGTATGGCAGGATACTCGTATTTTGCCGATCAAACCAATCAAGTCATGAAGCACTTATAATCGTTTATGTAGGCCCCTTTGCAGACAGTGTGGCACCAAGACTGCTTTTTCCACAGCTTGAGAGCTTCGTCTGCGTTCTGGTCAGTTGCTCGTGGCCGATGGCTAGCTTCTCTTGGGAATCATTTCCGTTCGGTTGTTTCGATTGTTTCAGTTGACAGCTCAATCGGCAGCCCCTCACCTGGGCTATCATGCTGGTTGCCAGAGATCCCGCTCCTTCCGATCTGGTTGGCCGTATGCCTCATTTATCCTGCTTCGGGACGCCTCCGACATATTCCCCGCATGCTCTTCTGTCGGAGGCCCTGAGGTGAAGTGTAATGCATAAAATAATCCTTGACGGCCTCGTTGGCATTGGAATCATCCAGTTTGCTCCAAATCATTCATACATAAGTTCATTTTCACGTGTTCGTAGTAAAAGCTTATCACGAAAATGTATGCTCACGTTATAGGGTAGAAGGCTCTGTCGGTTGATTTCTCTTCCACTTATTAGTTGCACAGTGCAAATTTGATGGCCTGGTACGTTTTTTCTTTTGTCAGTCTCGATGACGTGGTTATTTCATGGAGTGCAGTCGCCTCTCAGTAGATAATCGTGATTTGATCGATGCAATGAATTTTGCACGTCTCCCGAATTTGACCAATCGGTTTTCTGTAGTTTTGGAATGCACTAATGTATTTTCCTATTCTGCATTCGTTGACACCTAATTGGCAGAATTCTGGACAAGTTTGTCAGTTTCTTCCTCCCCGAATAAAATATCATATCATTCGAATACTCAGCTGAGGCCACCTCAATTAACAACACTTACAAACGGATAACTGTTTCTCTCGAATCTCCACTAAGTCACACTCAAACCTTACACGTTATGAACATGCACACTTGCTGAGTGACTGAGATTTGTATGATTTACCAGAATCCTACCAGTGATGTCTTTGTGCACGCTCATCTAAAAACTCCATTCTCGATATAAATCAATCGTGTCGGACTCTAATCCAATGGTTGAGTGACCCCTAGAAGACAAAATCTGAGTCTTTACTCAGAGAAGGCGAAGTCGGTGGGCTACGTGTACTATAACAAGATTCATGGGAAAGTACTATTGATTGCATAATACCATTTGTGGGTAGCCCGGCCTCAATGCACAGACCAGTCAAAGCAGATCAAATCTCCTGTCAAATAGGGCAGAAAACGCATGCAGGCATGATCGGGACCATATTCAAACCATGAAGAAAGGGGCGGACAGTTATATGAGACTCTCAGAGAATGATGACCAATTACTGTGCCTGTACATCTGCACGTTCAAGCAGCAAAGCGGTTTTCTAGTCAAGCCTAATCGCACTGTCCGCGGCACTAGGACTGGTTTCGCCAGACTACCCTCAAGATTCTCCCCATTGTGTGTGTATTGTGGTTTGGGAACACAAGCCAACGCACATGCGTGCACCAACAAATACACCCTCCTGCACCCACCACAAGTATGTGTGGACAACTGTAACGGTCTTTCGACATGGTTCACTCGTCACCCTCCGCATGAAATACCTCTGCCCATTTGCACGCTTTTGGTGGTTAGTGACCTTTTAGCAGTATTTTGGCACAAATGCCAGGATTGTTTAGTTGGACCTGAGAAATCCGGGTTTCTCACGTGGAACATTTTCTCAAACAGAAACCCCCAATCTTCAGTTCAGACAACGCACAAGCTGGGCAGTTGTTCGGAGGAATCCCACAGTTACGACACACGTAAGTAATATGCTGTAAGTCCTACGCGTCCTAGTCTTTCAGTTGGCTAATTAGGTAGTGTGAGAGCGCCAGAGTTTGCAGTGATCCGACTCTCGGTCAGAGGTTGCACTTGACCAAATAGTTGATGATGGCTGTTAGCCGGCGTTGTAGCGTCTATCGGACGCGTGAATGTGGATTCAGCCCTCATTGTTGCTGCCTCATCTGTTCTTCCAACAACTGTAACTGGGAAAGTAAGCCGTAGGCGAATATATGTTTTCGGTGATTTCATTCTCAAGCCAATCACAATCACATTTATACGGAATAAAATAAGGAAAGCAAAGGACAAATAAAGTCAAGTAGTCAATCAATCAGTCGGTCAATCGATTGTTTAGCCAACCAATCAATAGGTAAATGGGGACATGATAGGTGTACGTGTTGTCGTCAGAGGGTTGGATCAGCATCACATTGGATAATGACGTCATCGACATTCAGCCGCCGCTAGTGTCCTACATCTGACTGATTTTGACTGATTCGGTTGAACCCTGTTTAGGACACTAGACGACGTAGCCGGATCAGCTTTGTGGCTTGTGCCCAACAGATGAGCTAGAAAGGAGCTTGACTGTGTTCCTCTTCCACCATTTCGAATCCAACGTGGTTGAGGTTCTTTATTGCGTCTAGATAAATGCCTTCTCGTTCGACCCACACTAGTGGCACCACAAGTGCACTTGAATTGATAAATAGTCATCGAAGAGGTCAGCGAAGACAATTCATCCTTGTTCTCGCATTTTATGATGGTTGATGTCGAGAATAAGTATCTGAGCTTGACAGTGTTGAAGGTGGTATCGCATGTGGCAGATAAAACCCTACGTACTCTTTCGACAGCCGCATCCCCTACCATTAAAATGCGCGAACAAGGATGAATTATCTTTGCTGACTTCTTCGATAATTATTTATCAATACTGGTGCACTTGTGGTGCCACTAGTTTGGGTCGAACGACAAGGCATTTATCTAGACGCATTAAAGAACACCAACCAAGTTGGTTTCAAAATGGAGGAAGAGGAGCTGTATCATGCTCCATTCTCTGTAACTGCATCGGAAACTCTCTCAATAACCGGACACCAGGTATTACGTCCAAGGTTGAGCTAACCACCAACGATCGTGTACACAGCCATCGCAGTTACATTGCATTCTTCCAGAAATATCCAACATAGTGAGCAGACCATTTTACTGGCTTTAAGGAATTTAGTGCAAGGAAGCTAACAATTATTTATGACATGTAAATATTGGTTAGTAAGTAAGTCGCGTAATAAACAAAACACAAAATCCATGTTCAACCAGTTGTCAGATTGGTGATCTCGACTTTGCTTAATAAACATTTAGCACTTATCTAAAGCTACATGGACCTTGTTAGGGTAAGCGCCGGTAAGTGAACATTCAAGAGACCAAAGTGAATATATGAGAATAAGCCCCGAACGAATTAGCTATAAACAATGTGCTTGTGGATGGCATACCGCTGATCAGATACTAAATAATTTGCTGTTCGACTCCGAATTTCTATGCAAGGTGCCACTAAATTGACCAAATTGGCCCGTTTATTCACAATGAACGAGTTCAACTTGGTTTGAATACCACTACCAGTTCACTCGACTTCGTAGGTAGCTGAGGTTAAAATAACACCATTGCACGTATAATTTGAAAATTCTGCTTAATTTCATCGTTTTACCGAGCAGATAGTTACACGCGATTCTTCTGTGGTGAATTTACAAAACTAACTACTGCAGTTTTATTCAGTAGGGATATTAGAAATTGGACGCACTAAGGGTGTACGCGTTCGCGAAGAACGTACTTCCAAGTTATCTCACCGAATTGAGTTGCATTCCAGAGTGGCATCTCAGTGTTGAGTTGGAAGTCGTTCGATGGTCACTGATGCCACTCGAGCGACTTACCAAGCGAAATACGAGTTGTTCAAACCCAAAGAAATTTCTGATGACTTTCACTCATAGTAGCAGAAGATGTTTTATGGCCAATGTATTATAAAAGGGACGCCTCCGATATATTCGCCGCCAGTTCTTCTGTCGGAGGCCCTCGGTTGGTTCGTCCGTTCGCCTTGATATTCACTCCGTTCCCTCGCACCAGCATTCCCCGTTACAATAATAGCAAAAATATGTATTATGGCCAATGTGTAATAAAGGCTTCACCAGTGCAGTTTCCATGAGGTAAAGTGCTATGCATAAAATAATCCTTGACGGCCTCGTTGGCATTGGAATCATCCAGTTTGCTCCAAATCATTCATACTTAAATTCATTTTCACGTGTTCGTAGTAAAAGCTTATCACGAAAATGTGTGCTCACGTTATAGGGTAGAAGGCTCTGTCGGTTGATTTCTCTTCCACTTATTAGTTGCACAGTGCAAATTTGATGGCCTGGTACGTTTTTTCTTTTGTCAGTCTCGATGACGTGGTTATTTCATGGAGTGCAGTCGCCTCTCAGTAGATAATCGTGATTTGATCGATGCAATGAATTTTGCACGTCTCCCGAATTTGACCAATCGGTTTTCTGTAGTTTTGGAATGCACTAATGTATTTTCCTATTCTGCATTCGTTGACACCTAATTGGCAGAATTCTGGACAAGTTTGTCAGTTTCTTCCTCCCCGAATAAAATATCATATCATTCGAATACTCAGCTGAGGCCACCTCAATTAACAACACTTACAAACGGATAACTGTTTCTCTCGAATCTCCACTAAGTCACACTCAAACCTTACACGTTATGAACATGCACACTTGCTGAGTGACTGAGATTTGTATGATTTACCAGAATCCTACCAGTGATGTCTTTGTGCACGCTCATCTAAAAACTCCATTCTCGATATAAATCAATCGTGTCGGACTCTAATCCAATGGTTGAGTGACCCCTAGAAGACAAAATCTGAGTCTTTACTCAGAGAAGGCGAAGTCGGTGGGCTACGTGTACTATAACAAGATTCATGGGAAAGTACTATTGATTGCATAATACCATTTGTGGGTAGCCCGGCCTCAATGCACAGACCAGTCAAAGCAGATCAAATCTCCTGTCAAATAGGGCAGAAAACGCATGCAGGCATGATCGGGACCATATTCAAACCATGAAGAAAGGGGCGGACAGTTATATGAGACTCTCAGAGAATGATGACCAATTACGATCAGCGGTCGGATGGCAGTTCAATTTGAAGGATACAAAGAGGGATTGGGATGAAGGAGTGCAAAGATGGCGCGGACAAACGAACAACGGAAACATTGATTGAGCTAGCGGTACAGTAGGTAGACTTCATAGTTACGAAGATACGGACATAATACGATAACGATAAGCTCAGGAAAACAATGTGAATTTAACCAACACAGTAAGTTAAGGCTTCACGAACGGATCAATCACGAGTAAAGGTGCATAGGTCTGAATAGGCTGTCATGGAAACAGGTGCATGGGTGTGTTTGTCTAGGCAGACATGCACAGTAGAGCAGTTAATGATAATGCCAGCTGAATACCGGGGCTCATTGGTAAGCTAACTGGACAACGTAAATGGATAGACTAATCGGAGGTGGAGACATTGGGGGACACCATGAGAAAGAAAGGTTGTGTAGTCGATAGGAACACTTGGGAACCAGGTTCAACTTATGAGCGACATGATCAGATAATGTTAACATATGGACGGATTACGGATATGGGTCCAAGAGACAGATTACCTCGGATTACTACAAAGCATGTTTGACATTGCATACAGGAGAACAACTAAGAGTCTGACAAAGGAAGACGAGATGTCTTGCTTCATACGGATGGCATTGTGAAGAGAAAGATATGGAAAGAATTTTGAACACCAAATTTGGAATACAACTTGTTTTACCATTGTTTCTGTTTCAGGAAAATAAGTACGTGAGCGTTTAGAGACAAAACCCGTTCTGTCATATCAGGGCATCATGACTGATCGAATACTAGCTGGTCAACTGTGTGCAAAAAATGTTTATACACACTAGAGTAATCAAATTTTGCACCTCGCTATTCAGGATTTTGTTAGTAGGCAAAATGAAGCAATACTACAAAGCAACAACTAAAGGCAGTTACAGAAGAGCACGCAAAAATTGGATGATAGAGAAGGAAATTAGAGGACTTGACCGGGATAGATTGCCATATAATGGCTCTAAGCTCCACGCTTACCTGAAATGAGGAACACATAGTTGATATATTCCTTCTAACTATTTGGGGAACTGTTGAACATGAAGTGTGGTAAGGTCAGTGATCTAGACGGGGTTTCATCAAGTGTGAAAACTGAATTTTCTCTCATTTCGTCCTCAGAGTTGTGATTTTCATGCAATCAACTTTCTTCGAGTGAAAATACCTGGATAGTGCAGTCGTGGGCTCCACTATGTGAGGGCATGTTTGCTGTCTTGAAGATATATCATGCCATCTAATACCCTGGACTTGTGTTTTCAAAGAATTCTATTGCACTAAACGTCCTCTGGGATAAGAAGAACTGGTCCGGTCACTTGACTATGGTCACTTGAGTGACCCATTTATTGCCAATTTATGAAATGTGCTTCTTGTTTCCATTCTATAGGATATGTAGAGCCGCTAGTATTGGTAGTCGGTTAAATAATGATGCATTAAAATGTGTAACGAGAAACAAATTACTAGATTAGGTGCAGATGGTAGCACGACAACTGCCGGAGGCCATTTACGTGATATCTTCACCAACCCAGAATGAACGAGAAGGCGATCTCGAGAGACACTGATTAGCTTGCTTTAGAGTGTGCGCAAGTGCAACGGTCAAATGGCTACCGCGCTTGGCAGTCAGTGTTCAGTTAAACAATGAACGTGCTAGAGGCGCGAACGAAGATGACTGTCACCACTATGTGGTTGATGTCACTAGGTCCCAATACTTTCAACGACAGAAGTTCTTCAGGGCATTGTTCTACCATTGTTTCGATACTACATATACCATTTTTTTAAAGTCTACTTCGGGACCTCAACAAATAACTTACTGACCGATCTGCTTTCTTTCGTCATTTAGTTATAATTCTTACATGTTCGAACTTACATGTTCGAATCATTTGTACAATATGTTAACCTTTCAAGTGGTTCACCGCTAGGCACTTCTCATCATTCCTGAAAGGAATCTAGGGAAAAATACGTGATTCACAATGTTCACCTAATCGGACAGATAGTTCGTGACATCTTACCTAGAGACTTTTTTGGACTGAGTCTATAATCTGTGACTGGACACAAAATAATTTTTACAGAGCAACAGAGAAATGACTAATTGCCGTCCAGGTACTGGTAAAGAGACTGATACTACAAAGGAATGCCTACAAAAACTAAACGAGGATCATGAAACAACAGTTATGAGAGATCTATTGAGAGGGATGTATTGTCCGTTGAGAAGATAATGTTTTAGTACTACGTATTTTTCATATGTAGACGATAATGTGGATGATCAAACCGATCAAAATCTGTGGACCAATTGTCTCACGTGATCTGCGGTCGCACTTTTGTCTCTGGCTGATTTAGAGCTGAATGGGAGGGAAAACTGATTTTTATTACACATAAAATGATAAGAATAGGTGCGGACAGTACGCCTTTTAGCACTGTCTTTTAACTCCTTGTTATCAAACGTTTTACCTGTGTATCTTCATCCCGTGCTATTACTGTTATGATCGAGTAAAAATCGAAGTAAAATTTTCATTCAGAAACCCAAGCGATAACGTGGTTCACTAGAACTGCTTGCTCCTAACATCAATAGATTACTATTCGTTCACTTCCTTAAGCTCAATCAAATTTAGCATAACATTTGGGTTTGCCACGCAAATCAATGTGCATACCTGTCAGGAAACTGGTTAGTTTAGGTCGGGAGGTACCACTGGAGCGTGTTATAACTTTATTGAACCTTTGCAAAATGGCCATCTTTCACTAGAAGACCGAAAGAAGTATTGGGAGAAGAGGAAAGTCAAACGGATTCCACCGACTTGTCCAACATTCTCCAAATTCACCTGATTTACTTCACCATAATGATCGACGAAATGCTCAATTATGAGGTCACACAAACTATGACCAAACGTGTGAATGACCGTGCACATACTAACTGCAGTGCATTCTGACGGAAGAAACTGAAGCAATTTACATCCATCGCTATTCGGCAGCTCGAATGAGATCATCACAATCTGAAGACCAAACACCATAAATATTTAACCCGTAGTCGAATTATTTGTTGGTTTGACTAATTAATATTATACCAATTAACAGGGACTATATCAAACTGGCTAACCTGTAACACGGACGGAAAATATATGCTTCATTACCTAATTTTCCTAGGCGTAGTCAATATTTTTTCAATTGTGGTTGGCGAGGGTCAATTGCTGGAGGCGGACTAACGGTCTAGGCCGTTTAGAACATATCGGGCTTCCAAGGTGGATAACATAACGACGAGATTCATCCACTCAGTGTTATGACTACGTGACATGAATAATGGAGCTTGTATTTGCAAAACTTAGCAGTTAAAACGACACTGTTATCCATAACTTGCAACCCGATTTTCAATTCTACTTTTTGTTTCGATCTTCGTGTCAGGCTGTTGCCGAGAAGTAGAAATCAGTGAACCCTCGCAGCCGATGATCTGGTAATGACAGTTACAATGAAAAACATCGCCTAAATTACCTCAAGTTCAGGAGGCACACGTGAATATCCCCAATTAAACTGCGACAATTAAGCGATAAAAGCTGTACAGCTTGCTGAAATGCTTCCGAGCGATTACTGCTTAAGTTATGTTTTTTCTAGAATTTTCCAGTTAAGAATCGACATACATGAAGAGTTTATTCAAACTGCCCTTGTCCACATTGGTTGATATAGCACTGATAAACAAATAATTTTGAACCTTCTTTGACAGATCTCGTTATCAGTCATTTTCGGCTGAAGCTGACAATCAAATGCGTTTTTTCGCCGGATGTTAAAATCTAACCGTCTGGACCACTAACCTTATCACACTTCATGTTAAGCAGTACCCCAAATAGTTAGAAGGAATGTATCAATTATGAGCTCTTCGATCGAGGTCAATGCGGATTTCAGAGCCTTTACATGACGATAAATCGTGGTTAAGTCCTCTAATTTCCTTTTCTATCATCTAATTTTCTCGTGATCAATGGTTACTGACTTCATTATTTACTTTGTGCTATTTCCTCCATTTTGCTTACTGACAACGTTCCGAGTAGTGAGGTACGAAATTCGATCGTCCCAAGGTGTATAAACATTTTGTCCACGCAGTGCAGCTGATGGAGAATCCAGTATTCTTTCTGAATATTTTAAGCACTGAGATGTTTCCGCAAATTGAGGAACAATATGAAAACAAATAGCGTTCCTATTTGCAGAGTTGACTTCGTTCAAGTAAATTTGGAGAATGTTGGATAAGTTGGATAAGATTCTACGTGACTTTATTTCACCGAACCGAAATGAACTCCAACTAACGCTCCTAGAAGATGGCTTAATCGTGAGATGTAAACGTGGCAAAGTTTAGTATTTATGCTTATGAACCTGACAGGAGCACCGTTCAATCAGTCAGAAGCAAAACTACTTCAACAGTGGGATGACTGAGAAGCACGATCGGTTGGTGAGTTCTGGTCGTCAATTATATTGACATCTTCACTGAAATAACTAGCTGGTTCATCGGTACCTATGCACGGAGAGGTAGCTTTGTCTAAGCTGTCATCACAAGCTCACCTTAATTCCTTCGAAAGAAAAACAGTTCACTTGTTGTCCTCTAATCATAACCACAATAAATCCTTTAGGGTGCCAGGTAAAAAGAGACCTCACTTCTATTTTAACCACATCCGTAATTGTTACTTTGTCTTGTCAATCCATATCGGTACTTCGCACAAGCGAAAAATCTCCCACTGAACTTTGCATGCAATCATCGATCCCCCTTAGCGGTGCAGTTGCCTTCCGTCAATGTTTGTTAACTGTGCCCAAACATCTGCGCGTTCAAGCAGCAAAATGGTTTTCTAGTCACGCCTAATCGCGCTGTCCGCGGCACTAAGACTAGTCTCACCCGACAATCCTCAAGATTCTCCTCAATGTGTGTGTATTTTGGTTTGCGTACACAAGCTAACGCACATGCATGCATCAACAAACATACCCTCTTGCACCCACCACAAATATGTGTGAGGACAACTGTCACCGTATTTCGACATGGTTCTCTCCTCACCTGCCACACGAAATATCTCTATCCACTTGCACACTTTGGATGGTTAGTGAACTTTTAGCAATATTTTGGAACAAATGCTGGCATTGTTTAATTCTATCTGAGAAATCCGGATTTCTCACGTGGAAAATTTTCTCCAACTGAAACCCCCAACATCAGTCCAGACAACGCACAAGCAGGACGGTTGTTCGGAGACAACCCACAGTTAGGGAACATGTAGGTATTATGTTGTAAGTCCTGCACGTCCTAGTCTTTCAGGTGGCTAAGTAGGTAGTGTGAGAGTGCCAGATGTTGCAGAGATCCGAGGTTCGGTCACAGGTTGCACTTGATCAAATAGTTATGGACGTTTGTTAGCCGGTGGTGTAGCGTCCATCAGACGCGTGAATGTGGATTCATCCCTCGGAAAGCAAGGCGTAGACGAATATCTGTTTTCAGTGGTTTCATTCTCAAGCCAATTACAACCAAATTTATATGGAATAAAATTAGGAAAGCAAAGGACAAATTTAGTCAGTCAGTCGATTTGTTAGCTGGCTAATCAATAGGTAAACAGGGGACATGATAAAATCACGTGTCCTCGTCAGGGTATTGGATCGGTATCAGATCCGATAATGACATCATAGACCTTCGGCCGCCGCTATTGTCCTACATCTGACTGATTTTGACTCATTCTTTTGGATCCTGCATAGGACACTGAATGACGCAGCTGGATCAGCTTTGTGGCTTGTGCCCAACAGATGAGCGAGAGAGGAGCTTGACTCTGCTTCTTTTCCTCCATTTCGAAGTCAATGTGGTTTGGGTTGTTTATTGCGTTTAGATAAAGGCATTGTCGTTCGACCCACCCAAGTGGCACCACAGGTGAACTTGAGTTGATAAATAATTATCGAAGAGGTCAGAAAAGATAACTTATCCGTGTTCACGCATTTTGTGATGGTCGATGTCGAGAATAAGCATCTGAGCTTGACAGTGCCGAAGAAGACTTTACACGTGGCAGATAAGACCCTGCCTACTCTCTGGGCAGCCGTGTCCCCTGCCATAAAATGCGAGAAAAAGTATTATTTATCTTCGGTGATTATTTATCACTCCAAGTGCACCTGTGGTACCACTCGTGTGGGTCGAACGATAAGGCATTCATCTAGAGGCATTAAAGAACTCCAACCACGTTGACTTCAACATGGAGAAAGAGGAGCTGTATCATGCTCCATTCTCTGTAACTGTATCGGAAACTCTCTCAATAACCGGACAACAAGTATTATGTCCAAGGTTGATCAAACCACCGACCATCGTGTACGCAGCTATCGCAGTAACATTGCATTCTTCCAGAAATATCCAACATGGTGATCGTACCTATTCAACTGCTTTAGTGAATTTAGTGCGAGGAAGTTAACAAGCGATTATGATATGCAAATAATATATAGTTAGTGTGCCGCGTATTGGACAAAATACAATAACCAGGTTCAACCCATTGTCAGACTGGTGATCTCGATTATACTAAATAAACAGTTAGCACTTATCTAAAGCTACATGAACCTTGTTAGAGTAAGCGCTGGTAAGTGGACAATCAGGTGACCGAAGTGAATATACGCGATTTAACCTTGAACGGAGCAGCGATAAACAGTGTGCTTATGGATGGCATACCGCTGATCAGATACTACACAAATTGCTATTTGACTTGGATTTTCTATGCAAGAGACCACTAAATTGAACAAAATGGCCCGTTTATTCAAAATGAACGAGTTCAAGTTGGTTTGAATACCACACTCGGTTCAGTCGACATCGTAGGTAGCTTCATCCGATCACACTGAGGTTAAAATAACACCATTGCATGTATGATATGCAATTTATCTTGATTTTCCTCGTTTTACCAAGCGGATAGTTCCAAGCAATTTTTCTGGCGGGAATTCATAAAACTGGAAAATGTAACTATGCCTGATTTTTTCAGTAGTGATGTTAGAAATTCGAAGCACCAAAGGTGTACGCGTTCGCGAAGAACACTTTGCACACGTAGGTTCACGTACTTCCAGGTTATCTCGCCGAATAAATTTGCATTCAATCGTGACATCTCAGTGTTGAGGTGGATGTCGTTTGATAGCCACTGATACCATTCTAGCGACTTACCAAGCAAAATAAGAGTTGTTCAACCCCAACGTATTTCTGTTGGCTTTCACTCACATTGTAACAAGGACTACCACGCACGACAGGATACTTGTATTTCACCGGCCAAACAAGCCAAGTCATGAAACACAGACAATCGTTTTTACAGGCCTCTTTTCAGACTTCGCGGCCCTAAGATTACTATGTCAAGATCCATGGTCATGTACTAGTGAATATATAATACCATTTGTGGGTAGCCCGGCCTCGATTCCCAGACTAGTCAGTGCAGATCAAATCTCCCGTTAAACAGAATAGAATGTGCATGCATGTAGGGTCGGGACGAGAGTCAAACAATGATGAGAGGGCGGGCAGTTTTACGGGACGGTTAGAGAATGATGACCAATTACAATCAGCGTTCGGATAGTAGTTCAATTAAAAATGACTCAAAGAGGGAATGGGATGAAGGAGAACAACGGAAACACTCGGTGAGCTAGCGGCACGGTAGGTATACTTCAGAGTTGCGAAGGCATGAACATAATACGATAACGAAGAACTGAGGAAAACAATGGGGAGGTAACCAACACGGTAAGTTAGAGCTTCACGAACGGGTCAATCACGAGTAAAGGCGCATAGGTTTGAATAGGCTCTCATGGTAACAGGTGCATGGGTGTGTTTGTCTAGACAGAAATGCACAGAAGAGCAGTTGATGATTATGTAAGCTGAATAACGGGGCTCAGTGGTCAGCTAACGCAACAAGGTAAATAAATAGACAACTCGAACGTGGAGACATTGGGGGACACCATGGGAAAGGAAGATTGTGTATTCGTTAGGATCACTTGGGAACCAGGTTTAACTAATGAGCGACCCGATCAGATAATGTTATCATTTGGTCCGATAACGGATATGAGTCCAAGAGATAGATGACCCTGGATTACAGGACAGCATGTATGATGTTGCATACAGGAGAACAACTAAGAGTGTGATATAGGAAGAGATGTCTTGCTTGAAATGGGTGACATTGTGCAGACAAGTATGTGGACAGAATTTCGAACGCCAAAGTTGAAATACAACCTATTTACCAGTTATTTCTGTCTTAGAAAAACATGCACGTGAGCGTTTAGAGACAAAACTCGTTCTTTCATATCAGGGCATGATCACTGATTGCCTGCTGGCTAGTGAACTACGTGAGCAACATGTTGATACGCCCTGCAACGATCGAATTTCGTACCTTACTACTCGGAACGTTGTCAGTAAGCAAAGTGGAGCAAACAGCACGAGGTAGATAATAAAGTCAGTTACAAAAGGGCACTCGAAAATTAGATGATAGAGAAGGAAATTAGCGGACTTGACCATGAATTATCGTCATATAATGGCTCTAAAATCCACACTAAGCTCGATCGAAGAGCTCATAGGTGATACATTCCTTCTAACTATATGAGGTACTGCTGAAAATGAAGTGTGATAAGATCAGTGGTCCAGACGGGGTTTCGTCAAGAGTGAAAACTGAATTTGTTCTCATTTTGTTCTCAGCATTTTCGTGTTTATGCACTGAACTTTTTTGGATGTAAATACCTGTTGAATTCTACCGTCGGACCAATAATGCTAGGGCATGTTTGCTGTCTGGAATATATATCATGCCATCTAATACCCTGGACTTGTATGTTCAAAGAAATCTATTACACTAAATTCATCTGAGATAAGAAAATCTGGTCCGGTCAGTTGACTATGGTTAATTGAGTGCCCCATGTGTTTTCAGTTTATGTTATGCGCCTCTTGATTCCATTCTATAAGATATGTAAAACCTCTAGTATTGGTAGTCGGGACAGCAAACATACATCCAATTTTGTAACGAGAAACAAATTACTAGATATATTAGGTGCAGGTGGTAGCCCGCCGCCTACCGAAGGTCATTTGCGTGATCCCTTTACCAACCATGAATCAATACCGAGCGGTAAGCTTGCTCAACCTTACTTCGTAGTTTCCCTATTAAACACGCTCTTTGGCTCTTCGTACTACGTGGACCACCTGCACGTTACTGTAATGCTCTGTACGGTACGAATATGCTAACCAGGATGGTAGACTCTACGACCCGTGAGAACGAGAAAGCGATCGTGAGAAATACTGATTAGCTTGCTTTTGAGCGTGCACAAGAGCAACGGTCAAATGGCTACCGCGCTTGGAAGTCAGCGTTCAGTTAAACAATAAACGTGCTAGAGGCATGAACGAAGATGACTGTCACCACTATGTGGTCGTGGTCACTAGGTCTCAATACTTTCAACAAAAGATGTTTTTCAGGGCATCTTTCTACCATTGTTTCTATACTACGTATACCATTTTTTAAAGTTTAATTTATGACTTCAATCAATAACTTACTGACCGATCTGTTTTTTCATCATTTATTTGTAATTCACCAACTAAAACTCACATGCTCGAGTCATTTGTGCATTATGTTAGGCTTTCACGTGGTTCACCCCTAGACATTTCTCATCATGCCTAAAAGGAATTTAGTGAAATAAGTGTGATCCACAATGTTCAACAAATCCGATTGATGGTTCTCGCCATCCTACTTAGAGACTTTTGATGGAGTGAGGCCCCCACTCTGTGCACAGAAACGTTTGACCCACAATGTGTGTCTGCCGTGGCGGCAACCAATCAGGTTTACCGAATCGTTTCCTAATTTCGCTTGACACTATCTATTCCATTGTGCTTGCTCTGTGCTCCATTTGAACACGAAGTCGTATGTTTTACGTACGCGTTTGAGAAGATTAAAAGAAATGTTTGTATCTCGCAATTTATGTCTCCTATCTGCTTTGATGAACTGGACCAAGGGACCCAATGTAAGAGATCTGTTGAGGAGGATAAATATTGCCTGCGATGACAGTTTTTCGGCACTACTCATGTTTTAATTGTAGATCATAATGTGGATGATTAAAACTGATCACGATCTGTGGACCAGTTGTCTCACGTGATCTGCGGTCGCGCTTTGTCTCTGGCTGATTTAGAACTGAATGGGCAGGAAAACCGACCTTTATTACGCATAAAATGAAAAGAATAGGTGTGTACAGTACACCTTCTGACACTACCTTTTAACTCCTCGTTATCAAACTTAAAACCTGTGTTTCTTTATCCCGTGCTATTAATGATATGATAGAGTAAAAAATAAAGTAGAGTTTTCATTCAGAAACCCAAGCGATAACGTGGTTCACTAGAACTGCCTGTTTCTACCATCAACAGATTACCACGCGTTCACTGCCTTAAGTTCAATCAAGTTTTAGCATTACCGCTAGGTTTGTCACGCGAATCGATGTGCATACCTGTCAGGAAACTGGTTAGTTTAGGTCGGGAGGTACCACTGGAGCGTGTTATAACTTTATTGAACCCTTGCAAAATGGCCATCTTTCACTAGAAGACCGAAAAGAGTGAAAGGGGAATGGAAAATCGAATGGATTTAGTCGACTTGTCCAAGATTCTCCAAATTCACCTGATATACTTCACCATAAAGATAGGAAAACTGCTCAATTATGAGGGCATACGAACTATGACCAAAGTTACACCATACGCGTGAATGACCGTGCACATGTTAATTGCAATGTATTCTGCCAGAATAAACCAAAGTGATTTCCATCCATCCCTATTTGACAGCTTGAATGAAATTATCTCAATCACTGGACTAAGCACTATAAAGATTCAACCCGTAGTCGAATTATTTGTTGGTTTGACTAATTAATATTATACCAATTAACAGGGACTATATTAAACTGGCTAACCGGTAACACGGACGGAACATATATGTATCATTACCTAATTTTCCTAGGCGTAGTCAATATTTTTTCAATTGTGGTTGGCGAGGGTCAATTGCTGGAGGCGGACTAACGGTCTAGGCCGTTTAGAACATATCGGGCTTCCAAGGTGGATAACATAACGACGAGATTCATCCACTCAGTGTTATGACTACGTGACATGAATAATGGGGCTTGTATTTGCAAAACTTAGCAGTTAAAACGATCCTGTTATCCATAATTTTCTACCCAATTTTCAAGCCTGCTTCTTGGTTCGATCTTCGAGTCAGACTGTTGCCGAGAAGTAGAAATCAGGGAACCCTCGCAGCCGATGATCTGGTAATGACAGTTGCAATGGAAAAAACATTCGCTAAATTCTCTCAAGTTCAGGAGGCACACGTGAATATCCGCAATTAAACTGCTACAATTAAGCTGCTTCCGACAGAATACTACTTGAATTGTGTTTTTTTTCGAATTTGCAATGCGAGACAGTTAAAAAACGACAAACATGAAGAATCTATTTAAACTTCCCTTGTCCATATTGGTTGATATATCACTGATAATTTAAAATGAGTACATCGGCAGCTTTGTGCGACCACTCCTAAAGGTTGCTAGTCATTCACCCAGACTTATCACGCATCCCTTATGAAAAACTCCTCGCAGTCGAATCTACGTTCCGTTGCATAAATGCTGAACCTTGTTGAAATGGAGCATCAGTAGAACCTCATGATCACTGTATTCCTCAGAATAGGTGAACACATATAAAAGTAGCTATGCGATGCAATGACCCAGTTCGGTCCACAAAAGACGAATTAATCATGCAGGCCGATCTCCGAGTTCAGTCAGTAGTTTGTCAACAGTGTTCACAAAGTGGACACCCTGAACGTGTCTTGTTACATCATAACGACAGAGAGTGAAAATATTACTCGTTTTCATTTTCAGTTGATGCCACTGTATTTTCCGATGGGGCTACGAATCAAACTGCTGTCCAAAACAAGCATGCGGATTTTGCTAGTATGGAATATCATTGCTCCATCAAGAATTATATTCACAAATTTTGCCACTGTCTTGTCGATCATCAACGTAATAGACCTAAAGATAGCCTGGCAATGTTCCTCTCATTTCATAAGGAACACATTTGAGGGAATCAAATTTTTCGTTGCCTTCACCGGCTGACTCAGGAAACAGCACTTGTGAGTAGCAGAAGTGCAACGAAGGCCTCAGCTAACTTTAGAAGTAAGAAACGGAAGTTAATTTCAGGATAACATCAGCATCTACTTATTGAAGGCTATATCGCACAGTGCGTTCAAGCCGTGGTTTCAATGCTTTTAAGATTTCTGAGGTGTGCTGAAATATTTGTGAGAAGCAGCGTACTCTTCACTCCCACTTAGTAGGTCACAGTGTCATATATTCGATTCATTCATTTCGTAAATAATGTGCTGAATACAGGTACACTGACGTTGATGAAGAAAATCACATCCGAACTCTGAATCGAAAATATGCAAAGTATTTTGCAGTTATTCTCGCCTAATGCCCTCTTTATCGGTAACATAGTGCAGATCATCCAAATCGTAAGTGATATCTGGACCTGGCGAGCAAGTTGCTGTAAACTCCGCACAAAAATCTTCTCCGTCTCTTTCAGCATCGTTCGTCATTGCGTCAACAGTGCCAATGTATTACTTACACGTCATTCCACATTGAGGCTGATAGCTCTTCACCGAAAAGTTGATAGAAACATTGCATCAATGAACTTTTTCGCAGGTGGTACTCCCTATAAACGAAAGCAACACGAAGGAATATATTCAAAGAATTTATTGTTGGTGAGACTAACTAGAATCTCATAAAATGGAAAACGCGTTTGTACTTTTCGCATTCAAGTTCAATGCCGCGAGCCGGAATCGAACCGGCAACATTCCAATTATCGGATAAATGCTATCACAGTACGGCTAATCGGGTGTGAATAACATATGTGAATATCAAATGATGGGTGAATTACTGCTACAATGATGAATAGCAACTGTCCTGGTTTTAACCGCTGAGTTGGCTTCGCAGGTCACTTCACAGTGGGACGAACAGCCCACCACTGAACGTGATCCAACAAACATTGAAATATTTTCGTAGGACATTATTAGCACGAGAGGCTTGCATCTTATATAATGAAAAATATTTTCCAGAGTGATCCTGTCTCAGACTACTGAAGAAGTAATGAATTGTATTGTGGTGTAAAAAGGATAAAATGAAGAAAAAAGATTTTCTAACCGAAACTGTTTGAGTGAACACTTTTCGCAGACTTATATTCAACGGGAGGCTGAGTAACTCGAAGGCCTCATCAGCCATGAGAATTTGAGCAGTTTTATCTTCTCTGGGAATCAGAACAATCAGCAACATAATATGGGGGCATTATATGGGAAACCGTGAATAGTGAGATAGGTATAATATGATTCGTCAAACAGCTTCAACGTTCAACTCACCATTGGAAATCATGAAAGCACTGTACAGGTGTTTCATCCTTGTTGGGAATGATGAGCAGTGCACATCCACCAAGCCCCCTCGAGGACTCGAACGCAGGATGAACGATTGTAAACCGAACACCTTAACCGCAAGGCTATCCGGGCTGGCTCTCAACGGTTTGCTCAACATCTACATTGCGTGATATAGCAAACTTCCCAAACTGGCTTTGAACGGTAACAACCCGCTTCCCACACAACGATCGACTCCCAGAATGGATGGCTTCTCTATGGGGGCCTAAGTACAACAAAGGCATTCCGTTATGAACAACCTACAGAGCTTGGTTACTATTTGCAAATGGTCAGGATGATATAGGAATCGTCCGCCTAATTACCTTTTGTTTCATAGTCCAAAAAAACCTAGTCCTGCCACAATGAATACTCATTTGACCGGTTTCCTAGAAAAGACGATCCGACCAATCGGTGTGAATCAGTTGTACAATCTGATTGGCCCTCTTTGTGTATTAAAGGATTTTCGCATAGTACTCCATCTGTACACCCAAAAGGCGAACCTCGTAATATGTTTCAAATATATGAATACATCATACCTAAAATCAATTATAAATTTAATCAGATGTTGTAAAGCAGAAAATATCATGATATTTTGGATATATATATTCACATAGGAAGCCCAAAGTTTCCAAAAGCGGAATATTCGTGGACAGAGACGTGGTGTCTAACGAGAGTATAGTCTTTTTCTGAATGTTTAAATCCTGTGTGGTGGATAAGAACTGGAAGTCTTCCTGCAAAATTTACTTGACAAGTCCTGCACGAACTGGTTTCAACGGGTCTCTACTAGTCACTGAACTGTTGCTTGATATGGTGAGTTTATCATGGTTAGAATTGGCTTAGTAGTATACTATTTATTAGGGATTCCGGGTAGACCGTAAAGATATGGAATGATCGAGCCATTTGGTTTCATTTTTTCGAAAACAGCCTTGGTAATAAAGCCACGATCTTTTACTTTTCCCAAACATTCAGCCAGTGTCTTTCCTATCTTCCTGCTTTCCTCTTTTCTTTTGGGGCACGTACAGCATAAAGTTTGGCCTTGACTTAATTTCACACTTTTTCCAAACTACTCTTGCTCGTCCATTAGGACGACACCTTGATGGTTGAGTCGAGGTAAGACCAGTGTGATTATCAAATCGATTCTAAGCCATTTGGTGGATAGTGATCATGCAATCAACCCGGAAAAAGCACTGGAAGACATATAGCAGGTTTTACCTTATCGATCGAAATCAGTCGGAATTCAATCCTTAGCCACGGTAGAAGCATTCGCCTACTAGACCCTGAAATATGTGCACAAAAGCGATTAGTCCAGCATATCGAGCTGTCCCTACCAAAACCGGAAGCCACGAATCGCTGACCGAATCCCGAAAATTCACTTTCGGCTCTCACTTGTGACGGTACAAGTTAAAATCTCACCACGGCATGTACATAATAAGGATATTCTCTCCTTCCACTCCAAACACACATACCACACTTTTACCGTCTCGACAATGGCCTTTATTCCGGCTATTGGCTAACACATCCCAAGGTCACCTCATCCATATAAACTATAAGAACACTTTTAAAATTCATTAAAGACTACAACGGTTTGCTTTACAGCGTCTTGATCTTATTGTGACCATGACCACGGGACTATTCAGATTATTCATTGTATATCATTTTTCAAGGGACACTGTTTGGGGAAAATAAGTTGGCCATCCCTAGTGGTGGTGATACCAAGGTGGTTTGCCGTTCGAAGCGTTTGTATCACATCACTAGACACGACAGTCCCGCTGATTGCTTTTTATCAAATCCCACTTGCTAGTGTTTTTGAACTTCCCGGGAAGAGTTTGTTTGAGCCCATGGCATCTTGTGCTTTCCGATCGGATCATTCACAGCACCACATCAAAGTATAATGCAGCCTCTATGTCAGAGAATTGTTTGATAGCATAAAATCACCATATACGGTAAGGACTACATATTACGCAACACTTCACAAAACCCTGAACGATTATGTTCATTCTGGGATAGAAAAAATAATCTGTCAGAGGTGACGTTGAATGGTTTGGTGGATCATGGTTGCTTCTCCACCAATCCAAATATTTTAATTGCACTTGATGCACCATACATATTGGCCAGTGGATCTAATCTTTGCACCATACGTGTCTTTAGAACACACAGTCACGAACACATTAGCACTGAACACAAAGCAATCAGCTTCAATTGTATTATGGGTCTATGCCGAGTTCTCAGTGGGCTTCAACAAGATTTGTGTATTGCTTCCAGCTTTGTGCGCGTAAATTTTGTCCCGAATCACCATGATGATAGCGCCTCTAATCAAATGGTGTATGTTTCATTGCGCAAACGTTATACAGTAGGTACTAAAAAATTTCTACGTCGTTCGTGTGACGTATAATCAATTTTATCTCCTACCTCGTATTGTACTTGACCAGCATATATCATAGATAATTTGTTTTACTTGTGGACGAATTTCACGAAAAATCAACTCCTTTTTATTTGCAGAAGTTTTCAAATCAAATGGAATGCAATAAACTGCAAGATCTTTTCCAAGGTCACCAGTGAGAATCATCGGGTTGACCGAAATTGATCAAAAGTTCCAAGAGTGTATATTACTTGTATTCCAACCTTAAATTTGACCCCCCATCTTGGTGAATGTGTCCGAGCTTAGCTGATTCAGACATAGTGTACCTTTGAACTTTTGCACTTTTGCTAATACATGACGTAGTCATAGTAATTCTTCATATTGTCAGGATGAAACGGACTTTGCAGGAAACCATATTTGCAAACAGATATGCACCGCATTATTTTCGGTTGTGAAATGGAGGTTGGGAAAAGAATTTATCATAGAAAGACGGGTTGATAGTCTATTCTTTGAGGTTGCACAGACGATGGTTGTGATCATGAGTTTTGAATGCCTTAACGTAAGTGAGTTGTCTGTTTTTCAAGTGCAACAGAAAATGACCTAAAAGAGATTTTGGGCTTGATGCAAAGCATCGTTTTCTTCTGATGTAAGTTTATGAAATAACGTAAGTTATTGGCTTCGTTCGTTATGTCATGATGCCTAAGGGTTATACAATGAATGCATGTAGCACAATCGGAATGTTCCCATCGTTGAGCGTTTACACTGCATATCTTTTTAAATTATGTATACGGTTTGCTTCACCTGAAATTCTGGAAGCGTATTTCGACCCGGCTAACGGGTGCAGTGGATCGGTAGCAAGACTTCAGTTTGTCAGTTCGGTAAGCACATTCTTGTTTAAATTAACAATAAGTTGGAAAATGAAGGAGAGTCCTCATCAAGTCTACCAGCTTTGTTCCTTTCCAAGTAGTTTATTTCCCGGGTAACCTTTTTCTGACGGAGGAATGGTATCTACCTGTATCATTCCATTAGCTGATACCATCGGAGGGACTACTGTGGAACGAGAGTAGCTGATCTGCTCCATAAATTGCTTAGCCTAACGATCAGGAAAATATTTCTAAGAGAAGATAACGTTAATCCGGCAGGTTTTATTGATTATCTCACAAACATCTGACTTCAGTGGACCGGTACTTTTAATCAAAAGGGAAAGTTTGCGACCATTTTAACTCTATGCAGCCTCTCCAGTTCCGTGACACTTTACCACCCCTCTGCCTGTGGTCACGTCTCAAACTTATATTTATTGACGCCTCAGGAATTGTCGTCTCTCGATAATAGTCGCGTTGGTAGCTCCGCGCAAAAAGCAGATCGTCGATCGGGGGTCAGAATCGACTGCACGGAACGGTCGGTTTTATTATTAGCGCAACCGCACTCAAAGCAACAGGCGGGAACCAAGATGAAAGACAATCTTCGACTGATCCTCGACGGTGGTGATCAACTATGATATGGACAGTGTGAGTTCATTGCTGGAAAAACAAAATGACGCCGTGCAATCATCATTTGAATACCACCTGGATTAAACCTCTTTACATGGCATTCACAATCTAGTTGACCACATGCCTTCCAACACTTCCCTCCTGTCGAATTCCCCAAACATCATTTGTTCTTCCAGCACTTGGGTTTTGAATCAGTGCTCTGGCATTTCACAAATGCCATACTCCTTCTTGGTTTGTTCATATATATTCTTGAGTGCGATAGTTCCATTTCATATATCAGCTTGCTTATCGTGCTGTGCTCAAGGTATTGCATTGTACGAAACGCAAATCTAACCAATGCTCGAATATTTCACTGCGCTTACTGTGGGGATTCATTTTTGCTCACTCACCCTTATAATATAATTCAACATAAGGCTATACGGTTGATCGATGATTCTTCCTTAACCTCCAATCTGTAGTCACTGGCCCATCTCCAGGCGACTGATCCATCATTCCTTTTCTCTCGGTACTATTTTGCTTTCCGTTATTCTGATCATTCTTTGAGGGTTGGTCTTACTCTATCCTCTGCCCGGCACTCCCGTACATCAGGCTGCCAGTCATCCTAAATACGTTTTTGTCTTCAGATGTCCTGCCTCGGTCTTCCAATCTTTATTTTTATTCGAACCAAGAAATTTTCAAACACCTTTTTTCCTTAGGTCTTCCCACCCACTCAATGTTTCTTCAAGTGCAGTATCAGCAAGTTGGTTCTGACGTGAGTATTCCCTCAGACTCTACTTCAAATTCCATTGGCTTGGGGGGTTCACTCATCTACCTCCGAACAATTCGATTCAAGTAGGAAGACGCTCCTTTTTATTGTACATATTTCGCTGGGCAGAAACAGTCTATGGTCAAAGCACAGTTAGGCCAGATGTTTGTCGGCGACAGTTCGATCGACTGGGATAACGAAGGGGCAAAACGTATGCCTTTCGGAATCCCCAAGTATTCAAAGTACATCTACAAATCACCAGCGATGACCACAAAGTCTGTCGTGTTCACATAGTGTTGAGAATTGGAGTGCACTAGTTGCATGAAGAAACAACGAACGCATTCACTCAGGGGAGAACGTAGTAAGATAAGCGGCTTTACAATTTGTTCACTGATGCTGAAACGCTTCTGGCACTTTTGAATGAAGTGTCCGTTTCGGCCGCTTTGTGAGAGCAATTGATGTACAGGTACCCAGGCAGATGCCACTGATGAGAATCAGGAAAATTTTCCTTTATAATTGTGCTATTTGTAGATTTGGTATTAATCAACCGTTATGCATATTTAACAGAAAACAGTGGTCGTTTCTGACTGGTTAACTTTATGTGGTGTCCAAACTAAAACTCTTAGGTGGGATTCTCCTCCATAGTTCTGTTCTTGGGTACTCAATTATCGTATGTAATACATCATTACATAGTAACAACACCCTAATGACAGTTCTGAGTCGTCATGAGCATTACATAGCTGGGCGCCTTTCTTATCTGATGAACCACGTGCTACAAAGTGTTCCATATAGAATGAAAGAAATAGTCGTCAAAATATCTATCTCACAGGCTCTCGTATCATCTGGACTACTTACATCTAGATCACAATAGCCTGTGGTACACCAGTCATATTTCAGTTTCCAATAAAACGGATTTTATGTTGTTCCAGACAATCTCGAATGCAGTCTGCATATTCGACTCAAGAGACAAGCAGCCAATACTCTTCGTCCAGGCGATCATTACATGACTAAGAGTGATTTGAGATATCACCACACTGATTTGCAAAATAATCACGTCGATTTGGAGAACTATTAGTTCAATTTGAGGACCGAACACAATAGATGACTTTCGCAATGGTAAAGTGCATTTCATTGGTCTCCGGCCGACCATAGTCCGTTGTGAATTCTTGTTTTCCCACGCTCTTCCCGGGTAAAATGGTACGGACCTCAGTCGTGCGATTTGTCGAGCAAACGGACGGACGTCGATCCGGTGAATCAGTGGATTCATGTGATCTGAGTGTAGTATGCGAATCAGATTGAATGATACACCCTCGCAGAAACCACTATGCACTGCTTGCCTAATGTGCTGACACTGCTAATGCTGTTACTAACACACACTGTCAAACGGTATCCGGGTCAAATCGATACAGTGCTTTCATCAGTGCCCTCAGAAATCTTATGCATGGCCAGGAAACTTGAGGAAGGGCCATATAATGGGATATGGCTTCGAGCTTAGGCAAGTAGCCCGACTGTGGGATTCTGGTTGTCACCGTGATCTGGTTAGTCTATTTCACCGACCTTGATAAAGGGCCCTGTGAAAACACAGTGAAGTCGGTTGTGGTTACTGAGATCGAAAATAGGGCTTGGATCGAGTGGTTCTATTTCAAGTTTCCTGGTCATTGAGGTGTGTAGGCTTTGTTCAGTAGGAAGTATGATTCATACACAAGTTTTCCGGTGGGCTTGAGTTCTGTCTGACTGCATCTGTGTCGTAAACAGCATCCGCCGTGTCAGCGGTATAGGCAAAGAGCGTTCAATTCCGTTCACTGGGATAGAGAAACCTGGAACTCATATCATTAAGAAATTAGTTTGGAAGCGGAAATTATTTACATAAAAAGCGCTTAGCATCGCGAATTTTTGCAATGAAGTCTTATGGTCACCAGTACCTATTTTGGTATGAATCATGCCATAGTAGCAACGTTCGTTCAACCACTGAATTATCAATCATGCACATAGTACTGTCAAGTCGATAGCAAGAAAAGGCATGAGCCAATCATATGAATGACGCACACATTCTTGTACGATATTAACTAATATGTAAACATCTAGACGGAATTTCCTCGGAAGCACAATACTGGTTTTGCTTTTGCTGCCGCCCATCAGGTATGCATATCTTGCAACAGGATAAGTACTGTTAGACAAAGTACTCTACTTAATTACCGCAGGAATAACCACAGTTCTTTATTGCAAACACCGTGTTTCTCTTAAAAGAGGCCTTATCATGATTTTCTGGACAATTTTAATCCAAACCCCACACCAAAACAAGACCTTTCCAAAGATACATGGGCGGAATGTGTTAAAAGGTGAGATCTCATTTCCCAAATGACCCATTTCTCCGGGCTTTAAAGTAATGAGAACTCAACTTTTCACAATCGTCAAACCGTGATAAATGCATCTTCCCCATTCAAGTTTTTCAAGGACTAACATACAATTTACCAATCAGTAACAAGTAGTCTAAAACTTCGTTGCTGCATGATGAACCACTTGTTACTCAAATCCAATCTCCCACTACTGAACTTTTCCCAGAATAACTTGTGGATCGAAGTAAATGAGTATGTCGAAATTCGATTGAAAATAATAGTGAGAAACGTTTATCAAACTTGATCCTCAGGAAAACCTGAATTGAGTGAACAGTTCATGAAATACGAATGACGGTTGCGTTGCCGATTCACTAAGGAGGACCGGGGGAGGGGGGTATTTGGACCAATGGTGTTCATTTGAGGAAGGTCCCAATGATAAGAATGAGATTATGGCAGTTGACTGCCCCAGAAAGGAATTTGCAAGACATGTATTCTGAAGTTCAAAGTTCCATAACGCAGGATTTCAAAAAAGTATAAAATGAAAGCAACCGTCCAAATACAATTAGGAAATTATTAAAACTCACATTACTGTACGTGGCTTTCTACTTGAAATTATTTCGTTTCATGCAAGGAAATGAAACTCTGTCTTTTTGGAGTTTGACGTGCAATAATAAAAACCATCCTTGAATGTAAGCTCTAGAGCGACATTTGGATTGAAAAACGGTATAAAACTGGGTCTCATTTTTGGAGAAACACTATAGTTGATGGATCATATCCGTTCGTTGCTCACCAAAACCACTTCGTAGGAATTTCAGATTGATGGTCATTGAGAAGGGTATGCCAAAAGTTGTAATCTCACAGCATTTGGCTTCTTTTAATACTAACCGACAGCATTGAGGATACTCAGTGCTTCGACTAGGAGAACAGTTTGTCGCATGCTTTTGGTAACTATTTTTCCTAACTCATAGCTAACCCACCAAGAAACCGTGACAGCAGCATGATTCGTAACGATTTCAGGTCAGACAGCTAACTTGAATGGCAACAAAACCAAGCCATATTATTGTAGTTGGTTGCAAGTGAACCGGCATCTTGTTCGGTTTTTTGAAGACGTGCTTGTTCATGAATAGGTTGAAAGGTATAGTCCTTAACCTCAAAGACCTGCGGTACCGTTAGGTAAAGCCGGAAACCAGACTATGAAATTTGTAGTAGCGAAACAAATAAGATCACTCCAGTTCAAATGTGGTACCGAGCTGGATGACAGCAGATTAATTCCTTTCACCAATAATGGTCGAATACACCAACATTTTTCCCAGAATATTCCACCGCTTCTGACTTACTCCGTTTGCTGTAGTTTCATACAGAAAAAAATAATGCAGGAGGCTTCTTTTTTATACGTTAGAGTGAACTGGATAATAGTGGAAAATAAACTCCACCTGAAATGGTACTAGGACTTTCAGATTTCAATGTGAGATGCCAAGGGTTATAATTATTTGGATTCGTCCTTTCCCGTTGATTCTCAGGATACATGAACATGGACAGTATGAACCCTATATTCCAACGATAACATAAACGTCAGCCTAAAACACACGTTCTTTACATGTATCTGTATATTAAACACGTTTCGTGAAGAAATAATTTTTCAGGTTGGGAATTAAAAAAATCTAATCAGTTATTATCCAACACAGCGAAGTCCCAATTTAGTAATGCAATTTACATATTTTCGTCTCTGCATCAGGTCGATGAACCGATAGCTGATTTTATTACGAGACCAGTATCAAAACTCCGTCTGGCGGATAATCGAAGTTTTCTCGTTAGTCTGGAAGGGTCTAACGGAATGCACCGTCGTTTCCATTGCTAGGCCGAAGACACTTTGGTTCCTTAGTTCAGATCACATGACCCCACTGATGCACCGGATCGACGTCCGTCCGGTTACGCAACAAATCACTTCCGCCGTTTGATTGGTTCCGTTCTGCAGTGACGTTTCACTTTCAACTCTGCCCTATTCACGAACGTCAGGTTTCACTATCGGTGATCAGGTTCATTGGCATCTTGGAAACAGACGAACTTTGCATTCTGCACTTTGGTTACGGTCACGCTGTTTAAAACCTCTTGATTCAGTAGCGACTTTTTTTCTGGTTGATTATCACAACAAATGTGACATGATGATGTATAAAATTGGAACCGAAAACATCACAATTCCAGAGCTGTAGATTTTATCCAATAGTATATGAATATAATTAGTATGCTTTGTAAGAGATAGCATTTTATACTTTATAATAATAATAATAATAAATAATGTTCCATTATTTATTGCTTTTGTTGTTTTTTATTTACTTATTACTTTTAAACAGTATGATTTTGCATTGTCATGGATCAAGGATCGGCCTCGTTTTGTCGAAATATATGGTGTTGTATTTCAGTTGAAAAGTACAGATGATAGATCATTCACAAAGTGATCCACGGTTTAAATGGAAATTCATTTTCAATTACGGATTGTTGAAAATATAATTTTCATTTTGATAATGTTTTGTCTAAAATTTTCGAGGAAGTAATTTCCAACTGATGATAGTATAATCTTCTAGCAAACTCATCATTTTCCTTATAAACTTGAGAACCTACCCAAAATCAGTACTCCAGATAAGGCAGTGAAGAGGCGTGAACAAGCGTCGCCTTTTGAAATATTTATGCCGATGAAAAATGAATGTATCCTAGACGACCAGTCTATATGAAAATTAGAGCAAAGTTCAAACTCGACTAAATTTTCCTCAAATTGATAGCAGTATTGTCCGGGATTTTGAAATTATCCTGACAGATCATTTTCTACTTATTGCATTTCCGATATCTGAACTCGCTTTTTTAATCTCTAGAAATGGGTACAACATTCCTCACCATAGTTCTGAGGTGATTTGATGAGTAAAGATGTACCAGCTTGGAACTTAGAAAATCGAAGCTAGTTGGTGGATTACGGATTACTTTTGAAATTATCATATTGGATCCACTAGTAGCATTTTTCGACACTTTTGTATAGCATGTAAAACCATGCTGTATGAATGCTCAACTCGTCAATAAAAACCATGAGAGCGCTGGAGAATTTTTCCAACCTTTATAAGATTTTTTCTACAGTACACATCAACCAAGTCTCCACTGGCACTCGAATACAGTTCACGAAAGAAGTGCGATATAACAAGATACCCAAAATCACTGCGATGGAATGGTACTACTGTCTGTTTAGTTTTATTACCCAATAGTACCGTATCATCAGACAGTTATGTACTCTGTCACCGACGGGTTCGGGATTTTGCTAGTCACTCGATTGGCCTCACTAGTTACCACAGCGAAAATCTATTGCGCTTCTTTATGATCGGTTAATGTAATTTTCTGTGATGGTAGTCACAAATTCGGTACATGATCGAACATGGAACATCGAAACAGCATAAAATACCTTGTTTTGTTAGTTAAGAAAGAAAGCCTATGAGTTGATTTCATGCATAATTCTTCATGCACTGTGTAAAAAACGACTGCAATAAGTCACAGAGGAAGTCAGCAAGGTGATCACATTTGCTGAGTTTAGTGGCCACCCGGGTGGTGTATGTGCCCACGTGTGCTGTAATGAAATATGTGCTCAGTAGATTTGCCAGAAAGAGGCCGAGGCTGACTAAAAACATACTTGTGGGAAAAATAAACCAACGGCAAACTGTCTTTGGTACATGACGGGGTGTGGCCGTTTGTGCATGCTTTAGCTTCGAGCAGTCACAGGAGAGGGCCGGGTACCTGACGGAAACCAAAGGGATAGAAGATA
Source organism: Fasciola hepatica (assembly GCA_948099385.1). Lineage (NCBI taxonomy): Eukaryota > Metazoa > Platyhelminthes > Trematoda > Plagiorchiida > Fasciolidae > Fasciola > Fasciola hepatica. The sequence goes on from CANUEZ040000201.1 coordinate 3,027,236, forward strand.
CCCCAGGGATGCTGGGGTCAATCATCTCAGAGGTGCTACTCCTATCAAATAGTCCATGCTGTTATGATTCCGCTTTTCAAACACGAGGAGCTTTGAATTGCAATACCATTAGATGAAATGGCCAGTAAAACCTCTGTCCATACTTTTCACATGTTTATAGTGACCACGATGGTTCTGACAAAAGGCACATTTTACAAACGCCAATCTTTGTTTATTTCAACTAAGACCTACGCTGACGCACGACTCTGATAATGCAACTTTGATTTTCAATGAAGCACAGAAGCACGAATTTTTCGCCGAAATAATTTTCGCACCCCTTTGTTTTCCCGTCTAGATTCATTAGGCTTATTTTTTGGTATCCAGACATGCCACGCTTCATGAACACGTTCCTTTGAATTCCTTAACCAGTCAGCTTAAAATTAGGATGAAATGGATTGAAGTTAAAACTGGGTGTTCCTTGACTAAAAGTCAAGTGAGGCTGGACCTTTTGTGTTAGTGCTATAGGATAATGATGAGGATGATGTGATTGATGAAACGCGTGTGATTATTGATCACTAATTCGCTAATCATGAGCAACAACAACTGATGACCATGGGAGTCCTTTTTCCAAATACCTGTGATCCAGTTAGCCTCGTCATTCATCAGTTCACGTGTGACTGCTCTGACATCTACATAAGCGGAACGGTTTTGAGTCACAGTCAGAGAATCGGCGAGCATGAACCGCAATGTCTAATGCAGTTGATGAGTCATTCCTTGCCAGGACAGAAAATGGTCACATGTAAAACGGATTTATCGATCGCGAAACACCGTGTGACCTTTCGCCATCTGATTGATCTGAGTCGGGAGGTCCGAGTAATTGCACGAAATTAGAACACTTAGCTCCTTACGATTTATGTTCCTCTTTTGATAAGTTGGCAAAGACCAAAAAATGCACATAAAACTGTTGGCCCACAATGTGCTTGGCTTGATGGTAGTCAATCAGTTCTACGGAACACTCTCGTGAATCCTTCTGCCTGTGCTTTTCACTTGCATCTCATCAGTTAAATCTTCTATCTGTTCCAATAAAAATTAAAAAAACCTATTTTCCTAAAGATAAATATTTTTCGCTCAATCTCAAAATAAAAACACTGGAGAGTACCATAAGTTTATCGTCACTCTCAAATGACGCGTTTGTAAACAGTGGCTTAAACAGGCAAGATTTTGAACCACAGTTTTGCTTGCAACCTCCGCAAAATTCCAAAACGTTTGTTGCCTTCGGTTCAGAATCCATATCCAGAGTCTTCTCCCCGAAGTTGATTCGTAAAATGCTGTTCATAATATCACACTGAAAAGTTACACTGACATCCTGATGAACAAACTTCAAATGTTTCCTCGTCTTGAGTGGCAGCCTCCAGTAGATTTTAAAGGTATTGATTCATCTGGAAGACGTTTTGCTTCATAGTGTCACAGGAAATGCTGGGGCGAGGGAACGGCGTGAACATCAAGGCGAACGAACGAACCAAACGATGGCCACAGACAGAAGAACAGGCGGCGAATATGTCGGCGGCGTCCCTAAACAGGCAAACGGAGGCATACAAACTACCAGAAAGGATACAGTGGAATCTCTGACAACTGGCAAGATAGCCCAGGTGAGAGGCTACCGATCAAGCCGTCAACTGAGACAGTCGGTTCAACCGAAGGGAAATGACGGTCAAGAGAAGCAAGTCATCGGCCACAGGCAACTGGACAGAACGCAGCCGAAGCGCTCAAGCAGCGGCAAGAGCAATCTTGGTGCCACGCAGTCTGGGAAACGGCCCATATAAGCGACTGTATGTGTTCCATAACTGGACTTGTGTGACCGGGGGAATACAAGTATCCTGCCGTGTGTTGTCGTCCTGGATACAATAGCATTAATGTCGTAAGCTCATGTGATTATGTATGGTCAAAATATTTTTCAAAGAAGTATCCCGTTCAGATTTATTCTTTTACACAAAATGTAGCCAAAATAATCAGTTTCTGCCATGTGATCAGTGCATCAATCAATTATTATCATATGTCTGTCAATTTATTATTTCCAAGCAATTCATTGATTCGACTCTGAAAAGATAATTGTTTTCAGTTTTCACTTTGAAAAACAAGCTTTTTCGCAACGTTGTTTATTCTCAGTTATTCGTAATCATACCAATAAATAACGATTTATATCGACTCACAAAATAAGAACGGTGGATGACAATCCAAATCTGTCTCTGCACGTGCGTGTGTGCAAGTGAAATTGATCACAGTGTGCAATTTCCAAGTGGTTGCACATGTGTTCGGGACCATGACGTGGGCCACGGAAGCTTAAGTGCTTGCACAAATTGTTTCTGAGCCCACAAAGGAGGATTGTAGAGACGAAAACTCACGGCTGTGGCTAAGATGCGACACTTGACAAGCCTTGCTTGGTTTCACCGGACTTTGTAAATGGTGCGAAAAGTGTTTTTCACCTCCACTGAGTGGGTTGACTCAACAAGGTGTGAGCACACCGCACTCGTAATTGTCTTAATTGATCCCATGTTCAGCCAGGCCGGGTGGTGTTCACGAACGCGTTCGGATAAGCGCCGAGTCGTGCGACCAATGCACCAGGAACAGGTGAGTGAATACACACAAAATGAGGTTGCAGAATTCGGCACTGTGTCCTTCAATCGAAAACACACTATCGGTTTGGAAACGAACAGGCTTTGTAACTGTGCAGCGTAGAATATTCTGTTGATTACTCCCGATAATCTTCGGTGAATACTTTCGGCTTCCGTGCCGCTTTTGAACGGGAAACGCACATATGGTACCTTCTTAGCGGCTCCTATCTCCTTTGATCTCCCTCCATTTTCCTGCATCGTCTTCTCGATAGACCGTTCAGGATGGCCGTTATTCAAGAAAGCCCTCCGCGGAAAGAGGAGTTCATTTCTTATTGTCTTCGGAGCAGATTTTTCTTGCTCTGTTAACTAAGCAACGTATAGAATTCCTCTTCAATTTGAGGGGCACAAAACTATAAAAATGGATGTATCGTCCTTTCCATGTAGCTTTTCTGTGCACTAATAGCAGGACTGAAAAATCATTCCGACAGCCTATGCAGACGTCTAAATACGGTAGACAATGGTCTTTTTCTTGTTCCAAAGTAAATTGAACATTTGGATGGGCAGCGTTAAATTTATTGAGAAGAAGGTTTGTGTCCAGATTGGTATCTTGCACACATATGACGTCGTCTACATATCGTTTGTACAAGGTAAAATCTCGGATTATTGGTTCAGGTTGTTTATTTTTAAGTTTTGCCATGAAAATGTCGGCAAATGGGGGTCCCAAAGGTGATCCCATTGCAATTCCGTCCTTCTGGCGATAGATTTTATTATTGAAATGAAACTGGATATTATGTGTGCAGACATATTGTAACTGTTTCAGTTCATCCAACGGGTATCCAAATCGATTCCGTTGTTCTGAGTGTAATCGCACAGATAGTTGATTGTTTCACTGATCGGGACATTTGTGAACAGTGAAGCAACATCAAGAGATATCGTTCGCCTTCCCTTTAGATCGAGGTTCCTCACAGTTGTTTATTGTCAATGTGTTCTGTGGTATTTTCAGGCAATTTAAACAGTCCAAAGACCCAGCCGTATTCCGTGAACTTAACAATTACGTGAAGTTCCGCAGCCCTCCTCAGCTGGTCATCGTTAGTTCGTCGAATAAAGTTTAGGAAATTTTCGAGAGAAATGTTGCGAAAAACCAAGTCGAAAAAAATGAAAAGCCTTGAGGACAGCATGTGCAAAATGCAAGAAAGGTCACTATCCCCACAGACACAAGTGCATACATTCACAATCTTTCTGGTTCCAAGCTGACCACAGCGCAACGTGAATTACTCTCATTGGGACTAAAATTTAACGTGCCACCTTAGAAAGGGGATCAGTTACAAACACATGTCCAATTAGAGAATCTCTATGAACATTGTAAAGATCTGCACAGAGAATGTCCGTTTTAATTCTACAGGCAGATTGATGGTGTGGCCATGGGTAGTCCTCTGGGTCCGACCTTGGCCGGTGTTTTTCTGGGGATGATCGAAAGAAAACTCAGTGCTAGTATTTTCAATTCTTACCTTAAAACGATACGTAGACGACATTTTATTGTTTTCTAATGGGAAACATTTTTCCCCTTTGATAACCCCATAACCTCTATTCATCCGTATTTTTCTGTTACTCATGAAGAAGAAAGTGCCGATAGCTATTCATTTTTGGACATTCTAGTAACCAAACTTCAGGATGGAACATTGCAAAAGAGTATTTATCGCAGAGCTACGTGGGGTGGTCGCTATTTACTATTCTCCGGCTTTGGACGAAAGGTCTACAAATGTGGATTAGTCTGAACTCTCTTCAAAAGGTCGCAGAAAATTTGCACCAGTGATCAAGTGCAAAATGTAGAGGAGTTCATAAACAGAACGTTGGTCGCCAATGGTTCTCCCGAGAATTTCATCGAGCATCGCCGAAAGCGGAGAACAGCAAGCGAAAAGCCAATCACGATCGATAAAAAGCAAGTTTTTATTATTTAACCTTTGAAAGGTGACCACGTTTTAAATCAAATAAATATAAATCTCAATTCAACCATAAGCCTTTCATACACAGCGGTGCAATTACGTCTGTTGCAGACCATCAAAAGGTCAAGCTTCATAAATCGATCAGAGAGTCTTCCCGATCCCAAAGTCTCACATGTTGTCTATCCGTTCACTTACCGCTGCGGTGACTCATACAGTGGCTAGATAAATCGCTGCTTGGCACAAGGAATGTCGTAGAACTACCCAAATGGTTGTCAAAATCAATGACGCAACGCAATGCGGCCGCAGATGATGTGAGACCTCTAGCTTTTTCAATTGCGAATCACCTAATTGCGTCAGGTCACATGGTTGACCTGACGACATCCTTCACAGTGTTGTTGAGCAATCCCAAAACGAACCTACTGATATTCAGTGAGGCGATGCTTAGCATGAGCATCATCCAGCGCTTTGTGCATATAAAAGGATGAAACAAAATGTTTGTTTGTCTTGGCACTAACCGAACAGACTTATCCCCCATCCTACCGAAGGCACTGACATAGTTTTCAGTGCAGCCCTTTCGGCTATTTTGTTTTTTCTCACTGTATGATGTACAGGCTAAAATGTTCTACGTACGCGGTAGACTCGAGTAAACGGAAAGCTTGCATCTCGCGACTTATGCCTTCTTTCTGTTCCCACGATGTAAGCAATTCTCGGCTTATTATTTGGAAGACTCAGAGAAGTAATTTTAATCGATATAAAGCCATTCCGTTTCAAACAACTACATGATGTGCACTGTTGATATTTGTAAACACAAAATATAGAGCAGTGGCACATAGATTGACTTGGCACAGAGGATTACCAGTGGCAATTGTATAGTAAGTCTCTAGCAAATGACACGGAACGGCGATTTCAAAAATTTTACCTATGCCAAACTAACGCCCCTCAACAATTTTATAAATTTCAGATTACCTTTGCCCGGCAACAATTTTCGGCCAGAAGTAGACCGCAAAATGCGAAACATTTTTTGCATCATTCTGTCAAAACTCATGCGTGTGGTATTTAATGTTTGCTTACGAATGGTAATCTATGCAGCTCCGCATCAGTTCCCATGTTTGCGAGATGGTTTTAAGTATTTCGACATGGCTAATCAACTTGTCGTCAACATCTGTGATGTGAATTTCGTTGACATGTTAGCAATCTTACAAATGTTCCTGTAGCGAAAAACATTTATATGACTTTTTATCGATACAAGGATAAACGATCAGAATAAAATAGCAACACTACCGCTTATTTAGAAACGTTATTGTTAGTTCGAACTCATGATGCTTCATGCATCAATAAGTCGTGAAATTAGCCACAGAACTCTTTACACAAATTTCTTTTATCATGGAAGATGTAGCCAATAATCGATTGTGATTTCCTGACCAAGACATTAACCATCGGGAAAATTCATCGATAGTCCACCTAGGTAAAGTAATTCCTGAACTCTCAACGTATGGTACCCATTCGTTACAAGAGTGGTCTTGTTGGATATATTGGTTATCAAGACGAGTATGCACATAAATAAAACATTGCAAAAAAAGATGCCAAAACTCAATGTTAAATCATATCGATTCGTTCAAAACAAATAGTCGAGAATCCTCTACAGACCTGCAAGCTCCAATATGATGAATTTCACAAAAGCTACGGCAAGCCGTCGACCTTTCAAATAGGTCAACCCATTGAGAAGATAATTACTATATTCTTTGCACGCCGACCGAAGTACCCATGTACCAGTTTTTATTTGCAGTGGGCACCAAAGGAGAAGCAGTGCTACGATCCCAAAAAAAACATTCATATTCACTTTGTTGTTTTCTCTTCAAACTTTTGAATTCAATCTTATTCGCTTTCTGCTTAAGTTGCAATGTGGCGAAACAATTGCTTTTTCAGTAACAATTTATCAAGCCGTTCATGGAGCACAAAACAAAGTTCACAAACGTCCATGCCAATTATATAACCTGTGAAACGATTGGTAATGAAATGCTGTGAAACAAACACTTCGTCGAACATGAAATTTGCATGATATGGGTATTTTCCTGATATTTAGGCAATCAAATTTTTACGTTTCATTTTTTCCAACCGTTCCTGTTATTTTTAGCCAAACAGTTTTCCCCATGGAAAGGAACAAATGCCCTAATTATTTTTTCGTGCGTGATAAAACGTTTGGTATCGGCCAGTGATCATGTTTTTTATATGACTAGTTGCAGAAGAGGCAAATTAAAAGTTTCCCCACTTCATCTATCATGAACCCTGAGTGCCGATTAGCGCGTAGAACCTGGAAAAAATTACCTGTGTTTCAAAGTGGGCACGTTTGAGCAGTATAAAATGCTAATTACTTTTGTCCATTGACCAATATTTTGTCATGCCAGATGAACCATACTTATCAGAATTGTCGAGGAACAACTTGATCTGTTGGTTCAATGATAAGAATTGCATTTCATGTGAACAATGGTATATCAGAATGATCTAACCACTACATCCGGTTGGACGGGAGGATTCTGGAGATCATTGCAGTTGTTATGACTTTATGTGTTTTGCAATCTCATTTGCTTTTTACTATCAGTTTTTGTCGTGTCCGAGTTCCGTTTCACGGAATTTCATACTGATCAAACTCTCAACATAATTTCTACTGGCAATTTGAGATCTCGTTTTTTTAAATAAATCAGAAAACATTGCCACTTGAATGCGGAGTTAACTGTGTCTCTATCATCATACTTCTGTTCTCTTCTCAAATTAATAAATTTTGTTTATCTTGCCAGAACCTAAAACTTCGAAAATATCAACAGAACTGTCAATAGAACTCACACATCTGTTTTCGTGTATTTTTGCCATTTGGGACCTCAGTTTAGAGCAGCTATTCGTCACAGTGAATACGTAATTCATTCAACTATCTCACTAATATGATTGGAGGTTTGAGCACGCCCAAACGCACTTGGGATCAAATGGTCTGTGCTAATCGATAGACAACTACGTTTTCTTTGTTGAAAAAGAAATTCCTAACAATCATATGAGGGATATTTATTCTTTTGTGCACTCAGACACAGTATACGGCGATTGTGAGCCTGAACATGTCAAGGAATACGCTGACGAGTGGATGGGTGCGTGAGTCGCAGCTACACATGTATACAGGTGCATTTAGAGCATCTAATTGTATCAGACCAACCAGGAGCTCTCAACACGTGGCACGTTCTGATTGTGCAATGCAGTCCTGGACGGATAATAGCAGGCATTAACACTATGCGTGTGTCCAGTAGCAGGTGCATGACAATATGTGATATGGATCATTGATCCGCTGAGTGCGCATGCAGTTGTGCTTTACTCGCCGTTTCCGCATGAAATGGTTTAGAAGAAAAATCAAATCACTCACATTTTCAAGGAAAACGATTGTTGCTATACTATCCGAGTATTTCGTTGTGTAAGATAAACTAGGGAGGACTCTGGATAGATATCAGTTATGCAACTGATACGATGAACTCGTGTTGAAATTTTGATTATTCAAATCAAGGGGCAGTAGGCAGATGAAAGGTGTTTTGCTACTGTTCACTCGAAGTTTTTCGAACAAATTATTTGATATCTTCCGGAAAAATCGTTTGTTACGGCTTAACATCCGTAACTACGCTAAATGAGACTAATTGTTACTTTAGATATTATTTTGAATGAGTGATCTTGATAGTGTTCATTTAAAAACGACGCGTTGAGAGCCAGTTTCAAGTGATACGGCAGTGAAAGCCTATCGTGTGTGAACTTCACAACTACATGCACTTTTACGGCTATCGCGAGGATTATCGACACCCTCCACTGTTTTGTAAAATTTAAGATACACAACGCATCTCTTCAATCCCCACTAACCAGTTGTTCTCATGAATTAAACCGGGAGGCTTCCGGGTAATGAAAACTTTTGTGGATTTTATCAGTTTAGGAGATGGAAGTTAGTAGTTTAGACCATGAAGCTCTGCGCTGAGTTGGATGAACCTAAACACAAGCCATGTACCTCGGTTTTCTTTCAGCATAAGCGAAAACAGATGCACCAAAATTAAAAAGTCTCCGTTTGCGCCAGAGACAACACTTTATTTGTTAGGTAATAAATAACAAACAGCAAACATTGTTAAAGCTGAGGAATATATCCGCGGCAATTAAACGTATCCACTACTGGATCAATCCAAGACACTTTAGCGGGAATGTGAGGAAAGCCATGTGACTGGGGGGCCTCGAAGTGCCATTTGAAGAAGCTGTAAAATGGAAGTTGAATATGAATTAGACACAGTTACGTGCAATAATCCTATTCCAATTCAGAGTCATGTTCGAACGTGAAGAAGCCTTTCAAAGACAGAAAATTACATATTCTAACAAGAAAAAGATGGAACGCTAGCACTTTCCCAAAAACAATTCGCGAAGTAAAAAACATTAAGCACAAAGAGCTCCGGTCAAATAATCAAGCTTACCTGTAGTATTGCTTTCTGCAGATCAAACAGGTGAAAGAAAGTAGAAAAGAGGGCAGATAAGAATATCTAGTTGGTCGAAAAGTTAAAATAATCCCAAGGAAATTCATACGTGAAAAGCAAAGAAATTGTTCAACGAGTGAAGGAAAACATCCAGAGAAAAAAAGTGACGAAAAACATAGTATGAACCACATAGATAAGAAAAAGGCCCCCGGTAAAAACAAGGTAAACTGAGAGGAATATTCCAAAGAAGGAGGAAGGAAAAAAAGAATCCCTAAAACAGAGGGGTAAAATAGATCATACGAAAAGACGAGCCGGTCCAGCACCGAGAGAATAAAGTATAGGTAACATTTGTGGGACAAAAAATAAATGAATGTACTATTGGTCAGATAACTGAATTGCACAGTTCAGTTGGAATAGTTCGCTAGATAACATACGTTTGATTTTTGTTTTTCGTTTTCTTGTTGATGATTGTTGAATCTGTTTGCCCATTTCAATCCTGCTCATTCATGAACACCAACTTATGCCACGTTTGGACCGGTTTGACATTCCTAATTCGTTTAACTTAAACCACATGATTACACGGCTATCAGTCCACATGATTCCTCATCGCTCTCAGGCGTTGCCCGTCCGTCACACACGCACACACACACATCACTCGGTCGATTGACTAGACCTGGACTAGGCTGCTCGATTGGGCACCGAATTCTGATCGTCCGCACCCGGCAGGCATGTTTAATCACGCACATGTACCGATGTATACACTACGCACCCACACAAGATTGTGACCTGTTCGACCCGTGACTATTCGTGTGTTTGAGCGCCTGAGCGAATCCCTGCCCTACTCCCTGGTTGGTCAGAGCCATCGATCGATTTCCGCCTGGTCGCTTTTCCGTTCGTTCATGTCCCTTATATGCGCGTTCCTTTCCTTGTCATTGTTAGTTGTGGTCGTTTCGTTAACCTACCTGGTGACTTGTGCCTCGGCCAATTGGCCATAGTACGTGTTATCCATTCTGAACTGTACGGAACGTTAGTAAACGGTGATTCCCGTGAGGACGCCACGTTTGAGGTTTGTACATTTACCCCTTTGATTGAATATTGTTTGTAGTACCACTAATAAACCTCAGCTAGTTTGATTTGGTTTCTGAGGAGAGCGCGTCACTCCAACTCGGCCTAGACACCGGATAAATTAGACTAAAGTTCAGAATCGGACGTACGTATCTAACAGTACTCAAACTGTTCTTCAACCGGGAACTTTGAAGAAAAATCGATGCCGTGACGAAGAATATGAAGCACCAACTGGCCGCGAACGGACACTTGCACTCATCCGGTGAACAGGAGGAATACAGAAACACCCACCTACCGAATCAATCAAACATAGAGGACAATCTGGGTAAGCAGTATTCTTCCCGTGCCCCATTGCTTGATATGGCTATCAGATCAGATACGTTAGTTCGTAGGGGATTAGAAACTCGGTCGTCGGCCAGTAGCAGAACTAGAATCCAGGAATTGAAAGCTGAACAGCTGCAGTTAAATATGGAACGTTTGAAGATTAGGCAGCAACAATTATCATTAGAGCTAGAGAACGTAGCTGGTAGCGTTCAACCAAGTGACGACGAATCGAATTCAGATAAACCTCCAGGTTTTGTTTCGTTAGACTCTGTTAAGAAGAACGTTGAAGGTTGTCGAGCCTCAGCCAGTCGCAGAGTTACTGAAGACGCCGAGTCGAGAACAAGTACTAATCGTCGGATCAGTTTACCGGATATAGAATTAATCGAATTCGACGGAACACCAAAGCGATTGTGGAAATTTCTTAGCAGCTTCAAGGCAGATGTGGCCAGCGTCTTGCTGAACGATAGAGGGAGGCTACGCTTTTTGATCCATTGCTGTGTTGGAGAGGCACAAGAGGCCATAGAAGATTGCATGATGTTACCCCCTCATGAAGGATATGTGAGAGCTATTGATATCTTGGAATCACAGTTTGGGTGCCATGATGATTTCGCTGAACGCCTCTTAGACGAAATGGGCAACGGAACCAAAATTAAGCCAACCGAAATTACCAGCCTTAGGAAACTCGTACGACAAGTGGCAAGCAGCGAAATACCCTTGACAGAAATGGGCTACGAATCTTGTTTGAATTGCCCTACTATTGTAAAGGGCACTAGAGGACGCTTGCCAGATACTATGCAGTTAAGACGGGCAGAGATAGCCCTGAAGAAAAGACGAGAAGGGACCAAAAGAAATCCAATTACGGCTAGACATCGGAGAAATTAGAATAAAGTTTAGAATCGCAAGTACGCAACTAAAAATGATCATCAAATCATTCGAGTACTTAGATCTATCTGATGGGAACATTTGAGAGACTAATTTTCAGTGCCCAAAATTCGTGTGTCATTTTCAATTCGAATATCCAACCGCATGGTGTTTATCTGCGTTAGCAAATAAGTGTCGATAAAGAGAAATGAAATGGGAAACCGTTCGTCTACTGCACAGTGGAATTGCCAAATGCAAATTGCTTGTTGTGGCAAACAGACAAATCGAATTGGGACGAGAACACAGCAGCGTAATCTTTCTTGTACCACACGATCCGTGAAGTGAATCATGAAGAATGAATGAACAAGACCAAACTGCAACATGATCAATCACAGCTCACCTTCTCCCTCCGGCTTTTGCTTGGATTCTACAATCAAGAAAGATGAGAAACGAGCAATGTACACTGATTGAGGTATCCAATCGCATGAGAACAATCATATAATAATAACCTTCGTATTTGATTGGACTGAGAGTATTTAATAAAATGACACAGATTCGTTTCTCGCCTGTCGACTGCCACATTCGAATTGTGAAAACAATTGTGCCCAAATGCGACTAGATGGGGAAAGTGAACAATTCAGTATGCTTTGTTCGTTTGTTTGTTCCATTGTGAAACAGGTGTGGTTTTTGCGCTTTCTCATTTTCTGTAGCTCGTTTCGAAATATGTTCAGGTGAAATGAGTACAAATTGGTTTCATGTGGACCGTTGTGAGCAATCAGCAGTCCATATTTATCCATTCTCAATTGGGACTGGATAATCAATCACATGGATCATTATGAGTTCTTGTTCATTCATGATTCGTTCACGTGGAACAGGTCTATCAGACTGACAATCGTTCAATTCGTGTTCGGATGCAAGTTAGAAGTCGGTCAATATGCACTTGTTCTAATTGTGAACAAGTGAGTGAGATGAAACACGTGTAAACAGTGCTCATATACTGTTCGTTGGTCAGTTGAGCATTCATATTGTATATTGAATCATTTGATGGGTAACATATAAATGAATGTACTATTGGTCAGATAACTGAATTGCACAGTTCAGTTGGAATAGTTCGCTAGATAACATACGTTTGATTTGTGTTTTTCGTTTTGTTGTTGATGATCATCAAATCATTCGAGTACTTAGATCTATCTGATGGGAACATTTGAGAGACTAATTTTCAGTGCCCAAAATTCGTGTGTCATTTTCAATTCGAATATCCAACCGCATGGTGTTTATCTGCGTTAGCAAATAAGTGTCGATAAAGAGAAATGAAATGGGAAACCGTTCGTCTACTGCACAGTGGAATTGCCAAATGCAAATTGCTTGTTGTGGCAAACAGACAAATCGAATTGGGACGAGAACACAGCAGCGTAATCTTTCTTGTACCACACGATCCGTGAAGTGAATCATGAAGAATGAATGAACAAGACCAAACTGCAACATGATCAATCACAGCTCACCTTCTCCCTCCGGCTTTTGCTTGGATTCTATAATCAAGAAAGATGAGAAACGAGCAATGTACACTGATTGAGGTATCCAATCGCATGAGAACAATCATATAATAATAACCTTCGTATTTGATTGGACTGAGAGTATATAATAAAATGACACAGATTCGTTTCTCGCCTGTCGACTGCCACATTCGAATTGTGAAAACAATTGTGCCCAATTGCGACTAGATGGGGAAAGTGAACAATTCAGTATGCTTTGTTCGTTTGTTTGTTCCATTGTGAAACAGGTGTGGCTTTTGCGCTTTCTCATTTTCTGTAGCTCGTTTCGAAATATGTTCAGGTGAAATGAGTACAAATTGGTTTCATGTGGACCGTTGTGAGCAATCAGCAGTCCATATTTATCCATTCTCAATTGGGACTGGATAATCAATCACATGGATCATTATGAGTTCTTGTTCATTCATGATTCGTTCACGTGGATTAGGTCTATCAGACTGACAATCGTTCAATTCGTGTTCGGATGCAAGTTAGAAGTCGGTCAATATGCACTTGTTCTAATTGTGAACAAGTGAGTGAGATGAAACACGTGTAAACAGTGCTCATATACTGTTCGTTGGTCAGTTGAGCATTCATATTGTATATTGAATCATTTGATGGGTAACATATAAATGAATGTACTATTGGTCAGCTAACTGAATTGCACAGTTCAGTTGGAATAGTTCGCTAGTTAACATACGTTTGATTTGTGTTTTTCGTTTTGTTGTTGATGATCATCAAATCATTCGAGTACTTAGATCTATCTGATGGGAACATTTGAGAGACTAATTTTCAGTGCCCAAAATTCGTGTGTCATTTTCAATTCGAATATCCAACCGCATGGTGTTTATCTGCGTTAGCAAATAAGTGTCGATAAAGAGAAATGAAATGGGAAACCGTTCGTCTACTGCACAGTGGAATTGCCAAATGCAAATTGCTTGTTGTGGCAAACAGACAAATCGAATTGGGACGAGAACACAGCAGCGTAATCTTTCTTGTACCACACGATCCGTGAAGTGAATCATGAAGAATGAATGAACAAGACCAAACTGCAACATGATCAATCACAGCTCACCTTCTCCCTCCGGCTTTTGCTTGGATTCTATAATCAAGAAAGATGAGAAACGAGCAATGTACACTGATTGAGGTATCCAATCGCATGAGAACAATCATATAATAATAACCTTCGTATTTGATTGGACTGAGAGTATTCAATAAAATGACACAGATTCGTTTCTCGCCTGTCGACTGCCACATTCGAATTGTGAAAACAATTGTGCCCAAATGCGACTAGATGGGGAAAGTGAACAATTCAGTATGCTTTGTTCGTTTGTTTGTTCCATTGTGAAACAGGTGTGGTTTTTGCGCTTTCTCATTTTCTGTAGCTCGTTTCGAAATATGTTCAGGTGAAATGAGTACAAATTGGTTTCATGTGGACCGTTGTGAGCAATCAGCAGTCCATATTTATCCATTCTCAATTGGGACTGGATAATCAATCACATGGATCATTATGAGTTCTTGTTCATTCATGATTCGTTCACGTGGATTAGGTCTATCAGACTGACAATCGTTCAATTCGTGTTCGGATGCAAGTTAGAAGTCGGTCAATATGCACTTGTTCTAATTGTGAACAAGTGAGTGAGATGAAACACGTGTAAACAGTGCTCATATACTGTTCGTTGGTCAGTTGAGCATTCATATTGTATATTGAATCATTTGATGGGTAACATATAAATGAATGTACTATTGGTCAGATAACTGAATTGCACAGTTCAGTTGGAATAGTTCGCTAGATAACATACGTTTGATTTGTGTTTTTCGTTTTGTTGTTGATGATCATCAAATCATTCGAGTACTTAGATCTATCTGATGGGAACATTTGAGAGACTAATTTTCAGTGCCCAAAATTCGTGTGTCATTTTCAATTCGAATATCCAACCGCATGGTGTTTATCTGCGTTAGCAAATAAGTGTCGATAAAGAGAAATGAAATGGGAAATCGTTCGTCTACTGCACAGTGGAATTGCCAAATGCAAATTGCTTGTTGTGGCAAACAGACAAATCGAATTGGGACGAGAACACAGCAGCGTAATCTTTCTTGTACCACACGATCCGTGAAGTGAATCATGAAGAATGAATGAACAAGACCAAACTGCAACATGATCAATCACAGCTCACCTTCTCCCTCCGGCTTTTGCTTGGATTCTACAATCAAGAAAGATGAGAAACGAGCAATGTACACTGATTGAGGTATCCAATCGCATGAGAACAATCATATAATAATAACCTTCGTATTTGATTGGACTGAGAGTATTTAATAAAATGACACAGATTCGTTTCTCGCCTGTCGACTGCCACATTCGAATTGTGAAAACAATTGTGCCCAAATGCGACTAGATGGGGAAAGTGAACAATTCAGTATGCTTTGTTCGTTTGTTTGTTCCATTGTGAAACAGGTGTGGTTTTTGCGCTTTCTCATTTTCTGTAGCTCGTTTCGAAATATGTTCAGGTGAAATGAGTACAAATTGGTTTCATGTGGACCGTTGTGAGCAATCAGCAGTCCATATTTATCCATTCTCAATTGGGACTGGATAATCAATCACATGGATCATTATGAGTTCTTGTTCATTCATGATTCGTTCACGTGGAACAGGTCTATCAGACTGACAATCGTTCAATTCGTGTTCGGATGCAAGTTAGAAGTCGGTCAATATGCACTTGTTCTAATTGTGAACAAGTGAGTGAGATGAAACACGTGTAAACAGTGCTCATATACTGTTCGTTGGTCAGTTGAGCATTCATATTGTATATTGAATCATTTGATGGGTAACATATAAATGAATGTACTATTGGTCAGCTAACTGAATTGCACAGTTCAGTTGGAATAGTTCGCTAGATAACATACGTTTGATTTGTGTTTTTCGTTTTGTTGTTGATGATCATCAAATCATTCGAGTACTTAGATCTATCTGATGGGAACATTTGAGAGACTAATTTTCAGTGCCCAAAATTCGTGTGTCATTTTCAATTCGAATATCCAACCGCATGGTGTTTATCTGCGTTAGCAAATAAATGTCGATAAAGAGAAATGAAATGGGAAACCGTTCGTCTACTGCACAGTGGAATTGCCAAATGCAAATTGCTTGTTGTGGCAAACAGACAAATCGAATTGGGACGAGAACACAGCAGCGTAATCTTTCTTGTACCACACGATCCGTGAAGTGAATCATGAAGAATGAATGAACAAGACCAAACTGCAACATGATCAATCACAGCTCACCTTCTCCCTCCGGCTTTTGCTTGGATTCTACAATCAAGAAAGATGAGAAACGAGCAATGTACACTGATTGAGGTATCCAATCGCATGAGAACAATCATATAATAATAACCTTCGTATTTGATTGGACTGAGAGTATTTAATAAAATGACACAGATTCGTTTCTCGCCTGTCGACTGCCACATTCGAATTGTGAAAACAATTGTGCCCAAATGCGACTAGATGGGGAAAGTGAACAATTCAGTATGCTTTGTTCGTTTGTTTGTTCCATTGTGAAACAGGTGTGGTTTTTGCGCTTTCTCATTTTCTGTAGCTCGTTTCGAAATATGTTCAGGTGAAATGAGTACAAATTGGTTTCATGTGGACCGTTGTGAGCAATCAGCAGTCCATATTTATCCATTCTCAATTGGGACTGGATAATCAATCACATGGATCATTATGAGTTCTTGTTCATTCATGATTCGTTCACGTGGATTAGGTCTATCAGACTGACAATCGTTCAATTCGTGTTCGGATGCAAGTTAGAAGTCGGTCAATATGCACTTGTTCTAATTGTGAACAAGTGAGTGAGATGAAACACGTGTAAACAGTGCTCATATACTGTTCGTTGGTCAGTTGAGCATTCATATTGTATATTGAATCATTTGATGGGTAACATATAAATGAATGTACTATTGGTCAGCTAACTGAATTGCACAGTTCAGTTGGAATAGTTCGCTAGTTAACATACGTTTGATTTGTGTTTTTCGTTTTGTTGTTGATGATCATCAAATCATTCGAGTACTTAGATCTATCTGATGGGAACATTTGAGAGACTAATTTTCAGTGCCCAAAATTCGTGTGTCATTTTCAATTCGAATATCCAACCGCATGGTGTTTATCTGCGTTAGCAAATAAGTGTCGATAAAGAGAAATGAAATGGGAAACCGTTCGTCTACTGCACAGTGGAATTGCCAAATGCAAATTGCTTGTTGTGGCAAACAGACAAATCGAATTGGGACGAGAACACAGCAGCGTAATCTTTCTTGTACCACACGATCCGTGAAGTGAATCATGAAGAATGAATGAACAAGACCAAACTGCAACATGATCAATCACAGCTCACCTTCTCCCTCCGGCTTTTGCTTGGATTCTACAATCAAGAAAGATGAGAAACGAGCAATGTACACTGATTGAGGTATCCAATCGCATGAGAACAATCATATAATAATAACCTTCGTATTTGATTGGACTGAGAGTATTCAATAAAATGACACAGATTCGTTTCTCGCCTGTCGACTGCCACATTCGAATTGTGAAAACAATTGTGCCCAAATGCGACTAGATGGGGAAAGTGAACAATTCAGTATGCTTTGTTCGTTTGTTTGTTCCATTGTGAAACAGGTGTGGCTTTTGCGCTTTCTCATTTTCTGTAGCTCGTTTCGAAATATGTTCAGGTGGAATGAGTACAAATTGGTTTCATGTGGACCGTTGTGAGCAATCAGCAGTCCATATTTATCCATTCTCAATTGGGACTGGATAATCAATCACATGGATCATTATGAGTTCTTGTTCATTCATGATTCGTTCACGTGGAACAGGTCTATCACACTGACAATCGTTCAATTCGTGTTCGGATGCAAGTTAGAAGTCGGTCAATATGCACTTGTTCTAATTGTGAACAAGTGAGTGAGATGAAACACGTGTAAACAGTGCTCATATACTGTTCGTTGGTCAGTTGAGCATTCATATTGTATATTGAATCATTTGATGGGTAACATATAAATGAATGTACTATTGGTCAGATAACTGAATTGCACAGTTCAGTTGGAATAGTTCGCTAGATAACATACGTTTGATTTGTGTTTTTCGTTTTGTTGTTGATGATCATCAAATCATTCGAGTACTTAGATCTATCTGATGGGAACATTTGAGAGACTAATTTTCAGTGCCCAAAATTCGTGTGTCATTTTCAATTCGAATATCCAACCGCATGGTGTTTATCTGCGTTAGCAAATAAGTGTCGATAAAGAGGAATGAAATGGGAAACCGTTCGTCTACTGCACAGTGGAATTGCCAAATGCAAATTGCTTGTTGTGGTAAACAGACAAATCGAATTGGGACGAGAACACAGCAGCGTAATCTTTCTTGTACCACACGATCCGTGAAGTGAATCATGAAGAATGAATGAACAAGACCAAACTGCAACATGATCAATCACAGCTCACCTTCTCCCTCCGGCTTTTGCTTGGATTCTACAATCAAGAAAGATGAGAAACGAGCAATGTACACTGATTGAGGTATCCAATCGCATGAGAACAATCATATAATAATAACCTTCGTATTTGATTGGACTGAGAGTATTTAATAAAATGACACAGATTCGTTTCTCGCCTGTCGACTGCCACATTCGAATTGTGAAAACAATTGTGCCCAATTGCGACTAGATGGGGAAAGTGAACAATTCAGTATGCTTTGTTCGTTTGTTTGTTCCATTGTGAAACAGGTGTGGTTTTTGCGCTTTCTCATTTTCTGTAGCTCGTTTCGAAATATGTTCAGGTGAAATGAGTACAAATTGGTTTCATGTGGACCGTTGTGAGCAATCAGCAGTCCATATTTATCCATTCTCAATTGGGACTGGATAATCAATCACATGGATCATTATGAGTTCTTGTTCATTCATGATTCGTTCACGTGGATTAGGTCTATCAGACTGACAATCGTTCAATTCGTGTTCGGATGCAAGTTAGAAGTCGGTCAATATGCACTTGTTCTAATTGTGAACAAGTGAGTGAGATGAAACACGTGTAAACAGTGCTCATATACTGTTCGTTGGTCAGTTGAGCATTCATATTGTATATTGAATCATTTGATGGGTAACATATAAATGAATGTACTATTGGTCAGATAACTGAATTGCACAGTTCAGTTGGAATAGTTCGCTAGATAACATACGTTTGATTTGTGTTTTTCGTTTTGTTGTTGATGATCATCAAATCATTCGAGTACTTAGATCTATCTGATGGGAACATTTGAGAGACTAATTTTCAGTGCCCAAAATTCGTGTGTCATTTTCAATTCGAATATCCAACCGCATGGTGTTTATCTGCGTTAGCAAATAAGTGTCGATAAAGAGAAATGAAATGGGAAACCGTTCGTCTACTGCACAGTGGAATTGCCAAATGCAAATTGCTTGTTGTGGCAAACAGACAAATCGAATTGGGACGAGAACACAGCAGCGTAATCTTTCTTGTACCACACGATCCGTGAAGTGAATCATGAAGAATGAATGAACAAGACCAAACTGCAACATGATCAATCACAGCTCACCTTCTCCCTCCGGCTTTTGCTTGGATTCTACAATCAAGAAGGATGAGAAACGAGCATTGTACACTGATTGATGTATCCAATCGCATGAGAACAGTCATACAATAATAACCTTCGTATTTGATTGGACTGAGAGTATTTAATAAAATGACACAGATTCGTTTCTCGCCTGTCGACTGCCACATTCGAATTGTGAAAACAATTGTGCCCAAATGCGACTAGATGGGGAAAGTGAACAATTCAGTATGCTTTGTTCGTTTGTTTGTTCCATTGTGAAACAGGTGTGGTTTTTGCGCTTTCTCATTTTCTGTAGCTCGTTTCGAAATATGTTCAGGTGAAATGAGTACAAATTGGTTTCATGTGGACCGTTGTGAGCAATCAGCAGTCCATATTTATCCATTCTCAATTGGGACTGGATAATCAATCACATGGATCATTATGAGTTCTTGTTCATTCATGATTCGTTCACGTGGATTAGGTCTATCAGACTGACAATCGTTCAATTCGTGTTCGGATGCAAGTTAGAAGTCGGTCAATATGCACTTGTTCTAATTGTGAACAAGTGAGTGAGATGAAACACGTGTAAACAGTGCTCATATACTGTTCGTTGGTCAGTTGAGCATTCATATTGTATATTGAATCATTTGATGGGTAACATATAAATGAATGTACTATTGGTCAGATAACTGAATTGCACAGTTCAGTTGGAATAGTTCGCTAGATAACATACGTTTGATTTGTGTTTTTCGTTTTGTTGTTGATGATCATCAAATCATTCGAGTACTTAGATCTATCTGATGGGAACATTTGAGAGACTAATTTTCAGTGCCCACAATTCGTGTGTCATTTTCAATTCGAATATCCAACCGCATGGTGTTTATCTGCGTTAGCAAATAAGTGTCGATAAAGAGGAATGAAATGGGAAACCGTTCGTCTACTGCACAGTGGAATTGCCAAATGCAAATTGCTTGTTGTGGTAAACAGACAAATCGAATTGGGACGAGAACACAGCAGCGTAATCTTTCTTGTACCACACGATCCGTGAAGTGAATCATGAAGAATGAATGAACAAGACCAAACTGCAACATGATCAATCACAGCTCACCTTCTCCCTCCGGCTTTTGCTTGGATTCTATAATCAATAAAGATGAGAAACGAGCAATGTACACTGATTGAGGTATCCAATCGCATGAGAACAATCATATAATAATAACCTTCGTATTTGATTGGACTGAGAGTATTCAATAAAATGACACAGATTCGTTTCTCGCCTGTCGACTGCCACATTCGAATTGTGAAAACAATTGTGCCCAAATGCGACTAGATGGGGAAAGTGAACAATTCAGTATGCTTTGTTTGTTTGTTTGTTCCATTGTGAAACAGGTGTGGTTTTTGCGCTTTCTCATTTTCTGTAGCTCGTTTCGAAATATGTTCAGGTGAAATGAGTACAAATTGGTTTCATGTGGACCGTTGTGAGCAATCAGCAGTCCATATTTATCCATTCTCAATTGGGACTGGATAATCAATCACATGGATCATTATGAGTTCTTGTTCATTCATGATTCGTTCACGTGGATTAGGTCTATCAGACTGACAATCGTTCAATTCGTGTTCGGATGCAAGTTAGAAGTCGGTCAATATGCACTTGTTCTAATTGTGAACAAGTGAGTGAGATGAAACGCGTGTAAACAGTGCTCATATACTGTTCGTTGGTCAGTTGAGCATTCATATTGTATATTGAATCATTTGATGGGTAACATATAAATGAATGTACTATTGGTCAGATAACTGAATTGCACAGTTCAGTTGGAATAGTTCGCTAGATAACATACGTTTGATTTGTGTTTTTCGTTTTGTTGTTGATGATCATCAAATCATTCGAGTACTTAGATCTATCTGATGGGAACATTTGAGAGACTAATTTTCAGTGCCCAAAATTCGTGTGTCATTTTCAATTCGAATATCCAACCGCATGGTGTTTATCTGCGTTAGCAAATAAGTGTCGATAAAGAGAAATGAAATGGGAAACCGTTCGTCTACTGCACAGTGGAATTGCCAAATGCAAATTGCTTGTTGTGGCAAACAGACAAATCGAATTGGGACGAGAACACAGCAGCGTAATCTTTCTTGTACCACACGATCCGTGAAGTGAATCATGAAGAATGAATGAACAAGACCAAACTGCAACATGATCAATCACAGCTCACCTTCTCCCTCCGGCTTTTGCTTGGATTCTACAAACAAGAAAGATGAGAAACGAGCATTGTACACTGATTGAGGTTTCCAATCGCATGAGAACAATCATATAATAATAACCTTCGTATTTGATTGGACTGAGAGTATTTAATAAAATGACACAGATTCGTTTCTCGCCTGTCGACTGCCACATTCGAATTGTGAAAACAATTGTGCCCAAATGCGACTAGATGGGGAAAGTGAACAATTCAGTATGCTTTGTTCGTTTGTTTGTTCCATTGTGAAACAGGTGTGGCTTTTGCGCTTTCTCATTTTCTGTAGCTCGTTTCGAAATATGTTCAGGTGAAATGAGTACAAATTGGTTTCATGTGGACCGTTGTGAGCAATCAGCAGTCCATATTTATCCATTCTCAATTGGGACTGGATAATCAATCACATGGATCATTATGAGTTCTTGTTCATTCATGATTCGTTCACGTGGATTAGGTCTATCAGACTGACAATCGTTCAATTCGTGTTCGGATGCAAGTTAGAAGTCGGTCAATATGCACTTGTTCTAATTGTGAACAAGTGAGTGAGATGAAACACGTGTAAACAGTGCTCATATACTGTTCGTTGGTCAGTTGAGCATTCATATTGTATATTGAATCATTTGATGGGTAACATATAAATGAATGTACTATTGGTCAGATAACTGAATTGCACAGTTCAGTTGGAATAGTTCGCTAGATAACATACGTTTGATTTGTGTTTTTCGTTTTGTTGTTGATGATCATCAAATCATTCGAGTACTTAGATCTATCTGATGGGAACATTTGAGAGACTAATTTTCAGTGCCCAAAATTCGTGTGTCATTTTCAATTCGAATATCCAACCGCATGGTGTTTATCTGCGTTAGCAAATAAGTGTCGATAAAGAGGAATGAAATGGGAAACCGTTCGTCTACTGCACAGTGGAATTGCCAAATGCAAATTGCTTGTTGTGGCAAACAGACAAATCGAATTGGGACGAGAACACAGCAGCGTAATCTTTCTTGTACCACACGATCCGTGAAGTGAATCATGAAGAATGAATGAACAAGACCAAACTGCAACATGATCAATCACAGCTCACCTTCTCCCTCCGGCTTTTGCTTGGATTCTACAATCAAGAAAGATGAGAAACGAGCATTGTACACTGATTGAGGTATCCAATCGCATGAGAACAATCATATAATAATAACCTTCGTATTTGATTGGACTGAGAGTATTTAATAAAATGACACAGATTCGTTTCTCGCCTGTCGACTGCCACATTCGAATTGTGAAAACAATTGTGCCCAATTGCGACTAGATGGGGAAAGTGAACAATTCAGTATGCTTTGTTCGTTTGTTTGTTCCATTGTGAAACAGGTGTGGCTTTTGCGCTTTCTCATTTTCTGTAGCTCGTTTCGAAATATGTTCAGGTGAAATGAGTACAAATTGGTTTCATGTGGACCGTTGTGAGCAATCAGCAGTCCATATTTATCCATTCTCAATTGGGACTGGATAATCAATCACATGGATCATTATGAGTTCTTGTTCATTCATGATTCGTTCACGTGGATTAGGTCTATCAGACTGACAATCGTTCAATTCGTGTTCGGATGCAAGTTAGAAGTCGGTCAATATGCACTTGTTCTAATTGTGAACAAGTGAGTGAGATGAAACACGTGTAAACAGTGCTCATATACTGTTCGTTGGTCAGTTGAGCATTCATATTGTATATTGAATCATTTGATGGGTAACATATAAATGAATGTACTATTGGTCAGATAACTGAATTGCACAGTTCAGTTGGAATAGTTCGCTAGATAACATACTTTTGATTTGTGTTTTTCGTTTTGTTGTTGATGATCATCAAATCATTCGAGTACTTAGATCTATCTGATGGGAACATTTGAGAGGCTAATTTTCAGTGCCCAAAATTCGTGTGTCATTTACAATTCGAATATCCAACCGCATGGTGTTTATCTGCGTTAGCAAATCAGTGTCGATAAAGAGAAATGAAATGGGAAACCGTTCGTCTACTGCACAGTGGAATTGCCAAATGCAAATTGCTTGTTGTGGCAAACAGACAAATCGAATTGGGACGAGAACACAGCAGCGTAATCTTTCTTGTACCACACGATCCGTGAAGTGAATCATGAAGAATGAATGAACAAGACCAAACTGCAACATGATCAATCACAGCTCACCTTCTCCCTCCGGCTTTTGCTTGGATTCTACAAACAAGAAAGATGAGAAACGAGCAATGTACACTGATTGAGGTATCCAATCGCATGAGAACAATCATATGATAATAACCTTCGTATTTGATTGGACTGAGAGTATTCAATAAAATGACACAGATTCGTTTCTCGCCTGTCGACTGCCACATTCGAATTGTGAAAACAATTGTGCCCAAATGCGACTAGATGGGGAAAGTGAACAATTCAGTATGCTTTGTTCGTTTGTTTGTTCCATTGTGAAACAGGTGTGGTTTTTGCGCTTTCTCATTTTCTGTAGCTCGTTTCGAAATATGTTCAGGTGAAATGAGTACAAATTGGTTTCATGTGGACCGTTGTGAGCAATCAGCAGTCCATATTTATCCATTCTCAATTGGGACTGGATAATCAATCACATGGATCATTATGAGTTCTTGTTCATTCATGATTCGTTCACGTGGATTAGGTCTATCAGACTGACAATCGTTCAATTCGTGTTCGGATGCAAGTTAGAAGTCGGTCAATATGCACTTGTTCTAATTGTGAACAAGTGAGTGAGATGAAACACGTGTAAACAGTGCTCATATACTGTTCGTTGGTCAGTTGAGCATTCATATTGTATATTGAATCATTTGATGGGTAACATATAAATGAATGTACTATTGGTCAGATAACTGAATTGCACAGTTCAGTTGGAATAGTTCGCTAGATAACATACGTTTGATTTGTGTTTTTCGTTTTGTTGTTGATGATCATCAAATCATTCGAGTACTTAGATCTATCTGATGGGAACATTTGAGAGACTAATTTTCAGTGCCCAAAATTCGTGTGTCATTTTCAATTCGAATATCCAACCGCATGGTGTTTATCTGCGTTAGCAAATAAGTGTCGATAAAGAGGAATGAAATGGGAAACCGTTCGTCTACTGCACAGTGGAATTGCCAAATGCAAATTGCTTGTTGTGGCAAACAGACAAATCGAATTGGGACGAGAACACAGCAGCGTAATCTTTCTTGTACCACACGATCCGTGAAGTGAATCATGAAGAATGAATGAACAAGACCAAACTGCAACATGATCAATCACAGCTCACCTTCTCCCTCCGGCTTTTGCTTGGATTCTACAATCAAGAAAGATGAGAAACGAGCAATGTACACTGATTGAGGTATCCAATCGCATGAGAACAATCATATGATAATAACCTTCGTATTAGATTGGACTGAGAGTATTCAATAAAATGACACAGATTCGTTTCTCGCCTGTCGACTGCCACATTCGAATTGTGAAAACAATTGTGCCCAAATGCGACTAGATGGGGAAAGTGAACAATTCAGTATGCTTTGTTCGTTTGTTTGTTCCATTGTGAAACAGGTGTGGTTTTTGCGCTTTCTCATTTTCTGTAGCTCGTTTCGAAATATGTTCAGGTGAAATGAGTACAAATTGGTTTCATGTGGACCGTTGTGAGCAATCAGCAGTCCATATTTATCCATTCTCAATTGGGACTGGATAATCAATCACATGGATCATTATGAGTTCTTGTTCATTCATGATTCGTTCACGTGGATTAGGTCTATCAGACTGACAATCGTTCAATTCGTGTTCGGATGCAAGTTAGAAGTCGGTCAATATGCACTTGTTCTAATTGTGAACAAGTGAGTGAGATGAAACACGTGTAAACAGTGCTCATATACTGTTCGTTGGTCAGTTGAGCATTCATATTGTATATTGAATCATTTGATGGGTAACATATAAATGAATGTACTATTGGTCAGATAACTGAATTGCACAGTTCAGTTGGAATAGTTCGCTAGATAACATACGTTTGATTTGTGTTTTTCGTTTTGTTGTTGATGATCATCAAATCATTCGAGTACTTAGATCTATCTGATGGGAACATTTGAGAGACTAATTTTCAGTGCCCAAAATTCGTGTGTCATTTTCAATTCGAATATCCAACCGCATGGTGTTTATCTGCGTTAGCAAATAAGTGTCGATAAAGAGGAATGAAATGGGAAACCGTTCGTCTACTGCACAGTGGAATTGCCAAATGCAAATTGCTTGTTGTGGCAAACAGACAAATCGAATTGAGACGAGAACACAGCAGCGTAATCTTTCTTGTACCACACGATCCGTGAAGTGAATCATGAAGAATGAATGAACAAGACCAAACTGCAACATGATCAATCACAGCTCACCTTCTCCCTCCGGCTTTTGCTTGGATTCTACAATCAAGAAAGATGAGAAACGAGCAATGTACACTGATTGAGGTATCCAATCGCATGAGAACAATCATACAATAATAACCTTCGTATTTGATTGGACTGAGAGTATTTAATGAAATGACACAGATTCGTTTCTCGCCTGTCGACTGCCACATTCGAATTGTGAAAACAATTGTGCCCAATTGCGACTAGATGGGGAAAGTGAACAATTCAGTATGCTTTGTTCGTTTGTTTGTTCCATTGTGAAACAGGTGTGGCTTTTGCGCTTTCTCATTTTCTGTAGCTCGTTTCGAAATATGTTCAGGCGAAATGAGTACAAATTGGTTTCATGTGGACCGTTGTGAGCAATCAGCAGTCCATATTTATCCATTCTCAATTGGGACTGGATAATCAATCACATGGATCATTATGAGTTCTTGTTCATTCATGATTCGTTCACGTGGATTAGGTCTATCAGACTGACAATCGTTCAATTCGTGTTCGGATGCAAGTTAGAAGTCGGTCAATATGCACTTGTTCTAATTGTGAACAAGTGAGTGAGATGAAACACGTGTAAACAGTGCTCATATACTGTTCGTTGGTCAGTTGAGCATTCATATTGTATATTGAATCATTTGATGGGTAACATATAAATGAATGTACTATTGGTCAGATAACTGAATTGCACAGTTCAGTTGGAATAGTTCGCTAGATAACATACGTTTGATTTGTGTTTTTTTCTTATTGATAATGATCAAATCATTCGATTACTTAGATCTATCTGATGGGAACATTTGAGAGACTAATTTTCAGTGCCCAAAATTCGTGTGTTATTTACAATTCGAATATCCAACCGCATGGTGTTTATCTGCGTTAGCAAATAAGTGTCGATAAAGAGAAATGAAATGGGAAACCGTTCGTCTACTGCACAGTGGAATTGCCAAATGCAAATTGCTTGTTGTGGCAAACAGACAAATCGAATTGAGACGAGAACACAGCAGCGTAATCTTTCTTGTACCACAAGATCCGTGAAGTGAATCATGAAGAATGAATGAACAAGACCAAACTGCAACATGATCAATCACAGCTCACCTTCTCCCTCCGGCTTTTGCTTGGATTCTACAAACAAGAAAGATGAGAAACGAGCATTGTACACTGATTGAGGTATCCAATCGCATGAGAACAATCATATAATAATAACCTTCGTATTTGATTGGACTGAGAGTATTTAATAAAATGACACAGATTCGTTTCTCGCCTGTCGACTGCCACATTCGAATTGTGAAAACAATTGTGCCCAATTGCGACTAGATGGGGAAAGTGAACAATTCAGTATGCTTTGTTCGTTTGTTTGTTCCATTGTGAAACAGGTGTGGTTTTTGCGCTTTCTCATTTTCTGTAGCTCGTTTCGAAATATGTTCAGGTGAAATGAGTACAAATTGGTTTCATGTGGACCGTTGTGAGCAATCAGCAGTCCATATTTATCCATTCTCAATTGGGACTGGATAATCAATCACATGGATCATTATGAGTTCTTGTTCATTCATGATTCGTTCACGTGGATTAGGTCTATCAGACTGACAATCGTTCAATTCGTGTTCGGATGCAAGTTAGAAGTCGGTCAATATGCACTTGTTCTAATTGTGAACAAGTGAGTGAGATGAAACACGTGTAAACAGTGCTCATATACTGTTCGTTGGTCAGTTGAGCATTCATATTGTATATTGAATCATTTGATGGGTAACATATAAATGAATGTACTATTGGTCAGATAACTGAATTGCACAGTTCAGTTGGAATAGTTCGCTAGATAACATACTTTTGATTTGTGTTTTTCGTTTTGTTGTTGATGATCATCAAATCATTCGAGTACTTAGATCTATCTGATGGGAACATTTGAGAGACTAATTTTCAGTGCCCAAAATTCGTGTGTTATTTACAATTCGAATATCCAACCGCATGGTGTTTATCTGCGTTAGCAAATAAGTGTCGATAAAGAGGAATGAAATGGGAAACCGTTCGTCTACTGCACAGTGGAATTGCCAAATGCAAATTGCTTGTTGTGGCAAACAGACAAATCGAATTGAGACGAGAACACAACAGCGTAATCTTTCTTGTACCACACGATCCGTGAAGTGAATCATGAAGAATGAATGAACAAGACCAAACTGCAACATGATCAATCACAGCTCACCTTCTCCCTCCGGCTTTTGCTTGGATTCTACAATCAAGAAAGATGAGAAACGAGCAATGTACACTGATTGAGGTATCCAATCGCATGAGAACAATCATACAATAATAACCTTCGTATTTGATTGGACTGAGAGTATTTAATAAAATGACACAGATTCGTTTCTCGCCTGTCGACTGCCACATTCGAATTGTGAAAACAATTGTGCCCAATTGCGACTAGATGGGGAAAGTGAACAATTCAGTATGCTTTGTTCGTTTGTTTGTTCCATTGTGAAACAGGTGTGGTTTTTGCGCTTTCTCATTTTCTGTAGCTCGTTTCGAAATATGTTCAGGTGAAATGAGTACAAATTGGTTTCATGTGGACCGTTGTGAGCAATCAGCAGTCCATATTTATCCATTCTCAATTGGGACTGGATAATCAATCACATGGATCATTATGAGTTCTTGTTCATTCATGATTCGTTCACGTGGATTAGGTCTATCAGACTGACAATCGTTCAATTCGTGTTCGGATGCAAGTTAGAAGTCGGTCAATATGCACTTGTTCTAATTGTGAACAAGTGAGTGAGATGAAACACGTGTAAACAGTGCTCATATACTGTTCGTTGGTCAGTTGAGCATTCATATTGTATATTGAATCATTTGATGGGTAACATATAAATGAATGTACTATTGGTCAGATAACTGAATTGCACAGTTCAGTTGGAATAGTTCGCTAGATAACATACGTTTGATTTGTGTTTTTCGTTTTGTTGTTGATCATCATCAAATCATTCGAGTACTTAGATCTATCTGATGGGAACATTTGAGAGACTAATTTTCAGTGCCCAAAATTCGTGTGTTATTTACAATTCGAATATCCAACCGCATGGTGTTTATCTGCGTTAGCAAATCAGTGTCGATAAAGAGAAATGAAATGGGAAACCGTTCGTCTACTGCACAGTGGAATTGCCAAATGCAAATTGCTTGTTGTGGTAAACAGACAAATCGAATTGGGACGAGAACACAGCAGCGTAATCTTTCTTGTACCACACGATCCGTGAAGTGAATCATGAAGAATGAATGAACAAGACCAAACTGCAACATGATCAATCACAGCTCACCTTCTCCCTCCGGCTTTTGCTTGGATTCTACAATCAAGAAAGATGAGAAACGAGCAATGTACACTGATTGAGGTATCCAATCGCATGAGAACAGTCATACAATAATAACCTTCGTATTTGATTGGACTGAGAGTATTTAATAAAATGACACAGATTCGTTTCTCGCCTGTCGACTGCCACATTCGAATTGTGAAAACAATTGTGCCCAATTGCGACTAGATGGGGAAAGTGAACAATTCAGTATGCTTTGTTCGTTTGTTTGTTCCATTGTGAAACAGGTGTGGTTTTTGCGCTTTCTCATTTTCTGTAGCTCGTTTCGAAATATGTTCAGGTGAAATGAGTACAAATTGGTTTCATGTGGACCGTTGTGAGCAATCAGCAGTCCATATTTATCCATTCTCAATTGGGACTGGATAATCAATCACATGGATCATTATGAGTTCTTGTTCATTCATGATTCGTTCACGTGGATTAGGTCTATCAGACTGACAATCGTTCAATTCGTGTTCGGATGCAAGTTAGAAGTCGGTCAATATGCACTTGTTCTAATTGTGAACAAGTGAGTGAGATGAAACACGTGTAAACAGTGCTCATATACTGTTCGTTGGTCAGTTGAGCATTCATATTGTATATTGAATCATTTGATGGGTAACATATAAATGAATGTACTATTGGTCAGATAACTGAATTGCACAGTTCAGTTGGAATAGTTCGCTAGATAACATACGTTTGATTTGTGTTTTTCGTTTTGTTGTTGATGATCATCAAATCATTCGAGTACTTAGATCTATCTGATGGGAACATTTGAGAGACTAATTTTCAGTGCCCAAAATTCGTGTGTCATTTTCAATTCGAATATCCAACCGCATGGTGTTTATCTGCGTTAGCAAATCAATGTCGATAAAGAGAAATGAAATGGGAAACCGTTCGTCTACTGCACAGTGGAATTGCCAAATGCAAATTGCTTGTTGTGGCAAACAGACAAATCGAATTGGGACGAGAACACAGCAGCGTAATCTTTCTTGTACCACACGATCCGTGAAGTGAATCATGAAGAATGAATGAACAAGACCAAACTGCAACATGATCAATCACAGCTCACCTTCTCCCTCCGGCTTTTGCTTGGATTCTACAATCAAGAAAGATGAGAAACGAGCAATGTACACTGATTGAGGTATCCAATCGCATGAGAACAATCATACAATAATAACCTTCGTATTTGATTGGACTGAGAGTATTTAATAAAATGACACAGATTCGTTTCTCGCCTGTCGACTGCCACATTCGAATTGTGAAAACAATTGTGCCCAATTGCGACTAGATGGGGAAAAAGAACAATTCAGTATGCTTTGTTCGTTTGTTTGTTCCATTGTGAAACAGGTGTGGTTTTTGCGCTTTCTCATTTTCTGTAGCTCGTTTCGAAATATGTTCAGGTGAAATGAGTACAAATTGGTTTCATGTGGACCGTTGTGAGCAATCAGCAGTCCATATTTATCCATTCTCAATTGGGACTGGATAATCAATCACATGGATCATTATGAGTTCTTGTTCATTCATGATTCGTTCACGTGGATTAGGTCTATCAGACTGACAATCGTTCAATTCGTGTTCGGAT
Organism: Fasciola hepatica; assembly: GCA_948099385.1. Lineage (NCBI taxonomy): Eukaryota > Metazoa > Platyhelminthes > Trematoda > Plagiorchiida > Fasciolidae > Fasciola > Fasciola hepatica. Next base: position 3,058,141 of record CANUEZ040000201.1, read on the forward strand.
GCAAGTTAGAAGTCGGTCAATATGCACTTGTTCTAATTGTGAACAAGTGAGTGAGATGAAACACGTGTAAACAGTGCTCATATACTGTTCGTTGGTCAGTTGAGCATTCATATTGTATATTGAATCATTTGATGGGTAACATATAAATGAATGTACTATTGGTCAGATAACTGAATTGCACAGTTCAGTTGGAATAGTTCGCTAGATAACATACGTTTGATTTGTGTTTTTCGTTTTGTTGTTGATGATCATCAAATCATTCGAGTACTTAGATCTATCTGATGGGAACATTTGAGAGACTAATTTTCAGTGCCCAAAATTCGTGTGTCATTTTCAATTCGAATATCCAACCGCATGGTGTTTATCTGCGTTAGCAAATAAGTGTCGATAAAGAGAAATGAAATGGGAAACCGTTCGTCTACTGCACAGTGGAATTGCCAAATGCAAATTGCTTGTTGTGGCAAACAGACAAATCGAATTGAGACGAGAACACAGCAGCGTAATCTTTCTTGTACCACAAGATCCGTGAAGTGAATCATGAAGAATGAATGAACAAGACCAAACTGCAACATGATCAATCACAGCTCACCTTCTCCCTCCGGCTTTTGCTTGGATTCTACAATCAAGAAAGATGAGAAACGAGCAATGTACACTGATTGAGGTATCCAATCGCATGAGAACAGTCATACAATAATAACCTTCGTATTTGATTGGACTGAGAGTATTTAATAAAATGACACAGATTCGTTTCTCGCCTGTCGACTGCCACATTCGAATTGTGAAAACAATTGTGCCCAATTGCGACTAGATGGGGAAAGTGAACAATTCAGTATGCTTTGTTCGTTTGTTTGTTCCATTGTGAAACAGGTGTGGCTTTTGCGCTTTCTCATTTTCTGTAGCTCGTTTCGAAATATGTTCAGGCGAAATGAGTACAAATTGGTTTCATGTGGACCGTTGTGAGCAATCAGCAGTCCATATTTATCCATTCTCAATTGGGACTGGATAATCAATCACATGGATCATTATGAGTTCTTGTTCATTCATGATTCGTTCACGTGGATTAGGTCTATCAGACTGACAATCGTTCAATTCGTGTTCGGATGCAAGTTAGAAGTCGGTCAATATGCACTTGTTCTAATTGTGAACAAGTGAGTGAGATGAAACACGTGTAAACAGTGCTCATATACTGTTCGTTGGTCAGTTGAGCATTCATATTGTATATTGAATCATTTGATGGGTAACATATAAATGAATGTACTATTGGTCAGATAACTGAATTGCACAGTTCAGTTGGAATAGTTCGCTAGATAACATACTTTTGATTTGTGTTTTTCGTTTTGTTGTTGATGATCATCAAATCATTCGAGTACTTAGATCTATCTGATGGGAACATTTGAGAGACTAATTTTCAGTGCCCAAAATTCGTGTGTTATTTACAATTCGAATATCCAACCGCATGGTGTTTATCTGCGTTAGCAAATAAGTGTCGATAAAGAGAAATGAAATGGGAAACCGTTCGTCTACTGCACAGTGGAATTGCCAAATGCAAATTGCTTGTTGTGGCAAACAGACAAATCGAATTGGGACGAGAACACAGCAGCGTAATCTTTCTTGTACCACAAGATCCGTGAAGTGAATCATGAAGAATGAATGAACAAGACCAAACTGCAACATGATCAATCACAGCTCACCTTCTCCCTCCGGCTTTTGCTTGGATTCTACAATCAAGAAAGATGAGAAACGGGCAATGTACACTGATTGAGGTATCCAATCGCATGAGAACAATCATATAATAATAACCTTCGTATTTGATTGGACTGAGAGTATTTAATAAAATGACACAGATTCGTTTCTCGCCTGTCGACTGCCACATTCGAATTGTGAAAACAATTGTGCCCAATTGCGACTAGATGGGGAAAGTGAACAATTCAGTATGCTTTGTTCGTTTGTTTGTTCCATTGTGAAACAGGTGTGGCTTTTGCGCTTTCTCATTTTCTGTAGCTCGTTTCGAAATATGTTCAGGTGAAATGAGTACAAATTGGTTTCATGTGGACCGTTGTGAGCAATCAGCAGTCCATATTTATCCATTCTCAATTGGGACTGGATAATCAATCACATGGATCATTATGAGTTCTTGTTCATTCATGATTCGTTCACGTGGATTAGGTCTATCAGACTGACAATCGTTCAATTCGTGTTCGGATGCAAGTTAGAAGTCGGTCAATATGCACTTGTTCTAATTGTGAACAAGTGAGTGAGATGAAACACGTGTAAACAGTGCTCATATACTGTTCGTTGGTCAGTTGAGCATTCATATTGTATATTGAATCATTTGATGGGTAACATATAAATGAATGTACTATTGGTCAGATAACTGAATTGCACAGTTCAGTTGGAATAGTTCGCTAGATAACATACGTTTGATTTGTGTTTTTCGTTTTGTTGTTGATGATCATCAAATCATTCGAGTACTTAGATCTATCTGATGGGAACATTTGAGAGACTAATTTTCAGTGCCCAAAATTCGTGTGTTATTTACAATTCGAATATCCAACCGCATGGTGTTTATCTGCGTTAGCAAATAAGTGTCGATAAAGAGAAATGAAATGGGAAACCGTTCGTCTACTGCACAGTGGAATTGCCAAATGCAAATTGCTTGTTGTGGCAAACAGACAAATCGAATTGGGACGAGAACACAGCAGCGTAATCTTTCTTGTACCACACGATCCGTGAAGTGAATCATGAAGAATGAATGAACAAGACCAAACTGCAACATGATCAATCACAGCTCACCTTCTCCCTCCGGCTTTTGCTTGGATTCTACAATCAAGAAAGATGAGAAACGAGCAATGTACACTGATTGAGGTATCCAATCGCATGAGAACAATCATACAATAATAACCTTCTTATTTGATTGGACTGAGAGTATTTAATAAAATGACACAGATTCGTTTCTCGCCTGTCGACTGCCACATTCGAATTGTGAAAACAATTGTGCCCAATTGCGACTAGATGGGGAAAGTGAACAATTCAGTATGCTTTGTTCGTTTGTTTGTTCCATTGTGAAACAGGTGTGGCTTTTGCGCTTTCTCATTTTCTGTAGCTCGTTTCGAAATATGTTCAGGTGAAATGAGTACAAATTGGTTTCATGTGGACCGTTGTGAGCAATCAGCAGTCCATATTTATCCATTCTCAATTGGGACTGGATAATCAATCACATGGATCATTATGAGTTCTTGTTCATTCATGATTCGTTCACGTGGAACAGGTCTATCAGACTGACAATCGTTCAATTCGTGTTCGGATGCAAGTTAGAAGTCGGTCAATATGCACTTGTTCTAATTGTGAACAAGTGAGTGAGATGAAACACGTGTAAACAGTGCTCATATACTGTTCGTTGGTCAGTTGAGCATTCATATTGTATATTGAATCATTTGATGGGTAACATATAAATGAATGTACTATTGGTCAGATAACTGAATTGCACAGTTCAGTTGGAATAGTTCGCTAGATAACATACGTTTGATTTGTGTTTTTCGTTTTGTTGTTGATGATCATCAAATCATTCGAGTACTTAGATCTATCTGATGGGAACATTTGAGAGACTAATTTTCAGTGCCCAAAATTCGTGTGTCATTTTCAATTCGAATATCCAACCGCATGGTGTTTATCTGCGTTAGCAAATCAGTGTCGATAAAGAGAAATGAAATGGGAAACCGTTCGTCTACTGCACAGTGGAATTGCCAAATGCAAATTGCTTGTTGTGGCAAACAGACAAATCGAATTGGGACGAGAACACAGCAGCGTAATCTTTCTTGTACCACACGATCCGTGAAGTGAATCATGAAGAATGAATGAACAAGACCAAACTGCAACATGATCAATCACAGCTCACCTTCTCCCTCCGGCTTTTGCTTGGATTCTACAATCAAGAAAGATGAGAAACGAGCAATGTACACTGATTGAGGTATCCAATCGCATGAGAACAATCATATAATAATAACCTTCGTATTTGATTGGACTGAGAGTATTTAATAAAATGACACAGATTCGTTTCTCGCCTGTCGACTGCCACATTCGAATTGTGAAAACAATTGTGCCCAAATGCGACTAGATGGGGAAAGTGAACAATTCAGTATGCTTTGTTCGTTTGTTTGTTCCATTGTGAAACAGGTGTGGTTTTTGCGCTTTCTCATTTTCTGTAGCTCGTTTCGAAATATGTTCAGGTGAAATGAGTACAAATTGGTTTCATGTGGACCGTTGTGAGCAATCAGCAGTCCATATTTATCCATTCTCAATTGGGACTGGATAATCAATCACATGGATCATTATGAGTTTTTGTTCATTTATGATTCGTTCACGTGGATTAGGTCTATCAGACTGACAATCGTTCAATTCGTGTTCGGATGCAAGTTAGAAGTCGGTCAATATGCACTTGTTCTAATTGTGAACAAGTGAGTGAGATGAAACACGTGTAAACAGTGCTCATATACTGTTCGTTGGTCAGTTGAGCATTCATATTGTATATTGAATCATTTGATGGGTAACATATAAATGAATGTACTATTGGTCAGATAACTGAATTGCACAGTTCAGTTGGAATAGTTCGCTAGATAACATACTTTTGATTTGTGTTTTTTTCTTATTGATAATGATCACATCTTTCGAGTACTTAGATCTATCTGATGGGAACATTCGAGAGACTAATTTTCAGTGCCCAAAATTCGTGTGTCATTTTCAATTCGAATATCCAACCGCATGGTGTTTATCTGCGTTAGCAAATAAGTGTCGATAAAGAGAAATGAAATGGGAAACCGTTCGTCTACTGCACAGTGGAATTGCCAAATGCAAATTGCTTGTTGTGGCAAACAGACAAATCGAATTGGGACGAGAACACAACAGCGTAATCTTTCTTGTACCACACGATCCGTGAAGTGAATCATGAAGAATGAATGAACAAGACCAAACTGCAACATGATCAATCACAGCTCACCTTCTCCCTCCGGCTTTTGCTTGGATTCTACAATCAAGAAAGATGAGAAACGAGCAATGTACACTGATTGAGGTATCCATACGCATGAGAACAATCATACAATAATAACCTTCGTATTTGATTGGACTGAGAGTATTTAATAAAATGACACAGATTCGTTTCTCGCCTGTCGACTGCCACATTCGAATTGTGAAAACAATTGTGCCCAAATGCGACTAGATGGGGAAAGTGAACAATTCAGTATGCTTTGTTCGTTTGTTTGTTCCATTGTGAAACAGGTGTGGCTTTTGCGCTTTCTCATTTTCTGTAGCTCGTTTCGAAATATGTTCAGGTGAAATGAGTACAAATTGGTTTCATGTGGACCGTTGTGAGCAATCAGCAGTCCATATTTATCCATTCTCAATTGGGACTGGATAATCAATCACATGGATCATTATGAGTTCTTGTTCATTCATGATTCGTTCACGTGGATTAGGTCTATCAGACTGACAATCGTTCAATTCGTGTTCGGATGCAAGTTAGAAGTCGGTCAATATGCACTTGTTCTAATTGTGAACAAGTGAGTGAGATGAAACACGTGTAAACAGTGCTCATATACTGTTCGTTGGTCAGTTGAGCATTCATATTGTATATTGAATCATTTGATGGGTAACATATAAATGAATGTACTATTGGTCAGATAACTGAATTGCACAGTTCAGTTGGAATAGTTCGCTAGATAACATACTTTTGATTTGTGTTTTTCGTTTTGTTGTTGATGATCATCAAATCATTCGAGTACTTAGATCTATCTGATGGGAACATTTGAGAGACTAATTTTCAGTGCCCAAAATTCGTGTGTCATTTACAATTCGAATATCCAACCGCATGGTGTTTATCTGCGTTAGCAAATAAGTGTCGATAAAGAGGAATGAAATGGGAAACCGTTCGTCTACTGCACAGTGGAATTGCCAAATGCAAATTGCTTGTTGTGGTAAACAGACAAATCGAATTGGGACGAGAACACAGCAGCGTAATCTTTCTTGTACCACACGATCCGTGAAGTGAATCATGAAGAATGAATGAATAAGACCAAACTGCAACATGATCAATCACAGCTCACCTTCTCCCTCCGGCTTTTGCTTGGATTCTACAATCAAGAAAGATGAGAAACGAGCAATGTACACTGATTGAGGTATCCAATCGCATGAGAACAATCATACAATAATAACCTTCGTATTTGATTGGACTGAGAGTATTTAATAAAATGACACAGATTCGTTTCTCGCCTGTCGACTGCCACATTCGAATTGTGAAAACAATTGTGCCCAATTGCGACTAGATGGGGAAAGTGAACAATTCAGTATGCTTTGTTCGTTTGTTTGTTCCATTGTGAAACAGGTGTGGCTTTTGCGCTTTCTCATTTTCTGTAGCTCGTTTCGAAATATGTTCAGGTGAAATGAGTACAAATTGGTTTCATGTGGACCGTTGTGAGCAATCAGCAGTCCATATTTATCCATTCTCAATTGGGACTGGATAATCAATCACATGGATCATTATGAGTTCTTGTTCATTCATGATTCGTTCACGTGGATTAGGTCTATCAGACTGACAATCGTTCAATTCGTGTTCGGATGCAAGTTAGAAGTCGGTCAATATGCACTTGTTCTAATTGTGAACAAGTGAGTGAGATGAAACACGTGTAAACAGTGCTCATATACTGTTCGTTGGTCAGTTGAGCATTCATATTGTATATTGGATCATTTGATGGGTAACATATAAATGAATGTACTATTGGTCAGATAACTGAATTGCACAGTTCAGTTGGAATAGTTCGCTAGATAACATACGTTTGATTTGTGTTTTTTTCTTATTGATAATGATCAAATCATTCGATTACTTAGATCTATCTGATGGGAACATTTGAGAGACTAATTTTCAGTGCCCAAAATTCGTGTGTCATTTTCAATTCGAATATCCAACCGCATGGTGTTTATCTGCGTTAGCAAATAAGTGTCGATAAAGAGAAATGAAATGGGAAACCGTTCGTCTACTGCACAGTGGAATTGCCAAATGCAAATTGCTTGTTGTGGCAAACAGACAAATCGAATTGGGACGAGAACACAGCAGCGTAATCTTTCTTGTACCACACGATCCGTGAAGTGAATCATGAAGAATGAATGAACAAGACCAAACTGCAACATGATCAATCACAGCTCACCTTCTCCCTCCGGCTTTTGCTTGGATTCTACAATCAAGAAAGATGAGAAACGAGCAATGTACACTGATTGAGGTATCCAATCGCATGAGAACAATCATACAATAATAACCTTCGTATTTGATTGGACTGAGAGTATTTAATGAAATGACACAGATTCGTTTCTCGCCTGTCGACTGCCACATTCGAATTGTGAAAACAATTGTGCCCAATTGCGACTAGATGGGGAAAGTGAACAATTCAGTATGCTTTTTTCGTTTGTTTGTTCCATTGTGAAACAGGTGTGGTTTTTGCGCTTTCTCATTTTCTGTAGCTCGTTTCGAAATATGTTCAGGCGAAATGAGTACAAATTGGTTTCATGTGGACCGTTGTGAGCAATCAGCAGTCCATATTTATCCATTCTCAATTGGGACTGGATAATCAATCACATGGATCATTATGAGTTTTTGTTCATTCATGATTCGTTCACGTGGATTAGGTCTATCAGACTGACAATCGTTCAATTCGTGTTCGGATGCAAGTTAGAAGTCGGTCAATATGCACTTGTTCTAATTGTGAACAAGTGAGTGAGATGAAACACGTGTAAACAGTGCTCATATACTGTTCGTTGGTCAGTTGAGCATTCATATTGTATATTGAATCATTTGATGGGTAACATATAAATGAATGTACTATTGGTCAGATAACTGAATTGCACAGTTCAGTTGGAATAGTTCGCTAGATAACATACGTTTGATTTGTGTTTTTTTCTTATTGATAATAATCAAATCATTCGATTACTTAGATCTATCTGATGGGAACATTCGAGAGACTAATTTTCAGTGCCCAAAATTCGTGTGTCATTTTCAATTCGAATATCCAACCGCATGGTGTTTATCTGCGTTAGCAAATAAGTGTCGATAAAGAGAAATGAAATGGGAAACCGTTCGTCTACTGCACAGTGGAATTGCCAAATGCAAATTGCTTGTTGTGGCAAACAGACAAATCGAATTGGGACGAGAACACAACAGCGTAATCTTTCTTGTACCACACGATCCGTGAAGTGAATCATGAAGAATGAATGAACAAGACCAAACTGCAACATGATCAATCACAGCTCACCTTCTCCCTCCGGCTTTTGCTTGGATTCTACAATCAAGAAAGATGAGAAACGAGCAATGTACACTGATTGAGGTTTCCAATCGCATGAGAACAATCATACAATAATAACCTTCGTATTTGATTGGACTGAGGGTATTTAATAAAATGACACAGATTCGTTTCTCGCCTGTCGACTGCCACATTCGAATTGTGAAAACAATTGTGCCCAAATGCGACTAGATGGGGAAAGTGAACAATTCAGTATGCTTTGTTCGTTTGTTTGTTCCATTGTGAAACAGGTGTGGCTTTTGCGCTTTCTCATTTTCTGTAGCTCGTTTCGAAATATGTTCAGGCGAAATGAGTACAAATTGGTTTCATGTGGACCGTTGTGAGCAATCAGCAGTCCATATTTATCCATTCTCAATTGGGACTGGATAATCAATCACATGGATCATTATGAGTTCTTGTTCATTCATGATTCGTTCACGTGGATTAGGTCTATCAGACTGACAATCGTTCAATTCGTGTTCGGATGCAAGTTAGAAGTCGGTCAATATGCACTTGTTCTAATTGTGAACAAGTGAGTGAGATGAAACACGTGTAAACAGTGCTCATATACTGTTCGTTGGTCAGTTGAGCATTCATATTGTATATTGAATCATTTGATGAGTAACATATAAATGAATGTACTATTGGTCAGATAACTGAATTGCACAGTTCAGTTGGAATAGTTCGCTAGATAACATACGTTTGATTTGTGTTTTTCGATTTGTTGTTGATGATCATCAAATCATTCGAGTACTTAGATCTATCTGATGGGAACATTTGAGAGACTAATTTTCAGTGCCCAAAATTCGTGTGTCATTTTCAATTCGAATATCCAACCGCATGGTGTTTATCTGCGTTAGCAAATAAGTGTCGATAAAGAGAAATGAAATGGGAAACCGTTCGTCTACTGTACAGTGGAATTGCCAAATGCAAATTGCTTGTTGTGGCAAACAGACAAATCGAATTGAGACGAGAACACAGCAGCGTAATCTTTCTTGTACCACACGATCCGTGAAGTGAATCATGAAGAATGAATGAACAAGACCAAACTGCAACATGATCAATCACAGCTCACCTTCTCCCTCCGGCTTTTGCTTGGATTCTACAATCAAGAAAGATGAGAAACGAGCAATGTACACTGATTGAGGTTTCCAATCGCATGAGAACAATCATATAATAATAACCTTCGTATTTGATTGGACTGAGAGTATTTAATAAAATGACACAGATTCGTTTCTCGCCTGTCGACTGCCACATTCGAATTGTGAAAACAATTGTGCCCAAATGCGACTAGATGGGGAAAGTGAACAATTCAGTATGCTTTTTTCGTTTGTTTGTTCCATTGTGAAACAGGTGTGGCTTTTGCGCTTTCTCATTTTCTGTAGCTCGTTTCGAAATATGTTCAGGCGAAATGAGTACAAATTGGTTTCATGTGGACCGTTGTGAGCAATCAGCAGTCCATATTTATCCATTCTCAATTGGGACTGGATAATCAATCACATGGATCATTATGAGTTCTTGTTCATTCATGATTCGTTCACGTGGATTAGGTCTATCAGACTGACAATCGTTCAATTCGTGTTCGGATGCAAGTTAGAAGTCGGTCAATATGCACTTGTTCTAATTGTGAACAAGTGAGTGAGATGAAACACGTGTAAACAGTGCTCATATACTGTTCGTTGGTCAGTTGAGCATTCATATTGTATATTGAATCATTTGATGAGTAACATATAAATGAATGTACTATTGGTCAGATAACTGAATTGCACAGTTCAGTTGGAATAGTTCGCTAGATAACATACGTTTGATTTGTGTTTTTCGATTTGTTGTTGATGATCATCAAATCATTCGAGTACTTAGATCTATCTGATGGGAACATTTGAGAGACTAATTTTCAGTGCCCAAAATTCGTGTGTCATTTTCAATTCGAATATCCAACCGCATGGTGTTTATCTGCGTTAGCAAATCAGTGTCGATAAAGAGAAATGAAATGGGAAACCGTTCGTCTACTGCACAGTGGAATTGCCAAATGCAAATTGCTTGTTGTGGCAAACAGACAAATCGAATTGGGACGAGAACACAGCAGCGTAATCTTTCTTGTACCACACGATCCGTGAAGTGAATCATGAAGAATGAATGAACAAGACCAAACTGCAACATGATCAATCACAGCTCACCTTCTCCCTCCGGCTTTTGCTGGGATTCTGCAATCAAATTAATTTGATAATGATCATTTTTCAGCGTTTGCGTTTTTTAATCTTGTGTTATTCCATACCTAATAACCGTTTTCCTCTTCTTGATAGTTTTTTATTTCAGCCGGATTCATTTTTTTCTTTCCGTCTTTTTTTCTTTTTTTTCTCCTATGCTTTCACGTTCTTGATATATCCTTTGTATTTCCTTTTTGCTCTTGTGTTTTTTCCTTTGCTTTTGCGCTGTCTGAGTTTTTCCAGGTCCCTTTATTCTCCTGTCATTTTCGTGTCCCATTTCCATCCGTGTCGTGTTTTTCTGGATTGGCGAATCATTTTTGCTAAATGCACCTATTTCGAAACTTTTTTATCTAATGCGCACAGTTGAGTATTCACATGCAAAACGCTTGTTGTTGCGGCAAAAAGACGGATAAATTTGGGACGAGAACACAGCGGCATTACCCTCATTGTTTCACACCCTTTGTGAAGTGCATCATGTGAAACAATTGAAGAAGACCTATCCGCAGCATGATCAATGACACAGGTCACCTCATCTTTTTACTCTGGATCTGCAACCGAGAACGATTTTTCCGACATGGTGAACATTTTCAGTTTTACACCGTTTGACCGCCATATGTTTTTACGCTTTCTTTAGCCCCAATATTTTTGCTCGTCATGGTGCACGCTTTTTGGTATTTGGTTTCATTCGGATGAGTTTCTTGCATTCGTCCCATTTGGGCTTTTTATGGCAGATTCTTCTATACTGATCGACTGTAAAACGTAACCGTCGTATAACTCTATGCATCAAGTTAAAACAAGATCAATATTTACGTTCCTATTGATATATTGTTTCGAAGTATTCTCTCTCTCCGTAGATCAGCGCTGCATATGATGCTGTTACTTCGTCTGTCAATTACTAAAATCTACGTTTTGATGATTTTTCACATTCTACGCATTGCCAACTGCCTCAGGTCACCTTAAATAAATAGTTTATTTTAAAATAATCTCATCGTAACTGTTATTTCTAATATTTTAATTATGATTATCTTAATACCATCAAACTACGGTTTCTATTTTCAGAAGCTGGCAAACTGCTCGACAATAACAGCTGGTGCTAAATATTCAGTTGTACATTTTTAAATAAGTGATTTATATATAGCTCTGTTTACTCATCAGTTTGAGAAGGGGAGAACCTTTAACTAAGATATTTTGTAAATTTGCCCCCCATCACATCCTAGTACCACTGAGCGTAACGAGAAAAACTGATTTATCGCAGACAACAAAACCTGAAATCTTTGTAACTTTGCGGCGTCCTTTTAACCGAACCCGCGAATATATCAAACCACTAAAAATAACCTACTGATTAGGTATGGTACGGATGTAAATGAATAATATTGAATACCTATTCTATTCCGTTTGCTGCTGCAGGTCGTCAAGTACGCATAACCAACTCACTCACCTGCCTGCTGTGAGTGCAGCACGCACAGTATCACAATCAAGAAAATGATGACTTTCATGTTGTTCGTCTTGCATTACGTATTCGCACACTTTTATAGTGAACTCACGTGTGGTTCTATTGGCTTATAAAAGTTGTCATGTCAATCTCATGTTTGTCCTACTAGCCGTTCTTCACTTTCGTTGATTGGCCGATTTGAAGACCCGATTCTGAATGGAACATATCCACCAATCAAGTTGGTGAAAATCAGTGCCAATCTCCAGTTTTTTTCTGTTTTAGGATACACGTTCAATCGAGGATCAGTAGGTTCGATAGGACTACATCAAAGCAGATGTTTTCGGTATATTTGGAGGCAAAGGTGGTCCACTCTGTTCTATTCCACATAAGTTACATTTTTGTAGTTAAATGAGCTGCATGAGATATACAGTTGCAAAGTAACCCCTAAATGCCGCCTAGATAAATGGTGATGACGTGCACTTTTGTTTTTGATCCTGTTATGTTTATTTTATTCTACTCAATGATATGTTCTTTCTGATAAATTTTCCATTAGGAAAAAATATGGGACTGCTTATATGCGCTCTTACCGAGCCCAGAAAATTAGGGAAAATTTGAAATATATTCGGTCCCGCTAGTCCAATTCACTATGACAGAGAGAAGACATAAGTCGTGAGATGCAAGCAATTCTACGACCGAAGAAAGGATCAGGCATCGTTATTGGAGAAAAGACAGGATACACGGAGAAAATGTAAAGGACGCTTCCCGATGCGCAACTTTTCAAACCGGACAATTCTTCAGAGAATAATATGCTGACCGAGAAACAGAAAACAAGACAATTACAAATTTTGCTCCTACACGGTTTCATTTCCGAAACTACACACAAGAAGCTAACACCACTTGGAAGACAGAGGCCCTACCTGAGAGGATCACCCAAAGTGCACAGGCCCCGTGTTCCTTTGAGGGTGATAGTATGCATGCGAAACTCAGCTTATCAATACCTTGCCCCGTGGCTCGTCGAGATTCTTACCCCCCTTTGGAAACACATAACATCATTCTGTCTACAAGACTCATTTGAACTCGAGATTTTGCAAATAGTATTTCAGTGGGTTCGGAATTAATGTATTCCGTCGATAGTGAATCACCTTTTACAAGGGTCCCTCTTCATGAGAAAGTAGATTATCTGTGTGATTTTATTTCTTCGCACAACTTTCATTTGCTTAGTCCTGGTAAATGCCTTAATGATATCGTTCTTTTATGCACAAAAAGCATCCGGTTTATTTTGAAGGTTGGGCCTACAGATAAACTGGTGGCGTAGTCATGAAAATATAAAGGGGCCCAACTTTGACAGATGTATTCTTGGGTACGAGTGAAAAACAGCTCTGTGATAATATATTCAAATTGCTATTTCATAGATGATATGTGAATGATATTTGGATTCTTACGATTGAAGACAATTTTATCCCATTCGTTACCGTTCCTAACTGTATTCATATACAGCTTAGTGTATTTTAGAAAGAAGTATGCGATAACACGTTGTTCTCTCTAGATATTTACTTAACCAGGCGTCAAGACGGGATTCTACAGCGCAGAATCCATCAAAATCAACTTGAGGCAGACGTTATTTACGATTCTCCAGCTTCGCTCCGGTGGATTACAAACGTGGATGGGCCAGAACCCTCTTCAACAAAGCCCAGAAAGTCTGGATAGATCAAGCACAAAACTAAGAGGAGTTCATAAAAGGAAAGCTGCTGTCCAATGGTTATCAGAAAAGCTTTATCAAACTACATCAGCAGCCGAGACTGGTGCGCAAAAAAACAATGAACTTCGGAAAGGAGCAAGCTATGCCACTTTGCTTTTCTAAGCCGGCCATTTATTTTTTCAAATAAACTGTAATCTTAAATCGGCTCCAAGGCACACACATGTAAAGCTGTAGTCGACCAACAGGTTATGTTTTCAAAATCACTCAAACAGTCTCTGCTTATTTCAGTGTCTCACATATTGTCTACCAGTTCACTTGCCATTGCGGTGACGTGACATTGGCAGGATGGATAGCTGCTTGACTCAACGAGTGTCAGAACACATACCCAAATGGCTGTCAGACTTGATGACGCAACTCGCTGGCGCAATACAAAACCCCATGAAGTCACCAGCTTTTTTGACTGCAAGACACTTAACTGCATCAGGTCACAAAGTTGACCTGACCCAGTGTTTCAAAGCATTGTGGTGCAATCCAACGTCAAAACAAATAGCTTTTGGTGAAGCGACTCCAATCATGATGCATCAGGCAGCACTGTGCGCACAAAAACGATTGGCCCGAACTATGTGTCTACTTCGGCGGTAACACGACAGACTTCACTCTGTCCAAATTACGTACTGTTAAACTTTCTATTGTACCTATTTCACTGTTGCATTTACCCCCCTACTGTACCACGTATGTATACACTGACATGATTTACGCTCGCGGTTTGACAAGAGTAAACGAAATGCATTCTTCTTGCGACTTGTGTCTTTTTTCTGTTCTAGTGAATTTATGGAATGTTGAGTGTTCAGATTACCATTGTTCACGTTCAGATTCTAGGGCCCTATAACAGGACTAACAGATCCGGAGCAGTAAATTTTTCTTTACCTTATTAGTTTCTGGTACAGAATAGTGGTATTATTTATTTTGATAAACACAGTTTGTCAGCAAACAGAAGCTTATTCGGGCAATCAAACAGTGAAAGTCCTCATTCTCATCAGATGAAATAAATATGTATATTTTGCTATTATTTATTGGTACGCATTAGTGATGCGTGGACAGCAATAAACTAGATACTTTGGTGAGAGGAATGTATGACTCTCTATTAGAGCAGCTGTGTCAGCGACTCTGGTAGGTAGTAAGGAATATTAGGGGAGTAATCAACAAAAAAGTTAATTTATCCCTGTCCCAACTTGAGAATTTACGCCGCCATGAAATGTAAACCAGGTTCTTATATCTGAGCTACACGGGAAAACACTTCTTATTACCAGCTTATGGAAGATGAAGAAAAATTTCAGTCTGATTTATGGTTTTGTTTTTTCCAACGGCTAGGTCTGATGCGCACTGAAGTGCTAAAACTTTAAGGCATAAAATAAATTTATTGATCAGATTTATCTTCAGTAAACGATGAGGAGATTTCCGATAGCAACCGCGTATGTTGGTTCCTTACCGTCAGACAAAAATAAGAAGACTGTTGTCCATGCACTTCAGATAAGCCAGTGAGAATTACGTTTTGCTATTCGTTCGGGTTATCGAGCATGTTCGACGGAAAGTGTCGTTCAAACTCAACATTTTGGCTCCTGTTGGAACCAAGAGAAATAAATGAAGCACTTAATTTGATGCAAATACATCATTTTCATGGAGGGAGATGTTCAGAGGGAGCGAACAAGAATGAAACCCCATCAAAACGTGTGTGGATATTACACACTAGCCCATATTTCTCCACACAAATATGCACAATTTTCCGTTCGACTATAAGTGGTCATGTGTTTTCTGTCATCTATTACAAAGGACATTTGAATTTTCACCATAATTTCCTGGATCTGATCAATGACTGTTCAAATTAATGTAAAATGAATATACGGCAATTACGCATCACATTCAGCCAAGCGATGGGATATCAAAGGATTCACACTAATGAATGAATATCACCGGAAAAAGTTCAGCCATAATAATGTTAGGAATTCGACACTGCTTCATTCTTTCTTCCGTGTGACGTTATATTTTTCCGTTGAGTGTTCTGTTTAAAAGAATTACTTATTTGGACAACATATGGACCAGGCTCCTACTCACTCAGAGGTTCACATACAATCGACAATCAAGATAAACCACGGGATTTGCCTACGGTCTATGGTTATTATTAAAAATCCCGTCTGCGCCTTTTGCAGGAGAACAAATGCCGGAAGATCCAAAATCGGGTTTTACAATGCAAGCATAAATCATCACCAACTGCAGCGATATCTTTAATACTAAGCTGTGCAACGGAAGGTACAATCAAACTGACCACAAAATGAATTCGAACACTGTCAAACTGGATCGACTGAGCCTAGAAATTAGCACACGAATAAATTGAGGCCCTTCAGAAATTGTATGCTCATTCAATTAGGCATGGATGGATACAGACGTGGTTTATTTTTGGAATTTTATTGCTTTTTAGAACAAGCCGGATGAAGTCACTAAGTGTGAACGCCTGAGGATTACGTATTCCATTTCTACTAGTGCGCCCAATGCTGAACCGTTGCTTGTGATATTGGTAGTTCTCGTCTCACAGGACGAGAACGCAGTTGTTGGTTATACTGAAACGACGTTTGGCGTAAATGGTCACCTATTCTCCTGCCTCTCGTTGAATAGAGAGTAAAATCTAGTGGGCGACAGGATGAAAGGTTAGGCTTACGTGAAAATGCTATTCTTTCTCCGCGCACATTCCGTTACCATTTGGTATAATCACTCTGATGTCACTAACACAAAGAAACAGCTCAAACCGATGATAAACTTCAGTGAAGAGCAAAATGTAACAGTTTATGGCCCAGCAGTATCTTTTTTTTAATTTTGCAAAAGCATGCACGCTGGATGTGTGAGTTAAACGTAATTGCATGTATGAGAAAGCATAGTGCGATACGTGCATCACTTTGCCAGGCAAATTTTAAACCATCATGGTTGGAAGAATTCCTCAACGAAATAAAGACATATCACATGATTTTGCGATTTCATACTGGATATTTCAGGAAGTACACGATTTCACAGAAGCACACTTTCTGGGTTTCCCAGACTAGATTTTGTATTATTTTCAATTCAGAAAAAATACGGTCAACTTACCATCGTTGTAAACGGTCACAGAAAAAGCACAGTTAGCAGCTAATAACTTGTATTGGTGTGTAAGTAGGCAAGTATTGAATATGAGAAACTGCATGCCGTGCCTGTAACTGGACCAAACCAAGTAACATCATACGGAGCTTAACGAAACGCGATTATAAAATTCGGTTGGATTAGGTGCACAATGTGTGTGCATGTGACGATAAATGTGAAACAGCCGATTGTCATTCACAACATACTTAAGTCATCGACCGGAAAAATAATTTCGTTGACCAGAATCGACCTTGATCCTATCATCTGTTTTCACGTGGAACTTTGAAACGGAGTCTTATTAGGAATCAAATAAGATTAAGCTTATGATTCTCTACTGAAGTAAGCTGATGACACGAGTCCGCGATCGATTGATAAGAGACTTATTCTTCGGGGGAAAATGCCACAAATCAGTTAAACCAGAATCTGCTTCGGCTGAATCAGAGCACCAGAAATCCAGAGATTCCCCCGTTTGACAGCACATGATACATGAATGAAACATTACTCAGTTATGAAGCACCACCCAATTTTTTACTTCAAAACCTGACGCGCTTAGACACGAGGCTTTCAAGTCACCATCGTTTTGTTCCCACTGTTTAACTGATAATTGTATTGCAACGACAACCTCAAACGTGTGGTGTTACTAGAGCAAATAAATTCCACGCGATATTCATGATTCAACACAGTCATGCACAAGCACGTACACAGGAACACCATCACACACAAGAATATACCTTGGCACTATTCTGCGAGTTCCACGTAGAAAGGTATTAATGGATCTTTCCCGTTTTTCACAAATACCACGCCATACCATTTACTTAAGCAGTACCAACGAAGGTGTATTCATTCGTCAGGTACTCAAACCAGACTCCATTAGGTATTTCCACAATTGGACTGTTGTGTAGTAATCGATGTGATCTTGTTGAAGAGGATGAAATATGAGGCAACATCTCGATACCTCATGGGAATGTATCGTACGATCAATTGACTAAAAATGGTATTAGAAGCACGACTCACAAAAACCAAATACCGACTAGGCCGAAACGAACAAGTTGTTGAAGTTGTAACCGGTGGATTTGCACATAAAATGAAGCATATAAAACCTGATCATTTGTTTTTCTTTGTGAATCTTGGGAGCTTCAATACCTACATTTATTTATAAATGTATACCCGAAGCTGCCACGCGAGTGTTCCCTTAGAAATCAGAAAGTCTCACAGGAAACATTGAATACAAAACAGAGTGACGACCAAACTCGTTTCCAGTCATTCGTACTCATTCCAATACATAGCAACAATTATCACTCAGAAATCATCAAGGGTAAACGATGACCAAGATCGTTCTATGCACGGGATTATGTGCGTATAACATTGATGATAGTGTAAAACGTCTAAGGTGTTTTACTCGCGTTGATTGATAAGAAGTCAGTCAAAGGATTTTAGGCGCTTGCACAATCCGTTTCTCAGTCCAAAAGAGGGAAAGGCGGAGATAAATACGGACAGCTTCGGCTGCGGCTAAGGTGCGACACTTGACAAGTCTCGACTGGTTGCTCCGGACTTTCTTTATGGTACAGAAATCGTTTGTGATCTCTACCAAATGGTCTAACTCTGCAAAGTAATACTCAGTACCTAAGAGCTTGGTTAGCTTATTGGAGTCAGTAAAAGTGGCAACTTCCAGACACTACGTGTTAGACCCAAACCCATAAGGCTAGCAAATGACTACGGAGTTAGCCTATACTCTGTCAATACTGTCATTCCTTGGAACGAAGCTATCTAGTTCATGGTTTAGATTTTTGTGACTTGCAAGTGCAATGGCTTTCTGGATTAGCTGTCCTCGCACAAGATGGAAAAAACAAGAGACCGATTGCCAGTCGATTTTAGGCGTCTGACCTGTTTGGGGATGCGCTGGTTTGTGTATTATGAAATTTGAAATTCCTTCACCGAGCACCATTTAGATTCCCTTCCCAAAAGTACACCTCACAAACTCCGTTTACCAAACATAACCTGTTATCACCACCGGCTTCATGTTTGCTTCCAATCCAGCTACCTGTATCCAGTGGACCGAACTTGCATCAAACCCACCTTCAGCCCGTGTTCTGATTTACCTGTCCATGCTCACGAAGGTTCAAGAATACTAGATCATTTTTTACTGTCGAATATGCATCTATATTTATTAACACTTTTGCTCGGCTTACTTCTCGGCAGTAATGTATTACTTTTCTCATCAAAGAACAGTCGATTTTGATCACATAGAACTTATTCCTCTTTGAGTATTGTCGTTCCCTTGTAGGTATAGATTACACACTCACAAACATCCTTCAACTGCGTTAGCCATCTGTTAGATGACCCGTTGCATTGTTCATTTTTCTGTGCGGTAATTGGTCTTTTCTAACCCTCCTGTGTCCTGTGACTTGAGTCGACCGTTTCACACTGTATAACAGCCCTAAGTTAAACACTGAACCTTGCTGGTCACCTTTCACCGATCGTTCCATATAACTGTCTGCTTTCTTCTTTATTGTGCAATTTTGCTACCGAGCTCACGCGCGTGCGCTTGCTATCCCGTTTGACGGGTTATATAAAGTTCAATAAACGATCTGTACGCTGTGGCCCCATTGCTGTTTAAGGTGAGGCTCTTCTGTAGCTGTGCTTAATAGACTTTTGACAAGTGCACGTAGTTAATTATTCTCGCGTTCTCTGACTAAAAATTGGGCGTTATTCTTCTGGAAGTTACTGACTTACGTGACCACAGTCCGGTACAGGTCGTCTTTACCTGTGCTTCTCTAATCTGAGCTCAATGGATAGCGCAGTTATCAAGGCCAATTTTGAAAACCAAACGAGCATACCGTACTGCTCCGTACCAAGTCAGTCAAAAACCACAGAGGGCGTGCAGCTGTGAACAATTGTAATCGGCTGTCTTATCGCGCAAAGCGAGAGCAACTCAGTCATGAAGCGTAGTTAAGAATAGTAACTAACTAGACGTAATTCTCAGATTCAGTCATCTCAATAAAATCTGTTCACAAATTCTGAAATAGGATTTTCCTAGTGATCAAACAGTCATCAAGGCGGGCCATCAATGTTTCTGTCCCCGGTCCACATCATGTTCCCACAGCTAATCATTTTCTTCAATTGGCAGCCTATGGTAACCTTTCTCGGTAGCAAGACAGTGAAAACTCAGCCATTTGCATCACACAAACGGAAAAAAAGATAAATATCTTCTTCCGAACTGTGAAACGTGAGGTCTAAAAAGATGACTTCGGGAGTCCCATTGAAGTTCAAGTGCCCCTTAGACCGATACAAGTTTGGAGTCCATATCTGTGAAAGGCTCGGGTAGTATATGTTCCGATACACCATGCAGTACTTTTTTCAGTTTATTACTTGCTTTTGTAGCCAAAAATATGCCATAATCCTCCTCACAGGAATGCTGCCAGCCCTTATGGGGACAAATGAATTCGCACTATTATTGGTAAAAAAGGTTTGAGAAAAAGGAATTTGAAAAAACTTCTCGTATTTTGGATTACCAAAAGCTCTTTGCTTCGAGTTTAGGCGAGACCAGGAGAGGTTCCTTCAAAAAGATATGCTGCCACCTAACACTCACACAGTTTTATCTGGAGTTATCGATGTCTAGCGGCCAAATACTCGGTGACTCTCCGTCATCTGGGGTCTTTTAGACCCGAATAAACATACTCAAAACGTTCCCAATTATAGTCATTTTCTCGCGCCTGAAATGCACTGAAAACTAAAGTAGCACATTTGTTAAGGAGGGCACTTGTACTGTCAGATCGGTTAGTGAATACTTACTCAACTTCGGGACACGATCAAGCATGTCACTTTGAAGGCATACCTTGTCGTTATCGGCCAAGGTATGATTTACCAAACGTGAAAATCAGTGTACTACGGGATTCAAAAGTATACAATGCGTACTCGGGTTTGATTGTATGCCTTCCTTGTTTTTTTGGTATACGTTTTGGCCAAGGCTGAGTCTTTGATAGTGAGCATGCTTTCGACACGCCAGTTGTTTGGCATATCTAGTAAAACCTCCTGTCAGGCCGGAGATAGTTGACAGTGGCTGCCGGACAATTTTGGGCAGTGTTAGGCAATCGTAGACACCCTTCAGCTTTCCTGGAACAGGACTTCCGTAGTAGATTCGATCTCCCACTTCATGAAAATTTGTCCAGAAGGGCTTCATTTGTTTGTGCATACATTTTATTTGATCTCTCTGTAACCGTTCACAAAACTAAGTGCCCAGGCCTAACTCAACTCATGATCATCTTAAATCAATCCTACTTTTTAGGTTTTTCTGTCCTATGTGTCGAAATTTCTTCAGCCTGTATCATATCATAAACTAATGAGGTCTCACTTTGTATGTCTGTCGTTCGCAAGAGGTTAGTCCTAACGATAAAATAAACGGCGTTTGAAAGCACGGAAGATAATAAGACGAGATTAGAAAAACAGTAGGCTGACGATCTGATTGGTCAGACGATACCATGTTATTGTTTACAATACCAGACTCAACATCAGAACACTGGATGACTGTACTAGTGGTAAAACAGGTCAGAAGTAGTCACATACTAGCTTGTTCTACAACTGAGTTACCATCAGAACGTTTATCAGTGAATGTGTGAGTCTATGCCCGTTTATTTGGGTCATCTGTTGATTACAAGGACCATGGTGAGCGTCACACCACTACAGATGGTACGATTGGAAGTACACTGGTGCTCTATTGAGCAAGTTGCAACAAGTGTTATTGTGACCCATCGATGCTGATCTGTCAAGGTGGTGTCCCAATGGCCAACGTATAATCGACGATTCGTAAACCTCACTTATCACTACGGACATTAGATACTGCAGTTAAATGTGCTTGCAAACAGACCAAGGCTCAGTGAAATGCAAGCGTAAGCCAGCCGATAAAGCTTTTCAGATTCTGATTTGCCTCAGTAGCCGACAGAAAAAGAAAGAGTTCAAATATGCAAAAGTTGTGGAAAAACAATGAATAGTGTGTGGGATAAATGGAATCCGACTGGTCATCCGAAGTAGATAATTATTTTGTGATGCTCAGTCTCAAAAGCCGCTTATCAAGGGTATTTCTACAAGGTGGAAGCGACAGAGTAGAGGATGGTTGTATGATATAGAGGTGAAAACAAAACCATCACATTATCCATAAATTTTCGACCAACAACAATCAGGTGGTTCATTTAGTTGGCCTTCTCTAGGTAGAATCGCCGAGTGTACTGGACTGGGTTTCTCTTATTTGATGAATAGGCCAACCGCCACTAGATGTTTGGGTTCTCTGAGGATTTGACTGGAGTTTTATGAGGCGGAAAACCAAAAAAAACATAACTAGTCAATCATCGCTGGCCCGTTTCATGACAAAATAACAACCTGCTTGATAGTTGCTCTCGTATCTGCAACACTAGAGCAAAACTGATCACAGTATCCATACATCCATGGTTCAAAAAGCTGTTCTTTCCACACAAATAATAACTTTATGAAAATAGTCATTTTAATTTATTTTATTTCTCATACAGAACTATTGCAGCCCGGAATTGATTCGTGATCAAGTAGAAGTTGATCAATGAGGAAATGACCGTCGGCGACCTTTGACATTTGAATTTTTTCCATGACGAATGTTTCGGTGACACTGGTCAATTACCTTTCTACCATGCGTCTTGCTTACCTTCGTACGTATGCAGTTGATGTAAGTTACATTTTCAGCTCATTGCGCAACCCATACCTAAGTAGTAACTTTCTTCAATTTACGAGTTTAATTTCAAATGCATCCAAAATTCCAGAATTGACTTGCGCGCTTGTATCGAAATTCAGGCGGCCATTTGTGTTGGTTCATCCAACACAACCATTCCAGTCCAAATGTATATACCAATTTGTTTTCCGTCATTCATCTCTTGCGAACAGCATAACCGAATAGGTTTATTTTACTTATAAATACGTATATGAGTATACATATATACACGAAAATGCGAACAATAGACATCGAACTGTACGTAGAAATAGTATTGGTAATAAAACAACCATCGGCCATAAATCTTACTCAGTATGTACTTATTCACGATCAACATTGAGAACACATTGTCTATATGTCCAGCTACTATTATTTGGAAACGACTTTCAATTGATTTCGAGTTCAATCTCGCGTATAAATCAAGGCGAAAAGTGAATCCCGATTTTTCCCCGCCGTTGTCTAGATACTTAATCACTCTCCAGTTACGGTGAATTTATTTCACACTGTGTAGACGCCACCGAATGTGTTGAACACAAGTGATTCTGCCCCGATTGTAAACAAATAAATCTCCAAGTCGTTGCATCCAGTACATAACAAAGGTTGTTTAAACCAAATATGACCCCTTGAGTGCTCTCCCACGTAATAGACCAAAAAGAAAGTATTCAATTCAACATGTACATATTGAAACACAAAATTCACACCAGCACACAAATGACCAGGTTTTACATGCCTCATTTTACGTGCAACTATACTGGTTAAAACGTCTACAACCCTATCGTTTTGGCCTAGTTTCATGGAAAAATCTACTGAGAACAATGCGTAAACCTCGTTCGCTTCGCATTGTGCGCCGTGCTTCGA
The DNA here is from genome assembly GCA_948099385.1 of Fasciola hepatica. Lineage (NCBI taxonomy): Eukaryota > Metazoa > Platyhelminthes > Trematoda > Plagiorchiida > Fasciolidae > Fasciola > Fasciola hepatica. The sequence goes on from CANUEZ040000201.1 coordinate 3,081,551, forward strand.
TTTAAAATTTCTCTTAATCGTCCATACTAAAAAAATCATACACAATATTGCTCATTCCCAGGATTAATAGCTAGCCATTCTCTCAGTCCAATAAGAGCAGTGCCTAATGGAATAGTGCACACAAAAGTTGCATTAAAAACCTATGTAACATTCTGGTCTGAATACCTAACCAAAGAATACACCTTTTCGGGTACTGATTAAGTAACTGATGTGGCGTGATATTTTTGATAACAGAGAGCGCTGTGGTAAGTGCTTGTATACGTAGAACTGGCAGAACTGTTAAACGCATATCGCCTTGTTATATCTGCGTGCATGTGTGTGTGTGCGCGCGCTGAATCGGGAATGATACGTGTAGCATAAACACGCTCGTGATACATCACGTTTGAACCCATGATAGTTATCAGTCATCATTTCCACAAAAGAAATCCACACGATTAAGAACCGAAAATCTCGTGACTGAAAACATCAGGATTGAATTGGGTGGTACATCATTACTGAGGAGAACCTTCCACCCATGTTTTTTGAACCAAATAACTGAAAAAGCTTGAGATATCTTATGCTCTGATTCCGACGTACCAGATTCTAGATTAAAGTAGCTGTTTTAGTTTTTTGTGATGAACATCACTATAGTCAAATGGTTCTGTGACAAATGACACCAAATTGACGCATTTCACTAGTTTCTCCTAGCAACTTCTTTTGATTAAGGGTTTGAAGTCGGTCCTGCATTCCCAAAAATCGGGTGACAGTTTTGCAAAGGTTGTCAGAGCTGAATCCAGTTGATCTAGTGCCGCTTCGATCGATCAGCTTTGTTCAACTTCAAAGCTGTTCTCAATCCTATCTAAGCAATTACAAGCATTTCAAATTTGATACACTTCATTGCTTGTCACTCACTTTCAGCATAACGTTCGCATGGGTGATTCTAAGTTGGAATCAGGCAATATTTCAGACGTACCTAGACAGATGTTGGGTTGTAAACTGTGATTCACCATTTACAAACATTTTGTGTTTAAAAACAACAAAATACTTGCTTCTCACAATTAAAGTATTATTGCGTATTCTATGAGAAGATAAAGAGCTCACCTGAATTGATCATCATTCAATCTCCTGTGTCAGATGATTTAAACTTTACCTGGCGTCATTCCCATTCTATGTTTGTCGTAGTTTCATTCGTCGACTAATCGAATAGACCAATGTACCATTCGGTTTGTTTAAGTGACATGAAAAATAGGCATTGCATTGATGAGAAACATGAAAGTACAAATCAAATGCATAGCCGTAGGTTTTCATCCCAACCAGAGTCATGCCAGAATGCAGTTTTCCTTTGTTCTATTTTCAAACAAATTTGCAAAGCGCCCATTCATGTAAATTTCTGAATGCTGCATATTTTCGCACTATTCAGCAGTATTTTATAGAAACAGCAATTGGATTACCAGCTGTAATCTTATCTGAGCCCTTTGTGGTGTGCATCGCTGAGGTTTCGGTTTCCAGTATGAAACGTTGATTGTTCCAAATTCCGTTACGTTGGCTGATATTTAGAACAAGAACATATGATTCCAAGTGTGGATTTTAAAAATCAGTACGATCGCGATATATCTAGATGACAGGACAAAATGTCCCCGGTTTCATGGTTAGTCGTCCTTAATGACTAAGAAGCCTTGGTAGAAACACCGTGCAATCCTAAAAATAGACTCTTGGTCTATGTACACTCCCCACGATTCAAATAAGATGTCAGCTCTAAACTAACTCTGGAGTGCACTAGTACAGGGATGATTCGGTGGAAGGGTACTGGGTAAGCACATTTGATGAGTTGGAACAACCAAGAAACCAGTCATGAGCTTCCGTGGAAATTTCGTCATGTCATCCAGAACTTACACAATGCTTCTCTTTTGGAACATAAGCTGTGTGTTTCGACATCTCTTCAATTATTTTGTTGTCAGACGCCCTATGGTGACTTCAACGTTCCTGTTGGGACGGCGGAACAATTACTTCCAATTATGTTCAGAAGGGATGTTACGATGCAATAACCTCTGTTCTTATATGCGTTCACGTATTGAAAACTTCAGTGATGTGAGAGACCTTGTTCTTCATCGCAAATATGAGCGAATCGGAGTCATATTTCGACAAGAATTCTAGCTCAATGACAATGTTGACGGTAAAATCATCCACCCCGATGGTTTTATCTGCTACCAGGCTGATCGGTCTCTACTTCGCTGGAAAAGCGGATAGGGGGCGGAATTATCACCTACCTTAGAGACAATTGGTGTAATTCCGTCCAGGTGCTGCAGACACTTAGATGTTACATAGATGCTTACATGTTCCTACGCAAACCTAAACATATGGGTATGTATCGCTTTATAGTCACTGCAAACGCTCATATTACTCCCACATGCCCTTCTGGAGTTTTGAAAGATTCCTCTTAGGTTTTATCTTCCAAACTTTTGGGCAATGTTGATAGTTCTTTGTGATTTGTTTATGGTGATTTCAACCGGTCTCAGCTAACTTTTAGACGCTACTGGGCCGAAAAACATCGTAGACTTCCCCACCAGGATTGATGCCCAACTTGATCTGTACTTTGCGAACGATCCTGATTTGGTTTGGACCTCAGGTAGATCTGCCTTGAAGACATCGCTCCACGGCACATGGTTGTTCTCTCCAATGATATAAAGCTCGAACAACCACAGAGGTTTCACCCAACTCCTTGACCTGAAACGCAAAATGCGTCAGTGTGATTCAGATAACTTACAAATGCCTAAAGCTATGATCGGGCCGACTAACTTCGACATCTTCAACCACCAAGACCCTACTGTGTTTTATGAGCATCTTACCAGTTACTGGAATTTCTGTTATAGTGAGTGTTGTCCATTGGGGACCGTATACATCCGCAGTACCTAATTTTCCCCCTTTACCTCAAAAGGCTTCGCCGTAGGAAGGAAATTTCCTTCAAAATTGCTAACTCTCGTACAGTGAAGATCTTTTCTTTTTTCAATCAAGTCAGAAATCCGCAGGCTTAACGGCGTATACAGTCGTGGGAGCTTAGCTTACAACAATTGCCCAAAACTTCGGGTGTCCATCAAATATTTGAATGGTAGCTCTTATCCCCAAAATTTATCATTGAAGATCTAAACAACGACTTCAACACTGAATCGCGTCCTTTGTTGTTCAGCTTTACACACGCCCTATCTTGTCACAGCTTGGCCAGCTCCATCTCCCACAACATATCCTCTCAAGCTGTTTGCAAAAGCTGTCCAACCTGAAGTGCAACAAATCCCACGGACCAGACAGTCGTCTCCCAGTTGTACTAGAGTACTGTGCGCAAATACTCACACAAGTCATAACACAGTTATTTATGCAACTCTTGTGTTGCAAGAAGATTCCTGACTGTTGGAGATAAGCGACCATCACATCTATGCCCAAGAAAAGAACAACAAAATTCCGTCTGATTGTCTGTACCTTTATCACATTAAAGGCGTTTTAGAAGTCATTATTGCGGGAACTATCCAGTGATTTGACAGTGTGAGACATAAATTAGTTGGCTCACTACCACTCTTGCAGTAGCTTAGATACTACCGCTTCCGTGATTCATAGTGTCTTGTTGTCACTGGATAGATCAAAAGCTGTGCGTACCTGATCTCTGGATTATAGTGAGGCATTTAACATTGTTCTAGATATACTCTCAGATAACGAATTTCATCCATCATTCATTAGACTTTTGTCTGAGTAGTTCTCCAGTTGATAACAGCTTACAGGGTACGGGGTCAGAACCTCTTCCATCTCTGTTTCATACCAAGGCGTACTACAAAGGAAAATCCTCTCCCCTTATCTATTTTCCACCTACACGTCTCCCATGCTTGTCAGTGACCGTTCCTTCCCTGTAAAGTATTCTGATGACGTCTTGATTGAATTACCCTATCCTGATGCATCAGCTACTCCTGAGCTCCAATCTGGTATCTTAGATATAATCCATTGGTCCGAAGCCCATAACCTAAGGTGAAATACCTGTAAAAGCCCAGATGTTGTCTTCTCTCCTCTCAAAGGTTCTAAGTGTGTGAACTTTCTGGAATACTGTCTAGACGTTCAAGTAAGAAACATCTTCATGTACCATCAACTATTGGTCAAATGCATTGGGATTACGATCACTCACTATCTTTGTTGGACTGAACATGTTTTCTGCGTTATCACAGAAGTGAGAAGACTAACCTACTACTTTTCCGTCTGAAAACAATTTCTTTATTCCTTTACATCATTCGCCGTTGTGTTCTTTCATACCTATTACCTCACCGGTTATGTTCTTCTTCCGTCTCTCTCCCTGACCTACATGCTAAAGATTTTACCACGATGAAAGTTCACTCAAGCGCTCATCCTATGCAAGTGGTGAAACTCGTAAAGAACTCACAGACTCCATATCCCAACACCATAAAACGTGCAAAGAATTCGCTGAGAGAATACTGAATCAGTCACTTCACCCACCTCGAAGGGACCTCCGCATGTGTGCTTCCTCCTCTTCCACTTGCAACAAACATAAAATCTATGCGCGCACGACTGCTAACCAGCCTTTGGTTGCCTTTTGCCTTGCTGGCATCTTATGTGGTCCTGCAAACTTCGACGCTGAACTTACACAATGCTTTTCGTCTTCGCTTCCAAACCATCTCCTAGCATTGCTTTTTTCGTTGTCGTATCTGCTGTTTTCACCTTCGTGTAACTGCTATGAGCATAGATATGTACTGCTGAATACTCAACCGCCGAGATGCATGAAGCAAATACTTGACTTTGCTTAACTTGACTGGATTTGCCGTTGGTTGCTAGTGCGAAAGCCAGTGATTGTCAGGTACGTGAATTTGAAACACTTCAACAGATGGTGAACGAAACCGATATGTATGCGAATTTGGCTACCAGACATTTCACTGATTTTTTATCAATAAGTACATTATGAGTTTCCAGTTCGAATTTATGAATAAAACATATCAGTTGCTTATACTTCCCTCAGCATTGATACAAGACATTTTTGGGTCTTGATTTCAAAACGTCATTTGTATTGGCCCATCAAATTTATTCTGAGTTTTCATACAGATGGTTCTCTTTGGCTTGCCTCTAAACCTTCTATGTGAAAGCTGGAAAACCATTTCTCAGACAATTACTTTATAGGCACTTTGTGTACCCATGCTTCTTGACTGTACAAATGCAAGTTTTGAGCTGTTTTGCCGTGATAACTTTGTTAGGATATCCTACTAGAAGCTTAGCTGTATTTCTGCATTTTCCACTCTAATCTCGTTACCTGTACTGAAATAGTTTATGGAAGCTCTAAAGAAGAGAACATGGTGATATATCTTGGCAGTGAAACACCCAACATGTTTCACAACAGGGTTCCGATATGGAATGGTTATAGCAAGTAGTTTCTTCCATTCATTTCAGTTGTTATAATATACTTGCAAAGAACTCCCAGGATATCCAAGACAGTTGAGTTCACGTAGAACCGGTAGATCCATTTTTTGAGTTCCACACAATTCCCGTTGTAAATGGGTCGTATAATCACGAACTGAAGCCGAAGATCACTGGTTTGGATGCACTAGATAGACTCAAAAGTTTAGGGTGTTGAAACCAAGTTCTGTGCGTAATCGAGATGATACTTTAATTTCCTCACACTGCTGCCTTTCGTCAGCATGACATACGAAATGCACGATGTGTATTTATAACCAATATATAGAAATGAGAAAACGTCAACACTCGTTGCAACTTACTCTCATCTGTGGCCAGAAAACTCAGAAGTTCGACATCAAGTAAATGACACTCTGCAAACCATATCGTGAAATGTAACTTAGATAACCAGCCACAATTTGGACTGGTTGAAACAAATGCAATTTTAAGGGATAGTCCTTGTGTTCAAATTCAATTGACGTTTTTGTAAATATTTCATGTCAGTGCACCACTTTCTCAGTATCATTTTCGAAGTGTAACGGGTAGCGGATTGCCGCCTAAATCGCTGGATATACACTGCATAATTTGATTTGCAAGCTCATCGGCGGTTCATTAAAATAAATGTTCCATGATGTGTCAAACACTTGATGTATCCTGCATACAAGACAGCTGTGATTGCGCATCTAGTATTAGTCATTTTTCTCAATAATTACCAAACCCTGTTGAAAATAATATTGAAAAATGAAACGACCAGGTTGTACTCATCAGTGGGACTTACATTTGAAATGAGCTGGATAAAATCATTGCTTTTACCGTAGGCATTATGTTTATTCATTTTATGGAGAGTTCAGTTGCCTAGAATGCGTTCGTCTGCTGAATTGTTCAGATTAGGTATAAGCCAGGATGAGTTGATCGTACACAAACTGACGCATAGGATTTCACACTTGGTGAATCTTGGAGAAGTAAAGTAAAGTACAGGGTCGATTCGGCCAAAGGGTACTGGGTACGCACATGTGATGAGTAACTACAACCAAGAAACCAGTCATGAGCTTCTGCGGAAATTTCGTTGTGTCATCAAGACCTAACACAAAGCTTCTATTTTTAAACATAAGCTGGGTGTTTCGACATCTCTTCATATATTTTGTTGTCCGACGCTCTACGGTGACATCGATGTTCCTGATGCGACCGCGGAACATATACTTCTAATCATGTTCAGAAGGGATGTTACGATGCAATACCCTCAGTTCTAATGTGCGTTCACTTATTGAAATCTCCAGTGATGTGCAAGACCTTATTCTCCATCGCGAATATGAGCGAATCGGAGTCATATTGCTTTAAGAATTTTGGTTCAATGACAATTTTGACGGTAACACCATCCACCCGACGTCGCATCACGTCACATTATTGTTCTCTCCAATGATATATAGCTCGAGCAACCAATAAATGTTCCCCCTCTGCCGTGACCTGAAACGCAAAAAGCTTCAATGTGATTTTGATAACTTACAAAGACATAAAGTTATGATCAGGCAGACTACTTTCGACATCTTGAGCCACTAAGTCCCTGCTACCAGGTTGATCGATCTGTGCTTTGCAGGAAAAGCGGTGGAGGGGTTAACACCTACCTTAGAAACAACTGGTGTAAGTCCGTCCAGGTGATACGGACTCTTAATTTTTACATAGAAGCTTACATGTTTTTAAGCAAACCTAAACATATGAGTATATATTACTCCATAGTTGTTGCGAACGCTCATTATACTCCCACATGCTCTGCTAGTGTTTTGAAAGATTTTTCTGAGATTTTATCTTCCAAACTTTTAAGTCATGTTGATAGTATCTTATGATTTCCTTATGGCGATTTCAACCGCTCTTAGCTGGTTTTCTTGAAGCTACCGGGCCGAAAAACATCGTAGACTTCCCCACCAGGATTGACGCCCAACTTGATTTGTGCTTCACGAACAACCCCGATTTGGATTGGACCTCAGATAGATCTGCCTTGCGGATGTCGCATCACGTCTTAATATATTGTTCTCTCCAATGGTATATTGCTCGAGCAACCAAAACTTTTCACTCACTGCCGTGACCTGATTGGCAAAATGCGTCAATGTGATTCAGATAACTTACAAAGACCTAAAGCTATGATCGGACCGACTAACTTCGACATCTTCAACCACCAAGACCCCACGGTGTTTTGTGAGCACCTTACCAATTACTGGAATCTTTGTTACAATAAGCGTTGTCCATTCGGGACCACATATATCCGCGGTACCCAGTTTTCCTCCCCGTCCCTCAAAATGCTACGCCGTAGGAAGGAAAGTCCCGTCAAAATTGGGAACTATAACACAGCGGAAATCCTTTCTTTTTCAGTCAAGTCAGAAATCCGCAGGCTTAACGACATGTACAGCCGTGGGCTCATTGCTGACAATAGATGCCCACAATTTAAATGTCCATCGTATATTGGAATGGTATCTCTATAAAACTTTCATCCCCAAAATGTATTGTCGAAAATCTAAACAGCGACTTCAACACGCAATCGTGTCTTTTGTTGTTCAGCTGTACCAAAGTCCTATCTTGTCACTGCTTTACCAGCTCCATCTCCCAAAACATATCCCCAAAAGCTGCTTACAAAAGCTGTCAAGCCTAAAGTGCAACAAATCCCATGGAACTGATAATCATCATCCAGTTGTACTAAAGCACTGTGCACAAAGACTCACGCCAGTCATAACACAGTTAATTATACAATGTTTGCACTTCAAGAAGATTCCCGACTGTTGGCTATCAGCGACCATCACATCTATGCCCAAGAAAGGAACAACAAAATGCCGTCTGATTGTCTGTACCTTTATCACATTAAAGGCGTTTTAGAAGTCATTATTGCGGGAACTATCCAGTGATTTGACAAGATGAGACATAAACCAGTTCGCTTACCGCCGCTCTTGCGGTACCTTAGATGCTACCGCTTCTTTGATTCATAGTGTCTTGTCGTCGCTGGACAGGATATCAGAAGCTGTGCGTACCTGCTTCCTGGTTTACAGTGATGCATTAACCGGTGTTGATAGGCGGAACCTTCTAGATATACTCTCAGATAACGAATTTCATCCATCATTCATTAGACTTTTGTCTGAGTAGTTCTCCAGTTGATAACAGCTTACAGGGTACGGGGTCAGAACCTCTTCCATCTCTGTTTCATACCAAGGCGTACTACAAAGGAAAATCCTCTCCCCTTATCTATTTTCCACCTACACGTCTCCCATGCTTGTCAGTGACCGTTCCTTCCCTGTAAAGTATTCTGATGACGTCTTGATTGAATTACCCTATCCTGATGCATCAGCTACTCCTGAGCTCCAATCTGGTATCTTAGATATAATCCATTGGTCCGAAGCCCATAACCTAAGGTGAAATACCTGTAAAAGCCCAGATGTTGTCTTCTCTCCTCTCAAAGGTTCTAAATGTGTGAACTTTCTGGAATACTGTCTAGACGTTCAAGTAAGAACCATCTTCATGTACCATCAACTATTGGTCAAATGCATTGGGATTACGATCACTCACTATCTTTGTTGAACTGAACATGTTTTCTGCTTTTTCACCGAAGTGAAAAGACTAACCTACTACGTTTTGTATATGAAAACAATTTCTTCACGCCTTTACTTCATTCGCTGTTGTGTCCTCTCATGCCTATTACTTCACTGCTTATGTTCTCCTTCCGTCTTCCTCCCTGGCCTACATGCTAAAATTTTTCCACAATCAACGTTCACCCAAGCGCTCATCCTATGCAGGCGGTAAACCTCGTAAAGAACTCACAGACTCCTTAACTCAACACCATGAAAATTGCAAAAGATTCGCCGAGAGAATACTGAATCACTCACCTCACCCGCCTCATAGTGCTTCCTCCTATTCCACTCGCAAAAATTATGAAATGATTTGTGCCCGCACGACTGCTTACCGGTCCTTGGTTGTCCCTTGCCTTGCTCGCATTTTCTGTGATCCTGCAAACGTCGACGCTGAACTTGGACAATGCTTTTCGTCTTCGCTTCCAAACCATCTCCTATCATTGCTTTTTTCGTTGTCGTATCTGCTGTTTTCTTTTTCGTGTAACTGCTGTAAGCTGCTGAATACTCAACCACCGAGATGCACGAAGCAGATACTTGACCTGACTTAACTTGACTGGATTGGCCGTTGGTTGCTAGTGCAAAAAACAAAGATTGCCAGGTACGTGAATTTGAAACGCTGCAACCGATGGTTAACGAAACCGATATGCATGTGACTTCGGCTGTTTGACATTTCACTGATTTATCATCAGTAAGTAAATTTTGGGTTTTCAGTTCGAATTAATACAGAGGGCTTATCAGTTGCTTATACTTCGCTCAGCATTATTACAGGACATTTTTTGGGTCTTGGTGCAAAACCGTCATTTGTATTGACCCATCTAAATTATCTCGAGTTTTCATGTAAGTGATTTTTTTTGGCTTACCTCTAAATTTTCAATCTGAATGCTAGGAAACCACTTCTCAGACAATCATATTACTGCGAAAGTGTTTTCGGATCAGGTGTCATGAATAGGCGTTTTGTGTACCCATGTTTCTTGACTCTACGAATGCAAGTTTTGAGCTGTTTCGCCGTGATAATTTTATCAAGATATTCTACTAGAAGCTCAGATGTACTTCTGCATTTTCTACTCTAATCTCATTACCTGTAGTGAAATAGTTTTTGAAGTTCTAAAGAAGAGAACATAGTGATTTATCTTGGCAGTGAAACACCCAACATGTTTCACACCAGGGTTCTGATATTGAATGGAAATAGTAGGTAGTTTCTGCCATTCATTTCAGTTGCAATAATATACTTGCAACGAACTCTTAGAATATCCAAGACAGTTGAGTTTACATAGAACCTACAGATCCATTGTTTAAAGTTCCACACAAATCCCATTTGTTAATGGATCGTATAATCACAAACTTACGCCGAAAACCACTAGTCAGTATGTACTAGATTGACTCACGAGCTTAGGGTGTTGAAACCAAGTTATCTGAGTGTTCAGGGTAATACTGTAATTTCCACATCTCGTTTCGCCAGCACGATATACAAGATGCACGATGTTTAATCAAAACCAATATAAAGAAATGAGAAGACGTCAACGCTCGTTGCAACTTACTCTCATTAGTGACCAGAAAAAAATAGAAGTTACACATCAAGTAAGAGGTGACACTCTGCAAACCATATGGTGAAATATAACAGGTAACCAGTCACAATTTAGACTGATTGGAACAAATGCAAATCAAGGGATAGCCCCTGTATTCAAATAAAGTTGACCTTTGTGTAAATGTTTCATGTCATTGCACCAATTTCTCAATATCATTTCCGAATTATAACTGGTAACTAGTTCTGGCCTAAATCCCAGGACGTACACTGCATGAGGCTAATTGGGAGAACGCGAGAAGCTTTCAGCCCAAAATTTGATTCGCAGCTCAGTGGCTGTTCATTAAAAATGTTCTTTGATGTGTCAAACACTTGACACCTTCAAGGCAGCTTTGATTCTGCATCTAGAAATAGACATTCTTCTGCATAATTACAAAACCTTGTGAAAAATAATAATAATAATAAAAAGAACGACCAGCTTGTTCTCATTAGTCGGAATTATATGTCAACTAAACTGGAGAAGATCATGGTATTACCGTAGGCATGATGTTTATTCATCTTATAAAGAGTTCAGTTTCCTAGAATATGTTCGTTTGCTGAACAGTTCAGATAAGTTAAAAGCCAAGATGAATTAATGGCACACAAACTGTCCCATGAGATTTTACACTTGGTGAACCTCGGAAAAGAATAAATTTTAATTTTCGAGCAAGTTTGGAAGGCAAAAATCTAAAACCTGTCCTGTGTCTCCAAGACCGTTTTTCTCTTTTTCTTTGACCTAATTTTCAGAGACAATAACCACGAGGATCTGACATTTTGGTGGCAAATTACAGCATATGGCTATAGCCAGTTGACGGTATTTGATAAATACTTTGAAGCTAAACTAGAGCATCTCATAGGGCATCAACAGGGATTACTACTCGCCGGCTCAATCACTTCCATAACCTTTCTTCTTGATTTGGTAATTTTATTCCTAATTGCTTATTTGGTGAAAAAATCAAGATTTTTTAGAGTGCGATTGCTTGTATTGAACAGTTCACTACGTTCTGTACTTCCTACGTAATTTGCACTCTTCAAAGCTCGATCTATCAGTCGTGTGTCTGAAGCTTGAAATCTCATTTCCGGATCATTACTTTCGCTCTCTCGATCGAACGTTCGAAAATCCCAAATGATTTTTTCGCTGCATATATTGTAGCAACAATTACTCACTTTCAGTCTTCTTCCCTCCACAAACCTACCTCGACATTTCATCACTATTTTCTCTCTCTTTTTGGAACTTATGAGCCCAAGTGAACCCTAACGGCCGAAGATTTGGCTGCTTTTGTGCTTCCACATTCATTCTGTCGCAACTCATTCCGCATACTTGAAACACATTTTGTCTATGTTGATGCTACACCAGAGCTGGGGTTCTGCATTTCAATTGCAAATCACATGTTTCATCTGGATTAGATCTTTTAAATTAATTTAAAATACTGCGCCGGGTTATGCGCTCATCTGTAGCATTTTACACAACCTGTCCCTACAAAGCAGTGTTGTCCTCATTTCGGAATGTTGCTCACAAGGTCGTTGAGCACACCTCGGACCTACTGACTTACAACCTGTTTCTCTCATACCGATTTTGTACAGAGTGATCAAAACTGTGGTCCTGAAACAAAGCTCGGATGATCTGTAACTCCATACTCTTATGCGTGGCCAAAAGCGCGGCTTTCGTCGCTACAGGCCTGATAGTGATTACCTAGCGTACCTCTATTCTTCATCGCACTATGCTACCATGGTGAACCGCATTTCGTATTAGATGTGACACTGGAGTCTATTTTTCATTGCTGACCTTCAACTAAACACTTCCATTTCGATCCATGCTTTCGCTGATGGCATCAAGAGCTGAAAATACGTAGACTGAGTTTGAAGTTACTGTCAATAGTTCAATGAAAAAGCGGTTTTTATAAACAGCTGATCGCATTCGGGCAGAGTTCAACCCAGACAGATGACGTACAGTGTCGAAAAAGCCATGAATCTTCTCTTGGCAACTCGGAATAACTTTTCCATTGCATTCAGACTTGATCTAGTTTGGGGCAACTGTTCTGAAGGAGTCGAGAATATGTCCATAGTGAACAGGCATTTCCTGAAGTACAAGGCATGCAACACGTCATGGCACTTAACATGGCGAGCCACTGTGAGTTCGCTTGGTCATTAGCGTAGAAACCCTCATAAATGACCAGATACATTTTGGTTCATTCGGGCTTTCATTGGTAACGTTCGCTCGAGAATAATGGCTGTTGTTCATCGCAGTACATGTTTACAAGCGTCACGTATTTTGTGACTTTAAATTATTTGGATCCAAACTGTTCGCAAATTTCGTGACATGAGTCATCTTCTTGTGAGCTCTATGGGTTCGGTGGATCTGAATCCCTAATTCCGCACGCAGTTCGTTTAAAACTGATGAACCCTTTTGCGATTCAGCGTAATTAGTTTATTCACATTTATCAAACTTCTAGATGTTTCTGGTCCGCAGACCAACCCCTTTGATCTTCGAAAACGAGAAAATGAATATTCACCGGGCCGAGTTCATTTTGCCGCCTTGTTGTCCAGCCTAGGAAATAAACCAAATATTTTTCCTTGTTGAGCTTCTCGTCAAACAGTAACTCACTGTTGATTCGCGAAAGAATACAGTGCTGTCCAAATGCGGTTGACCTGCGTTGCACTGCCTTTTTCTGTTGATGCGCTGTGTTGAAACATCTGAAAAAAAAGAATAGGCCTAGCCAGTGTCAACATTTGTCCCTAAATGCGTCGAATTTCTACTGCCTAATTTTAAAAATGGATAATATTAGACATTTTGATAATTTCAGGCACATTCACCATGCTGACCAAGAATACGCAGTCTGACTTCTCCCTAATTCATCACAGATAGGCATTTTAGAAAAGTCAAACCGATTAAAAAGAAAATAATCCTGAGCTGAATATGAATTCTAGGGCAAAGCAGTTTCCCTGATTGATTTAGTAAGCAATTGGAGTTACTCTTGTCTGAGATTGAACTAATAAGTGTAGTTCACTGTTTGTTCGAGGACCTTGAGTCTATAGGCAACGGAAAACCCACTTGTATTATTGAGTCTAGAAGTGCTCGGCGTGGGTTCTGTGCATGATTTGCTTTTCATGTTGGTGGATGAAGGTAATATCTTTTCTCCACATTAGAATCTGGAGACGAAATTGAAAGTTGCGATGAAGCAAGTAAAGACCGATATTCCTGTTGTTGGTTAGGTGTATACCATGCTCACAAGGCTGGGACAAATACCGAGAACGGGGCGGTGTTGTATTGTAAAACGGAACACGGAGTTCTCGTAGCACACGTAAACAACCATGTCCGTTATCTGTGACTCACACATACTACTTAAGCAATCTGGGAAAATCAACCTGCCATTGGCTAATTCATACGTACCTGGTCCTAAGAAGCGTTTGTTCAATAATGTTGGTGGGAAACTCGTTTTTCCCTTCCGTTCTGTCTGGTTCCATAAAGAAGCGTAAGTTCCAGGACTCAGGATTTCCGCTTTTCTCGTGTAAATACTTTGATAATTCTGTATTCGGAGCATTTAAGGTCCTGTTTTGTTGTTCCCGATCTGATGCTCTGCGGTAACCTGTAAAGGCAAGCTCACCCAAACATGTTTTCCTGGAATCTTATATCTTCCCCTGTTAAAACTGATGCGATATGTAAACAACGCTTGAAGGACGGAATCTTCCTATGAGTCTTTTTATGACTGTGATTTCTGAATACTCTGTTCTACTGAACGGCTGAAGCTTCCTACTATTCCGTTGCATAAAGGATTATACGGCACTATTCGTGAATGTCTCTTGCCGGGCCAGAAAGTTTCCTAGTTTAAGCTGATGGACTGTAGGCCATATTCTGTAACAACCTCTTCTGGTATACCGAAATAAGCAATGAAGTGTTTCATTCACTGGATTATCGTAGAAGAAGATATATCTCCGCATAAGTGCACTTCAGGTCACTTACTGTGATAACACATGGCAACATGCATATTTCTTTGGACAGTTGGAGTTGTTGAAAGTGGTCTCATGATAAAAAGAGTCAACTTTTCCCAATTCCACATTAGATAATCCCCTAGTTGCATTGCTGCTGATATGGGTTTGATTGTTTTATCAGAATGTTGACAAGGCCCACAGTAATAACAATGACCTCAACGGAAGAACACAAACTCTGCCACCATAACCATTCGCTAAACCCTTCGATGGGTCCTTGTGATTCCAGGATGTGACTTTTGTGGACATAGTAATATTTCGTGTTTTAAAGTTGATGGAGGAATGAATCGCGATCCACGCATGACATTCATCCATCAGTGAAAGCTTTTCTGGAAGAGTGTAGTACCATCTGAGTTCATCTGGAATAATACTCCTGTTGGGAGACGATACACCATGCATGTAATGTTTGATCTGCTGCAGTTCACTGTCCTCTAATGATTTCTGACGCAATCCATGGTTAAAACTTCAATTCTGAAATCATCCAGCTTAACAATTAGGTCAGTTTCAATGGTATTGTTCGTACTTTCTTGGTGATTTAACGGTAAATGCAAAAATGCATCTGCAGCCTGGTTTTCAGACTCACATCTCTATTTTATCGCGAAATCATAGGAAATTAGTCTCACATACCAACGACATTTGCAAAGTGACGTTTACCTCCACCAATCAGCAGTTTAGTTATATCTTCCTGATCAGTTCGTAGCGTACAATGTCTACCGAAGAGATACAAATGCCATTTTTCACAAGCCCAAACACAGGAAAAGGTATCTTTTTTGCTGGCTCATTCGGTGCGTTCCGAGCTCGAAAGCGTTCTTCTTGCCTACGCTATAAATGTGTTTAGTCGATATTGAATTTGGGACAGAACAGCCCCTAGTTCAACATCCGATTCATCCGTTGAAGCAAATGTAGTCCACGTTTCATCAAAAATGCGGACAGTGGGAACCGATGAAATCATTTGTTTCACACAAATAAATACATCACTCTGAACATCGGTCCACTGAAATGGAGTTTCAGCCCTCAGCAGTGCTCGGAGTGGTTCTACTATAGTAACGAAATCCGTAGCTGTGTTGAATTATAATAAAGGCTGAGGAAACGATTGAGTTGAGTTGGTGTAGTAAGTTCCGGTGTATTTCTGATTGCACTTGAATTTTCAATGTTGGGACAAACCCGATTATCGGATACGATTTGTCCCAAAAACGAAATCTCCTTTGTGCAGAACACATATTTGTTCATATTCAAAGGCAAGTTTACCCGATAAGGACAATCCAACACAGCGTGGAGATTAGCGTCATGCTCTTGTCTGGAATGTCTAAAAACACCTATATCGTCCATTTAAACAACACATCCGTTGTGTTCAGCTAAAGACTGAATCATAAATCTCTGCCATGCTGATAGAGCTGAATTCAAGACCTTTGGCAAAACCTTGTACTGTAAAAAACCCCCAAATGTACGAAAAGCAGTGAGCGTTTTGGATTCTTCCTTTAGTAGTACGTGATAAAAATCGCTTTTATTATCCAATTTTGACCAACATTTAGCACCCGAAAGCCGGACCGGCAACTGGTCAGGACTTGGCAGCATAAATTTCTCAATAACTGTCTGATCATTCAGTGTCTGAAGATCTGCCAAAGTGGGACGTTACCATTTTTTTCCAAAGTGAAACTGTAGGATGTACCCAGCTTGACCATGAGATTGGTTCGATGATGTCGTCTCAAAGAATTCGTTTTGTGGCAGCCAATACGGCTTCCCGTTTAGCCAACGGTATTGGTCGAGGTTGAAAAATAGACATTGGCTTTGTATTTTGATTGAAGCGAAATTATGCAAAGCGATGGAAACCCGTTCAACTGGTTCGGCAATTTGCGCGGGATATTTTTGACGTAGTAAAGAAATGTTGATGGAGGATATAGATATTCGGTCAACCGAAGGCACAAGATGCAGAGCAATCATAGCATTACGACCAAATAACGACTTCCTTTCCGTGTCACAAATGTACTCTGCATACAGACTGGGGTTGCGAAGTTTCTACACATAAAAGAACCATTATAAACTCTTTCAATCCTATGACAGAGCTTGGGTAACCGTCATATTTATCAACGGTCGGGCGCACAGGTAAATGTTAAAGAAACGGTCGTGAATTGGAAAGGCATCATAGTCACAGGCTAAGCAAAATCAAGCTCCATTAGCAGAGAAACGTTGCCATTTAAGGAAAAAAATGAGTAGCATGTATATCAGAGCATGGTAATCGTGGTTCTGTAATAGGTGAGTTGTGTGTGCTACGACAGACGTTGATGAAACGTCCAATTTTCGAATCTGTGTGACATTTAGCCTCGTTAGCAGGGCACTCAAAACTATTTGCTCGGGGCGTCGCTGAGCCACAACGAAAGCATTTGCCGGTGAGATGAAAACGTGTTGGTGGTTTACCTTTTCGGATGCTTGAAGGAGATTGTTGATCATAGGAATAAATCGCATTTGAACGGATCTGGTGCTTCATTCATGCCAACTCAAAAGCTTTCTCCCACAATAATTCAAATGCATTTTCCGAAAAAATACTTTCCCAGATTTTGTCGCTTTTCATGCCAGGGATAAATTGTTGGATGAGCGTGAGATCCTCAAGTTTCTTAGCAGATATGTGAAAATAATCGCAGTAGGGAAATGTTTGAATAAGGCGCGATATAAATCCTTCTAATAACCCCCATTTTCTTAAGAAAATCTCGAAAATCAAACTTTGACTTAAATATGTTTGCCGTAGTACCCAAAGTTTTATCAGGTATTTGGAATGCTTCATTCAAAATGCTTTTTATTTAGAGAACAAATATCAAATTCCCATCGGCCCTCCGCACTCAAATGATTCCGTGAGAAATTCATTTCAGCCGATTTGTCCAGAATCAAGCTTGAGTTGATCAATTTCAGTGGATCCAAGTAATCCAAAAAGTAGTTTCTCAGGAAACCCAATAATCTGGAATATGGAACACTAGCTTCTATCCAGATTGATAAAGATGTAATAACTGACTTGAACATGGCTTGCATCACCAATATTGTATTGTTAATCAGAACACAGAGCTCTTGTAGAGCATGTAAACAAACATGCTTGTAATCGGTGCCAGACACAGACTACGCAAGCATAATGAACAAATCAGCCTAACAATTTACAGTGACCTTGTGAGTGGACATGAACAACCCACCAGAGGCATCGCACGCAAGCATATGGGAAGATAGTCACAAATCACGTGGAGCGCTCGATCGAACACATGTTTGCACATAATGCACACAAAACAGAAGGGACAGGAAATTATTCACTAAAATTTGTTGAATATGGTTGTATCTAGAACAACATGTTTTACATATTTGTTTGTGGTTCTCACTCTTATGGTTTCTGCTGAGGAGTTATTGGAAATAACGAATACACTGAATACCCCGTCTCCGATTCTCACTGAAGAGGAAAGATGGCTAGAAAAAAAAATTCCCTTGTCGTATTGATGAAGTACTTTTCTAATTACCGAAAAACTAATGTTTAACGTTGTGAGTGAGGGCAAAATAACTCTGAAGTCCACGACGAGCAGCGAATTTCGACAGCGCATGTTGTCGTAGTATTGCCAGCATTTGCAAAAAATATGAATTTTACTGTTGGCATAATTGTGAATTCTACTATACGTAACAGTATCAGTAGTTTAAAAATGATTTCAGGCAGGTTGAAGAAGCTCTTGTACATCCCGAGCACGGCCGTTTCAATTTGTTTGACCGTGTTTGTTTGCATACAATAAACCGATTCCATGAAACCGCATGGAGGATTCACCTTGATACAAATTCGATGTTTATTTCTTCCGTCAAGATGACTAAATATCTTTAATTGTATTTTATCGAAATTACAATGTAAATGACGGTTCACCTGTTAACCTTATTACATTGGTAGAGTCATCTTCCGAGATGAGGCTGAATGGAAGCGATCTTTTACAGTCACGTTTTACGTATTTAAAAATCAAAACTGCGGTCAGATTTATCCCTATGACAAATACAGCTTTCAGGTTTGTTTTGTTATGAATGAGCATTTATAGGTGCACGTAATGTAAAATCGTCGGTCATGTGAGGAACGGCGCCCGATATTCGAAGAAGGACTTTTACAAAAGGAGCGAAGGGAACTTCCTTGATGTAGGAATTGTTTGAACACGGTTTACGTTTCTCCGTTGCTTGTTAGTTTGGGGAAGCAGATGAAAAGTAAATCCGGCGGGTTAAACAAATCCGCAGACGATACGTTGCACAAGTTGATATCGTAAAGATCAGCAAATAATGAGGAGAATCCTAATCATAATAAAGAGGACTCTATCATTGGTAATATACAGTGAAAGAGTAAATCGCATACAAATAAGTCTTTCTAATTTTGCATTGGCTAACGTTTCGGATTCCACAAGGACCCTTAGCCCTACTTGTTCAAACTCACTATTTTCATGTATAAGTCTTGAACTAGAGAAACCTAAATATCGTTTGACCTGAGTAAAGAACCTATGCCACGAATGCTCATCACAAGCTACAGTATTTCAATAATTATCAGCTTATTCGTAATGGGAAGCTAACATAGTTAGTAAATTCTGTTTTCAAAGATACCTTTGTCTAGACACCGGTATGTGATAGCTAGTAATAGTATTATCTCCCAAATAAGGCATATGGCAATTAGGGCAAACCGGGGCCAAAGCAGTCAGTCTAGTTTAGCAAAGAAGCACTCTGAACATAGCTTTCTTGATGAGACACTACAACTACGTATCGCAGATTCTCATACTGTTTTCCAAGCGATTGTTATTTTTTTCAATTCTAAGGTGAACTTCATCGATTTTTCCAATTTAGACAAAGGGATTTTCTATATGAAATGCAATTGGTTCGCATAATTTTTTCATCAAAGCATCAAGTACAACTGCCTTGGTTAATAAGTGATAAGACATGGATTTGTCCGAGGAACAAGATGTATTCAGCAGGGTGCTTAAATATTCCCATTTTTAGCCAAAATGTTTCCGCAAAGGGAGTCAACATTCTGTCAGGGAAAATGAACGGAAGGATAAACGAACCAAATTCCAGGGCACTCGCGACCATTGCAGAGGTTTCAGTGAGCAATGAATTTCGCTCCATGCGATAAACCGATTGCACACATAATCCGGATTACCGCAGAATCGTATATTATAACGGTAATCGTCGATATTATTCAAATAGGTTTTTTATGTTTGTGGATGATATTTGCCAGTCTGGTTTCTCATGAACATGCAGTCAAATTTGGCCTTCTAAAGGAATTTCTTATACACCAGCTGCGTACAGCACTTATAATAAGTTGCTGCAACTACAAGCCTATATTGCTATCTGGAAATCCGACACTGCGAAAGAAAAATGGTTTGCACGTTTCGGTACCAAGATCAGTTCAGGTTGCATCGGAAAATGTCAAGTCATGTGATGTCTTACCGGGTGGTGTTATATTTTCTGTACCACAGCGTTGTCAGAATAGATGGCACGCAGTGGATGATGCGCTTAGCGCAATCGACGCAGTCGGCTGTAAATCTCGATGAACTAAATGTGCGCTTCTGACCAGAAACGTCGGACATCTGTTGCATGTAAATGAAAACTACAGTGATTGCTTGGAAATTGCTTCCGTCGACAAAAAAACTGGTAAAAAGCACGAATAGTGAGGTACTTGATTCTAATATTGAACTATTCATCAAACAGTAAACTTGATTTGAGTCTCATTGAAAAACATGGTAACTCTCAATGTCCAGCTGTTTCATCCGTGTTTGGGACCATCAGCTGCACTGCACAGTGGTCGAGTCCCCACGAGGACTCACCTAGGGTGAATGTATGCAAGTCGAACACTTAACTACCATGACATTGATGGCACAGTTGTTTTTATGGGTGAAAATGGTGATTTGTACGTTGTTCGGATTTGTGAATCCATGCAAAATATTTCACCCACGGAATCAGCTGCCGTATTCATAGTTTCCACCAACCCCCTCAAGTTGACCGGCCCACGATGTTGCTGGTATAGCATTCAAAAATTAATGCAAAGAAGGAAGTCTCAGGTCTATATTTTCTGCAACAAATCACACTTCGAGAATCAAATAAAAAAGAGCCGTAATAATGGGCATTAGTTACTCTGGTTTTGCTGCGATCAGTAGATAATTGAAATTGTTTGGCTTGACACACTCGCTGCACGTACAAGAAATGGAGAATGGGCTGGTACACTAACAATAAACAACCTGGCTCGTAAGCTGAGGGGTCTTTTGGCTTTGTGAGCATTCAACGCGCTTCATTTTCCATTGAGAATAAGGGGAAAGATAAGGGAGAGCGGAGAGAACCGATTATTCAATCAGACGTCAACTGTCATTTGAACTTAACCATCCATTGGGTCTACAACCAGACTAACATATGAGAAAAGCGGGTTGTGAATACTAGATGAGCCGATACGTTTGAGAAGTAGGATTTTGGTTATGGCTATCCTACGTCATTCATAATGTCCTTTCTCTGCAGATGTATCCTTGTGCTTTGAAGGCTGGTAAATTTCCTCAATAAAGCTACTGGGAAGAGGCGGAACACTGATTACACTCCAAAGATATTTTTCTCAATTGCCTACTTTGAGTTGTACGTGCAAAAACCGCCAATCGCAAAATAATCATATTTGGGGAATATTGTGTTTTGTAACAGTTCAACAGTCAACTCATGGTGAATAATAGTGTTACCGGGGAAAATAATCTGGTTTAGTTTGAATATGCGACCTGGACTGAAAGGACACATGGGTCCAGTCCTTCATATATCAGTTCACTTAACAACTCGCTGGAAAAATGTGCTGAAAACCTGAAGCATTCGCTGTTTTTTAAATTTGCGTGGAATCGTATGGAACACTGAATATTATCCTTTGGTTGCATGAAGCAACTACTGGCTTGAATTTCAATCTCATCTATCTTGAGAGAGTGTAAGCATATGTTGTTTTCACGTTTATTTGGAAAATCTATTCCGAGTTGTTCTACATTACCTAAAATTATTTCAGTTATCTGGTTACTTGCCAGAATCATGATAACACAAGGGATTGGGCCCGGTTATCATCATATTTGAACGGCCCGCTGGTATACTTTTCAATCGTCGTGTGCAAAACTTCCAAACCGTAGTCGGGCAAGAAGCAAACTGGTTTTAAGCCTGATCAAGAATGTGTTAGCTGCGTCTTCATTCTGAAATATCCAGAACAGACGCACAAACTAGGTAGGCCTACCAGTTGTGTTAATCCTGAATTAAAATTGCCTTTTGAATCGGTCTACCACACAGCACTCTGGCTCCTCCTTTTTGTTGACAAATATACATTCCTTTCATGAATACCCCGCACGTGAATATCCAAGGACAAACTCGGGTTTAAATTATTGTTCCATCCAGATTTATCGCGAGAAGTGACGTGTTACATGGTTGCCCGTTTCTCCTTCACTTATTAATTTTATGAATGATGTGGTTATAGAGACCACTTATGTCGCAGTATTACAATTTGCCCAGGTTGAAACATATCGGACAATGAGCACCCTTCTACCGAGTGATCACCCTACTAATTTGCAGGCTCTTGTCAACAGCTTGAACATATGAACAGCTAGGTTCGGTGTGCGTTCTACGCCTTCAAATTTTCAGATTCTGTTAAAGCAGTGGATTTGCTTACCGTCAAACCTGAAAAGATTATACAGTAAATTAATAAACTTGGACAAGTAGACGGCTGCATTCCACACAGAAGTCAGATATCGAATAAAACGTTTCCACGTAAACAAATGCGATTTTGAAATTTGCAAGCTTCAGTCATCTGTGGTGTCAATGTGACAATGTGAACGGTTGACTGTACATTGCAGCATTCAGGCCAGTTCTCATGTAAGATCCAGAATTACAGCCACTGTCGTTGGATGATAAACGATGACTACCATTGTTTGAACTCCGATTTATTCGTAGCACAGCTCGAATCTGATGGAACACCTTATGAAAAATGTTGACGTTTGGCGACGGGTTTTAGGAGCACGAACCAAATCTTTTTATAAATTATATAAACTCACGAGGATGAGGTGGTCGGAACAAGTGTTGTGCCTGTCCCCAGATGGGACACCACAGTATGCATTCTATTCTTAGGGGTTCTGGTTGGGTGATGAGAAATGATGACCAGTTAATGAAGTAGAAAAAAGGTATGAAATGCCTAACAAGTGGAGTTGTCCAGATAGGGCTGGGATGGGATCCAATGAGCCCCTCAAATCATGGGCAACACAAACTAAAGGAGACGGTTCAGTGAAGTAATCAGTGGCATTCTTTAACTCACAGAAATTGCATGGTAACATTGCAGTAATACCCATTATTTATCCGACTATTTAGAAATGAATCTCCCTCTGGGAGGGAGCAACCCAAAAAAAATGCACACCGTGCACAGCTCACGGTTGTTTGAACAAAATAAAAATAATTCAACGGAGTTTACAGTGCATATATTTATCCTGTGGAACCCCTAGATTGTTTTAGAGACTCATTACGTCTAGTACATGCGATGAATAGACTGAATATTGTAATCTTAAAGTCTTGATTAAGATGAGTTCTTGACTGAAGACTGAAATATAATTCGTAAGTCATATTGTCCTGATTATATCGTGATTTTCCTATTTCGATTCAAAAGATTCTTCAGAATACTGTTTTTGTGAATTTCAGACTTTGAATGAAACTCGGTAAACGCACATTGATACCTTCTGCCCAAAATGTCTTTTTGAATATAATTTGTCATCAACTGGAGGCGTGGATCACACATGAAATGAGTAAGTCGTAGACTGATGTAAGTACATTCATTTATCCGTTCACTTGACCTTTCCAATTTTGTAACACTAGGAAACTGTAACTTTCCCCAATGTTTTTTCTACATGAACAACGCAGACATATGATATTCTGAGACACATGTTTCAACAACAACTTATTGTTTCTGCAAGAAAAACATGAGAAATCGGCATCATAGATAAAAAAGAAGGATTCCGTGCGCCTGAAAAAACCTCTAAAATCTTTACTTTGCCAAACCTAGTTTCCTTCTTTTTTGACTGTAAGTTTGCGCAAGGAGCCCACTTGCGAGGGTGAATAGAAATGCACAGCTCATGTCAGTTTCAGTTCCAGTGAGAGTTGGCTCGCAAATGTTATCGATGAATGGTTGACAGTAGCAAGAATGTAGCCTCCACAAGAAACTAAAGAGAATGGCCCATGATTCAACCGAACCAAATATAATAAGACGTGTTACGGTTGTCGAAGAGCTAAACTTCACGGAGTTTAATATACGTGATGTTGGGATGCAATTAGTGATAAAACTGAACTTATGTCGATCTAATTACGGCGATTAGGACACAGTTGATTTTAATTGCGAAAAAACATTCGCAGTGGCTATCTCAGTTGGGAAGAAAATTTAAACTTCCTAATTTATGAACAAAATCTATGGAAAAGAGGAGTTAATTTTCTAGTTTCTATGCAAGTTCATCGCTCATCACGGACTGAGTGCCCTGTTGCAATAAGAACAAAATTTGCATACGAAATATTGGTTTCTACTGACGTCGGTATGAAACTATCTTATTAGCACGTGTTTTCAAATAAAAGTGGGAAATAGATATTTGCAAAAGTCCGTAAAACCACAGGGTAGTTGATTTTCTTCATAGAAAATGTGATTTCTCGCAGAATATTAACGGCAAGTAACCAATAAAAGATTGAGAAAATTCTTTCGCTTTTATACTCCGCGCTTTCCGGAATATTCAACACTTCATATCAAACGTTTTTTTTACATGAATCCACTTCCTAGCCACTCCTACTGATCAACTGGAATCCTATCCCGTTATTAGAAACGAGTCTCCGGTTGCTGGTGCTTTCTGCAACTGTAGATTGAGCACTATTTGCCTGCAATGTTCGATTTCCTCTTCCACATGCACGCAGCGCCTTGAAGTATGTCTCGTTCTACATGCTCCGTGTGCGCATTACGGGCTTATCCATGAGGCTCGTGGGTGATACACACATGGAACCCATGCCGTGTATTTTACGAAGCTAAATAAATTCAGAACAACCTACTTTTGTGATTTGTTTTAGCTAGTTCCAAATCTCCACATGAGCACTGCTCAGCTAGCAGTACTCATTTCACATTCAGCGGGTAATTTGTTTCATTAAGTGAATCTGCTCCTAATAGTTCATCGTATGATTCCCTTCGCGAAAAAAGGCTTCTTGAATGATAACTTGGTAATTTTTTACACAATGACAGAATAAATTTTCCGATACCCAAACACAAGCCTGCTATGGTAATAACCATTTTAGTGCTCGCTTTATTCGAATATATGTTCAGAATTCTCACCCTGAAAACAGAAACAATTAGTTCCTTCATGAGTGTCGTTCTCAAAGATATTCTGGTTTTCACCTCCAAGTTCTGAAATTGTATTGCCAAATTTCTTCAGGGAGTCAACTGTGTGAGTTCAGCCAGATTACCTCCGTGAACTGACATCCCACATGATCCAGTTAAAATCTCTCTTCAGATTACTTCGCTGATTGTGAAGAGTTCAAAATAGTTCCCTGATTGCCACATATATAGGGAAGAAGTTGATATTATATGGGGAAATATACGGAAATGGACATTATCATTAGCTTGTTGTTCGCCAAGCTGATGTGTACAGTTCTAGGGGTTGAATAATTGAGGGATCGCATATAGGTTTGAAAATTCCAGGCCCCACAAACGACAATTATCTTCGACAGCAGTTTCTCTGTTGGGTGCTAGCAGATCCATCCTTCTGGATGCCTTAGTCAACCAAGTGCGTAAATCCATGAGGTGTCAACTGACTAGAATCCCAGGAAATGAGCACGACCACTGGGAGATTGCGAAAGGTAGGGAAAACGAAGAGGCTGCGTCCATTGGCAATGCTTGCAACCTTTATCGTCTGATCAGAGTACCGGTCCACGGAAGCCTGGTATAAGTGAATTACTCAAGGTATCCGACCGCTCACTGATTCAATCTCACGGGTGTCACCTGAACCGCTGGGCTGAACACTAAAGGGAAAAATTCAGTTGGCCCACTTCTACAGTGGACCTTCTTATATACTTTCCAGAGGAACAATGCAGGTAGATATCACTCAACCATCAGAAACGTAGGTAGGAAAGGTGACAGATACTCTTGTGTAAACCACAGAGGAACTAGTTTGGTAAGTAACTCATTCAAACTGATCATCAGACCTCTTATGCGCGGATTATCCAGTGCCCGCGAAATGTGCGCGCGTGGGAATCAAGCCGGCTTCTCAACCGGCCGGGGTTGTTTTGATCACATTTTAGGGCACAGACGCCTCTTCAGCAGACCGAAAACCTGTATTTTTTTGATCTCCAAGTGGCATTCGATTCAGTCAGCTGAACAATTATCTGGTGCTGCCTCTCATTGAAGGGTGTACCAGATAATTTTATTCATCTTTTCAAATGCTTGCTCGGAAACAGCCGAAGCCGAGTTCAAGCCTAAGGAGTTTTTTCTTTTGAATTCACCACGGAAATAGGTGCTCGTTACGGTTGCCCTCCTGCTACATTGACTTGAAGATATGTAACTGGTTTCAGTCTTGATATAGCCTCATCCTCGTATGAGAATAGCGGCATCGATCTATGTTCAGATGGTAAACTGTCTTACTTGAAATGCGCGGTCGATATTATTCTTCTGAGTGAAGATCCAGGTAAGTTGCAAGCTCTCATAGATAGCCTAAACAACAGTGTAGAGATGTTTGGGATAGGTTTTGCACATTTAAAGTGTGAAATGCTCCTGTGGGGCTGAGCAGGCTCAACACCAAATATTGTGCCTGCAGGGGTAGCTCTAGCTGAATTATAAGTAATTTTGTTATCTGGTTAGTCATATCTCACCAGGTGGACAGGTATCGGATGAAGTGTCATCGCGTTTGCAGAAGGCGCGTTAGGCTTTCGCCGACATCAGGCATTTGTGGCGTTAGCGTGACATTCGGTTTTTGTCAAGGATCGAGTGAACAATGCGGCCGTTAGGTCCGTTCTTTTACATGGCCCAGAAACATGGCCATTATGAGTACAAGATAGGCGAAGACTGTCGGTGTTCGAGCACCGATGTCTCCGTAGCATTGTCCGAGTATTGCGGGAACACCGTATCAACAAAACTGAGGAGATGTTGGGAACCAGAGGTCAGTCCATGGATCAGAAGCTGAATTAAGGTGGCTGGGACATGTGTTACTCATGCCCACCGATAGACATCCTCTGCTTACGTTGGTATCCGAGGTAGGCAGTTGATGGAAGGCAGGTCTAGGTGGTCAGTGCATGATATGGCAAAACGGTATGAAAACCTTGACCAGTGTACTTGGTCAAGTAGGGCGTGTGTGCGATTTCTGGGTTGCGGTCCACGTGATCCGCCTTCCAAATGGTTGGAAACATTAAATGTTAGGGCTAGATTCTGCGGCCAGTAGCGTAGTTGCTTTCATACTCTGTCTTGGTCTTCGTGGGTTTTACTTATAACTTCCTTATTTGGATCTTTTTCACTGTATGCCTCAATTATTTTGCCTTGTAGTAGACGATGCTGGAAAGTAGCAGCCAAACCGAGAATATGGAAGAGCGAGGTTAGTGATTGTATGAACTGAACTGAACCGGGATTCTATAAGATTCCTGCTAGGTTCTCTCAGTGATGAATTGGAACTGTCATGGCAAATCAAATGGTTTGCTGCATCAATCCAAACAGTGCAAACATAATTTGAACTGACATCATTATTGCATCCAGAAGTTTTTCCAATGCTTGATGGACCTTCTTGGCGGTATTGTAGACGCTTCGGAGACACCAAACTCATTTAAATGCAATTGCGAGCTTATAGCTTAGGGGCGCCTGTTTACTAATAAGTATTTTCACTTGGATTTACTTGGGAATGTCTACTACTCCCCAGGAGCGGCCAATTCCAGTGCCAGGTCTTCCTCTAGCCATAGGCAATCTTCCTTTTCGAATCTGCCTTCTCAGTCATATAACGTGGCTTATAGTCAGGACAAAAGCACTTCAAAGTACTTTCACTCATCCAGACCCAATTTAACCAGTGTGGTACTATAATCCTCTTCGGTCCGACACATGAGCCTATCTTAGAATTCCTGGAGGACATTTGGGTGATCCTCATCCGTCATTCATTGAAGTACGCAACTGACTTAGCAAACTTTGATCAGGATTTTCGATAGGTCAAGAATTCGGTTTAGCCTGGGTTCCTTCAGTCGACTGGTTGCTTGAAGTCTCTTTCGTTTAAGTCCACCTGGATCCGGAAAAGTCGACAGCATCGCCAACTTACGTCACTCTACGCAGGTGGCAGGGCGCGCTCCAGTTCGTCAGCTCTGACCATTAGCTCGTTCAGTCTCCCATCTCCTGTCATTTATACAGGGTCCCCAATATAATAAGTAAAACCCATTTAACCGCGAATCAGGGATTGTAGCGTCTCTGATGCCATGATTTTTTTTCTATTACTCATCGGGAACCGTAAATATATCATGACGTGTTAAAAAGTAAACTGATGAATTCAGTTATCTCAGCAAAAACGTGCTACGTACTTCAGCGACAAGCGGTATCCCACTCCCAACCGGAGATCAGTTATCGTCTTCAATGCAACACGTCGCTGTAGTCCAAACTACCGTTAATCTTACGGCGTAATTGATTACACGTTCCTTCTTACATACATGTTTTTATTCGACCACAGCTGGTACTCCGAATAGATCGGTCTTTTATTGATTAGCCAAAATAACACAACCAACCCGACTACGGGTTGAATGCGTTTGTTTTATTTGACTCAAAATGTCTCATCGAGTTTTTAAATAGGGTTTAATGGTAATGACTACACCTGCGGTGGTCCTCCCTTCCAACTTCCCTAGAGTGATTACCTTGGAAAACAATAATGTTTGTTCTCTTAGGATGCACAAGGACTGTAAATATTGTGTACATGATCATTTTGACATAGTTCATGTTGTTTCTTAATTAGCACTAGAAAGCCGAAAGTGTTCAAAGGGACGCTGTCTAGATTTGAAAATTGAATAACTTGGTTTTCACAGCAAGCCGTTGAAATCTTGTGATTCCTTCTGAGTATAAATTTTGAGCCAATTCTCAAATTTTCGCTGAAATCTGGTGTTCGGTTTATACTCGAAGAAGCCCCCTAATCACTTTACAGGACACAGAATTGTTTTCAGGTCCACTTTATTACGTAAGCGAGCTCTTATATAGTTTATCAGAACTTGAAAACTTTTATTTTTTTATTACATGCTTGCACATGTGTTCAGTGGAAAGAACAATCACCCCTTAGCCACAAAGGCCCACTGCACTATTAGGGATAACCGGCAACCATACCCTGAGATTTAGAGCGGCAAAGAATAACATAAGATCCCAATAGGTCAGTTGGAGTAGCGATCCGGACGACAGTGGATTTCTGCCTACCACCAACGTAGCCGGTGATGGTGGGGATTCGAAACTTGGACCTCCGAGGTCGCAAGTGTTTGCCATACTGTTTCGACCAAAGGGGATTAAATAACCCATCTGCTTATCTTCAAACCATTGTGAGTTATTATTAACAAAGTGATCTTTCACCCCGTCTCACTCATCCTTCTAGAATGATAAGTATACTCCGCGCACTTCACAGTTACAAAGAGTTCAGTCTCTCAGGTCCCTTGGAGTGTCGTTAGGCTCTGATATTCTCTTGTTGTCCATTGTGTGCGTGAATGGTTCTGACATTTTCGAGTTGGATAGCTCAGGCAATTATGCTTGACAGTTATCAACACATTATCTCCCGGGACAACGATAGCATCATAATCCACGAGACGTGCCTTGGCAATGGGTTGTTTATTGAAACAAGCTCGTTCGGATATCAACAGAATTAATCTAATGCTACAAACATGCTTCTCTGCCAAATAGCTATTCTGTCCATTTGAAGACAGTCACCATCCACATGGAGGAGCAGTCGTGTGGTTCGCATAACGTCGTTTATCTTAGTTCGTTCAAACTCTTGAACATAGCGATGTTCGGTAATGCACATCCATCCACAGTCTCGTTTTCAGCTGAACTGTAACTATGTGGACACGAAAATATCATTTGTTGTCACCATGATTACCAAGTTTCTTGTTCTTTCCCCTATAACCTGAATTTAAATGCCTATAAAACGCGCTGTATTAAGCCAGTCGGGAAGCACCGAAAACAAACTTGTTCTCTACCGAATGTTCTGATCATTCAGCCGGGTATTTTCAGTCATTTCTGCGTTAAATCGACATATACATTTCTCTTCGTTTATCAACGCATTTTACAAAACCTACTCTATGTCATCCTGGTAGTTGCGCACCACACTCACTTCGGAAACATGTCATGTGAGACGTATAAGAGCGTGGGCGACTTAGGCAAACCGCGGACAAAGGGCTCGTCCCAGCCGGCATCAAAATGCAATCCAACTGTTGGCAAAATCCCGACGGTTAAAGGAACACGAAGCAGACAGGCCGTGCGGGAAACGGAAAACTAAGGCCGGATCGGGGATGTCAGTAGAGTTAATTGGTTACTTGGACGTACTAAGATAACCGCAGTGTGTTGTGACTAACACTAAATAATTTCCACGACTGAATGTTGGGAGCTATAAAACTGATAAGGCTGCCGGGGATTCGTGGCTTATGAAACTATTGATAAGCGTGTGCATGTGTTCGCCAAATACAACAAACAAACAGTAGTGAGATAATCTTATGGAGACTAGGATGAAACCAATCATTGGAGGACTTTATTGCAGCGGAATGCGCAGGTGTGCATGACCAGAAAAACAATTATCCGCTTAAGTATGAAGGGATGCAATGACTCAACATTGACTGACGGGGTCTTCGGCAGGAAAAGTGTGTTGTGGTTGTACGAGTCGCCAATATTGGAGAGGTCCTAGATCATGGACCATTAGGGTTCGAATATAAGTTACAGAATGACATACCGGGCAGCGGAATGAACACATGGTATACTGCCAGCACAAAATAAAGGTTTAGAAGGGCAAAAATAACGGCAGTCTGTTGGAGATGCATCGTTTTCGAGAAGTATGGATACCAGTTGGCATGCCAAAAGTAATAGTTCTGTAGGGATTGATTGAAGTAGCAGTAATGTGCATTTGCGCTGTTCGTGTGATTAGATCAAAGCTGGCTAAGGATGATGATTTACCCAATACATCATTATATAATTAAGGTGGTTGTGATAACGGTTTGATAATAATGAGTGCATATCATGACGACTAAAACCTGATTCATTTACTTCGATCTTTCTTTCCTTGTTTCGGCAACTAACTGAGAGGATTATGGTGCGTATATGAATGCACGTTTTTGTAACATCATGTTTGTGAACATGTACTGATGATCTAACTAGTCATTTCAATATAGACAGTGGATGAATAAATCTGATAACAAAATGTGGACCACTTGTGTGGCCCCTGATCTACTGTACCTTTTCCCAGTGAATTTACTGCTAAAGCAGCTTTCTGACTGATTTAGTGGTGCAATAACAGGAATACCGTTCTTAAGCACATACTGAGATGAATGGGTGTGGACAGTAGCTCGTTCGGCAACGTCTTCTATCTTCCGATTTGTGTCACTACCAAATTTATTCCATGCATTTTTATGAACTATACCGTTACCGATATGGTCTAATAAAAGGACAAAATGGTGGCATTCAGAAATCTAGGTGACTAAGTGGTTCACTAGAGTTGCTCGCTTTTACCACCATTGGATTGCAACCTTTCCAGTCTCGCCGAAGTAAGCCAAACTGTAGTATTGTTCCACGGTTTGTCGCATGAAGCGACGATGATAAAATCTTTCAGTAGAAGACCGGCAGAAATGACAAGGGAACAACAAACTCCAATGAAAATTGCCGACTTGTCCAATATTTTCCAATTTCCATGATATACTACTTTACTGAAGCATGCGAAAGCTGCCGTACACTGGAAAGATGGAGGGAAAAAACCCCGACCAAATGGCGACATGTCAGTACGAACATTTTGTATCGTCGGGCCAAAAAAACGCTTCACACAAACTAATCGGACCAAATTTGAAAGCCAATAAAGGGATCGTTTCAGATATACAAAAGTGAATTAAACACTGAAACAGCACTCCAGCGAAACTCTAGGGAAAGGTGTGAAACTCAGCATCAGACCAAGTCACAAAATTTCAAGAAATTGCTATGAAAACCAGGTGATTCAATTTTTACTTGGAGCCAGTGTCCCCCTGGATTCCTTTGGTTTTATATTGCTAGTGAAGGAATTTTTTGCAGTGAGGTTTAATACACCTTCAAGGAAATTATATGCACCACACGGATCGTACTTTCCACTCTCTCACTAGCGCGACAGATACAATTTTTAATAACCCGATTTATTCAAAAAAAGAATTGGTAATGAAAACCTTGACTTGTTACCTCATGCAATAAGGTAGCTGGAAAGCAATGGGAACCACCGGCTTCATGACCTTATGAATTTCAGAGGAGTTGGTTACATACTAGTATATATCCGTCAATAATCTCGGTTTCATAGCCAATTTTACTGTAGAGAATTTTGTCAGCATGCAAATACACGGCCTTGTCAATCAGGCCGAGGCTCACATCCCAGTTGGATGTTTCGGTAACTTGTCTACCGACAAGCATAAACGTAGACCAGTGCAGAAAGCCGTTTGAATGGGCTTAGGCAGGGCTAAATTTTTGTTTTCACGACTTTAAAAATACTACACAACAAAAGTGTACTTTTTTGGTCGATTTGTGTTTCACCAGTCCATTTCTTTCATACAACATTTATACACATCACTTTTGTAACAGAAGTAACGTACAGCTTTGCAGCCTTGGTATCTGAATTCTTCTGTTTGAGAGAAAATGCGATATGTTCCCACAACAAGCATTTCCAGTGAAACGTACCAATACTCATCCTGAAACTAACATAACACTAATCTCAAGTCATCGTATGGTGAGTTTCGTGTGTAACTGAAATTCCAAGTGCTAATGATTACCAATTTGTTTGGTATCGTTTGCTATTATCTGCATCAAAAACTCTTTGTTCTCCAATCCGAGCTTTCATTGTTAACAGAGAACGATGGACTAGGGGATTCCTCAGCGAATGCTACTCTCAATATTTTGATGGGATCTTGTGTGTTGTTCACGCTGTACATGGAAAAATCTGGTGCGTACAGTGAAGATGTTAGGGCTTACCTGGAAGAACGGATGATCGTTATGATAGATAAACACTGATGAATTTCTGCTTTAGTGCTGTCGTTTACGAGAATAAAATGAGTACATAGGCGCGATTCGGCTTGAGCTTCGAGTGGACCAG
Organism: Fasciola hepatica; assembly: GCA_948099385.1. Classification (NCBI taxonomy): domain Eukaryota; kingdom Metazoa; phylum Platyhelminthes; class Trematoda; order Plagiorchiida; family Fasciolidae; genus Fasciola; species Fasciola hepatica. The sequence goes on from CANUEZ040000201.1 coordinate 3,114,415, forward strand.
CATGGAACCCACTTTCACTTCGGTCTTTGCTGACTACATTGAAAGATCCTCCAACTACTAGGTGATCTTTTTAGACGGTTTTCACTGCAAGTTGAAAGAGCTAATATATTCGAGGTTAACTCTCAGTTGGCTTCCCACGGCCAAGCTAATTATATTTAGTATGTTAACTTTTTAGTGTGAACATCTCCACACATGGACCAAAGTGTGTCATTTTAAAGCATTCTATCTTATATTCAATTCACACAGTTGAGGTCTGAACATGTTTCGAGCTGAATTCATGCAGGAAAGGATAATTGAAGTTAAAAATCAATGGTTCATTTACTTTCATGTTATCTGTTATAAAGCTTCAGTTTATCAAATAACTTGTGTAGCAAATTTTGAGGAAAAATATCCTCTTTAGCCCATTCTTGTATATGAATTAGGCCCAAGGCATGCACTAAATATTCGCGGTTGCCCACTAATGTAACTCTCGCTTCAAAGAACCACACCAACTTTGATGGATTGTGGTTCCACCTGATCAGAACACTGTAGAGATACTAATCACGGGAATGTACTAATTGACTCAGGTGTGTGGGTGGATACTCCCGTTAGAAGAATTAGTTGGCTAATCAAAATTGTGATTCGTTTGTAGTACAATGTTTGTTACACCTGCTGTACATTCCACTGTTCAATGAAAGAAAACATGAGTGAGTATGACAGCGATCAGGTTCCATGGATAATGGGTTCAACGTAATCCAGTGTTCGTCTTCCGGATGAACCAACACTTGGATATTGCACCAACATTGCAGTGAAATTTGAATGTGAAGAATACAAATGAGAAGCGCAGTTCCTTAATCTGTATGAGGATTATCCAGTGGGATTTTGGAGCAAGCATGTATTGGTGAATGTCGGTCTCGATGGGAACAAATGCATTGAAAATCTCACACGTACCACCAAGAGGACAGAGAATGTCGTGTGAGGTAGATATTTATTCTTTTAAACATCATGAATAACAATTTGAAATGATAAGTTGTACTCGATGATAGATAGCGGCACCTGCCTCATTCAGCAGATAACGTAGCTGCACGAGAGTTTGTCCGAAAGGATATGCAATCTACTTGCTTGTTTGTCCTGAACTGCATTTGAGCAGTCCATCTAATCAGCAACTATTGAATTCCTTTGTTCATGTGTTTTCCCTCGTCTTCGCTGGGCGCTTGGTTTTGAAGTCAAGAATTCAGTACATTCTGGGTTGGACATCTAACTCGTTTTTTTCTTATGCTCCTAATAAATGCATGTTGACTTCAACAGGGCAAAATTTATTCAATCACTGCTAACACATTCTGTTCAGTTTGTTTCTGAAACAATTTCGGTAATTTTTCACAAATAATTCGTTTTTTACAAAGCTGTCAGTACATTGTTCATGTTTTGATCTTTTTTAGGGCATGATGTCACTTAACTTATGCCCTCAAGCTTTCTTGAGATATCCTGTTTAACTTGTTCGTGAGCGGCTCTGACAGTTTAACAGTTTTCATACTACGATGATTTGCTTAACATGGGTCTTTAAATCGTTCAACCTATTCGAATGTATATTTGCGTTTGACAGTTAGCATTTGAGCAAGACTGAGCTGCTGTTTCAAAACATTACCTAGTTCAATGTTTTGGACAGTTCTTGAGAAGACTCACTAAGCTCACATTATCCATCATTTATTATTCAGAACTGAAGATACATAAGTGCGTTCTTGAAGGCATACATTACCGCTTCTATTCATACCTAACCCCGATGTTTGTGAGTGCAGATGAACTAGGTTGCAATACGCAGAACTTTCTGGAGAAGAATAGACATTTTTCCAAGCAGAAAAATGAGAGCTGGTCAAGTGACATAAAAAAATAAGTATGGGGTATTTCAGATGAGGTTTTACGCTATAATTCCTTAGTAACTGCGTGCCTTGAAAGTCTTTTGATTGACCTACAACTGGAGCGGCAATACGCATAAAATGCGACTAGGTTGATACTCACGTGAATGCGAAATACTTGGAAAATACGAAGGATTATAATCTGCAACAATACATATATACATTCGACTGCCCTCCAGTATTTCAAGATTACTAATCTATTCACTAATATTTGAGACACTGCATTGTTTCTTCCAAACTACACAAATAATGGCATGTGAAGCTTCTACATTATTCATTCAAGCGATCACGAAATGTTCTCCTTGGAAGAGCTAAACATTGCATCACAATGGAACTGTGAGCTGAAGGGACGTGTATTTCCTCACTGTCGAGCTAATGAGTACCCAGGAAGAACGAGCTGTGGGATGAATGTGAAACAAGCCGGAAAGGCCAACCTTGTAGTATCCCGAACTTAGTACGTAGAATGGTGGCACGTTTATACGAACGAACGTTCATCTTTAGCAACGTACTGTAAACGCCAATACAAGCAGGTAAGTGAAAACACAAACACGTTTGCAGGTAAGTGAGTCAGTGATTTGTGTAGTCTAAAGTGTAAGACAGCTGTACAATCGGAATCGGTCGTTCAAGGTCGTGCATTATTTTACACGATAGGAGCTGTCAGTGCCGTCCGGGACGAAGCAAGGCAAACGTCGACTGTGTGCGTGTCTATGTGACAGCAGGCGAGAGTCCGTGGCTGCATGGGGTGTGAATCAATCGTGCGTGTATGAACGCATGACTGTCCAAGATGAACACTGCAAACCTCCCTGAGAGGTGGACAATGCCGTTAACCAATGAATGTTCCTAAATGAAAGGAAAGACCACACAAAGAGCAATGTATTGCTGTTAGGCACAAATCTACTTTGATTACAAGAAGGCTCATATACGCAAGAACTAAAAAGCAAAAATGTTATAAATCAGATAATATATATATCATCTACGGTAAGGGTTACTATGAGTCGATTGCAGATGGGATATAAAGTGGTCACAAAATTGCATGACCATCTTCCTATACGTTTAATCATAAAAATAAAAAAAACTTATCCTTTTTGGGGACGAAGGTGATTTTCTGGATCGAAAAACGAACCGTTTTCTGAATTTATTTAGCAAATAGATTGAAAAATTCCCGTCAGCTCCCAAGACGCACTATTTTCTGATAAACGTCAAACAACGAATGAAAAGGACATGAAAAGAGCTCCTCTTTACAGTATCTGCACTCTACCAAAAGGGTTTCATTGGATGCTTTTTGCTGTAAAACAAAATCCTAGCATATATTTTATCCGTGACGATAAAGAGTCAATGAGTATGATAGCGATTTTTGAATTTCTTAACGAAAAATCAACGCTAAAATAAAGCGCATTAGACAACGCGGGAGGATATTTCAACGAACTGCATTATCTGACATCTAAGGTTTATTGGCCACACCTCGATCAGTTAACTCGAATACTGTGATTATATACCTTCCAAAATCTTTAATTGGGCTACCGACATAACTGTATTGTTATACCTAAATTAGACTTACAATGTATCAATTTCAGAAAGTGAATTTCGTCATCCTTATTGTGAACTTCACAACCAATTTCATTGTGCAAACAACGGTTTTGTGCTGTGCAGAACCAGATGAAACAATGGCGCTGTATGACTCAGTGCGTATGTTCAACAAATTGGTATTAGCTAGGCCACACTGCCAGTTGGTTAGGGGTTTTACTCAAAATCGTTCACTCCGGATGCAGGTCTCATTTCGTTCTTGGGATATGTGCCGCTATAATGATACCCAACAGAAAAGAAACAACCGTAGAGTGCGTTCCCTGGGAATGGATCCACCGCCAAGGAGGGTGACATTTTGATATATGCTACTGAGAACAGTGGCAGTTGTTAGATTTTAACACCCGGCAAAAATGCGTTGAGTTTTCTGCTTGAGATGATGATGACCGATGGCGAGATTTGCCAATTGAGCTCCAAAAATGATTCATTTTACTGTGCATTGATCGCACAAAGCTACCGACCTATTCCTTCAACACTTTTGGTCAAATATAGTATCCAATATGGACACGTTCATTGTGAATAAACTCATCATGTTGGTCAATTTTAAAGAGTTCTGAATGGCAAATCCGAGTCCAATCAAGACTTTGGTGGCATTTGTCAATGTCTTTTTACTCCCGATCAGTATCCTCATTGCCAAACGTGTTTCGTTTACCTTCTATATCCCTTACAGTGACTGATATGACAAAAATAATGTAAAACAACTAAATGATGTCGTCATTTCGAAATCTGAGGGAATACGTGGGTCATTAGGACTGCTGCTTCCACCACAAGTTGAATAAAACTGTTTTCTTTTTTGTCGTATCGAGACGTATTACCATATCACCGCAAATATTATTATGCCAAACTAAGTATGCCGCTGTTAGAAAGCAATTATTTTAGGGCGGGAGGTACCACTGGATAGTAATATAACTTTAATTAACCTTTGGGAAATGGTGGAATATTTTACTAGAAGGCTGGCAAAAGTGATAGGAGAACAGTAAAACCGAAAAGAATTTACCAACTTGTCCAAGATCTTCCAAAGTCACTTCGTGTAATTTACGATAACGATCGGTGAACTTGTCAGTTGGAAGATCACACAAACTAAGCTACACCATACGCTCAAATGATCATGCACATGATAATTGCAGTTACTTTGTATCTCGCCGGAACAAACTAAAGTGATTTCCACCCATCCCATTTGACAGCCTAATGAAGCCTTCTGAATGAATTTATGTTGCTCATGAGAATAGACACTAAAAATCCGAACTGGTGCTCGGATTGCTGGTTAGTTTTACTAAATACGAATAAGCCACTTAATAATGCCCTTATTAAATTTGATAGGATAAACGCTTATAGATGACCAGTCAAAAATATGGAAAAAAGTGGAAGCCGACCAATGCACTTGGCCTTTTAGAATGTGCCGGGGTTCGGCATAGTGTCCACAAGACCCATCGACCCAGTGATTATAGACAGTATGATATGACCGTGTATGGCAACAAGTGAGGTTCCTGTTTTGAGACTACTTACCCATTGAAATCATACGGTTATTTGTAGCTCGCCCCGTGCTTCCTCCTAATGGTGGTTATTTTGATTTGCTAGGAATGTTACTGCTGAGCAGTAGGAATTAGGAGCACCACAATCAATGAACCCTCAGTTGTTTCTATTTGTATTTTATTGTACGTTGCCTGACTGATAGTTGGCTCCCTACCTTAATATCATTTTCATATCTGGAAACATAAATCAGTAACATCAAGATGTACGATGTATTTCTAAACATTTCGGTACATGTTTACCAGTGCAAAATACGACCAAGCTGATTGTTTCTGAATGGTAAATGGAAAGTTCTCGCCAGACCAAAGGCAAAGGCACAACAACATTCACTAACAACTGCTACCAGACAATGGGCCAGATCACAATTAGAGGTAACTATTACCGTCGGTAAGTATAGTCACTATGGGCCCGATTGTGGATGGTGATGACTAATTGATAGAACCCCAAGAAAGCATTTCGCCATTTAGAACGTATCGGGCCTCCACAGTGGGTTGGACGTCCACGAGATTCATCCTATCAGTGTTCAAATGCAGGAAGATATGATTAAGTGGCATGAAACGTGGACATTGTATTTGCATAACTTGACAAACGAAATTATACTTCTACAATAAGTTTTCCTTTTCTTTTCAATTCTGATGTTTGTTTTGATATTCAAGTTGACATACTGCTAAGAAGTAGGAATCAGTGAAGCATCGCAATCCATCCGCTAAATTCTCTCGCATTCAGGAGACCAATGTGAATGTAAATTACCTAGCCGCAAACAGATTTGCGCCAAGTTGTGTGCCGACGGATGACGCACTGTTGAGTGAATACATTCAAAGATGTGATTAGACTCGGATTTGCCATTCAGAACTCTTTAAAATTGACCAACATGATGAGTTTATTCACAATGAACGTGTCCATATTGGATGATATATTTGACCAAAAGTGTTGAAGGAATAGGTCGGTAGCTTTGTGCGATCAATGCACAGTAAAATGAATCATTTTTGGAGCCTAATTGGCAAATCTCGCCATCGGTCATCATCATCTCAAGCAGAAAACTCAACGCATTTTTGCCGGGTGTTAAAATCTAACAACTGCCACTGTTCTCAGTAGCATATATCAAAATGTTACCCTCCCTGGGGGCTGATCCATTGCCAGACAACACATTGTACTGTGCCTCCGTGGTTTTTAGTGATGAATTGAGAGTTGTTAGTGCACGGCGGATCATTCTTTGCATAAGCCGAATTTCTCAGCTTATGCTTCGAAATCCATTTATAATGGCATGGCCATCTGTTTTGACGCCAATCCGAGTGGCACTGGCATTCGTACGTGATTCCTTCCTGTGCCGTTAGCCTTGCATTTGCGTGTGGCAAAGCTGTTTATGCCAACGTCTGATTTGTACCACTCTACTAGTAACGTGCAGCTAGCTCCGCGTGAAACACACATTGATTCTTTGATCATGTCCGCTTGTCACATTATCTTCCTCGTACGGTTCATCTGAATGCACGTCCGTTCTTACGCACCAAATACGGCTACACACGCATTTACGCACGCAAGCGCATCGTTGTGACTTCCCACATATCATGGACGCCTTGTTCTAGCCAATCAGACCGCCCGGCTTGACGGCATGCGATCGCGTTTTACCTGCGCCTGCATACAGACGATTCACTTGTTTGCTTGCTTAGTCACTTACTAACTTGTTGATGCCGAACACAACATTAAGTGGAGAAAATTAGGGCTTTATCAATAATCAGTTGTAGTTTTCAGCTTACTATCATAAACATTACGCTACCACACCAATCAAAATTTATACCCATGAATTAAAGCCAACATCATCTGATATATGCAAGAGTTGAACTTAATGGTGATTCTGATTTCATCGTTCAGAAGTTTTCTTCAAAATTCCCTTCTGTATCAGTCGTTCTACACTTGATATGGAACAGATACACTAAGAAATAAAAGGGAATAGTGATTTCACCTTAGTTTTTCGACTCCGAGATGATGGAGTATTCATCATTACATCATTTCCTCTAACATCACAGCTCATACGTGAAATCAGTAAATCGGATAGAAAATTCAACACCTCATCAGACACGAGAGAACAACTGACGAACTGTAGTTTGTCCAAAACTGGGTCAATAGGGTTTGTATTATTAGATCAGTTGAATCGTTCAGTGAATCTACACAATAGGATTTTGCACACGTTTTACTAACTATCATAGTAAAACCGTTGCTGATGCGTGAGTTCATTTTGCCTAAGTTTGTTGATTTGTGTAGAAATGGAGACCACGTGCTACTGGGGTAAGGTGAATTGATTTGGTTCAGAACGTCAATTAATCAATCAGTTTCATGGTAGTGCTTAGTTGACACAGTTTAGGTTTCACCTTAAACAAGTGAGTTATAACTGAACAGGTGGTCAGTGGTGGCATGACAAAACGTATCATAATTTATAGTTATTTGGTTTTAAATGAACAATTACCCGTGTCGTGTGTACCGTAATGGACTGTGGTCCAAATGCTGATTAGCTAGCAGAAGAAAATTTCAGAATCTTTAGTCAGAGGAAGTGAAGTTGGATGTACACGTGTACCATAAAAGAGCAGTAAAGGAGCACTATTCAGTGCACCTCAAATGTTGAACCATCGGGACATAATATTCTGACCAGTCAAGGACAATCGAGTTATTCCAGATTGGAGTAGCAGGACCAGGGTAGGGGGCAAATTTGGCCAGTAAACATGGATGGTAGGCAGTTTTATGAGTAGGGGCGGAAAGGACGACAGTCAATTGACAAAAAAGGAAGGGGCGGGGAGAAAGAAGATTGAACATTGCCGAGACAGATTAACAACACGAACTGGCGGTGCGACAGGAACGGAGCATGATAACGAATGCATAAAAAGTGATCGTAATACTGTTTACATGGAATCCAGTGGGTCAAATAACTGCAAGAATAAAGGTTTCGTGAGCGACATGAAAAGATGAGGCTGACCAAAGGGTCGTGCACTGATACAGGTTAAATATTCATAGGTGACATGAAAACAAAGGCTAGTAAATATACTATGCAGTGAGTTAAGTCGAGAGTGAAAACCTGACTAAGGTAATGATCGTTGGCGGTAACAATCAGTTTGCAGGGATGAAAGTTGCATGATGAATTACACCCAAGTGCTTTACCAGGAAAAAAATCTGATGAGGAAGCGGCAGCATGTGATTGGCAGTGCTCTACCAAATGGCAGTGCGTTGAAGAATATTCATATTTTCAAAATAAAATAATGTTTGTAAACGCTGTGGGAATCTTAGCAGCTGAGGCACAGACCACATTTGTTTGACAGAATATGAAGGAACCAGTGAATTCGATCCAAAGAAATGTGCACATAACTCCAGTCTACAACTTTTAAAGAACTGAACTTTACATTTATAGTATAAAATAAGGTTATTACCGTCCAACTGCCCAATTCCAGTATACTTTGGCCAAGCATGAGGTTGCACAGTGCGGATAACTTGTAGTTATTAAACAATCGAAAATGTACAAAATCCAGTCTTTCTTTCCTACGATATGCTATAGGAAGGTACATTCAAACCAGTCAATGGTCTTTGCTCATCTCCACAGTTGGAGCTTCACTCGAAAATAACACGATATAAATAGACAGGCGGTCAGTCAACGGACGAAAAAATTACATCATAATTTATGGTCATCTGGTTTAAGCTGTACCGAAGAACTTATAGGGAATTTGAAACCTCAATAAAATGGCTATTATTTCAGTCAGACACTAACGGCTGTTGTCTCAGCAGCTGCAAAATTATTCGTCATTGACTAGAGTGGCATATAATTCACCTAAATATAACAGATCGCCGGATGACTGCGGTGGGTTCGAAAGTGCCTGAGATAGTGAGAACTTCGACAAATCTCTGAAACAATGGCGGAATAAGTGCGAAATGTTTGTGTGGTGATTCAGCAGCTGTCACACGTGATACAGTCAGGTACAGCTCCGTAACCACGTACACGGAACATCGCGGACAAGTCCGATAAAAGCCCCCCGTGATTGGTCATCTTTGAGCCCACCAATTATACTCTCTAATTAAACACATTTATTGAACCCACTCTACAATACAACTCACGTGCTATTTCCCGGCCTTCGTCTTCTTGCTGCTTCCTGTATAGTTCTGGTTGTGGTGCAATTTCAATACGGACTATCAATTCAGTTCATAACGATTATTAAAGTACGTTAACTTACTCTTACACGCCTGAGTAATAGTTGTTTAACTGGATTGCACTTAAAAGCACAAGGCGCTGTACATATTATTTGGAGCATCTACTCATGATAAATCGTGCTGCTTTAGGTCACTCAGTAACATTTTATCTTCTAAATGGTGGTATTTCATAGGATATAGTAAACTGAAATGGCCTTCCAGTTCGGTCAAGCAGATCTTCTCTCAACAATCTTTTACAATGGAAAGGTATACATTGAGCAAAACACCAGCGTATATGCACACGCATTCTACCAGTCGCTTAACTGTGAAAAAGAGAGTTACTCTTGAGCTGACTGACACCCGTGCGCTAAGTACCGCGCTCTTGTTGCTCCCATTCTCGACATGCTGTCACATGCTAGATGAGAGTGGGAGTGACTTTGTATCTCTGTTCACCAATGTGTGTGAAGTTTTCTTTCAACGTCAAACGGAATCCGTAAATCGTGTGCTTGTCAGTATAGGCAATTTCAGTAATGTCAGTCTTGATTTACTACCTAACTACCTCTCTGAAACTAGACTTTGAAACGCTTGCTTTCTTACTCGCAGTTCATCGATTAGGTATGCTTGGTAACGCTGTTTATTCAGGAAATATAAATTACCTAATAGGTGGAATGTTTCCAAACTCTGTCTGGTAGTAATGGACACCGGAAATAAAGAGCTACCCAGTTAGTTTATTGTTTTTCGTCAACTAATATAACAGCACTTATTTTTGATGGAAAATTGCTATAATCAAGAGGTACCACCTACCATGGCGGTGAGATCTGGAGTAAAGTACCGTTAGATCTACAGTAGTAATTATTCTGTTCTTTTGCAGATTGAATCACCAATAACAGCGTACACTGCATGACGTTTTATTCAGTGCTTTTGTGATGGGCGGCAACAGCCATGACAGAATGAAAATCATAACGATAACGGATCGGCACAAGTCCCTGTCAACAGCTGCTGACAAAAAAGGTAATAGAGGCTGGCAGGGCAGCCGATAAGGTAGTCAAAGGTGCATACTGGGTGCAGCTCCTTTTCATGGGGCTTGCACAAGTTCGATCTGCAACGATATAGAAAGAAAGAAAGCCCCATAAGCCGTAGCTCGGTGAGTGTGTAACCACGCACGTACACATGCATAGAAAAAATGGAAATGATGGTCTATGTCAAAGGATAACACTGAATGTCAGTAGAAAACACACTCAGAAATCAACAGAGACAGGGCCGGATATGTAGGGGGAGAACCAAATGCATTACCAAGAAGTAGATGAAGAGTCTTTTGCTTAAAATATAGCTTATTTTAGTGGAAGCTATCTTCCAAATTACTCACCATCAGATCACAGGAAGTGTAGTGGGATAATCCTGTGTACCTACATTTGCTGTTGCAAATGAATAAGAATCTTTTTATCCACTTTAAAGTTGTGATGGCATGATCTGGTACATTTTCAACTGATGGCCTGGTTCTTTCAGTAGATAGCAAGATGGTTCGATGAGCAACTCGCACGTCTTCTGTTGTCCTGAATCAAGTACAAGTTAGAAGATAAAGTGGCGGACCTAAGAACCAGTCAAAGAACAACTGTCGTCTGAATCGAATGAGTTTATTGGGTTTGTTACTAGACTAACCACGCAGAGGAGCTGACGGTGAATAGCAGACGATCCAATGAGTATGCAGGCCAGGATTTGAAAGTGACCAATACCACTACTTCTACCACTACTATTACTTCTACTACTACTACTACTACTACTACTACTACTACTACTACTACTACTACTACTACTACTACTACTACTACTACTACTACTACTACCACTACTACTACTACTACTACTACTACTACTACTACTACTACTACTACCACTACTACTACTACTACTACTACTACTACTACTACAATCCTAATAGTACTACTTTCACTGCCACTAAATGGAAGTGGTTCGAGGACTAAAGAGCTTTCTCATTTGAGTTAGTGAAAAGGAATTGCGCAACAGCTTTCGTTAGTCTCATCACTAATCCACGTGAAGGCAAGTAATTTAGAGTCTTTCCTTCACTTATGCAAGAGGATGCAGGCCTTTCACACGGATCTTTTCAGACAGACCAATAACCTCACTTAGTCTGACTCCCACTTTTTGTTGCTCACAACTGGCCTTCCTTAAAATTGCATTAATCAACTTTTACACAGGAGCTGCAATCGCGCCAACTGCCCATAATTCATATGATTTACCGTTTCTAATGTATCGGAGCCAGAATATGTTCTGAGTGTCTTATTGATCCGATAATGTTCTACCAGAAAGGAATACACCTACAGGCTCAGCGGATTCCAAAATATAAAAAGACTGAAAAAGCCCTTGAAGCCTCTTTTCTTGATTTGTTCCTATCTGGAGGCGTAAACTTCCTTTAGTCAGGAACCATCATCAGAACAGGAAGCATTTATGAAATCTAACTGATTACGCATGCACGCATATGCCAGTTTGCCTGGACATAAGATACCCAAAAAACCATTCAGCAAAGCAGCCGGGTACCCTGTTTCAACACTTAGGAAGAAAGGTTCACCTCAGGAACATACTCATTGTATTCACACAACTGACGCATTCAAGGAACTTCTCCTCGCAAGCCACAGTCAATTATGTGGACAGGATAATACTAACTAAAATGCAATGAAATAGATCGTGATTGATCTCTGCCATTCGCATTATTTTTTTCTATACCAATTTCTAAACTATAGACCAGTCTAAAGCTTTTGGAACAAAGCGACCGAAATTTCCATTACCGACTGGGATGCAAAGTTACGCGATAATCTTTCACTACCAACATTGTTTTTTGTATAATGCCAGTATTAAATTATGAATGAGAATCAAAACCTTGGACAATTATGACTACTCTCCATTGACAAATGGCACCGTTTGGTTGCAATCCAGTATTTCGCTTTCTCATGGCATGAAACGATAGACGTATATTTATCCTGATTATATTTCGCATAGTATTGCAGAATGTGCAGAACAACATTCGATATTACTTTATGGATAGCAGAACACACCGCTGTTGGTCTGCTTGCTATCAAGGTTGAACTCTCAACTTGCAGTCATGCCAGTTCTTAGTCCTACGGTACATAGCTGTCTGGGTAACGGAGTGGCATCTTACTTCAAACTACCCTTCCGTTTAATCAAACTGGCTTGTCAGCACTGGATGAAAGTATTATTCAGCAGTTCGAAAGATACGATAGTCGTTTGTTGGTTCCCGGTTTTTACTTTTCAAAAAGGCTACTAAACAGGGAATAGTAATCAATAAACTTGAAACCCAGGTGTACTTCGCAATAATTGTACCAAGAATATAGACTAGGAATACTCAGAATCACGAAATCCAGAGTTTGATACTACTGAGCTCAAGCCGCGAAACGCAAACAAGAGGAAATCAGTCGGTGCTCATCGAAGTGAGTGGATTGGTTATATGAAGCATGTGTTCACAAGGCGCTTCTGATAGGAATGACCGATAAGAACCTCGTGGGGCGGAGTGTATCGTAGTTGCATGAGGTGAGTGTGTAAGTGTTTTGGCAAAGCAGTCTGTCAGTGAACAGGAATAACAATGAGTCATCCAAGGTAAAACCACTAGTTGGGTCTTCAAAGGCTGGGATTATTCAAATAAGAGGAGACTTGCATCAGAGAACCTGGCTTTATATGTACGAAATCACGAGAACCTGAAATCACTGGCTTTCTCCTTCACATTATGTCAAATTAACTTTCCACGATTAGCTTTCACCTGTGATAAAGAGATAACATAAAGAAGGATCATCATACGCGGACCACTGAAACTTGCGATAAACCATGACGGAACTCTACAGTTGTATCAGCGGTTTTCAACATGGAATTGAAGGATACTGAACACTGTTCTCATTAAGGGGCTGGGTGCATGCTATCTAACATGACGTTTATGAGTTATACTTGATGGAAGAAAAGTTTTAAACAGCGTTGGTAATTTCGAGAAAACCTTAATTGAATTTCGTTCCCTTTCATTCGAAGTTCGTCAAATATTTCTGTATCCACCTAATGCCAGTCGAATTCCAGTTGTTACTACTGAAACGAATGACAGTAGCCAAAATCATGGTGACCACACGAGAGTTTAGGAAAAATCTAATGGAGAGTATACATGATCGGAGTATCCATTTTATCATTACTCACCAGTCTTGGCTGCCATGCACGTGTGTGGACCTTCGCACTTCCACCTCCCCAATCCACCCCGAATTTCTGACAGTGACAACTGCTTCAATATTAAAAGCAGGAATTTGACTAATATCAAGTGGGTGAGGTATCATTGGACAGGCTGTAACCAATGGATCGATTTTCGCTCTATGCCTAATGTGATCTACGTAAATACTGGCATACTTTTATTCACCTACTGGTGAAATAAAGTGGCATTTGTCAAGACTTAAAAAATGCCCCGTGTTCTAAAAGTGTAGACAACTTGCATCAATCAACTCGACTGCATTACTCGGAAACTATTTTCATTTGGATATCAAAAGGTATGATCGCTAAGTTCGAATCCCGTGGTGCTCTAGAATAAATCAGGAGTTTCATAGCGAGCTCACAGGTAACGGTCTCGGTAAATGTGTTATACAAAGCATTCCAAGTGAATGATATAGTTGCGGACGATAAGTTATGGAACAGTTGTCCGATATCTTTCAGGTTTTGGTTCATGACATGCAGTGAAGCATAAAATTGACGTCTTGGTCTAGTACCAAAAAACATGTACGTTTACCAAAACACGAGGCAAATTCTGTACCCAAGGTTATCGTAATCTCCGGTTTATCAGGCTGAGAGATGGCTGGTTATCCTGAAAGCCTCTTGAACTGCTTCAAAATGACCACGCGGGCCTCCCAGCCTCTACGGAGGTTAAATCAATCACTGACTTATCATGACAGAGATGTTTCCATTAAAATGAAAGGATAGAAGCTTATTCCATGCACTCTACATCGGGTCCGCTGGCTGATAGTCAGTCAGTTTATTGATCTTGATTATGATTTCGGATGTTGGAATTCTGGAGTTTACCAAAATGAATGACTTTTAAGGTACAACACAATATATTGTGGATGTAAGTAATGCAATAACCATTTTTTACTTAATTTATAATGTTCTGATGATAGGAACACATAAATAGGCAGCAAAGCAACATAAGTGAACAATAATGCTCTAGTCTGTGGTGTGAGAGGTCACAAAAGGTGCACCGTACTCGACTTCAATGCTATCGGAACCAAAAACACAGCGTCTGAATCACATCCATTTTACAAATGTTTACTCCCAAAGAGAAACATCTGCTTTCGACAAATTAACACTACAGATCTTGTACGTATCATCCATCCGAACTGCAAATTATTTTTCTTCTTTCTTGTTCTGTCTATCTGCTGTTTATCACATCAATTCCGTTCTGCGAGCGACAAATAATAGACTCATGTTGCCTCATTCGTTCATCATTGACAAGACTGTCACTGAAGTTTCTAAAATGCAAGAAATTTTTATCTCATGATATGTCGCTGCTGTGAATTGCAACAAAACTACCTGATACATTTGAAAAACAAACCTTCCACCCAGAACCAATAACAACAATGTTTAAAGATGATCCAAGGTGGCTGCAAACATCGTAATTACAAACCCGATGGCGGTTTTCATTCATGCGTGCAGTTCAGTACCGGCTGATGACCCGAAGGATCGACTGAATACGTGACATACGGAAACACCTTTTTGGTCTGAGATACATTATATTACTCACTTTTAAAATTTCATCACACAGCCCTGAAATAATTGGCCACTCACTACCCTCAAAAATAATGACAGAGGAGCAGGTCTGCGTGAAAATAACTGATTTGTGAGGTAGTTAAATGAAGCCTATCCTGAACGGTTTATCGACAAGACGATGCAAGAAAATGAAGGGAAATCAAAGGAGATAGGAGCCGCTAAGAAGGTATCATATGTGCGTCTGCCGTTCAAAGGCGACACGGAAGCCGAAATTATTCAACGGACATTATCGGGAGTAACCAACAAAACATTCCACACTGCACAGTTACAAAGCCTGTTCGCTTCCAAACCGATAATGTGTTTTCGATTGAAAGACATAGAGTCGAATTCTGCAACCTCGTTTTGTGTGTATTCACTCACCTGTTCCCGAGGAACTAGGTACGTTAGCCTCAGGACTCGGCGCTTATCCGAACGCGTTCATGAACACCACCCGGCCTGGCTGAACATGGGATCAATTAAGACAATTACGAGTGCGGTGTGCTCACACCTTGTTGAGTCAAACCACTCAGTGGAGGTGATAAACACTTTTCGCACCATTTACAAAGTCCGGGGAAACCAATCAGGACTTGTCAAATGTCGCATCTTAGCCACAGCCGTGAGTTTTCGTCTCCACAATCCTCCCCTGTGGGCTCAGAAACAATTTGTGCAAGCACTTAAGCTTCCGTGGCCCACGTCATGGTCCCAAACACATGTGCAACCACTTGAATATTCCACACTGTGATCAATTTCACTTGCACACACGCGCGTGCAGAGACTGATTTGGATTGTCATCCACCGTTCTTATTTTGTGAGTCAATATATATTGTTATTTATTGGTATGATTATGAATAACTGAAAACGAGCTTGTTCGCCACGTTCTTTATTCCTTTATTGTTGCTTTTCATGTCATTGGAATGTTTTTTTTCGTATGGGGCGTAAATTCTTTACCTATCGTGCTATCGCTCACCTCTGTACTCATTAAATCTGTATACGAATGAGAAGCCGCCTCGAGCGTGGGTTGTCACGGTTAACGGAAATTGGACAGAATACAAACATTTATGACATTCCCGTCATTGTTTACAATTCATAATCAAACGAATTCCTATTCCATTCAGCCTCTAGATATAGCTTAATTGAAATGATGTATTGAAAGTTCGTTCCGCTTTCGGAAATTGACAGAGAGGCAGAATTCACTCCATGCTCAAGATTACCGGAATGATGTTACAGCCTATACTTAACCGTGATGTTGCGTTAGACCGTAACTACTATAAGCATCTTTTAGAAAACAGTTTATTTGGAGTTTGATGGAGGTGATCAGTAAAAAGCTAAGTCGCAACTGAAATGTGACGAAGAATCAAATCCACTGCGTAGTCCACCAGAAATATTTGAGAATTTTTCTTTGATTTCCAACAGAGATGTCGGACACGTCAGCAAATTGTGCAGTAACTTCGGCGCTCCAACATCCAAACCACTTCGGTTATAACGTGTAAGTTTCGCAGCAAGCAACCTTAATTTGGAACAAAAAAACCGACGTTTTTTTTCTCGTGTGAATTACGTGAAAAACAACTGCTCACTGCCATCACTGTCAGTGTTCAGTGTAGAAATTCAAAACCCTATGTGGGGATATTGGTGATGTGAGAAGTAGTAGGATAGTAGATTTGTGAAAAAATGATTCACTTTTTGAAATAAACGTTCAACGTACAACGGAAAACCACGAGAGCACCGCACAACCGTTTTACTTCTGATAAATGAGTTCTTTGTTGGGGCGAAAGTGCAACTAACTCATTGCTTTATGAACGACATTCAGATCCTGGTAACAGACCAACAGCAATCATATGATAACTGATTATACCCTGATCCTAATAGAATTTTCGCATTGTGCATATACAAAGCAAGACCATTTATCAATCATTTGACGTTAAACGTGGCTTGTTGTATTGAAGCAACTCAGTACCACGTGTCCTTCAGCTGAAAGTGAACATCATTGCTGCGAAGAAATGGGACTAATATGCGTAGCGCAGATCTGCCACCGCTATGAGTTGTCGTGGTCATGTAGTCAAACGATATCGTATCAAAAATCATACGATCTGCCGATTCACGGGAAACAATGTAGAACTTTTGCAAGTTTCCCCATTTCATTCTAGTTGCACCTCATTTTTTCAGATTGTGTGGCTACATCCTGCGAGTGGATAAGCTGTCTCCATGGGTGTCGTGGGTTGCAGCTGCCAACGAACAAGGGTCAGAAGTGAGATCGATTGTGTACTGTAGAGGCCAAATCCATGATGATTCTTGGGAATACTGTACGCAATTGAGTGCCCCGTATCACACGGCTTTTTCCTTGAGGTCACTCCTCTAACCTGTGCAATACCAAGTGCCTCCAGTCGGACAAAAGAAAGTTATTTTGATAGGATTATTGATAAAGTGGTCTATAGGCCTTATGGATAACGGTCTACCAATCCGGGATGCGTAACACGTCCAAGTGGCACTGGTTCCTAAAAATGTTACGTATTCTTAGTCAAGCTTGAATGGCGTTTTCTTCGGTCAGTTTTGATAAAGCTTGTTCCACGGCAGGCACTACTTCTCCAACCATCAGCGGCTTCCGGTGAAGATTGAAGTTCAGGCCTTTCTGTAGGAGCTGTAATTCTGTGGATATCAGATATATGTTGGATTGGTTTTTAACGAAACTTCCGGGATTTGTAATGGCGGGTTCTCTGGCTTCTTCGTTTGCTTATCTGGAGCCCTCATTTTGAAGCATTAGTTTGGCTGACCTGTGACGTTGTCGTGATTGACATGTTTCAAAAGCATGTTATCTTCTTTGTTCGGCGGTGGTTCATACTTCCTCGAGGGTGTTTTATGGGAGCAAATGATTCAAACAATCATCAATATTCAGTACTCTAAAGCAAACTGAGATTGTGTTCGGTGCGCAATCGTGAATCTGTTGTCGTTAAAACTTGCGTTAAGCTTTCTGTCGACCCTTTCTGCGTGCGCTAGCATTCGCTTTTGACCGATAATTTGATCTTTATTGACTGATTTGTATACTGCGGCCGGATCGTCGATAAATGGACTACACATAGTTTACCGATTTCACGTTCTCCGACTGAGGAGTCGAGGTTTCTCTACTGAGCCAGTCAATGACTGGATCACAGTTCAACACAATACTCACCTTTGAATTCGAAACTCCATTCCTCGAGAATGCCTCTCGTCTCCACCGGCGATTACCTTATTTGGCACTTTCTGTTTGATCAACTTCCCTTTCAAGAAAGAGAGGTTAAGTGTTAGTTATTCGTTTGACTATAATTCGCTCTAGGAAAGGGCTAAAGTAGGGTTTCTGTAAGGTCAAGGTCATCACTATTCTCTGGAAAATTATCATAACCTCGCCAAACGATTAGGACATTTGATCAGGATTTTCAATGGCTTCAGATGGGAACCGACTATAGCGAAAAAACCCAAGTGGATTTTCATCATTCACAAGATCTAGGTTCATTGGGCCAATGACAACTTATACGTTTTTTGGGATTTGGCAGTTTTTGCAAATTTTTCAACATAAATCAAATGTAAAAATTCATTTTCCTCGATGGAATTTAGATCCAGGAGAAATTATCGAAAATATCCATCGGTGGTTAGCGCCTTGAATGTGAATCGCGCAGCCTAAATTTTAAGACAGAAGCGACAATTTCTTGCTCATGAAATTGTGCTTCTTGAATCTACTTATCATTTGACGACGAGATATGCTAACTGATGGCAATACAAATATGTCTCGATAGGGCTCTAGAGGTTGAAGTATCTCGTAGAGTTGATATCAGCGAACCGTTGATCATCAGACCAGATAACTTCGAAGCTAGGTAGGGAATTCACAGTCATTTAGGCAGAGCTGATGTCCCAGTGGGAGCTCGGTGGATGTGCACTGATGACGGTTTATGCTAGAACGAATCAGCCGTAAACTATTTCCACGGTATCCAGCGGTGTTCTCAATGTTCACACTGCATCGTGAACTAAACAGACTGATTACCTCGTCTCGTTCTCTACCGAATTAGCAACCCACAATGAGGGGGAGGTTCGAAAGACTCCCTTTCAAGTAAAGTAATCGCCTTATGTACCAGGAGGTGAATATCCAGCCGTTGTCTAACCACTGAAATACAAACCATATTAGGGGGAGAAAAAGCAAAAAGGAGTGCAATTTATCAGCTTACCGGATTTTTATTTCACTGATGACAATGTTCGGGTTGGCAAAGAATGTGGTGAGAAAGTGGATCGCATATGGTTGAAAGTAGTTTGTACGAGCAAATATGTGTTTGCACTGGGACTCTGTAAACAACATAGAAACATTTACTGAGATATGATTTGGGTGATTTTTTGGTCATCCATTATCTTCGAAGAAATTTTCTGACAACCGTTGTAGTGTTAGGATTATATATTTCGGGCGACCTGATAATAAGGAGCCCATTTGATACCAAAAAACTTTTTTGATAGTTTTGTCAATGTGTGATAAATGTTGAACAAATTAACTCGGTAACATGACTGGATGAGGATGGAGTCAGTGGGGTCATAAACATGAGAATATAAAGCGTCAAATTACGTGAATGGACACAAGGAATGACGACAGTTATGGGTTAATTGTCTGACTCACAGGAAAATATTAGCGAATTGATCGGACCGGGTATTATCAGGGGTACTGGTAATTCCGAGGCATATTTTGTTGGATGTCATCCTCACAATATACTAGTCGACAATGAAAGAAAGTGAATAGTAAGTACTACAGTGGAGGCAATTTAAAATGCGGGAGTATTTGGAAGGGTTAAAAGATTGGAAGACCAGTTGGTGTTCACTGCGGAAAATCCAGCAAGAATACGCTAAATCATTGCAACGTAAGTCTTCTTTCCTTTCGTAAGCTTGGCGGCCTGTCAAAGTAAATTGCACATCAAGAAGCCTCAGTGTGGTAGAACTACGTTTTCACGACAATTTTGATCTGTGATTCGGATGCTGATAAAGCAGGGCTATTTTTTCTACGTAATTTTTTGAATTACTAACTGCAGAAATTCATATGAGAATACCACATTATGATTTTCATGTATGCTCAAATTAAATGTAACCGATCAAAAATCAACTATTTTGTATTGTGAAATCTATAAATATGACAACAATCACCGCAACAATCACACACAACAATCACCGCTTGATTTTTTGGTAACTAGTGTCTGGTCAACCGGCAGGCAATTTCTCCCACAACGCGGCTCAAAAAAGCATATTCCCTGAGACCACCAGAATCGCCTCAACATTGGTGACTATTCTGTAAAGACAGTTCCATTACCAGGTTCTTTCCGTAGTAAACGCGTTCGTTGGTGCGTTGTACGACAAGTGGACTAGCTGTCCGTTACTGGAATGCTCGGCACTGTGTAAACTCTATAACCATAAAGAGATATCCCACGAGCGGCGAGAACTTACGGGCGATACGAAGAGCTTCAAACACAAAAGCCGTGCGTGTACTACCAGATTGAATTTCAGTCAGCAGTCATTTCGGTGCAGTTAGGTGGGATGTATTTTTACGTGTTGACTGCAACACTCTGGAGCGTCCATGCTGGTTTTTCGGCCAGAGATAAATTTCACGGATATTTTATGCGCTGGTTCTCGACGTGCGTCCAACACCGGTTGTGGTCGTTTCTGGGGTTCTCACGCCAATATTGGATGCTTTGAGGGTTAAAAAGGTATGTGTCATTCCGTTCCGCTATCCCAGTCAATGGCACTGAAACTGGCGATCGCCTCACTTAACTGTATATTGGCCACAGTATATTTCGGCCGAGAAAAGGTATGCACTATGAGAAGTGCCATTTTTATCTAAATCCAATTTCTTGGAAGTAGATTAGTAGACTTCGTAAATGAAAGACTTGTTTTAGGAGTGGGGTCGAGGGAACACCCTTATCAGATTGGCTTATTCGCCTTTTCTGGAAACTACTGCGAGCCGGTGAGTGAATTTTCAGTTCATTCGCTTCTCGGATGAGGATGGACTTCTTTGGTGTCCAGTGAACCTTTTGCCGCAGATCCCGGTGAGCACACCGTTGTACCCCCAGTACGCCACCCGTGATTGGTTTGGAATCAGGGTTTAACCATCTCCCTTAGGCTGACTTATATTGAGCCAACCCGGCGGAAAGCGCCAGCATTCACTGTTTTGCTGTCATTTTTGCGAGAACAACTAAGCTTCGAGAAAGTAGCGGGTAGGACTTCCTCAGCATAGGCTGTGACAGATGCAGGGTCATTTGAGAGCATTCCAAGAGACGTTCAGAATTAGTAGGTAACGTGGAGTCTCAGACTACCACACTCGAATTAACTGAGGCTTCTGAAGGTAGACAGGTTACATGGAATCCGAAGTTTTGCTATAAGCATTCCATGTGGTGTACTAAATAACGCCTACGGAACAACAATTGCAGTCCTCAATAAGCCCGACAATTCCACTGACAGCAAGGCAGAAAGGTGTTCTAGGAATGACCTTCGTCGTGGTCACCTCCAGGATGACAATTCTATTGTCCTTTGACACCGATATTTGAACAAAATTTTCAGAATTTTTTTAAGTGGCTTTAGTTGGTTCAGTACACCGGCTGATCCAAACTTTGTACTGACCAGCGATCATCGCACGCCAAACGATTTTCTGCGCTACCTTTTACTATGCAGTCACTTTTGAATTTACTGCTGCCTACTTTGAAGTAATCAGATTCACCTGTCGTTCATATTCTCGACTGGAAGTATTACAGCTAAAAATGTAACTAAGCTGGCTGGTTAGCTGCTTCTATAGGTAGCCCTCTGACTAAACCTAGGGTGCCGTCTGTAATTATTTGTCCGAAAGATGTTCGATAAAGCCGCGTACACACACAGGCTGAATGTATAACTTTTGAACTTACCTGTGCGGTATGTGCTGGGGAATCTAGGTTGAAAGAAAACGATTAAGACACCCTGATAAGTGCCACCATCCAGATATAATTCTGAGGAGAAAGAAGAGATGGAGATGTGGTGGCAGTCTATGTCAACTCTCCTTGGAGCGGAGGTTCTACTGGTGCTTTTCAATAACGTTCAAAGGGCGTCATACGGTTAGCTATCTAGTGTTTACCAAGATTTTCTCATTTTTGAAGCACGCTTATGGAAAACGCGTTTACCGTCCACTTTTACACATATTGAAATCTATCTATACTTTCTATGATTAGATTTTGGATGAAACCCCAGGTTATTATTGATAACTTGACTCTCCTGTACAGGTTCACTTCTCTCCTTTTATGTAAGGAAGGTAACTGATAGCTTATTGTTCTGTTCATAAACCGATTAGGGACTGGTTGTCAGGGTATCAGAAATCACTCTGAAAACGTCATCAGCAAGGCCGCAGTCCGCATTCTTCCGACCCACGAACAAGGTGTTTTGTTACCACCAATCGATGACAAGACCTGCATATCCCACATAGCCGTGCAGTCATAACGCGTGTTCCCATAAACTAATGAGTCAATCACGTCACCATTCACATGGACCATTGACAGACACCGATCCGCCAACCAATTAGGCGTATGGAACACTTTGATTCGAATTAGCCAATTTTACTTGCGCATCACTTGTGGCAGTCAGTGACGCCATGTCTCCATGTATTCCCTGTCTCAAGCTAGATAGTGCTGATTTCTGGTTGCACCTGAATACATTTTTCCGCATTTATTTCTGGTTACTTTTCTGTTGAGATTGGACGACCGAGGAATCGCTGACCGGCGAGAATCCAACGCGTATTCCTCACGCTATCGGTTTACCGGATAACAATTTCTTCTCTAAAGGAGTGGGTGCAAAACTTTTAGTGATACTGACTCACTGTATTTTTAGAGCCAAATTAGATAATTTTGAAGTCCACATATGGATACTAAAATTGTACCTTTTAGGTTTGATAATCCGTAATAAACTCGTTTCATGTGACCATGGTTCCGAGTAGAACGACAAATGGTTCGATCGGAAAAAGAAAGGTAGAGAATGATTATTAACTCCGAAACCCATCTGGTACTACCCCGGTTCGTGGTCTGTTGACTGAAACAGAATAAAACTCAACTTTTCGAGGTGATGATGAGAACCGTTTTTCGCTAGCGAAAGAATTCCAATAGATTTAAGACACAGAGACCTCACGCCACATATCAGTAGTATTCTTGAGTGATAGCACAGATTTGAATAATTTTCAACTGAATAATCCACACCTAGATATTCACTACTCTAACGTATCTCCCGATTACATCAAACGCTATCCACAGTCGAACTTACGATCAGTGGAATACGCATATTTAAGTTGTCATGGTTTATCCTCCAAAAATCTCATTCGGGAAATTATTCCACCCGAAGATCTAAATCATCGACTTTCTTCAACATGAAAGTGAACACCTTGCAACACTCCAAATTAATAATCGGCTGCCCATTGATAAGCATAACCGATATGGTCAGTGTACATGTCTCCTCTGGCATCAAATAATTTATGCAACTTGCTGCAGACCTAATGAATTGGCATTGTTATAAAACACTTGCAGTAACTGGAACTTAATAGCACAGTCTGCTAGAGATGTGAAAACGGATTCATGTGTTGGATGCAAGATTGAGGAGAATACACAATGGTGCTAGATTTCCATCATTCCATCAGTTGCTACCTTCAATTGAGTGCTTAGTCTGTCCCTAATCTTTGATTTGCTTATTTCGATGGTATATGTTCCCACCCCATCACTTCATCTGACTTGCTTCGGAACTCGGTTTGCATCCATTTCCCTTGTTTGTCGTGTCCTGTCAACACTTTTGTTGGTCAAACTTCAGTATACTGTTGCCGGATCATTCACAATTGAGGTACGTAATAGCATATCGCTTGCATTTGCTCCAGTAGTGCGCGCAGGCTTCGATTAATTCTTCCTTTGAAGTAAACGGGTTATCAGTTCCCTATAAGTCAGTGAACAACTCAACAGGATTCAAAATCAGTATTTCATTTTGGTTTCTCAAATGACTTGTCGAGGCAATACACAATATATCAGAACATGCCCGTCGAGGTAGTACGTAATTTGGCCGCTTACGGCCTATCTAGGGAGTGCTCAAATTTGGATCAATTCCCTAAATCGGATTTGCAGCCCCATCTGGTGGAGGTTTGGGGACAAATGCAAACTAGTTGGTCGTGCTACTCGGCTTGGTTCTAATGGGCAGAACCCTTGGATGAACAATCCAGTTTGGTCCCTCGGTGACGAAATTCCGGTGCCAGGAAATCAGGCCGTAGAAGTAATGTCAAATTCCGATCGAAACACGCAAGTCATACTGGATACTGTTTTCGGTCATGACTCGTTCTGTAACTTAGAGCAGAGCTTAGAGGAAAACAAGCTGGGCTGGAGGTGAAGCTATCTTTAAAAATAATAGAAGTGAGTAAAACAAAAATACTTGAGGTCCAAAAGGAGGTTGGAATGACTCGGCTAGCCGCGTCACAAGAAGAGGACTAAATGGTCAATAGTACAGAAGAGGATATCGAATATGAGAGACACTCTAGAACGGAGAATTCCGCTCTCCAGGGAATCACAGTTCGAATAGGGGAATGTCTTCTGTCGTGACCTTAGACCTTGCGAGGTCAGACACAAGGATGCATTTGCAAAGGGCGTCTGTGCCCGTGATTAGCGGACTGGAGCTCCCGAAGGTGAAACGTCTGAGTTTTGACGGAGACTCAAAGAAATGCTTGACATTTGTGCGTCGGTTTGAGACATAAGTGGAGGCCAGAGTCGCCGGAGAGGAGCAGATGCTATTATATTTTTTACACTGTTGCTACAGTAGTGTTGAAATCATTCCAAGTATGTGTCAAGCTGCTATCAGAAAGCTGATACTCGAGAGCAAGAGAAATAACAAAGAAACTACTTGTTCCGCGTCAAAAAATCGCCAGAAAGGTGATAAATAATGTACGCATTGGTGATCGAGAGGTCGAACATATTGCAAAGGTATTGTCAGATTTGTCAATTAGAATAGAAGGTTTCAATACTGCCCTGACTCATATGGGTTATGAAGCCGATGTGAACCCACTATATACATTTGAACGGACAGTCCGTAATCTCTCAAACAATTCTTAGCGTCAATGGGCAGAAATTGTCGATAGATTAGCGCACAGCCGCAGAGAACCTATCTTTGCAGACCTGAGAGAATTTATGTACTCGAATGCAAGAATTCTTCGTAGCTACTTTAGATTGGTAGCGGATGAACGGGGGAGAAATGCTCAAGCATCAGAAAGTTCGATAGATCCAAACAACAGGGCTCTGAGGGGAAGATCGAAATCCGTTTGTTTCGCGGAAAGGCCAGAAATGGATTGGGACTAAAGTCCCAGGGTGACGCAGATCACCCTCTGGGCATCTGTATGGCATTCATCGTCTTACTTGTGGACGACAGGTAGGTGAACGGGCGAAATTAGGAATTATGCCTTTGCTAACCCAGCAGGTTTTATCAAGTCGTCAAACGTCCTCAAGGTAAACGTTTCATCATGGAAAACTGTTGCTCCCGGCATCGACGGCTACTGTACATTATCAGAAGTAAGCATGGCTCCGGATCAGCAGGTAACGCGGCCGCCACCTATCTACTGTGCAAATATGTAGTTCTCGAAATGACCATTTACAACCATCATTGAGAGACGCCTTACTCTTATTATCGGAAAGGATGTTCCACAGCTTCATTGTATCTTGGACCGGAAACCTGATGGAAGGAAACAGACTTTTGCAGTAAAACACGTATTGGTTGGGCTATGGTCGGTCCCACTGGTGATTGTACTTTCAAGTTGTTGTCTGCGTACCACTTGTCTCGGAGTAAAAGTTCTATGAGAAAACAAATCCACAATAAGTACGATCATGAATTTATTGACCTGAGTCCAGGAGAAGTTTCATGGTCTGTAGAGGATAACAGAGCGCTCAGTATCGTTAGGTCATAAATTAATCCTACCGATGTAGCCTGCCGCGGTACGAATAATGCCACCGAGGAAGAGTCGTGAACAAATGGATCCCCACTTCCGAAATTGCCAAAGGCGTGATGGCTTCCAAAGCCTACGTAGCTCCGTGAAAGAATGCGGAAGGATGAGAAGCAATCCACTGTTGGTGACCTCTTTAGGAGACTGTCAAAACGACCCCCAATTGAGGACAATAGTAGTTAGCGAATAATGTATGGTGATGAATTCAAAGACAATACATCAGAACCAAATTTAATCTACAGGAAGCTGTGGAAAAAAGTGTTCATGATGGTAAATGCATTCTGGGGTTGATGGTCACTGGAATAAGCCAATACCATTCAGGCACCAAGCATTTGGTTTGGAGGAGAGGGACGATGGAATCTGGGTGCCATCTTCATTCTACTCTCGAACAATAACCCATTGAGAAGCTGGTTACTAGGACGGATTTCAGAATTAGGATGGAGTGCTGACTTACTCATTCGGATGGTTGACGTATGAACTGCGAAGGACGGAAGCAGAAAAGCGGTGCTCCGAGAGATCCAGTTGAATTTCTGGGTGTAAGCGATAGAGAAAGGCTGTTCTCCAGTGTCCGCTTAACACCCACCGTTTAACGAATTTAGGACACACAGGGTTCAAGGTAATATATCGGACGGAGAGCTTAGGTCGCACTATCTTGACGGGCTGTGAATCGCCGTAGAACCTACGTAAATAATATCAAGTTCTACTGAATTTTATACTGCAGGGTAAACAGTTGGTCTATTGAATTCTCACAATATTTTTGTTCTAGAGCTAGAAAGTAAAGCACTAATTCGTGGAGGGTACCTAAAAGCACCGAGCTTTCAAAGAATATTTCACAGTGATCAGAAAATGCAAAGTGTATAGTACGCAAAGGTCGGTCAAGTGATTTGTACGGAAGTAGACTGAGAAGGTTGCAACATCAAGATGGGAACGGCTAAGTCCGTACACAAACTGGCGCGTGTCTAGATGTACACTCTGGTGGGTCTTAAGAATACTAAGTGTAACCTTTTAAGTACGATTTGGTAGAACTGTGGCAGTCACTATCGGAAGAAAAACATTTTTCAAGCCAGCTGTAGTGGGGTCAGTGGTGATTGATACTACACCGGCTGGTGGTCTATTTCAGAGGTTCAACAGTTAAAAAGGCTTTCACAATCTGGGCATCCTTGTGTCTCAGAATTTCAGGAGAAGGGACATATGGACCAGCGGGAGACGGAGCAATAATCGAAAGAAGAATTTCAAGTATATCGGATGAAGAGGAAGGCTGCAAGTCTGTACTTACACAAGGAGAATATGACTGTGAACAGTCATTTAAATGATGGAGACAAGTAGTGTTTATGAGATCCACATCTATAAAATTGTTACGGAATTTAGCTTTTCATAAGTAGCGACGATTTTGCTAGGTCTAAGAAGTCATAGATTCATCGCTCAACAGATAGTGATTCAGTTCACAAGTTAATGATGTCTTTTACAGTGAGGAAAGCAGTGAGCATGCGAAAGCATGACTAAAATAACCAACAATAAAGTAACTATTCATCCAAAATCAAATCATAATTATCGTTATTAGATCTGTCTGACTGTAGGAAAAAGCGGACTAGAAATGCGTTTTCTTTTAAATACTTTTAAAGAGAAAACATTCCAAAAATTGTATGTCGAAAAAGTGAATATCGTTTGATTATTTCCTAGATACAGTTATGGAATTCAAATAATCTCTGATTTATCTGTCAACAAAGCACAGGAATGATGATATCTAGCATCATGTTTATCGCATTTTTAATATCTTGGACACAAAAAGCATACTGTGGTCTTATTGCTACTAGGCGTCTTGCACGCGCATACACAGTGGTTCACTATCCCTCAAGTTCAACACGAATAAATACTTTGGAGAAGCAGAAATCTTTCTTCGTCAGAACATAATATCCTGCTTATTTACAGAACTTTTATGAAAGTGACGTGGACAGGGATTTAGAATTCATGGTAAGAATAGTCATTAGCCCATATGATAAAGCAGGGCATTTTATTTGAGGGCTTTTCAGGGTTGTCACCATTGATCTGGATTCGGTCCAAAACATATTTGTCTTCCACGTTAGACTCTCCCAGAGGACGGTATTCCTCGAAATTTATGTGATTCAGATTGTGTCTTGGTTATCAAATGGATAACCCATCCTGAACGACGGTGTCACTGACAAGTTTACTTTTAGTAATGCATGAATCCAAAGTGAGTTTCATCATTAAGGTCTCCGTAATCGCACTCCAGAATGTTCAGTCGGCGGCAACGTTAAATAAACCCTGTAATAGAGGTCAGCGTTGAAATACTCTGATGGTAAGTGCAGAGTAGAAACGTTTTTCTTAAAATGCCTTTATTCGAGCAACTGTTGTGGCAATCTTCAATTTGATTATTATCAAATGGGCTAGTAAGCCTAAGTTTGAGCTATCGCATTCATTCATAGGGCACCGGGATGACTACCACGTGATTACTTCAGCTTGTAATGATTTAGCAAACAGTAAGCGTTTCGACCACATTTGTCGGCCATCAACTATCGTAAAAAACAGTTTTCGGCCATCGTCATTTGGGATCTCGTTTCAGTAGAGCTATTCAGCTGGCTGTGATGCTATGCCTATTGTAATAGAGTTATTGTCACAGTTCACAAATCCAAGGCGGTTTTTTAGTTTTATTTTAGTTTTTTATGTGGATATTTGACGTCTGTAAAGCTTCCGTTTTTGTTACATACGGAACTCGAAAAACTGCATAATTATAAGAAAAATGAACAGTTCGCGATGCGTTTCTTTATTATAAAATTCGAACCATGCATAACACTCTGTCTCAGTGTTGCGCGTCCTCCGTTCTGGATTCCTCAAGATTGATGATATCACCCTGCATATATTCATTCACATTTCTTGGGACAATATACATCGACCGCGCAATCCAGCATTTGTTTGAACGCATCTGAGAACCCTACCCAGCATGGTTATTCACCGGAGCAAAAAGCCACTTACTGGGGAGATAGCTTCATACCTAGTAGCACATTGATACCGGTAAAAGACCGTATGCCAGCCACTGAGGGGGCTGTCGAAATCCGTTTCCACAATCACCCCTATGTGCGCAGAAACAATCCTTGCGTGTTCTCCGTCTTCCATGGCCGACACTTCAGCCTAAAAAACTGGCAGAGTGTGTACCAATCCGCAGCCTGTCTTGAGTAAAGCCTAACCTACATTTTAGTTTTGCTGATCTGAGTTCTCTAAATGTGTTCATTGCACATTTTGTTTGACAGTGATAATATTATCCATGTAAACAAATACGAATCTGAGATCAGTCAGCATTGTGTCAATGATCTTCTGAAGCAGCACTTGGAGCGCACCTTACCTCCAATATAATGCTACAAACCGCGATGCGTAGTCCTGGTTTAAACTCTTTGAGTGCAATATCCAGGTCAACTTGCTGACAGGCATAAAAAACAATTTTCGAGAATATTTTGCTCGAGTTTAATTTATAAGATGGATTTTCAGAAGTTAGTAATCGATGCCGGAGATTCTTCAACCATCATCACGTAGAGTGGAGAAACGGGCACATGTTCCAACAGCTGTTAGAGCACCAAAGGATCATTGCGCTTCTATGCGTGACATTTAACCCTGTCGATAGGATTGCTCGGTGGGACTGTTTGATTTAGAAGTGTCAGTATTCAAAGAGTTGTACAGTAATATTTCGGTTCCGGTTAGGACCCATGGCCATCTTTTTTCAACAGTTGTAGTCTCCGGTGCAGTACGATATGGTTGCCTTTTCCTAACATTTCTTTTCAATTTTGCCGAGAGATTTTTCTGCGAAATAACTTGTTCATTCTCCTTAACGTCGTAGGTAAACATCTCCCAAAGAAAAGAATTTTCAACTCAGAATACACTGATGATACTTTCTCTCTAATTAGTAGATGACAATCAATGTAAGCATTTTCTTCCGCTCAGCGATTAGGCTGATCAAATACGGTGTGTATATTGTCCCACCTAAGTGTAAACTGCTTTCACAAGGCGGGCAGGAGCCTTTATTTGCAATCATGTTTTTATAATGATCAACTAAAATCAGTCGATACTTTCAGGCAACTCAGGAGTTTTTAGTACAATTGAAGGTCGCGGTAAATTAAATCACGAATTTGAAAGACTAGACCGGTTTTCGTGAACCTGCATCACTTGTGGTGCGGCTACAACATGCGTATCTCATCAAAAAGATGGGTCTGGAATAACACAGTTAGCAGTATTTTACTCTACATTTGTGAATCCTGGCTGCTCCTTTCTGTGGATGCTTGTCGAAATTCTGGAGTCAACCGCAAATATAGGAACACCAACCAAGCAACGATGAGGTGAGTCATCGGGTGTTAGATGGATATGGCCACCCACTGAGGCCAATAATCACAGCGCCACTAGCGGTAGCTTGGGTACGTTTAGTTCATGTTTGTCCATCGCCTACGGAGAGATATTCGGAATTTACGGGTTCAACTGAAGAACCAATCTTGTGATCAAATTTGACGTCTGCTCTTGCTTCAGTTGGTTGGTCCCAGGGTCCCAGGGACAACGACTATCGAAGGTCGGAAGAAATAAGATAAATCTCATATAAACCAAAGCCCGTTGCACAAATACTGCAGAACTTGCTTGGGAGACTTTATCAGTTTGAACTCCACTGAATTTAATTCGCGGTGGACACATTTTGCATGAATAATTGGAGGTTGGCCTGGTCATGTGAATAAAACCATTGCCTGCAGTTCCCTGACATTTAAGTGTCCCTCAGTCATTATCTGTCACTACAGCCTTTAACTATTACGTCCATTCAATGAAAATAATTTATCATTTAGCTCAAAAACTAGTTGACGGAAGTGAAATATGAGTGTATCAACAATGCACCTTAAAACAACGATTATATTGTCGACTTCCAGTAAAAGCAGAAATACCTTTACCGACCGGAAACGTTGGTTACTATTTGTGGTAGCATCATTGCACCCGAGGGCTCAATATGCATGATTTTCGTTCTCTCCATAGGTTTTGGGAAATAAAATGGTTGGTGAATCTATCGGGTAATCGATGCTGGAACGAAAATTCACGTGGAGCAGCACAATACAGCAGCACAATACATTACGTGCCACCTTGAGGCTTATTTGTTTTTCAGCGCCAACCTGCCTTGTAATTATTGTTACAAAAGCCAGCTTGGTGATTCGATCTTGGTGGAGAAATTTATGCTTCTGAATGCGCTATTTAACAATGCGTAATATTTCTGGCCAGGTTTAATTAGCAACGTCCGCGGCAACTGTGTCCATAATTTGACTGCAGTCATTCACACCATCAAGTATGAGCTGGTGGTCCGCACGGACGGGAAAAATTCAACTTGCTGAGATAGCTGGAATCCTCAGCATGTCAACCAGACGAACAAATCTTTAATAATGTTGAAGGAAAGTGATAGGTTTGTGTACAGATGCGACTGCTCACCGATAATCTCTTACATCGCTCATATGCTCATAATGACAGTGGGTTCGATGATACACCGTCGGAGATTCCATATGTTCATACTGGCAAAAATGTCCCACGCCTACAATTCTACGGTGTTTCGACGCTGGGCTATGAGTTGTATAGTCTGTTATATTACCTTTTGAGTTTTCGGGATTCAGTGCAACAAGGATTGAAAAAGGTCAACAGCTGCTCCAGAATATTACACATGAAGGCCCATTTTATCTACTACTCATTTAGGATGCTTGTTCAACAAAGCAGTTTGAAACGTTTCACTAACGGGAATGGGTTGTGCAGAGAAAAAATCGAATCACCTATGGAACTCGAAACAATGCCATCATCCAATTTCCCCGTGTACTCAAAGTGTGCCGGTCAGTGAAACTGTGAGAACACCAAAGGACGATCACAAAAGATCAATTGCTGACTTTGTTTGTGACCTGTTATAGGTTAAACTTATGCTTTATCGTAGTGAATTGAATAAGCAAGCCTGTGGTCAGCTACTTGAAACTCTCGTATACTGTACATTAATGTGCTTGAAATCCTGAGTCCACTTTCCTACTTCCTTTATAACTTATATTAAATAAGTTAGCTTCTCATTTTATCTCATCCCAATGGTTGCCATTACTTCGATGGCATTGTTCTAGGATCTCTTATGACGGATAAATAGTTACTCAAAGCAGTCTAAATGAGAATTGACACTGGTACTTTTTTCATTATTTTCCCCCAATAAACGTGGAGGTGTTATATTCCGTCCTACTAACTCTAGTGAGAAATCAATTCTGCTACAGATCAGCGGTTTTCATACGGGTCAATTAGGAAGGATAAGAAAGACCTCTTGAAATCACCTGCTGTTATGCACAAAAGATAATCAAGGCGCATTCAGTCAAGTCACAAGGCTTGCAATAAACTGTGCAATATCCTCAATGGCAGTATCAGGTGCAATATTACTATTGACTAAGGCGATTTGTTGGAAGAGACTGAAAAAAGATAAGTTACAGTGACCAGTGGTCACAACCACTGCATTTCCTGCCAAAACTAATTCTGACTTTTGGTTTTATCTGACGCAAGTCAAAAACATTTGCGGATATTTGCTGATGACTCTGTCAATGAAAAACCAAAGAGAATGTGTAGATATACGTAAATGATCGGTATTACATTACACGTTTTCGTAAATGCCTGCAATCGGGTCACATTATGTTACCATAGATAATAATCCTGCAGGCAGGTTAACAATAAATTATACAAGCCTGCCCTATATGTAGGTCACCGATGTCTACCGAGAAAATACTCAATTAAATTTTCAAGATTAAGTAGATTTAGGTACACATTGACTTGGTTGATCCAGTTCACCATCGATCAGAGAGATCATTTTATCAGAAATACTGTTGACAAGTATGTCGAAGTGCGTCAGCGTCTTTTTCATCACATACGTATTTTTAGTGCATCTTTAATATCATGTTTAGTAAATGCCAGTGTCACTAATCTTTATTGTTGACGACTTTTTTCGTTATAATTAGGGAACACGTAAAAATTTACTGCTACTGCCGTCGCTGTCAGTAACCAAACGAGCAATTGAAAGCTCTGATGGTGGACCCGGAATTATTGAACCCATTGTATATTGCCCCCATGGAATTCGATTTTGAGTTGTGGTTTACCATTGCATGATGAGTCATTTGAGGATATGGCTATATGCAGAATAAAGGAAACCATTACGGAAGCTTAGTCCGGGCTGGCTTTATTCATTGCGAGATTTTAAGATATCACAACATTTGATTCCATGAGGTGGATTGATGAATTTCTGGAAAGTTAGATGACAACTAGACAGATTTTCCTTTTACACGAAATGTACCATATAATTCGCAGTCAGGAAATTTTCATTTGATTCGTATTTTAAACACCGTTGGTCTTGATTTTACACAAACTCAGTATTGTTTAAAGGCAACCAAGCCACAATAAAGTATCCCACTCAACCGGAACTTCATGTGTATTATTCATCGAACTTGAAATTGAGACCTATTTTCACCAAAGCCCTGCTGCCCCGGTGTTATCTATGTTGAAAAACAGATCGGATTTTAAAGGAAATTCTGATGAAAATCTCTAATCTGATGACCATACCCTGGCACTTAGGTGATCAGATGAACTCAAACGAATAAAAGTTACTCTGGTGATCTGCTGCCGTCATATCGTAGATATATCCTGCGCAACCAAGAACCGACACATATAAGGTATTTAAAAAAGCTAACAACGAATAAAGTGCGGCGTCATTAGCCGACCAGATGACGGCTCCGGGTTGGTGATCATGAATAGGGTTGACAGTATCCGAAAAATGTCGGATACATTCCCAGAAGAAACGAAAAATTGACACCTAAAACAGGAGAACGAAGAAAAAGGGAATGCTTTGAGAAACAGATCATTGAAACACTGAATCAATGAAAGATCGAAACTATTTGAACCATCTCACGTTTGACGTAATAATCCATATGGGCCTATCATTCTAAGGCTATGTGGACTACCAAATATAAACGAACCAGGTTCACATGCATGATCAGTTCTTTCACCAATAAACTAGTTTTATAAAGTAGCCAAATGGTTCATGGTCAAATTGTAACTCATTTCCAAGAATCTCGGTAAATACAATCGTAGAGACTTCTTTGATTTCGTCAAAAGCATCAAACACCGACATGCGCAAAATAATCAGATGTTATCCCTGGAAGTGTCCCAATTCTCACCAACCAGGAGCAAATAACCAATTGCCGAATAACTTATCACAGAAGGAATTGAAGGGACGTTTTCACTAATGTGCTTTCGACGTCCGATTTATGTTTAAAGGAATGCTATTTCGTCAGTGTACTAAAACAGTATGAGGATCGTCATTAGGTACAGTTTCGGCAAACGTATTCATGACAAAACTGAAGTAAACAACATTACAGTGGCAGATCCAAGAAGTGGGGCCTTTATCGATGAAACGCAGATGGGATTGTCCGCCACTCAAAAGAATCGACGCAGGAAAGTTGAAACAGTCATTCAACCAAGTGCATAAAGCCACTCAATTCAATATGGATACTCAAATATACATTCAATTTACCTTCCTGGATGCAGCAATACATAGGGGCGTCCGCAAACCGGTCTGGAGAAGGGTATACAGAATACACACTTGGATTGGGCAGTACACCAACTTTCACAGTTTTGCGTCCATAAAACATATATAAAACTTAATTCAATGTTTGACTTCGCGAGTAGGAAAGATGTACTCGTTGGAGACCATAGAAGAACTGGGACTAAATCAAAACACAGTGAAAACCGTCACTCGGAGCGTTTTATAGAGCGAAAACTGAAAAATATCCCAGAGTGTGATCTGAGTAAAGGCGTTTCCAATGAGAAATCGTTCATCCGTGTACCATTCAAAGGTGACTTCACGCTGGACCTCAACGGTAGACGCTCAACACGTGCATTGGGTGGAACATTCAATTCAGCTCGTGTGTCCTATATATATATGCAAGCTTTCTAACTATACGAAATTCTAAAACGAATGCTGGCCAAAGCTGCCCACCTCAACGGTAATCTACTGGGTAAGGTGTGATCAAATGAATGCAGATTCAGCATTCCGAATCGTTTATTAATTGCCTCGTAGTTCCCGTAAACACCGTCATTTATGCACACTGGCCAACCCAAAGGAGATCAAAATCCGTTTCTTCACTGCTGCTCCGTGTAAACAGAATATGTTTCAACGCCTCCCCCCCCACCCCCACACACCCACCCCAATCACCCTGGCCGCAAATCGACCATTCCCAACCGAATGACCCAAATCCAGACAATGTGACCGTCAGGGGTAAAGTCATCCATGAATTTGCCGGATTCAGTTGTCAGATCTTGTCAACTTTTGCCTCAGTTGAATTAATAGGAACAAATCGTATCAACTGGATTACTTTAGCTTGCCTCATTCTGAAAATGAAGGGTGAAATGAAGAACAAACTCCAATGGACACCGAATCTATCATCAGAGGATGATCCTGTGCCGGGTCGACTTATCAACCTCCTCTGAATTCAAAACTGAATTCAATTTTGCCACACGACCACTTGCACCTCACTCGCTTCCCAAAGCAAATTCTGTCGGTTATGAGCCTAAATTTTTTGCTTCGATCTGAAGCATGGGTCATTTTACCACTTTCTAAAGCTTATCATTAGCTGTGTTTGGAATCAACCCATATTTGTTATGTGGATTATTGATTTTCCAGTAAGAAAATCTTTCTAATCACAAATGTCATCAGATACAAAAGATTCCACGGCTGTTTTCATTTTCTGATTGAAAAAAGCATAAGGCAATTCCCACAGAAAAATGTGATATAAAGTATGCAAACAGGCGGTCCACGAAATGTTTCGAAAGTCTAGAAGCGATACCCAATTAATATGTTCCTATCAGTCCGTGGCAGTCTGATCTGAGTGGCTGACGGACGAAAACGCCCCATTGAGGTACCAATTTAGTAACTCATATGGCGTGATATTTTGATGAACGGGAGTGATGGGATACATGTTTGTGCACATTTACCTGACAAAACAAGTTGACGCATAATGCCTCGGTAAACCTCACTGTGTGTGTGTACAATCGAAACTGGCAAGTGTAGCATTTGTATGCTAGTGACACGTCAAGTTTGTGTTCGTGCTAGTAAAGCAGTCTACATGTTGACGCTGGTAATCAATACGACTGTGAATCAAAGTTCTCATGTCCAGCGATATCAGTATGAAACTAGCACCATGGGTTATGCCTCTGACCACTGAATAGTTATATTCAATTTGCATTTGGTTTAGATGTATCTGGAGTGCGGAATCTGATGACAGAATATGAAGTTCTCACGTTAGAGGAATTTTCTGATTAGGTTTGATTGTCTATTGATCTCAGGAGTGTAGCGCGTCTGGTAGGCTGATTCCTGCTTGCTGCCTCATCGTTTGACATATGGTATTGCCACTCTTCCTGATTGGAATTATACTGCTTCCTTGGGAAAGCAGATGTTTAAGAAATGGTTCAAAATGTCTGTCTGATTATGACCAGGATGTCTCCAGAAACGGGGAACAGTTGAACAGTTACCAGTTCTCTCCGGATACGTTCCAGCGTGTGTAGAATAACTGACCGTTTTTCGAGGGTATTTTCGGACGATGATATATTACACTGTCAGCACTATTACTATAGACCGCACTGATGTTGACGGAAATGTGTATTTGATGATTCGATAGGATGCTACTCGGCTGTCAGTCACAACGAGACAAGACAGACATCGGTGAGATTAGAAGATTACAGCCGGTATTTACATGCATGAACAAAGTCGTACAAAGATGTGAAGGTTTTCATCTATCAACGGTACAAAAAGAGGTGGGAATAAATTATAAAAATAGAAAACCTGGCCCTTTGGGCTCCGTGGTAATTTTTAATTTTTTGTGATAATAATACAGTCAAAACGAGTAAATGTAGAACGACATGAGACAGATACACACTAACTCTCAT
The DNA here is from genome assembly GCA_948099385.1 of Fasciola hepatica. Lineage (NCBI taxonomy): Eukaryota > Metazoa > Platyhelminthes > Trematoda > Plagiorchiida > Fasciolidae > Fasciola > Fasciola hepatica. Next base: position 3,151,321 of record CANUEZ040000201.1, read on the forward strand.
TAGTGAGTTCGGAAAAAATGACACTGGACTTGCTACACTAATTCTTCGTAGAATTCTCCCTGCAGAATAAACCAAACAAACTCGACTACCTTATTTCGCTTCTACTTCATGATATGGAGGAAAGTTATTTGAACTCTGACTTTTGCCTTGTAGTCGCCTCCCGATCTGACTCTTGCACTATTGAAAGAACGGATTACACTGTAGAAGTGAAATGTCGAATAGAAAAAAATCGCATTTCATTTGATTGAAGGAAAGAGTTTGTGAAGTTTTTCAGATAATTACCAAATTGAAAAAATGGCGGGTGTTGAACATTTGCAATATGGACGACAAGTGAGCTGCTTCGATTCGTCTCATCAGGATGACTAAAGTATATTACACGTGAAGTTCTTGTAAATGTAGAAAAATCAGCATAAGACAATGCATTCGGTGTCCACTGGTTTACTGTGATATTCACACTGTCCTCGATTTCATCCTAGAGTGTCAAACTGGTGCAAATTTGTAATCAAACGTTCAGTGATTGTTTTGGATGATTCGACTCAGCCAAGCGTTGGTCATATCTGTCAGCCGATTTTTCGAGCATTAACTACCGAATTCAATCGCCATGAGGATGCATAACCATAAATGTTCTAGAAGAGCCATTGATTTTGTCACTTATTTTTATTAGGCTCACATTAACAAGACGTTGCGGCGAGAAACTAGTGGAGAGCAGCAATTATATGTCTTAAGTCCCAAGGTCATTTGGTTTAGGAAATGTCGGTCATAGTGAATTGGTACAAATACGCTAGTCAAGATTCTAATAAGATGGAATCAAAGCACAATATATCTCAACATTCTTCAGTTAGATGATTCATAATGCATAAATGAGATTTTTTTCGCAATCATTAGGTTCCACCCACTGTATTAATTTGAATCTGATGTATTCAGTCTTGGGGCTTTTGATTCGTTATTGCGTTGTTTCTTATTGTCAAAATAATGAGTGTTCCGCTAGCACTAACCAAAACATGACATGTCAAAACGTGTAAATTCCCCATTTCGCGAAAATTGGCACGCACAACCCACACATGCGAGAGCAAATAAACCAGAGCGCTAGTTTTACAAGTTTACCATATACGAGCGTTTGTTGTATTATTCCTGTTCAACACAGATATCACGCCATATTGATTACTTATTCCGTACTCGTCTGAGTTCTCTAACAAAACCATTACTCAGATACATTATGAAAGTCTGAAGTGATGGTTACCAGTTCACGTTTCGGTTACCGTGGATATTTCTCTCCAAATACTCTGCGGTGAGAACTCGGCTTTCTCACGTTGTACAAGAGTGATTTCAAAGGCAATACAGACAATACAGATTTTCGGCGTGTTCATGATGTAATAGAATTAATTACTAGAATGAGACCATTTTAGTTGCGTAATCTCTAGCCATTGTGAGCAACATCCAATTCGACACGCGTGACGCAGGAAGAGAAAAGACCTAGACTCAAGCCACTTATGCTGTATGCCAAGGCTTAGTTCAGTACTTTATTACCAGTATTCATGTGATAACTCGGCAATTTGTGACTGCTAGAATGAAAACGGTTTCCATGAAAAAAACCTTACAACTAGCGATAAGGGCCATGACCACGAAAGAAAAGCCCACACGAAAACCATCAGCTACCTATTGATTTAATAAAACATGAGAACGCTGACAATAACTATAAGGTCATCAAGAATGAGACGGCTCGACTGTGTCGTTTGCAGTTTATTGTAAAAGAAGACTGTTCGACCCTTCAGAGGGAACAGTTGGTTCTGGTGTCCTTGGCTGTGCATCGGTCAGTCTGGACATAGACACCACTGGTAAATACTTGATGACGTATTTGAATCTTGTTATTGAGCACCTAAATGAATAACGAGATCATTTTAAACGATTACAAGGCTGTTTTGTCACACGAGGTCAGGACGAACTTTATCAATTCTGATACACGCTGAACTTCGTCTCATCTGAGCCTTTTTCATTTCTACCGAAGTAATTACTTATCCGTCATGGATAAAAGGAATGCTCAGATTCGTGAATCAGATGCGCCTACGGCTGTAAAATTAGTCCACAATAGAATCTTCACAGTTGTCATCACACATCTGTACCAATATGCCTGTGTTTGACGAACCTTTGAAAACCAACAGAGCTAAGGAACCTGATGACTTACGTTTTGTCCGAGAGCTACCCAATAAACCATTTGTTGCGGGTACACCTGAACTTAGCAAGGTAGAGCAAACAACTGGATGATTTATATTTCGATATAAGTTCTTATTCGTCTCGTGTAATTTGAAAGACGGTCACTTCTGTCCATTTCATGAACCATCGATTTACTTCGGAAATGTTTATGAATACAACCTGGCATCAATTGGAAACACTTACCACTAAAACATTGGAGAAAATACAAATTGAACCATTTGGGCTCGATTGGTGCTACGCTGAATTCAAATAGCTGCATCCACACAGCCGTTTCCCACACTGTACATTGGGGCGCATGCATACCGGTGAAAACGCTGAAGCTCACAACAAAGTTAGTTGGGACTGCATCATTCTACTACATTCATATTTTGTGTACCAAATTGACGCAACCATGCACTTGTTGATAACAATACTCAGAAGACAATGAAGACTCCTGTTCGGACACAACGTGTTTGAACGTTTGTTTAAGAATAAACGGGATGCAATGACCATCCGCTCTGAAAAATTGGTGCAGAACCTCAGTAATTACACTCCGACTTTCCTGGAGATTACAAAAGGATCACCGCGATATTCACTTCGACCCAAAGAGTATGCTCGAAAACATTTGACGAATAAAACCGAGCGGACGAGCAAATTTGTGGAACGTCTACCATCATGCGGCGGATAAAGGAAGAAATCATTATGTACAAAGTAATATTGGAAATCTAATTGATGGGTGAACCCTGAAACACGAAACAGTCCCACAGTGAAAATTCAATATGGATTGACATTTCTTCGTGGCGAGTCAACCAAACCAAACAAAATTCAAAGAATAAGCGGTTATTAACTTTATGAAAGAGAGAGAATTTGAACCTGAATTGATAACAAAATCTTCATTGCATACGTAAACTTTTTTCCGGTTGATTAAATGTTCACAGTTGAGCTCACAATCAGGTGGCATACTGTAACAGACTTCGAATTCATCTGCAATCGTATTTGCATAAAATGCGCTCCCTTTTACAAAGCCAATACAGAGAGGCTACAGTTCATCTCGAAGAAAACAATCCAACTCGTGAATAAATTTATTGTTTTGGCCCAACCATGGGTTCCGGTGTGAAGAGTTACTGAGAAATCACTACCTGAGTTATGAAAATTATCTCTACGCTCTAAGCTTTTAAGCAACTTCTGTAGTTTGCGGGAATTATTTTAACCAAATTGGGTTGAGTTGGATTCTCAAGTATTAGCTGAAAATAAACGGCATCTTAGCTATAAACGGTTATGCGTATTTACAAACTGAAATGTGTCGGAAGAACAAAAGGTCCAAGCCGATTATCTGGCAGCAAGCCGAGCATCAGTCACCAATAATTATAAATGGTTTGCCAAAAGTCGGCGTCTCAATAGTGCTCTGTAAACATGTGCTATTTTGATTCCTTTTACCATCGGTTGACAGACTGAAATGTCGGTTGGGTCAGGTGTTCTACTCCGTGGGACTTGGCGGATATGTACTGATGATGATTACCGAAGAGAATAAAAGAGCTCCTCAGTGCTTTCTTGGTTTCAAGGCACGAGTTTAGCGCTCGAACAGCACGATGATTCATATAATGTAAGATAACTCATTAGTTGTCTTGACCTGACCATTACTTGGTTTTCAAAAATGTGCAATCCTTTCCCAGCTTCTGGAAGCTACGCATCCAGAGAGAAAAGCTCGGAAGAGGAACAGTCAGGTAGTCTCAATTCAAATTTTCACCACAAAGGTCAAATCAAATTTTGTGATGAATCTTTCGCGATTTGGATCAGTTGTGTACAAGCGAAGTTGAAGAACGGCTGAGTGACTATTATCTGTTATTTGTTTACTGATTTTTAAAAATTGATTCCAACATGGAGCGTTTATGTCATGAAGTAGAATGCTGATTATGATGGAAACTCCGGTTCACGCAGAGAGCTGAATTCGGACCAAATTTGAATGTGGACATGGAAAAATACCCTATTTATATATGCTTTTACCAACGTGCTTCCAGCAAATGCATTGAATCTAAGCGTTTAGTTTCTCCAGATCCGAAACAACAGTCGTGTATCCATTTCATTTTATGTGAATCGGGTATAGGTTCACAATGACTGTTCACTCTAGTAACACTCACTGTAATTCAAGCCAATCCAGGAAGTCACTGCGTTCATCCAAGAAAGGCCAATGTCCATGGGGACGTTCTCATTTACGTTCTTTTGATATGATGAGGGATTGGCATGCCCTGATTTTCATTAAGTAATCGGGCTGAAAACGGACAAAGGCGATTTTGTAAGATTTTCTCACAATCCGTTTAAACGGTTTTCTTTTAAAGATCAGCAGCCCGGCTAGTAAGATGTGAAATAACCGAGTTACATAATATGATGGTTCAGGAATATATCGCTGGGAGCGTACCACGTTTTGCGGTGTAAGAAGTACAGTGAGATGGATATATCGTTATAGCAAGTTTTTGTTATCAAATCCGTCCACCTGCAGAAAAATGGATTTTTCAAAGGAAATTTATTGATCCAGTGTTCAACTATTAAGCTAACGTACGAATGCACTGAATAGGAATTTTGATCAAATTAAAGTCTGTGACGAAGAAAACAGACAATGAGAAGGGAGCAGTAGAATCAGTGATACAACACAAATGAATGGCGTTCGACCATTCCGCAGTCGTATGCATAAATTATTTCAGTGTACCAATGTGACCACTAGTCCGAGAATTAAAACCAATCGCCAAACCATCGGTATAGTTCAAAGTGAAGGATGATGTCGTAGATGAGAGGTCATTCGAATGGCAAATCGAAAATCGTAAACGACTCAAGACACCTGTATTCTCCATAAAATGAGCGTTCTTTTCTTTTTGACCACTTAAAACTTACTAAAAGCTAAAGTATATAAGGCCAACTTTCCATTATTCTGCTTTGCTCAGCCTAGAGTTTATTTTCACTTGACCTAATAGCTCTTCGGTAATGGTCAATCGGGAAAGTCGGATGCCAACATAAAGCTCTGGCTTCATTCAGCGTCTTTTCATCAGGCCGTATGCATTCGTATGATTCTGCGTCACGTTATCCGTTCTTTTACTTCCTGACATTGGTCAGTAGGTTTTTGAATGAGCAAATGACGCTGCAGCTTGGTTTCACAGGTAATTGGACTACACATTGGTTGGAAACTTTAGCTGATTTTCTTACCATTTTTTGTTCCTTACCGTTGCAATGATTGTAGAACATTGTTTCCGAATAATAACCCTTCCAATCAGTACTACTTGGTTTTTTCGAAATGCCAAGTCGGACAAACCGAGAAAACATAACCTACCAGCTTGCCTACAAGAAACCAGTGGAATCTTTTCCAACTGTAAAACGTTGACTGTCGGAAGAACTTCGCTTACAATCTATAACAAAGTGGAAATTCCTTCTGAAGAGTTCGCGATTATCGGTGTGAAATCAGTGGAAAAAGCTTTGCACTGAGGTAACTGGCGGCATGCTCATAACACACCATTGAGAATTCTTCGTCTGGTCAGTCCACGAATCAAATTAATGGACAAGACAACCTACGGCGTGTATGCGAAGGGACGGAATTTCCCGTTCTGTTTGTTCTTTTGTTGAATGACACAAACTTGATGCCAGGAGGCAGTGAGATTATCATCATGCAAGTGGATAATAGGGAAAACACGCGAGACAAGTCAGCGGAAAAGCATTCGAAACAACAAAACTCTGCATCTTTTCTTCGTCACTTACACATTTGTGGTTGTGCTATCATAGCCTGCTCAGTAGTCGTGGCTTCTACTTGGAAAGGCCATTGGTTATATTTTGCGCAGTAAGCCTTGAGCGACCGGAGATTTCGAATCAAGACTTTCCGCAGAAATTTCTAAGATTGCTTGCTTTTGAGTGTATAAATAAAACGCTTCCAAATTCTGGTAAGACAAATCAAATTGCAATCAAATGGTGGTCTTTCAGTGTTCGCTAGACTGCGGGTTAGGTGAGACCCCAATGAAATCCATCGGTTTCACATCAGTTCACTTGCAACATCTATAGTTTTCTGTTTTTCGGGAACACGGCGCATTGATGTTATTGAAGTTTGGGTTCACTCTGCTCAAGAGCTCAGGCCAAAACATCGCTTGCACAATTACGCAAAACTGGTCCGCCAGCAGACATTTTGTCGGCTCCTAAATCGATTTCATAATCTGATATAATCAGGCAAGCTACCTGCAGAAAGCTGAAACATACCATTTCTTATTACTTCTGCAGCTATTTAGATTGACATTCTGTAGCCCAAATCATGCGATTTCGGTGGCCTAGTGCAGTTGTATTATTGTCATCAGTGTACCAACAAGCCTAACAACTTTTTCCACTCTAGTGAAATGTCTGACTCTCCATCTGTATTTATTTCACGTCACCTCAAGTTGCATTTACCTATGCATATATACATATGAATAAAATAATTTTGAAGTTTTTTTTTAAAGTGAAGTGAAGTCGAAACATGCAATAACCACCCCTTGGCATTTAGGACTCGGTGAGTTATTTACACCTGTAGATGTAGTAAGAGTTCAAAAGAATTTCTAATTTTTTGATTTACTTCACCCGCTCTATGAAATTTCGCATCGTGACGCAAACGTGTTAGCTGGACCTATCCATTAGAGACCGGTGAATACGAGAGTATTTTGGGTTATTTCTTCTCTCCGTGATGCTCTGGTAAGACCCGTTCAATAAATTCATTTGGACATATAAGACATCGTTCGAAAAACACGTGACAAATTGGACCGTAACATTCATGATACGAGTGTTTCTTTCCGAAAAATTGCCACAATTTTGTCTGTAATACTCTGATCTGCCTCAATCGTTTTCGTCTTACTTCAGATTCCTCGACTCAGGGTCCATTCGCACAGCTGTGATATTCCCGGCTATCCTGTGTCTAGGTGCCTCTAAAGTTGTAAATGCAGAAAGAGCTTCAGAGAAATTTCTCCAAAATTGGAAGTGAATTTTTTGTGGCAGTGGAATCAGTCTTGGTATGAGTCCGTGATTACGTAGACTTTTAAGTGTATATGTTATTGAAGGCGTACACTTTCTGAAATGTGATTCGATATGTCCTACACAAGTGGGGCATAATATAACACATCAACCTGAAGCAAGCTCCATTTGTCAGAAGTACTCGTGAGCTGATAGGCTGAAAATATTCGGTATTTTTCACGCCAGATTAAACCAAATTTGATCCTAACGAGATTGGTATCACCATGCCATGTGGCGGGTCGTAATTTGATGCAGTTCCTGCTAGCCGACCTAATGAGTTCACAAAATGGAAATCGTTGCAATGGAAATCTTCGTTGATTTCTTGTTTTGGTTTACGGTATTTTGAGCCCTCCCATCCCGACCATTAGGAATACGAAATAAATGTATAGCTTACAGATAATCTTTTCTGAGAATTGTATAAGTCAGAACTTGTACACGTCGAATGTATTTGACACATCAGAAACGTATTCATAGAACCCCGTTTGACTGAACTTTACTGAGAAACCAGAGTGGCAAATACTATTCACCACGTAAAACAGACCGAAAATTACCAACACGTTTGCTTGGAACAAAAATTACAGCTCATTGGTATTTCTTACCTTTCGTAGTTGCTCTGGTATTTTGCTCGTTTCTCGAAAATTTCTTTTCTTGAGCAAATGGTGATTTCTTCGTGCACTTCAAAACTTCCTGTCAGTCAATATCCCTCCATAGAATATATTTGTTGAGAATTGGGGGAGATAAATGCGTTGCTATATACTGCCTGTCTTTCGAAAAAAATGCAATTCTCTATGCTCCAATAACCAAAAAAGGCATATTTTTGGTTTTGGTGAACATTTTATTTGGATTATGTGCATTTATTAGTGGTAGTCTTTTGTGCAGATTGTATGAATTGATTTTTCCCTCTTTCGTTTTGGAAATATGACGGCTGTTTGAAATTTTTATCAATAATTTTCAATCCATTCGTGATAGTTTCTTTCCAAGAAAGCTACATGCCCAGTTGTTCCAAAATCAAACATGATCGGTTTCATTAGCACTGGTTTGTCCAAATTGCTTTATACTTCATAGTGTTAGCATTACCATCAAATAATGTCGTCCAGCTGAAGGTATCTTCGAAAACAGAGTTTTGCTAACAGCTTTTTTTCCCATTACAAATAAGACCATATTTGTTGGAAAAATCGTACAGAATACACTGTGAAAACACAGGTTTGAGAACTGGCTTGGTAACATTGGTTACTAATCTTGCAAATACGAAACAATAGATATGACCAGATGCGTAAGAGACAAAATCAACAAAAATAGAGCCCACAATTTGTCAAATATTGGGACTTGCGATAAACATCTGGAGCATAGGTTGTTTTCTTCGGTCACGTTATCGGTGGTTTTCTTCAGTTCTAAATTTAGACCTATAAATATTGAATATGACCAAGTAAGGCTGATGTGCTAAGTAGGATCCGGAAACGTTCAACCAGGCGAATCAAGACATGTTTATCTGCACGCAACCCACTCAACCACTGTGCAATACCATTATAAGGGTTCATGCTCAGAACATTCTGATACTTGAGCAGGATTTTGTTCAGCATTTAATGATCGTTCGGATTTCTACTTGTACAATATGACGTCTCTGGATTTGACCCATTTGCCGTATTCACTTTCCATCTGTTTTCCTTAACAAGCAAACAATGAACAAATGTGCAGCTTTGTTCGAACAACTTATGAATCATGAAAGTTCCATCCTTGCTTCTTTCTCGTTGGTGTCCCCTCTCCAGTATCCGATGATATTTTACATCTCACTGCATATGTTGCAGTGTGTTCACCCATAATTGCGAACCAAGAACATCTAAATTTGAGTTATGTATTTATCATGAAAAACACGTTAGCAAAGTCTTGATCTTCAAAAGTATAAGACGTGGTGTTATAAAAGATCTTTTCAATTTATCGTTATACTGATGGGTGCTTATGTCTACAAATCCAGGGAAAGACGTTTGCCGTGATTTATTTGGCAGTTTCGATGAACGATAACGAAAAGTGTTCAGTTATCTTGTAGACAGTAAATGTCCGATTTTTTCATAGTGAATGACAAGTGGAATTTTAAAATTCAGTGCATCTCGCAGAAACGATTGAACGAATACGAACGGCAATACTCGGGACGTGTTATAGCTTCTTTTTTAGCAGAATATCAATCCTGAGCTGCTCATTATACTACCCATTATGAACATCATAAGTATACAAATGCAAAAACTCATAATTTGGGCAACCACGGGTGCCAATTCTTTTTAACCTATCCTTTCAAATTTCACCGAGTAACTTGGTTTGCAAATTATTTCCTCTCTCTTGCACACAACGTTGCACAGTCGCACGAGTTTTACGGTAATTGGAAAAACGTATTATGATAAGCATGGGCAAATATATTCAAGGTGAACCTACTCCTTCAGTAAGAATCGGGAAGATTTATTCAGTGCGTTCGCTATTTCGAGAAACTCTTTGGCCAAAATCATGGGAGTGGAAACCACAGGCCATGAGAATAAATTACCGGATCCTGTTTGCAAATTCTGGCTAATGTTTAGCTGGCCCGCCTTGCTTTCAGCTCTTCGTTTTGTCCTTCAAGGCAGGGAGTAAACTGAGCAAATGAAGAGCTTATTAAGCACTGTCTGTTTCATAGTTTGTATCAGTTTCACTTTTCGGTCCCTGTGTAAAGAAGATGCATTAACTACATCCACCAACGTGGAACGAAATTATATATACAACCAAAAGGTTTCGGCAACTCACTAAATAAAACTCACAGAACTAATTCAATCGGATATGATCCGTGGCACATGCATAAACGGAGTCCGTACAGTTTTGATGGTGCACCTAATGTAAACAAATTAAAAAAAACACTAATTTGTTCAGTGGTAATATCTATTGTGTCGCGAGGCATAATGCATTATCTGTAACAAGGTTGTCCTAATGAAAGAATCTCAATGATGACTAACTGGATCGTGCGTTTTTCCCGTTTATCGAGTGCTGTTTTGTTCGGAGTTCCATTGATGCCACACTGTTGACAAGAAGGATATAAATGATGCCACCCCAATCAGCTGGTCCAACGCTGCGGTGGAAAGCTCCGTCTGTCATGCGAGGAAATATTGTCTCGTATGAAGTGGTGCTCCAGAACCTCTAGTTAGTTTACCGGTTTCGCTTATCGATGGGGGTGATCTTCCACGGATTCAGCCAATTACGTATTTCCATGATATGAGGTCTCTGATTATCTTCTGGTTATCGCACATATCGAGAATAAGCGTATGTGATTAGTTGATCAGACAAAGCAATCGTTGGCTAAAAGTGATAATCTGATTGCTGCCGGAGTACGAAAGCTGCAATTCAACACAACGGAGCTAATTTACGAGAGATGTCAACGCAAACAAAATCTATTTCAGAGGTACAAAACAACATGTAATGGGATGGATTTGAAGCTACATACGCGGGAACACATTGGCAGTTCCGGTTGAACTGGTCTAATGATTTCAGAAGTGGTATCGCAAGTTACGGTGAAATCTCCAGACATGTTTGTGAACGGATGAGCGCAAACAATGGTCTGAAAATGAAACTTTTAGTGCCAGACACTTGATCTACAGATCACGATAGAGAGGGTGAAAATTTTGTCTGAAGTGTAGAACATCGCGGACGGCAGGATGTAGGCGAGGACCTCTCTTTTGGAAAAATATGTGCTCCAAAGAAAATATCTCGATGGTTCAAGACACAATGCAAATTGGAGTTATGAAACCATTCAACCATCGCTGGAAGAAATATTTGAGAACTATATTTGTCAAATCCACAATTTGGAATCAATTGAGCACGTCAGAGAATGATTTTACAGATGACTGAGCCGGTGATTAACCAACCTGATTCGTACGCAATGAGATGCTCCAGTTCAACTTTAAACTTCTTACTATATACTATTATCTGGCAATATGTTGTGCTATACGCTGCCAGCAATGGGGTTGCTTCTTATGATTGTCGTCGGTAAAACGTAGGCCCAAGACAGAACAACAAGTCAGTGAGGACTTTGAGCACGCCTCAGATGTTCGCTTGCCTTATTTGCTCGAAAATTGACGTTTACCCTTCTCATGATTCACAAAAGTACGCGAAGCCTCTTGTATCAGTGTGAAGACTGTCAACCGATCTAAGTATCCACCTAAACTAGACATTTCAACAAAAAATTATCCTAGCCAGGTAGATTCTCTAAAAGATAAAACCTTTCCTACAGTATCACAAAGTTTTTCTTCAGTTTGGTTGAAACTAAAGTTAGATTGATGAATACTTATGTGTCTTTAATTTTTTCATAATATTGTTCAACAGGGTTCGTTAAATATCCAGAGGAACGACAATTATTCCATACGTTTTCACAGTTGTCTTGTTTAAACAATATGTCAAATGCTTGCCACATAGAACAACGGTCATCCTGATGTACAGCCCGTGAGCTGCGTGTCAGATTGTGAGTAGAGTGTTAGTTGACTTCTCCACATTAGCCAAGTGCAGTTTACATCCTCAAATTCGAAATAAAAATGACTACCAGGTAGAGTTCACAGATGCTACTGTGAAACTGATGCATTGATGTGGCACAAACGCTCAGAAGTCAACTGAAATTGCTATAAAGGGCAATCCTAATAAAAGTCAATCACTGCAAAGTATGGCTGATTATCTAAGCTATATTTCAAGCTGTGGACAGCGACATTTCACCTTTTACTCTATTCACAAATCTCAGGTTAACTGGTCACAGATGTGAGTAAGTTGCCACAAAGTGCCGATACTTTCCCAATTCTCGAATAATTATATCGGGATATCACATTTAAAAGTCTGACAGTAGAAATCGCTCGAATGACAGCTTCGGTCACCTTTTATTTATTTCATTTAAATTGACCTGGTGGTCACCGGGTGGTGGTGAGATTTGGAAACATCCAACCAACGTTTAAAGTGAGTAGTAGGGTGTGGTATCAGGATGAGTAGACGAAATTTCCATGGATACAAATGACTGCTTCCACGGTTATTTTCCCTCATCAGGTGTGCTCAATCGATGCCCTCTGACCAAATCATTCCTGTAATGGAGCATTCTACAGCTGGTTCATAGCTGTATTCTCAATTATATTGTAAGAAGCTTTCAAAAGGAATAGTCCATGTTTAGAATCACACCATGATACTTCGAGTTATTGGTCCGTTTACAGAGCTAACCGCGAAACCGGTCGTGTACCTCCAGGGAAATGTTACCCCTTCACTCACGTAAATAAACCGTACTGCTCAATCAAAACATCCATACTTGGGATCATATATCCTCGTTCGGAAGTTCAGCCGTGGTAAGGGACAACATAACTTTGGAAGCAATACTGCTCGATTCTAAAAATAGACTCTGCATTGATACACTTTTCACGGAATACAAATGAGGTAACAGCTGTAATTCTGGTTCATATATCTGCAAAACAATTATTGCAGAATCATGGGGCACTTAGAAGTTAAAAAAAATTGTCATTGCAAGTACATTTGGAATTCAATTAGGAGAGATATGCTCCTTGGCTTGGCTCTGACTGAAATAAAATGCATGAGATATGCATTCCGTTTCCACTTTCTTCTTTTGCATCAGTCCAATATGCAAGTTATTGACGACAAAGTTAACGCATTCGAGAATTGGGTAAAGCAATGGAGAAAGTACTTCGAGCGAAAAATGAAATAAATTTCAGAATATTCAAATGGTATCACCTTAGGGAAAGAATAATGAGTAATTCAGGCGTTCGTATAGTTTTCCTTAGACTGTGTGGTGACACTCTTGTTGAGCAGAACAATTACCTTGTCTGGATTTCAAACTGAATATTTTGATTTGGTAAGTACTCTTCTAAACCCAAAATCGATTTAGACACGTCTTAGATTTAGAAAGAATCTTTTTTTGGGACATGTTTATAAGTACGCTATTCTAGAAGCGATGACAACACAAATGGATACATCCATTTTTAAATGCATGTGGATTTTTTGGCAAAATCGAATGCAGTCTTCAAATGGAGGGATGTTGACCACTCGATGCAGCACTCAATCATTCTTCTTTGATTCATTCGTTGTCTATTAATTCTCAGTTATATATACACTGTCTCTAACTGCACCTTCCAGTGTCAAGTTGAATGCGGAAAAATAAGAACAAGATCATTCCCGTTGGTTGAACTGTGGCAAGCGCTGGCAATAGTCGTCAACTTGCTCTTGAAACTTACGAGCGACTGAGGTCAACACGATGAAAATCAGTTGGGAATCTTCCAGAAAAAGCCCTTGGTTCAATTACTTACTTTCGAAATGCTCATATTCAAACGGCATTGTAAATAGAAACGAGTGGCATGCAGATGTTCGATATCACGTGTCTCGCGATCATTTAGATTGCGTGAAGTTCATCACAAGGGGGTGTACTAAATACACCAACCCAAAATTTAGGACAGAATGACAGAACAAGATTCTTCAATTACAAGGTTCCTATTACGCAGTAAGGATATGCCATCTTTTACCGATTTCAATGTTGATTCTTTCAGTTCTGGAGCTTTAGGTTTACTATCTATTGACTCCGATTGTCAAAATGGTGGGTGCCTAACTAGCTAGAATCAAGACGTGATGTGTCACTAGCGTGAAAATGCTGCGCGCATCTTCTCGATTACGTATGCACACACTGTAAAACACCCGCGGTACACAAAAACACTATGCGCTAACTTGTTTTGCCTGGTATACATATACAAACACGTATTGTATCATTCCCGTTCATTAGAAATATCACGCCATTTCAGTTAGTTAGTTCGCATCTGAAGATGGTTATCCATCCGCATGATACTCCAACTAGCTATTACCGTAGACTCTTGATGAGTTTATTGCGCTTCTTTTATATAAGAGGTTTTAGACTCAATCTGAATTATTAAAGGTATCATTACTGGGTATTTGAAGAACTTTTTTTTAAAAAAGTGTATGGACAAACGATCGAAGTAAAATACGGTGAAAATGAGACGCACTATGTAAAACGATCTAGGACTGGATATTGCACTCAGACGATTTTTATGAATTTACGCATACACTTCCTGGAGCTTTCAGCGTTGGGGTATCTTTGGAGCTCCAATTCCTACGCTCAAAAAAAGATGTTCAAAGGATGTTCAAACGGACACTGTTGGATTTCCAGTGAATATCAACAAGCAGTTATACTTCGAAACTCTGAGATTATATTGAATAACCTGACTTTTATGTACAAACTCGCTTTCGATTCCATACGCGTGTAGATGCGGAACAAATTTGAACGCATTTTCTGGTAGCATTCGCTTGAAGTCGACTCCGCTGTCCGTTTATTGTATCTTTTCAAAATTTATTTGAAAGACAAACGTGATCAGTTCGGTCGGATGTTTGGTTCAATAACCGCATGGTAAGTAATGGATGAAAGGAGACTTGTTGTCTCCTGGTTGTGTCGCAGTATCCTGGTATATCACCGATTGAAATAAAGTAAGCCTGGTGGTTTAAACCGCTAGGCGGAGGTGAATGTGATATCCGTACTGTGCCCAACATATACGCATGACGAACTAGCTTTCAACATCGATCTGACTACAATTTACAACATACACATTCAGTTCGTACAACTGCCGAAGGGGTCACTCTCTAGATCACATTCTGATTGAACAAGAGTTTTTATGTACTGGTTGCAAAGACATGAACGATAATTTGTTTATAACTGAGACAATACCAGGCATCCTTTGACGGTCTCAAGTAAAGATTTCCCCCAGATGAAATACGGATAAAACGTGAAACTGGAGTATTGTACGCGGTTGAGCTGTCCATATCATCTACTATTAAAGAGCAAGTTCTACATAATGAACCGTCTCTCTAAAATTGTGTTGTCGTGTTGAGAAATTATCATGGAAATCTGGAAAAAATGTATGCGCTTCTCGGTTTTTGGAATATTATTGGCTCCAACGATGAGGTTCCATTCAAAACTTTGCTTGAAAGTTACAATAAGATGTTCCCTTTAGTGTCGAAAACCAAAATGAATGTATTCAGAAATTTAATATTTTCAACCGCAATATGAAATTGGTTCATCGTTTTATTGTTATTCGAATAACCAGCCAATCGCAGGAGAGAAAGGGATTCACTTTTATCCTCAATTTCTATGCTGGAATGAACACAAAATCAGTTGGAGGACGTTTCCAAGCGAGAGGATCTTAGCAGCATCTCAGCGTGCTGCCCATGTTCATTGTGAACAAGTGAGTGTTGAGCAATCTTGAGGGATGATGATTCTTTTATCAATATTATTATTTTGATTGCGTTTCGAAGTCTGTTGCTCCCATTTTGTTACGTGTATATGTTATTACATATTTATATTGGAATTAATCCCAACCAGTTCTGTTGTCCGCAAAGGTATCAGCTTAAGTAGAAGAAGAAGGAAGGAACATTGTTTTATGCATACAGGCTGGTGGGATTGTTTATGGTATTGGAAACGATTTCATTTTCGGAATATGAAAGTGACGGATCAGCCAACATCATAAGTCATCTGAATTTCTAAGGCCTAGTAAATGTGCTTGCTCCAGTGATTCATGTGACCAACCAAAGACCGGTTTTGTGATAAAATAAGCTTACACACGTGAACGTTGATTCTGGATTTCTGGGTGCATCCAGAATTAAACTAGAGTAATGAAGGTAGTCACTGTTCAGGTATGATTTGCGCGTTGGTATAAAGTTGGAAAATGTGAACATAAAAAGCAAGCAGCAAGTACGTCAGGGAGGTAATTGGCAAATGTTGGTCAGAAATTCATCATGGAACCATTCGGATAAGACCGGTCAAGTATTCGTAATCTGTCGTCGCCAGGCACGTCCTCGTTATTGAAATTTAGGCTGATCACGCACCACTACCTGACTATAAATTTTAGTAGAAGAGATACCGATTTACGTCTTTCACATCGAAATTACTTGTGTTGAAAGAGGAGCATTCTAGACTCAAGTATCAGGGATGTTTTGTTCGGGATTTCTCAAAGGATACGAATACGAGAGCGACTATCAATCTGGCTGTCATTTCAAAATGAGAAGGCAGTTGACGAATAACTGGCCACACGTGTTTCTTTTCCTGCATCATAGAATGTATGGTAAATCCTTAGAAAATGTTTTGGTTGGCTAATCAATTTGTAGGACGAAAATTAGGACCTGTACAGTACACTCGACGGTTTCTCTGGAGCATACTTACTCAATGACCATCAGCTTGTTTTCAATCCGAAGTGAAAAAATGCATCTGGAATTGTGTTTCTGATCCGACTTTCGAGAAACAAATAACTGACTCGCCTGTATCCCATGTAAGCCACCTACTGCTCTCTTGCTCCCACTCTGCAGACAAACACTTGGTCAGCAGCTTTCGAGATAATGTCTCAGGACAACTACCCACTTTACTTTGCCAGTTGGGCTTCGTTAAGCACACGCTCCCAATCAGAGTTTTTCCACAACTTCCGTATTGTTGAACATACTTCTATTTCCTCGGTTACTGAGACAAACCGAAATTGCAATGGAAGAGATGCATGGTGCACACCAGCTTGTTACTGAGCCAGAGATATTCAACTACACAATCTGATGTCCGTCTAGCCAGTGCGGTTTCCAGATCTTCCATGATGCAGTGGTCGATGATACACCACCCTGAAATGCTTGCATCCAGGGTTCACCGCAAAGCACGAGTGACAGCTAACTCAGTAGACCTACAGTGTTCTGTCTATCGCACCATCTATAACGGCGTGGAGCTCACCATCTTCCTTATAAATATCAGATGACCCGACTGAACAGGCTTTGACTCACACATTCCACACTAACGGTTCCGACGTAAGTTTAGTTGAAAAAATTGAGTAGAAGAAGCTGGTCTGCGTTTCTAGCCAGATTGACCACCGATATAGACAACCAGTGTTCGGATGTCGAGCGCGGTCTCGTAAACTTCAGCACGATAGCGTCTGATCAATCAGGTAACACGGTATCCGTTAAATGATTCCAAACACTTCTCATATTATTCTCCGTTATATCAAGCGTCACTGCCTTTATCGCATAGGTGCGCCTTTTACGAGCGACATAGATGTGCATGTTGTTGTTGTTGTTGCATGTGGTGATGTGCCACAGGCTGATCGGATTTTACCACAGAGGACAGGGTATTTCCAGGTCCAATAATGAGCCAAAAAGCACAAGCTCAGTCATAAATAGACATTTTTGTTAGCAAACGGGTTTAGTGCAAATTCAATCCACTCGATGCAGGTAGCTGGATTGAAACCAAACATGAGGACGGTCAACAATGAACGTGCAACAGACTGAAACATTTCTAAGCAGGGGTTCATGACGTACGACACAGACTTATGCAATAACTGATTTACCATAGAAGTCCGCGTCCAAGAGGACAGGCTGGTATCAATAATTGCCTAACATTTCCTGAATCTGTTCTGCGGCCACCACAATTGTTTAAGCATCGAAGGATGTTTTTCAAAAAATGCTAAACAACTAGTCTGCCCACAGCACGCTTCACGTCAAAGATTCTTGCCTAATTACAAGGACTGTATACAATCAAACAAAGTAAACTTTGGATAATGTCGAACCTCGACGAAAGACGTGTGCTGTGACCAATCCCAAAAAGACAGACCTGCAGCGAGGGATGTCAAACTATGTCGCGAAGTTTAATGAGTAACCACTAATCGATCTGTTATTCCAAGTAACTTCCTTTACCAGCGAGCTTATGGAGGATTCAGTACGTTTCCAGCCGGAAAGAATAGTAGTCGCTGAGGAAATTGGTAATATATTAGCGCAAACTAGAATGAACTCAGAAGACTGAGAGGCGCTGATAATTCTGCGGTTGGACATCGATAACAAATTAGGTGATAACATGACCTTTCGGGCCAATCTCCTTTGCTCACGTTTAAGCTTCAAGCAGCCAGTTTATGGTATTCTAAGTTACGGAACACATTTTTTACTCAGTTTCTAGAACTGTAGTTTTGTTTGAATTGAATGGAAATTACATTGTCGATACAATTAAGAACTCAGTTTTAAGTCATTTGCTTACTCTGCCGGAACATGAATTGCCTGCACATTTCACAAATATGAACCTCAGACATGTTTCAACCTAAAGGAGTTCCGTAGGTATCTGAGAGTAATAACGTTTTTGTTCAAGTTCACTTTCCATTGTTTGGAATATAATTTTTCTCCATTGTTTCCGTTTGCATAACGCAAATGCATCAGTTTTCACTATCCTTATATTGACTCAACTCATCATAGAACGCCAATACGGGAAGGTGATCAGTGGTGACAACAGGATTTAAGCCTGGAACAGATGATGGTTTGACGAATATAACAGTTCTTCTTCAGAATTTGAGCAAAGAGGGATTTTATTGGGATGATTCAATCGATTAAATACATCCGGAGTGATGCACCTCTTGACTACGTCTCATGATTGAACCACCCCCCCCCTGCGTGACTGAAGACGAAATTCGATGAATATTGTTTAGAGCTTAACGCATTCTGCAACATTTGAGAGACTGACTATGAAGCTTTGATACATGCTAGTTTTGTTTCCCAAATCGCCCAGACAACTAGCTCCTTCTGGCAAACCATTTCTAGATTTGTGCCAAAGAAGACGGCTTGTACAAGAATGTTGTCAAGTGGTTGAGAGTCTCGTGGAAATTGAAAATCAAATTATTAGTCAGATAACGTGAAGTCAGTTAACGTTTAGCAATAATGAGCAATCTATCAAACATAGATGAACACATGGCTCAACTTAAGACCGGTCGAGCCACAATGCACGGATCGCTCAGTGAACTTTGTAAAGCACGTTTAAAGGAGCAGCCGGAGAACCTGGGTTCGCTCGAGATCAAAGTTACTCGATGGACAAGAAAGCAGACAGTTATGGGAGACGGGTGGTGAAAGGTGATTAGTGACGTCCAGCGTAAAACTCGGGGTTGGGTGAAAGTGTAGAACGGTCAGTTCATGTCATGGGACAGATAAGGGTGAGAAAGCATATCAGTCATCGATCTGAAAACCGAACATTACAACGGGTCATCATACAGACAAAAAGAGGCGAACGAAGCATGATTGTGAGGTCATGAGCAATAATGCCAATGGAACGGTACTAAACAACGGGTACAAGGCTGTGTATGCAAGAGTATCTGTTGCAAACCACAGTGCATTCCTGGGTAACGGGATGACAGAAGACTGAGGAATGATCCGAGCAAAAAAATGGGTCAAATAATGGGATCCGTATGCAACAACCAAACAGGGTATGGGATTCGTAAGTCGGGACACAAAGTTGGAGGTGGGTTTAGTGCAAGTTCAATCCATTTGATACAGGTAGCTTGACTGAAGTTAAACATGAGGCCAGTGTTGGTAAACAGTTATATCTGGTAACACGAAGTTGGGGGAAAGTCGCTTTGTAGGATGAAGTTAAACATAAGTCGACTTGCGAATTCCAAACTGCAATAACAAAATACTGCACAAAGCAGCGCATTCTCAAACAGGTTTGAAGCCTAACACTGACTGGCAACAGTTTCCTTGTGTTACGTTGATCGAATGCGAGGACAGATAATCCACAATGCCCTTGCAAAAACTGAGCAGCAAAACGTGAGGCAAACATCAAAACGTTTGTGCTGAGGGAGAATATCGGCGTCAAGGGCTGATTACCTAGGAGATTTTCGCTGGCTATCAAAACAAGGTTACCCGGGTTCATAAAAAAATGTACATAGTCCGTGATGAGTGTTCGAGTATTGCAGCTCTTACTGATTCTAAGAAACTAGTCAAAAGACGTGCTGCTGCGTGATATTCATTAGAGTCAAATCATCCAGTAGAAGACATGCGTATTTCCAGATCACTAACAAATCCATGGATAAACGGTCACGAATTCCCGACAATCGATTTGTAGCCACAGCCGAACTCGAAATGTCGAGATTAGGCCCAAAGTGTTACATCGAATGTTCTACAAAAGCCCCAATGCGAAAAAGCTTAGTTCAGTCTGGTTTGTGTACCTAACGAATGAATGTCGACAAGAGAACGAGGAAAGATGACTTATGCTGAGAGAAAGATTATAATAATGCCGAAGCACATGAACGGTGGAGGCTATTTAGACCAGCTCACGTTCGAAACAACCAGGCCATGCGGGTCTACTAATTCATGGTTATATGGATTTTTCAAGATTCATGAAACAAACGTACCTCAAAAACCAATTATTTAAATGACAAACTCGCCTCATCATGGAACAGTCCGAGTGGCTCGCAGATAAGCTGCAACCCATGCACAGAATTCTCGTAGATTCACTTGAAACATTGGTTGTATTTGGTGTACGATACGGGTGCGCTTGTGAGATCCTAAAAAAACAAATGCAAAACAGTTGATTGTCACCCACAAAATACTTCAGCTGTCAATCGGGAAAAACACTAATATTTCTACTAGACTAACCCCCGATAATACCAACTATTCTCATGTGACTCATTGAAACGGAGTCCTTTCGAGAAACAAATGGCATCAGTTGTATTATTTATTAGCGATTTAAACTGATGCCAAGAATCCATGATCGGTTGAGAAGGGTAGTGTTCTTCGTGGGGAATCGCTACAATCGAGTTGAAACAAAATCTGCTTTGACTGAATTGGAGCATCAATAATCTAAAATTCATCACATTGACAGCTCACGATACAGAAATGACGCGTGTTATTCACCCATAAAGTGTCACTCAAACTTTTGATGTCAAAATCTGATATGCTTGTCACGAGGATTTGAATTCATAAATGGGTTTCCAAAGTTATCATGTCTGACTATCGAAGACCCGATCGTGTTGTCACGAGGGCAGACGCGATGCGCGTGATATTCATGATTTCACAAGGACACACAAGAGCACACATACCAGTTCCAAGTACACATACACTTATTACCCATTTCTAATCACTCACACTTATCACGCTATATCAGTTAGTGAAGCAGTACCCACAACGTTGTATTCATTCGTTAGGTACACAAACCGGACTGAACTAAGATTTTTCGCATTGGGGATTTGTAAAATATTTGAAGTAACACTTTGGGCCCAATCTTGACGTTTTGAATGGATTCCACTTTACTAAAGAAAGGCAGAAAACGACTTGTAGAGGAGCGCGCTCAAAGTATCATTATTGATTTTCGGAATTGTGCGAGTACTTATGTTCTATTCAACGAATTTGCACATGGAATTATTCCAAAATCGCCCATCCATTTGTGCTTTATTAAGAATCTTGCGATTCCCAATACCCGAAACTTCCCCGGAATTGTTTTTCTCAAAGCTGCAACTCGAGCCTTTTCCAAGGTTTATCAGAAAGTCCCAATAAGCGCTGTATGACTAGTGATTTGTGAATGTAGTTTTTCTTCGAAATATTCCCCCTTCTTCTAGAGTCCTCACAATATCCCTAACTTATTCGTCCATGTGTCACGGAACACTTTAACATGCGTGATTTCATATTCTCACTCCACAGTAGTAGGAAGGTTTAATAAATTTCACGATACTGTTCCCTAATTTGGATTCTTGTGAGCTTCGTTTATTTTTATCCTTGTTTTCAGCTTGTACCTTTGTGTCAGTATTGCCTCACTATTGCTGATTTGCAAAAGGAACTCTCACTCTCGGAATAGAAGTGAATGGTACTACTGAATTGAGCTTTCTTAATTAACGGCTAGTTTTATCATGCGGAATAAAATCTCAATGGCATTATTATCAATACTGGCTCTGGTAGTAGTTCAGAATAGCGTAGAAAATCAGAGCGAACGACTCGACAACGACGACATTTACAGAATTAGCAGTTTTTTCCCCAAGACAGTCCGTTTCATGTCATTCAGGAACATGATTTTGTAGGGCCTGGTAACGTTCTCATTACTTGCCTACTGAAATCGGAATAGTTCAAAGCGGTTTGGGCTTTTTAATCAGAAGGAAGAAACATTACTTATTCAACTACACTCCTGGTGGATCTTTCCGTTCGAAACGGTATTGCGGTATGACAATTTCATTTGCGGTTTTATGGTTTAGGTAAACAAATGACGGGTACATAATAGTCTTCCAAAGTTGATGGGAGAAAGAGTGATGAGTGGCCTGGTTTCTGTCCATTTGTCGGCCGAAGACAAGCAAAGGCGATTTCACGTTTGTTCGAAAACTGTTTATTAGTCTTTTGACGGGCAATACTGTTCGGTTGCAGAGGTTCATTCAAACATTGCCGCGGAATAAAATTTGCAGAGTATTCCAAATTGGTACTAGTCAAGCCAACTCACCGTGTAGTACCGATACAGACAAACTGATATATCGATGAAGGCAAAGCATCATTCAAATTTCTATTGCGACTTAATATTCCATTAGTCAAAAAGTGCAAATAATAATGCGTGCCTGCAAATCACGATATATGTACATCAAGTAAAACCCAGAAGTTGTGGGTAAATAAAAAAACATTTTGATTGAGTTGTGTAATTGTCATTGTGATACCAAATAAAACTTGTCGATTTGAAGCAGTGCCATTCAGCAGTCAACATGTGGATGTGATGAATACTTAAGTTTTACAATTAGTTATGACCGACATTGGTTGAGTTCCGGGTCAAGATGTCGGGCTGTTTCTGATTGCTTGGAAACTATTGAGTTGGTCAGCTGGCAAAACAGACAGAGGAGGAGTGCAGTGGTTACGATGTTAGTTTAACACTCGAATCAACTAATATTAGTCGTACTAACGTTTTTCATTTGTTTTTGATGGCTTTATTTGCAAAATAATAAAAAAGTCTACGAGTAACAGTAGGTTTCGGTGGTTGAGGGTTCTGTAGTAGATGATTCCATCAAGGCATGTTCAACACTTACATTTAATCTAATCGGCGATTGAAACCACTTCGAAACCGTTTCCAGATATCTCAATAAAGGCTTCAAAATATCTAAGTAGTTGTAGATGACACAGGTAAAAAGTTGATTTCATCCTATTTTCTTCGAAGATTTGAAATGTTCAAGGTCGAGAAAGTTGTGGACAGTATTTATCTTGTCTTCTGTTGATCAGATGTTTTGACTATTGGAGCCGTTACACCGAGTGATAATGTAGCGTGCGTGGAGAATGACTCCATGAGTTTTACTGGAACATTATTCGTCCCAACATGAATCTGGGTTCACGAAGATTCCTAAGACTGCAGTTTCCTTTGTTGTGAGTTTCATAGACGGGCCACGAGCCTTTCGACGATGGTACTTTTTCATTCCATCGATCACCAAGTTTTACTCCCTATCCAACGGGCAGCGGGAAACAGGTAGGTGAATAACACGACAGCCCTATCCTCGCCCTCATACTAACTTCGGATATCACATTTGACGGTTTGGCATTCGGTGCATTAGTAAAAGCAAGATACGTATTTCCCGGGCATTCAGAAGTTGTGACTCTACCCGCTGTGTTATTTGTTTAAGAAAAATTCCGAAAAGGAAATGTGTTGATAGGAAATAAAACTATGGAATAAAAATTCATATTCTGTGGAAAGTCACCGTGTTAACTTGCTGATTTCTAAACCTTATTGGTTCATTTTGGGAATTCGCTGGGCGATCAGTTTGATTGTATTTTCCGTTAATCTGCTCAGTGTTGAAGACATTTTGAAGACAGGGATGATGGCCGTTTGTACTGTGAAATATAACATTGGAACCAGCGACAACAGGTCCCCTGTGAGAAATGCAAACAGGGCTTTCCACATTAACTAGTAAACGTAATTAAATTCCGTTGTCTATCTATGAGTACGAATAAGCATAAAACATTTGAGTAAGTGTGGTCCTTGGTAATATGTTTTCCAAATCGTTAACCCTTTCGGTCAGAACATAACATCGGAGACCAGATCGTGGGGAAAAGAATAATTGAACTCGCTTCGAATCCGGTAAAATTCCATAGGAGTTTATGACGACTGTACATATTCCAACAGTATTTATTCACCGTGTCATTTCATTCCAAATTCCACTGTTTGCCTGAAAATTGAAGCATAATTGCAGGGCTTTTGGCACCTACAATATGAAAGCCTAGAATTTATGAAAAAGATATCAATCTGCTTTGTTACCGATGATACAAATCTCAGGAATGCTTATGAATGTGAGGGAATGTGCGCAGCACGTTGCTACAAGACGGCCGAGTTCAATGAAGCAGACGGAACGTAATCGGCTGACAAGAATCGCCGACAAGATCAGAGCCAGTTAGGTGATCAACGGGTTAGTCAGCGGTTTACATTCGACCAAAGCCGAATCCACCGATCCAGGCACAGCCCGATGAAACAGCCAAGTGGGCCGTTCAGGTCTATCAGTAGACCAAAGAGCTTCCATGCACCGTTTTGATTATGATGAGCGCATCTCATATAAAAACAATGTACTCTTTACCAATAAGACGAAAAATGATTCTGAGGCAGAATTGTGTTCTCACTAGAGCTAGTAGGACAGAACAAAACAACAGGTAAAGGGGAATGAGAATATAGCTATGCACGCAAATTGAAGCTACTCCATAAAATCTACTTACTCACTGATAGAGTTCCGTTTCTGTTCGCCGACTTTCAAGTAAATCTTCATTCTAGTTGATCTAAGGTGAACATTTTTTGAACAAAGCAAAATATTCATAAAAACGTTTTTGTTGGTTTGTTTTGTTGCCACTAGAACCGATATTTATGGTTTGTATCACTCTTTTGTTTGACTTTTTTGACAATATCAATGAGTAAATTCCCATTCACGAAGTACAAATCTCTTACTATAGTTTTCGAACTTTTTCCCAAGCAATTATCCATCAATATGAGTGCTTCCGGGGACCTTTTCATTATTTAGATAAAAGTCATCCCAATCGGTAAAATCATTTTTATACCGATGATCTTTAGCGTTTCATTGATCACCAATATTACCTTTTTAGGATGATCTAGACCCCTATACCTCATTGAAGTGGAGGTGGGCACCGATTTTCCATAAACGTAAATGGTAGATATCTTCCTTTGGGAATTAGATCTGCAGGTCAGCCTATAAACAGAAGCGGAGAATAATTAGTTTGACGGACATGCTAACGACGTGATAACAGTTCTAAACCAATAGAATTACACATAATGCAATGGCGTGCAATATAAGAGCGCTAGAATACGTCGTGCAAGACAAACAAAATGAAATCTATCATTTTACTGATATTGTTATTGTGCTTGGTGCATTCGCAGCAGGCAGGTAAGTGAAAATGAAATTGGTTTTGCACGCATGAAGACTCTCTGTAACAAATGGAATAGTGTTTCGAGGAAATGTCATTCACTCACATCAATATCACACACAGTGTTGATTGCTTTTCGTAATGTGAAAAGTTTTCGTGTGGTCAAATGAATGCTGCTTAGTAGTGAAGTTATCAGGTTTAGTGGTTTATAGTAAGGCAATTTCTCCTGATATCTTCTCGTTACGCAAACAGTACGAGGTAAGGAAAGTAGGCAAAGATTACTACTTATATAAAGCAAAAGATTTGTTCATTGTCATGAGCTGAGGAGTGAATATTGACACAATTACCGTGGTCCTTTCGAAACGTGAAGCTGAAGATTGACCACTAAAGACATCTACAAACAGGCTCAAAACAATGAGATTTTACCCTAATACAATAAAATAGAAATAATTGATTGCGGTTACCCAAAACACCATATCTTGTTTGCTTTTTTTCAAGAAAGGTGATGGTGCTTCGCCGAATTAGGAATAACTATGATTGGTAAAATCTTCTGGGATCATGACTTTCAATAGTCTTCTCGTAATTCAAATCACAGCTTCAAGGTGATAGGACGAAGTTGGAATTAAGTAGATCTTGCAAACTCACAAAAACTTTGTGGAGGGTTCAAGAAAAAGGAGGGGTGAATATAACATGGAAAATTGGCCGATGTGAACAATTTCAGACGACCTAATAATTACATGTGTACTATAATCCTGGAACGATGCATAAACTTGTTTGAAAAGTATGTTCTATTCTAATTACTCACAGCAAATGCGTAAGAACCACACAATTTTATATTGATGATAACCGGGCAATGGTGGCTTTGTTTCAAGGCAGGAACTGGTCAGCTGCTTGTACGAGCTTAATAAATACACTCAAAGTGCAGACAAAACCCATTTATAACGGGATATGAGCTTCGGAGGGAAAACGAGATGAGTTTTGCTTGCACTGAATTACCTGAAACATTATGAGCAAAACAACGTTCATATTAGTATTTACTTCAGAAGAATCAAACTATATACGTTGATCCGTTTATAGAGGTGCACAGGAAACCTAGTTTTGGTGGATTTTTCATAGTTATCGCGAGAATGATCGTAACGAAAATCAAGCGCACACAAATGACCTAGAATCCAAAGACAATACTGATGAAGACGAGAAATATATTTTTGATGTAACTGGTAGTCATCGTCAAACGGTTGCTTGAAAGAGAATATTCTGTTAAACAATAATCTTGAAAGGGTTTCTATTCAAAATATCAAATAAAGATAACCGTAAGATATACATTGAGAGAAAGAAAGTGCATGTACCAAATAACTCGCAGAGAAAAAAGTACGAATAAAAGCGAAGATTTGATATGGTCCCACTGAACAGTATACTCACGTTTCCGAAACTTCGTGAATTTTATTGCGAACTCCAAAGCTTGCGAGAAAAGCAGCCACAATGGAAACAAATACTCGTCCGCAACGTTCGAAAGATGGAACCGGATAAATGAAGATGGAATACTGTGGGAAATAACAAGTAAAAAAGTGATCTGACATAGTCAAAAGCAAAGGAAAAAGTGCAATGAATCGATAGATGAACGTAGGAGAATGAGCGAGTGAGCAACACGAAGGAACGTCGCGGAACAATACAGACGAAAGTAAGGACGGAAGAAAAATAGTAACCAAGTGAAAAAAAGAAAGTGTAAAAAGAGAGAGACCGGAAACAAACCTGGAAGAATGGAAAAAAACCAGAGGGAAAGGAAATCACATTTAGGATATAAAAAACCGAAAAAAGCATGGTGAACAAAGAGAAAAAAGGGCAGAAAGAAGGAATAATCCAACAAAAAAAAATGTAGAACGAATTAGGCGAGATTCAGATTGATTAGACTCTTCCACGTGAACGATACATGAATGAATAAGAAGTGATAATGATCCATGTGATTTACTACTCCCAATTCACAATGGTCAAATATGGACTGCTAATTGCTAACAACAATCCACATTAGACCAATTTGTTCTCATTTCATTTGATCACATTTCGAAACGAAGCACACAGAATGATGAAGCACAAAAGTCACACCTATCTCGCAATGGAACAGATACAGAAAATATAACGAAGCAAACTCAATTGTCCCATTTATCTAACTGGTCGCATTTGTGCACACATTATTCCAAAATTCAACTGTGCCAGTCGACAACGGAGAAAAGATTCGCTGTGATTTTATTATTATATATTCGCACTCCTCTCTACTCGAATACGAATATTATTATTGTATGCTTGTTCTCATTTGATTGGATCACTCGATCAGTGTACATTGTTCGTTTCTCATCTTTCCTAATTGTAGAGAAGGAGAAAATGGATGGCGGTGAGCTTTAATATTGATCTTGTTGCAGTTTGGCCTTGTTCATTTTTAGTCCACATGATTCACTTGACGGATAGTGTGGAACAATAAGGATCATGCTGCTATGTTCTCGTCCCAATTAGATTCGTCTGTTTGGCGCAACAACAAACAGTTCACATTTGACAATTTCAATGTGTGCAGTAGACGAACGCTTTTCCCAATCGGCTCATTTATACATACTGATTTGCTAACGCAGATAAACATGATCTGGTTGGACATTCTAATTGAAAATTCCGGACGATTTGTGGCCACTGACAATCAGTATCTCATATATTCCCATTAGTTAGATCTAAGCACTCGAATGATCTGAATATAGAAAGACAAATCAAATATTTCTCCTCTTGCGAACTATTCCAACTGAGCTGTAGAACTGAGTTTTCTGAGCAATAGCACATTCAATCATTCATTTATTTGTTGCCTATCAAACGATAATACAACATATAGAAAGTGAACATTCAACTGACCAATGAACAGTACATGCACACTATGTACACGCGTTTGATCTCACTCACCTGTTCGGAATAAGGAGAAGTGCATATCGATCAACTGCTAACTGGCATCCTAACACGAATTGAACGACTGTCAGTTTGATCGGCCTCTTCCACGTGAACGATACATGAATGAATAAGAAGTGATAATGATCCATGTGATTTACTACTCCCAATTCACAATGGTCAAATATGGACTGCTAATTGCTAACAACAATCCACATTAGACCAATTTGTTCTCATTTCATTTGATCACATTTCAAAACGAAACACACAGATTGATGAAGCACAAAAGTCACACCTATCTCGCAATGGAACAGATACAGAAAATATAACGAAGCAAACTCAATTGTCCCATTTATCTAACTGGTCGCATTTGTGCACACATTATTCCAAAATTCAACTGTGCCAGTCGACAAGGGGGAAAAGATTCGCTGTGATTTTATTATTACATATTCGCACTCCTCTCCACTCGAATACGAATATTATTATTGTATGCTTGTTCTCATTTGATTGGATCACTCGATCAGTGTACATTGTTCGTTTCTCATCTTTCCTAATTGTAGAGAAGGAGAAGATGGATGGCGGTGAGCTTTAATATTGATCTTGTTGCAGTTTGGCCTTGTTCATTTTTAGTCCACATGATTCACTTGACGGATAGTGTGGAACAATAAGGATCATGCTGCTATGTTTTCGTCCCAATTAGATTCGTCTGTTTGGCGCAACAACAAACAGTTCACATTTGACAATTTCACTGTGTGCAGTAGACGAACGCTTTTCCCACGCGGCTCCTTCATACATACTGATTTGCTAACGCAGATAAACACGATCCGGTTGGACATTCTAATTGAAAATTCCGGACGATTTGTGGCCACTGACAATCAGTATCTCATATATTCCCATTAGTTAGATCTAAGCACTCGAATGATCTGAATATAGAAAGACAAATCAAATATTTCTCCTCTTGCGAACTATTCCAACTGAGCTGTAGAACTGAGATTTCTGAGCAATAGCACATTCAATCATTCATTTATTTGTTGCCTATCAAACGATAATACAACATATAGAAAGTGAACATTCAACTGACCAATGAACAGTACATGCACACTATGTACACGCGTTTGATCTCACTCACCTGTTCGGAATAAGGAGAAGTGCATATCGATCAACTGCTAACTGGCATCCTAACACGAATTGAACGACTGTCAGTTTGATCGGCCTCTTCCACGTGAACGATACATGAATGAATAAGAAGTGATAATGATCCATGTGATTTACTAATCCCAATTCACAATGGTCAAATATGGACTGCTAATTGCTAACAACAATCCACATTAGACCAATTTGTTCTCATTTCATTTGATCACATTTCGAAACGAAACACACAGAATGATGAAGCACAAAAGTCACACCTATCTCGCAATGGAACAGATACAGAAAATATAACGAAGCAAACTCAATTGTCCCATTTATCTAACTGGTCGCATTTGTGCACACATTATTCCAAAATTCAACTGTGCCAGTCGACAACGGAGAAAAGATTCGCTGTGATATTATTATACATATTCGCACTCCTCTCCACTCGAATACGAATATTATTATTGTGTGCTTGTTCTCATTTGATTGGATCACTCGATCAGTGTACATTGTTCGTTTCTCATCTTTCCTAATTGTAGAGAAGGAGAAGATGGATGGCGGTGAGCTTTAATATTGATCTTGTTGCAGTTTGGCCTTGTTCATTTTTAGTCCACATGATTCACTTGACGGATAGTGTGGAACAATAAGAATCATGCTGCTATGTTTTCGTCCCAATTAGATTCGTCTGTTTGGCGCAACAACAAACAGTTCACATTTGACAATTTCAATGTGTGCAGTAGACGAACGCTTTTCCCAATCGGTTTCTTTATACATACTGATTTGCTAACGCAGATAAACACGATCCGGTTGGACATTCTAATTGAAAATTCCGGACGATTTGTGGCCACTGACAATCAGTATCTCATATATTCCCATCAGTTAGATCTAAGCACTCGAATGATCTGAATATAGAAAGACAAATCAAATATTTCTCCTCTTGCGAACTATTCCAACTGAGCTGTAGAACTGAGATTTCTGAGCAATAGCACATTCAATCATTCATTTATTTGTTGCCTATCAAACGATAATACAACATATAGAAAGTGAACATTCAACTGACCAATGAACAGTACATGCACACTATGTACACGCGTTTGATCTCACTCACCTGTTCGGAATAAGGAGAAGTGCATATCGATCAACTGCTAACTGGCATCCTAACACGAATTGAACGACTGTCAGTTTGATCGGCCTCTTCCGCGTGAACGATACATGAATGAATAAGAAGTGATAATGATCCATGTGATTTACTACTCCCAATTCACAATGGTCAAATATGGACTGCTAATTGCTAACAACAATCCACATTAGACCAATTTGTTCTCATTTCATTTGATCACATTTCGAAACGAAACACACAGAATGATGAAGCACAAAAGTCACACCTATCTCGCAATGGAACAGATACAGAAAATATAACGAAGCAAACTCAATTGTCCCATTTATCTAACTGGTCGCATTTGTGCACACATTATTCCAAAATTCAACTGTGCCAGTCGACAAGGGGGAAAAGATTCGCTGTGATTTGAATATTACATATTCGCACTCATCTCCACTCGAATACGAATATTATTATTGTATGCTTGTTCTCATTTGATTGGATCACTCGATCAGTGTACATTGTTCGTTTCTCATCTTTCCTAATTGTAGAGAACGAGAAAATGGATGGAGGTGAGCTTTAATATTGATCTTGTTGCAGTTTGGCCTTGTTCATTTTTAGTCCACATGATTCACTTGACGGATAGTGTGGAACAATAAGGATCATGCTGCTATGTTTTCGTCCCAATTAGATTCGTCTGTTTGGCGCAACAACAAACAGTTCACATTTGACTATTTCAATGTGTGCAGTAGACGAACGCTTTTCCCAATCGGCTCATTTATACATACTGATTTGCTAACGCAGATAAACGCGATACGGTTGGACATTCTAATTGAAAATTCCGGACGATTTGTGGCCACTGACAATCAGTATCTCATATATTCCCATTAGTTAGATCTAAGCACTCGAATGATCTGAATATAGAAAGACAAATCAAATATTTCTCCTCTTGCGAACTATTCCAACTGAGCTGTAGAACTGAGATTTCTGAGCAATAGCACATTCAATCATTCATTTATTTGTTGCCTATCAAACGATAATACAACATATAGAAAATGAACATTCAACTGACCAATGAACAGTACATGCACACTATGTACACGCGTTTGATCTCACTCACCTGTTCGGAATAAGGAGAAGTGCATATCGATCAACTGCTAACTGGCATCCTAACACGAATTGAACGACTGTCAGTTTGATCGGCCTCTTCCGCGTGAACGATACATGAATGAATAAGAAGTGATAATGATCCATGTGATTTACTAATCCCAATTCACAATGGTCAAATATGGACTGCTAATTGCTAACAACAATCCACATTAGACCAATTTGTTCTCATTTCATTTGATCACATTTCGAAACGAAACACACAGAATGATGAAGCACAAAAGTCACACCTATCTCGCAATGGAACAGATACAGAAAATATAACGAAGCAAACTCAATTTTCCCATTTATCTAACTGGTCGCATTTGTGCACACATTATTCCAAAATTCAACTGTGCCAGTCGACAAGGGAGAAAAGATTCGCTGTGATTTTATTATTACATATTCGCACTCCTCTCCACTCGAATACGAATATTATTATTGTATGCTTGTTCTCATTTGATTGGATCACTCGATCAGTGTACATTGTTCGTTTCTCATCTTTCTAATTGTAGAGAAGGAGAAGATGGATGGCGGTGAGCTTTAATATTGATCTTGTTGCAGTTTGGCCTTGTTCATTTTTAGTCCACATGATTCACTTGACGGATAGTGTGGAACAATAAGGATCATGCTGCTATGTTTTCGTCCCAATTAGATTCGTCTGTTTGGCGCAACAACAAACAGTTCACATTTGACAATTTCAATGTGTGCAGTAGACGAACGCTTTTCCCAATCGGCTCCTTTATACATACTGATTTGCTAACGCAGATAAACGCGATACGGTTGGACATTCTAATTGAAAATTCCGGACGATTTGTGGCCACTGACAATCAGTATCTCATATATTCCCATTAGTTAGATCTAAGCACTCGAATGATCTGAATATAGAAAGACAAATCAAATATTTCTCCTCTTGCGAACTATTCCAACTGAGCTGTAGAACTGAGATTTCTGAGCAATAGCACATTCAATCATTCATTTATTTGTTGCCTATCAAACGATAATACAACATATAGAAAGTGAACATTCAACTGACCAATGAACAGTACATGCACACTATGTACACGCGTTTGATCTCACTCACCTGTTCGGAATAAGGAGAAGTGCATATCGATCAACTGCTAACTGGCATCCTAACACGAATTGAACGACTGTCAGTTTGATCGGCCTCTTCCGCGTGAACGATACATGAATGAATAAGAAGTGATAATGATCCATGTGATTTACTACTCCCAATTCACAATGGTCAAATATGGACTGCTAATTGCTAACAACAATCCACATTAGACCAATTTGTTCTCATTTCATTTGATCACATTTCGAAACGAAACACACAGAATGATGAAGCACAAAAGTCACACCTATCTCGCAATGGAACAGATACAGAAAATATAACGAAGCAAACTCAATTGTCCCATTTATCTAACTGGTCGCATTTGTGCACACATTGTTCCAAAATTCAACTGTGCCAGTCGACAACGGAGAAAAGATTCGCTGTGATTTTATTATTACATATTCGCACTCCTCTCCACTCGAATACGAATATTATTATTGTATGCTTGTTCTCATTTGATTGGATCACTCGATCAGTGTACATTGTTCGTTTCTCATCTTTCCTAATTGTAGAGAAGGAGAAGATGGATGGCGGTGAGCTTTAATATTGATCTTGTTGCAGTTTGGCCTTGTTCATTTTTAGTCCACATGATTCACTTGACGGATAGTGTGGAACAATAAGGATCATGCTGCTATGTTTTCGTCCCAATTAGATTCGTCTGTTTGGCGCAACAACAAACAGTTCACATTTGACTATTTCAATGTGTGCAGTAGACGAACGCTTTTCCCAATCGGCTCATTTATACATACTGATTTGCTAACGCAGATAAACGCGATACGGTTGGACATTCTAATTGAAAATTCCGGACGATTTGTGGCCACTGACAATCAGTATCTCATATATTCCCATTAGTTAGATCTAAGCACTCGAATGATCTGAATATAGAAAGACAAATCAAATATTTCTCCTCTTGCGAACTATTCCAACTGAGCTGTAGAACTGAGATTTCTGAGCAATAGCACATTCAATCATTCATTTATTTGTTGCCTATCAAACGATAATACAACATATAGAAAGTGAACATTCAACTGACCAATGAACAGTACATGCACACTATGTACACGCGTTTGATCTCACTCACCTGTTCGGAATAAGGAGAAGTGCATATCGATCAACTGCTAACTGGCATCCTAACACGAATTGAACGACTGTCAGTTTGATCGGCCTCTTCCGCGTGAACGATACATGAATGAATGAGAAGTGATAATGATCCATGTGATTTACTAATCCCAATTCACAATGGTCAAATATGGACTGCTAATTGCTAACAACAATCCACATTAGACCAATTTGTTCTCATTTCATTTGATCACATTTCGAAACGAAACACACAGAATGATGAAGCACAAAAGTCACACCTATCTCGCAATGGAACAGATACAGAAAATATAACGAAGCAAACTCAATTGTCCCATTTATCTAACTGGTCGCATTTGTGCACACATTATTCCAAAATTCAACTGTGCCAGTCGACAAGGGAGAAAAGATTCGCTGTGATTTTATTATTACATATTCGCACTCCTCTCCACTCGAATACGAATATTATTATTGTATGCTTGTTATCATTTGATTGGATCACTCGATCAGTGTACATTGTTCGTTTCTCATCTTTCCTAATTGTAGAGAAGGAGAAGATGGATGGCGGTGAGCTTTAATATTGATCTTGTTGCAGTTTGGCCTTGTTCATTTTTAGTCCACATGATTCACTTGACGGATAGTGTGGAACAATAAGGATCATGCTGCTATGTTTTCGTCCCATTAGATTCGTCTGTTTGGCGCAACAACAAACAGTTCACATTTGACAATTTCACTGTGTGCAGTAGACGAACGCTTTTCCCAATCGGTTTCTTTATACATACTGATTTGCTAACGCAGATAAACACGATCCGGTTGGACATTCTAATTGAAAATTCCGGACGATTTGTGGCCACTGACAATCAGTATCTCATATATTCCCATTAGTTAGATCTAAGCACTCGAATGATCTGAATATAGAAAGACAAATCAAATATTTCTCCTCTTGCGAACTATTCCAACTGAGCTGTAGAACTGAGATTTCTGAGCAATAGCACATTCAATCATTCATTTATTTGTTGCCTATCAAACGATAATACAACATATAGAAAGTGAACATTCAACTGACCAATGAACAGTACATGCACACTATGTACACGCGTTTGATCTCACTCACCTGTTCGGAATAAGGAGAAGTGCATATCGATCAACTGCTAACTGGCATCCTAACACGAATTGAACGACTGTCAGTTTGATCGGCCTCTTCCACGTGAACGATACATGAATGAATAAGAAGTGATAATGATCCATGTGATTTACTAATCCCAATTCACAATGGTCAAATATGGACTGCTAATTGCTAACAACAATCCACATTAGACCAATTTGTTCTCATTTCATTTGATCACATTTCGAAACGAAACACACAGAATGATGAAGCACAAAAGTCACACCTATCTCGCAATGGAACAGATACAGAAAATATAACGAAGCAAACTCAATTGTCCCATTTATCTAACTGGTCGCATTTGTGCACACATTATTCCAAAATTCAACTGTGCCAGTCGACAAGGGAGAATAGATTCGCTGTGATTTTATTATTACATATTCGCACTCCTCTCCACTCGAATACGAATATTATTATTGTATGCTTGTTCTCATTTGATTGGATCACTCGATCAGTGTACATTGTTCGTTTCTCATCTTTCCTAATTGTAGAGAAGGAGAAAATGGATGGCGGTGAGCTTTAATATTGATCTTGTTGCAGTTTGGCCTTGTTCATTTTTAGTCCACATGAGACACTTGACGGATAGTGTGGAACAATAAGGATCATGCTGCTATGTTTTCGTCCCAATTAGATTAGTCTGTTTCGCGCAACACTAAACAGTTCACATTTGACAATTTCAATGTGTGCAGTAGACGAACGCTTTTCCCAATCGGCTCCTTTATACATACTGATTTGCTAACGCAGATAAACACGATCCGGTTGGACATTCTAGTTGAAAATTCCGGACGATTTGTGGCCACTGACAATCAGTATCTCATATATTCCCATTAGTTAGATCTAAGAACTCGAATGATCTGAATATAGAAAGACAAATCAAATATTTCTCCTCTTGCGAACTATTCCAACTGAGCTGTAGAACTGAGATTTCTGAGCAATAGCACATTCAATCATTCATTTATTTGTTGCCTATCAAACGATAATACAACATATAGAAAGTGAACATTCAACTGACCAATGAACAGTACATGCACACTATGTACACGCGTTTGATCTCACTCACCTGTTCGGAATAAGGAGAAGTGCATATCGATCAACTGCTAACTGGCATCCTAACACGAATTGAACGACTGTCAGTTTGATCGGCCTCTTCCACGTGAACGATACATGAATGAATGAGAAGTGATAATGATCCATGTGATTTACTACTCCCAATTCACAATGGTCAAATATGGACTGCTAATTGCTAACAACAATCCACATTAGACCAATTTGTTCTCATTTCATTTGATCACATTTCGAAACGAAACACACAGAATGATGAAGCACAAAAGTCACACCTATCTCGCAATGGAACAGATACAGAAAATATAACGAAGCAAACTCAATTGTCCCATTTATCTAACTGGTCGCATTTGTGCACACATTATTCCAAAATTCAACTGTGCCAGTCAACATGGGAGAATAGATTCGCTGTGATTTTATTATTACATATTCGCACTCCTCTCCACTCGAATACGAATATTATTATTGTATGCTTGTTCTCATTTGATTGGATCACTCGATCAGTGTACATTGTTCGTTTCTCATCTTTCCTAATTGTAGAGAAGGAGAAGATGGATGGCGGTGAGCTTTAATATTGATCTTGTTGCAGTTTGGCCTTGTTCATTTTTAGTCCACATGAGACACTTGACGGATAGTGTGGAACAATAAGGATCATGCTGCTATGTTTTCGTCCCAATTAGATTAGTCTGTTTTGCGCAACACTAAACAGTTCACATTTGACAATTTCAATGTGTGCAGTAGACGAACGCTTTTCCCAATCGGCTCCTTTATACATACTGATTTGCTAACGCAGATAAACACGATCCGGTTGGACATTCTAGTTGAAAATTCCGGACGATTTGTGGCCACTGACAATCAGTATCTCATATATTCCCATTAGTTAGATCTAAGAACTCGAATGATCTGAATATAGAAAGACAAATCAAATATTTCTCCTCTTGCGAACTATTCCAACTGAGCTGTAGAACTGAGATTTCTGAGCAATAGCACATTCAATCATTCATTTATTTGTTGCCTATCAAACGATAATACAACATATAGAAAGTGAACATTCAACTGACCAATGAACAGTACATGCACACTATGTACACGCGTTTGATCTCACTCACCTGTTCGGAATAAGGAGAAGTGCATATCGATCAACTGCTAACTGGCATCCTAACACGAATTGAACGACTGTCAGTTTGATCGGCCTCTTCCACGTGAACGATACATGAATGAATAAGAAGTGATAATGATCCATGTGATTTACTAATCCCAATTCACAATGGTCAAATATGGACTGCTAATTGCTAACAACAATCCACATTAGACCAATTTGTTCTCATTTCATTTGATCACATTTCGAAACGAAACACACAGAATGATGAAGCACAAAAGTCACACCTATCTCGCAATGGAACAGATACAGAAAATATAACGAAGCAAACTCAATTGTCCCATTTATCTAACTGGTCGCATTTGTGCACACATTATTCCAAAATTCAACTGTGCCAGTCGACAAGGGAGAAAAGATTCGCTGTGATTTTATTATTACATATTCGCACTCCTCTCCACTCGAATACGAATATTATTATTGTATGCTTGTTCTCATTTGATTGGATCACTCGATCAGTGTACATTGTTCGTTTCTCATCTTTCCTAATTGTAGAGAACGAGAAAATGGATGGAGGTGAGCTTTAATATTGATCTTGTTGCAGTTTGGCCTTGTTCATTTTTAGTCCACATGATTCACTTGACGGATAGTGTGGAACAATAAGGATCATGCTGCTATGTTTTCGTCCCAATTAGATTCGTCTGTTTGGCGCAACAACAAACAGTTCACATTTGACTATTTCAATGTGTGCAGTAGACGAACGCTTTTCCCAATCGGCTCCTTCATACATACTGATTTGCTAACGCAGATAAACACGATCCGGTTGGACATTCTAATTGAAAATTCCGGACGATTTGTGGCCACTGACAATCAGTGTCTCATATATTCCCATTAGTTTGATCTAAGCACTCGAATGATCTGAATATAGAAAGACAAATCAAATATTTCTCCTCTTGCGAACTATTCCAACTGAGCTGTAGAACTGAGATTTCTGAGCAATAGCACATTCAATCATTCATTTATTTGTTGCCTATCATACGATAATACAACATATAGAAAGTGAACATTCAACTGACCAATGAACAGTACATGCACACTATGTACACGCGTTTGATCTCACTCACCTGTTCGGAATAAGGAGAAGTGCATATCGATCAACTGCTAACTGGCATCCTAACATGAATTGAACGACTGTCAGTTTGATCGGCCTCTTCCACGTGAACGATACATGAATGAATAAGAAGTGATAATGATCCATGTGATTTACTAATCCCAATTCACAATGGTCAAATATGGACTGCTAATTGCTAACAACAATCCACATTAGACCAATTTGTTCTCATTTCATTTGATCACATTTCGAAACGAAACACACAGAATGATGAAGCACAAAAGTCACACCTATCTCGCAATGGAACAGATACAGAAAATATAACGAAGCAAACTCAATTGTCCCATTTATCTAACTGGTCGCATTTGTGCACACATTATTCCAAAATTCAACTGTGCCAGTCGACAAGGGAGAAAAGATTCGCTGTGATTTTATTATTACATATTCGCACTCCTCTCCACTCGAATACGAATATTATTATTGTATGCTTGTTCTCATTTGATTGGATCACTCGATCAGTGTACATTGTTCGTTTCTCATCTTTCCTAATTGTAGAGAAGGAGAAAATGGATGGAGGTGAGCTTTAATATTGATCTTGTTGCAGTTTGGCCTTGTTCATTTTTAGTCCACATGATTCACTTGACGGATAGTGTGGAACAATAAGGATCATGCTGCTATGATCTCGTCCCAATTAGATTCGTCTGTTTGGCGCAACAACAAACAGTTCACATTTGACAATTTCACTGTGTGCAGTAGACGAACGCTTTTCCCAATCGGCTCCTTCATACATACTGATTTGCTAACGCAGATAAACACGATCCGGTTGGACATTCTAATTGAAAATTCCGGACGATTTGTGGCCACTGACAATCAGTATCTCATATATTCCCATTAGTTTGATCTAAGAACTCGAATGATCTGAATATAGAAAGACAAATCAAATATTTCTCCTCTTGCGAACTATTCCAACTGAGCTGTAGAACTGAGATTTCTGAGCAATAGCACATTCAATCATTCATTTATTTGTTGCCTATCAAACGATAATACAACATATAGAAAGTGAACATTCAACTGACCAATGAACAGTACATGCACACTATGTACACGCGTTTGATCTCACTCACCTGTTCGGAATAAGGAGAAGTGCATATCGATCAACTGCTAACTGGCATCCTAACACGAATTGAACGACTGTCAGTTTGATCGGCCTCTTCCACGTGAACGATACATGAATGAATAAGAAGTGATAATGATCCATGTGATTTACTAATCCCAATTCACAATGGTCAAATATGGACTGCTAATTGCTAACAACAATCCACATTAGACCAATTTGTTCTCATTTCATTTGATCACATTTCGAAACGAAACACACAGAATGATGAAGCACAAAAGTCACACCTATCTCGCAATGGAACAGATACAGAAAATATAAAGAAGCAAACTCAATTGTCCCATTTATCTAACTGGTCGCATTTGTGCACACATTATTCCAAAATTCAACTGTGCCAGTCGACAACGGAGAAAAGATTCGCTGTGATTTTATTATTACATATTCGCACTCCTCTCCACTCGAATACGAATATTATTATTGTATGCTTGTTCTCATTTGATTGGATCACTCGATCAGTGTACATTGTTCGTTTCTCATCTTTCCTAATTGTAGAGAAGGAGAAAATGGATGGAGGTGAGCTTTAATATTGATCTTGTTGCAGTTTGGCCTTGTTCATTTTTAGTCCACATGATTCACTTGACGGATAGTGTGGAACAATAAGGATCATGCTGCTATGATCTCGTCCC
Organism: Fasciola hepatica; assembly: GCA_948099385.1. Taxonomy (NCBI): domain Eukaryota; kingdom Metazoa; phylum Platyhelminthes; class Trematoda; order Plagiorchiida; family Fasciolidae; genus Fasciola; species Fasciola hepatica. Next base: position 3,191,388 of record CANUEZ040000201.1, read on the forward strand.
AATTAGATTCGTCTGTTTGGCGCAACAACAAACAGTTCACATTTGACAATTTCACTGTGTGCAGTAGACGAACGCTTTTCCCAATCGGCTCCTTCATACATACTGATTTGCTAACGCAGATAAACACGATCCGGTTGGACATTCTAATTGAAAATTCCGGACGATTTGTGGCCACTGACAATCAGTATCTCATATATTCCCATTAGTTAGATCTAAGCACTCGAATGATCTGAATATAGAAAGACAAATCAAATATTTCTCCTCTTGCGAACTATTCCAACTGAGCTGTAGAACTGAGATTTCTGAGCAATAGCACATTCAATCATTCATTTATTTGTTGCCTATCAAACGATAATACAACATATAGAAAGTGAACATTCAACTGACCAATGAACAGTACATGCACACTATGTACACGCGTTTGATCTCACTCACCTGTTCGGAATAAGGAGAAGTGCATATCGATCAACTGCTAACTGGCATCCTAACACGAATTGAACGACTGTCAGTTTGATCGGCCTCTTCCACGTGAACGATACATGAATGAATAAGAAGTGATAATGATCCATGTGATTTACTAATCCCAATTCACAATGGTCAAATATGGACTGCTAATTGCTAACAACAATCCACATTAGACCAATTTGTTCTCATTTCATTTGATCACATTTCGAAACGAAACACACAGAATGATGAAGCACAAAAGTCACACCTATCTCGCAATGGAACAGATACAGAAAATATAACGAAGCAAACTCAATTGTCCCATTTATCTAACTGGTCGCATTTGTGCACACATTATTCCAAAATTCAACTGTGCCAGTCGACAAGGGAGAAAAGATTCGCTGTGATTTTATTATTACATATTCGCACTCCTCTCCACTCGAATACGAATATTATTATTGTATGCTTGTTATCATTTGATTGGATCACTCGATCAGTGTACATTGTTCGTTTCTCATCTTTCCTAATTGTAGAGAAGGAGAAAATGGATGGCGGTGAGCTTTAATATTGATCTTGTTGCAGTTTGGCCTTGTTCATTTTTAGTCCACATGATTCACTTGACGGATAGTGTGGAACAATAAGGATCATGCTGCTATGATCTCGTCACAATTAGATTCGTCTGTTTGGCGCAACAACAAACAGTTCACATTTGACAATTTCACTGTGTGCAGTAGACGAACGCTTTTCCCAATCGGTTTCTTTATACATACTGATTTGCTAACGCAGATAAACACGATCCGGTTGGACATTCTAATTGAAAATTCCGGACGATTTGTGGCCACTGACAATCAGTATCTCATATATTACCGTTAGTTTGATCTAAGCACTCGAATGATCTGAATATAGAAGGAAAAATCAAATATTTCTCCTCTTGCGAACTATTCCAACTGAGCTGTAGAACTGAGTTTTCTGAGCAATAGCACATTCAATCATTCATTTATTTGTTGCCTATCAAACGATAATACAACATATAGAAAGTGAACATTCAACTGACCAATGAACAGTACATGCACACTATGTACACGCGTTTGATCTCACTCACCTGTTCGGAATAAGGAGAAGTGCATATCGATCAACTGCTAACTGGCATCCTAACACGAATTGAACGACTGTCAGTTTGATCGGCCTCTTCCACGTGAACGATACATGAATGAATAAGAAGTGATAATGATCCATGTGATTTACTAATCCCAATTCACAATGGTCAAATATGGACTGCTAATTGCTAACAACAATCCACATTAGACCAATTTGTTCTCATTTCATTTGATCACATTTCGAAACGAAACACACAGAATGATGAAGCACAAAAGTCACACCTATCTCGCAATGGAACAGATACAGAAAATATAACGAAGCAAACTCAATTTTCCCATTTATCTAACTGGTCGCATTTGTGCACACATTATTCCAAAATTCAACTGTGCCAGTCGACAAGGGAGAAAAGATTCGCTGTGATTTTATTATTACATATTCGCACTCCTCTCCACTCGAATACGAATATTATTATTGTATGCTTGTTCTCATTTGATTGGATCACTCGATCAGTGTACATTGTTCGTTTCTCATCTTTCCTAATTGTAGAGAAGGAGAAAATGGATGGAGGTGAGCTTTAATATTGATCTTGTTGCAGTTTGGCCTTGTTCATTTTTAGTCCACATGATTCACTTGACGGATAGTGTGGAACAATAAGGATCATGCTGCTATGTTTTCGTCCCAATTAGATTCGTCTGTTTGGCGCAACAACAAACAGTTCACATTTGACAATTTCACTGTGTGCAGTAGACGAACGCTTTTCCCAATCGGCTCCTTCATACATACTGATTTGCTAACGCAGATAAACACGATCCGGTTGGACATTCTAATTGAAAATTCCGGACGATTTGTGGCCACTGACAATCAGTATCTCATATATTCCCATTAGTTAGATCTAAGCACTCGAATGATCTGAATATAGAAAGACAAATCAAATATTTCTCCTCTTGCGAACTATTCCAACTGAGCTGTAGAACTGAGATTTCTGAGCAATAGCACATTCAATCATTCATTTATTTGTTGCCTATCAAACGATAATACAACATATAGAAAGTGAACATTCAACTGACCAATGAACAGTACATGCACACTATGTACACGCGTTTGATCTCACTCACCTGTTCGGAATAAGGAGAAGTGCATATCGATCAACTGCTAACTGGCATCCTAACACGAATTGAACGACTGTCAGTTTGATCGGCCTCTTCCACGTGAACGATACATGAATGAATAAGAAGTGATAATGATCCATGTGATTTACTAATCCCAATTCACAATGGTCAAATATGGACTGCTAATTGCTAACAACAATCCACATTAGACCAATTTGTTCTCATTTCATTTGATCACATTTCGAAACGAAACACACAGAATGATGAAGCACAAAAGTCACACCTATCTCGCAATGGAACAGATACAGAAAATATAACGAAGCAAACTCAATTGTCCCATTTATCTAACTGGTCGCATTTGTGCACACATTATTCCAAAATTCAACTGTGCCAGTCGACAAGGGAGAAAAGATTCGCTGTGATTTTATTATTACATATTCGCACTCCTCTCCACTCGAATACGAATATTATTATTGTATGCTTGTTATCATTTGATTGGATCACTCGATCAGTGTACATTGTTCGTTTCTCATCTTTCCTAATTGTAGAGAAGGAGAAAATGGATGGCGGTGAGCTTTAATATTGATCTTGTTGCAGTTTGGCCTTGTTCATTTTTAGTCCACATGATTCACTTGACGGATAGTGTGGAACAATAAGGATCATGCTGCTATGATCTCGTCACAATTAGATTCGTCTGTTTGGCGCAACAACAAACAGTTCACATTTGACAATTTCACTGTGTGCAGTAGACGAACGCTTTTCCCAATCGGTTTCTTTATACATACTGATTTGCTAACGCAGATAAACACGATCCGGTTGGACATTCTAATTGAAAATTCCGGACGATTTGTGGCCACTGACAATCAGTATCTCATATATTACCGTTAGTTTGATCTAAGCACTCGAATGATCTGAATATAGAAGGAAAAATCAAATATTTCTCCTCTTGCGAACTATTCCAACTGAGCTGTAGAACTGAGTTTTCTGAGCAATAGCACATTCAATCATTCATTTATTTGTTGCCTATCAAACGATAATACAACATATAGAAAGTGAACATTCAACTGACCAATGAACAGTACATGCACACTATGTACACGCGTTTGATCTCACTCACCTGTTCGGAATAAGGAGAAGTGCATATCGATCAACTGCTAACTGGCATCCTAACACGAATTGAACGACTGTCAGTTTGATCGGCCTCTTCCACGTGAACGATACATGAATGAATAAGAAGTGATAATGATCCATGTGATTTACTAATCCCAATTCACAATGGTCAAATATGGACTGCTAATTGCTAACAACAATCCACATTAGACCAATTTGTTCTCATTTCATTTGATCACATTTCGAAACGAAACACACAGAATGATGAAGCACAAAAGTCACACCTATCTCGCAATGGAACAGATACAGAAAATATAACGAAGCAAACTCAATTTTCCCATTTATCTAACTGGTCGCATTTGTGCACACATTATTCCAAAATTCAACTGTGCCAGTCGACAAGGGAGAAAAGATTCGCTGTGATTTTATTATTACATATTCGCACTCCTCTCCACTCGAATACGAATATTATTATTGTATGCTTGTTCTCATTTGATTGGATCACTCGATCAGTGTACATTGTTCGTTTCTCATCTTTCCTAATTGTAGAGAAGGAGAAAATGGATGGAGGTGAGCTTTAATATTGATCTTGTTGCAGTTTGGCCTTGTTCATTTTTAGTCCACATGATTCACTTGACGGATAGTGTGGAACAATAAGGATCATGCTGCTATGTTTTCGTCCCAATTAGATTCGTCTGTTTGGCGCAACAACAAACAGTTCACATTTGACAATTTCACTGTGTGCAGTAGACGAACGCTTTTCCCACGCGGCTCCTTCATACATACTGATTTGCTAACGCAGATAAACACGATCCGGTTGGACATTCTAATTGAAAATTCCGGACGATTTGTGGCCACTGACAATCAGTATCTCATATATTCCCATTAGTTAGATCTAAGCACTCGAATGATCTGAATATAGAAAGACAAATCAAATATTTCTCCTCTTGCGAACTATTCCAACTGAGCTGTAGAACTGAGATTTCTGAGCAATAGCACATTCAATCATTCATTTATTTGTTGCCTATCAAACGATAATACAACATATAGAAAGTGAACATTCAACTGACCAATGAACAGTACATGCACACTATGTACACGCGTTTGATCTCACTCACCTGTTCGGAATAAGGAGAAGTGCATATCGATCAACTGCTAACTGGCATCCTAACACGAATTGAACGACTGTCAGTTTGATCGGCCTCTTCCACGTGAACGATACATGAATGAATAAGAAGTGATAATGATCCATGTGATTTACTAATCCCAATTCACAATGGTCAAATATGGACTGCTAATTGCTAACAACAATCCACATTAGACCAATTTGTTCTCATTTCATTTGCTCACATTTCGAAACGAAACACACAGAATGATGAAGCACAAAAGTCACACCTATCTCGCAATGGAACAGATACAGAAAATATAACGAAGCAAACTCAATTGTCCCATTTATCTAACTGGTCGCATTTGTGCACACATTATTCCAAAATTCAACTGTGCCAGTCGACAAGGGAGAAAAGATTCGCTGTGATTTTATTATTACATATTCGCACTCCTCTCCACTCGAATACGAATATTATTATTGTATGCTTGTTCTCATTTGATTGGATCACTCGATCAGTGTACATTGTTCGTTTCCCATCTTTCCTAATTGTAGAGAAGGAGAAAATGGATGGAGGTGAGCTTTAATATTGATCTTGTTGCAGTTTGGCCTTGTTCATTTTTAGTCCACATGATTCACTTGACGGATAGTGTGGAACAATAAGGATCATGCTGCTATGTTCTCGTCCCAATTAGATTCGTCTGTTCGGCGCAACAACAAACAGTTCACATTTGACAATTTCACTGTGTGCAGTAGACGAACGCTTTTCCCAATCGGCTCCTTTATACATACTGATTTGCTAACGCAGATAAACACGATCCGGTTGGACATTCTAATTGAAAATTCCGGACGATTTGTGGCCACTGACAATCAGTATCTCATATATTCCCATTAGTTAGATCTAAGCACTCGAATGATCTGAATATAGAAAGACAAATCAAATATTTCTCCTCTTGCGAACTATTCCAACTGAGCTGTAGAACTGAGATTTCTGAGCAATAGCACATTCAATCATTCATTTATTTGTTGCCTATCAAACGATAATACAACATATAGAAAGTGAACATTCAACTGACCAATGAACAGTACATGCACACTATGTACACGCGTTTGATCTCACTCACCTGTTCGGAATAAGGAGAAGTGCATATCGATCAACTGCTAACTGGCATCCTAACACGAATTGAACGACTGTCAGTTTGATCGGCCTCTTCCACGTGAACGATACATGAATGAATAAGAAGTGATAATGATCCATGTGATTTACTAATCCCAATTCACAATGGTCAAATATGGACTGCTAATTGCTAACAACAATCCACATTAGACCAATTTGTGCTCATTTCATTTGATCACATTTCGAAACGAAACACACAGAATGATGAAGCACAAAAGTCACACCTATCTCGCAATGGAACAGATACAGAAAATATAACGAAGCAAACTCAATTGTCCCATTTATCTAACTGGTCGCATTTGTGCACACATTATTCCAAAATTCAACTGTGCCAGTCGACAACGGAGAAAAGATTCGCTGTGATTTTATTATTATATATTCGCACTCCTCTCCACTCGAATACGAATATTATTATTGTATGCTTGTTCTCATTTGATTGGATCACTCGATCAGTGTACATTGTTCGTTTCCCATCTTTCCTAATTGTAGAGAAGGAGAAAATGGATGGCGGTGAGCTTTAATATTGATCTTGTTGCAGTTTGGCCTTGTTCATTTTTAGTCCACATGATTCACTTGACGGATAGTGTGGAACAATAAGGATCATGCTGCTATGTTCTCGTCCCAATTAGATTCGTCTGTTTGGCGCAACAACAAACAGTTCACATTTGACAATTTCACTGTGTGCAGTAGACGAACGCTTTTCCCAATCGGTTTCTTTATACATACTGATTTGCTAACGCAGATAAACACGATCCGGTTGGACATTCTAATTGAAAATTCCGGACGATTTGTGGCCACTGACAATCAGTATCTCATATATTCCCATTAGTTAGATCTAAGCACTCGAATGATCTGAATATAGAAAGACAAATCAAATATTTCTCCTCTTGCGAACTATTCCAACTGAGCTGTAGAACTGAGATTTCTGAGCAATAGCACATTCAATCATTCATTTATTTGTTGCCTATCAAACGATAATACAACATATAGAAAGTGAACATTCAACTGACCAATGAACAGTACATGCACACTATGTACACGCGTTTGATCTCACTCACCTGTTCGGAATAAGGAGAAGTGCATATCGATCAACTGCTAACTGGCATCCTAACACGAATTGAACGACTGTCAGTTTCATCGGCCTCTTCCACGTGAACGATACATGAATGAATAAGAAGTGATAATGATCCATGTGATTTACTAATCCCAATTCACAATGGTCAAATATGGACTGCTAATTGCTAACAACAATCCACATTAGACCAATTTGTGCTCATTTCATTTGATCACATTTCGAAACGAAACACACAGAATGATGAAGCACAAAAGTCACACCTATCTCGCAATGGAACAGATACAGAAAATATAACGAAGCAAACTCAATTGTCCCATTTATCTAACTGGTCGCATTTGTGCACACATTATTCCAAAATTCAACTGTGCCAGTCGACAAGGGAGAAAAGATTCGCTGTGATTTTATTATTACATATTCGCACTCCTCTCCACTCGAATACGAATATTATTATTGTATGCTTGTTCTCATTTGATTGGATCACTCGATCAGTGTACATTGTTCGTTTCTCATCTTTCCTAATTGTAGAGAAGGAGAAAATGGATGGAGGTGAGCTTTAATATTGATCTTGTTGCAGTTTGGCCTTGTTCATTTTTAGTCCACATGATTCACTTGACGGATAGTGTGGAACAATAAGGATCATGCTGCTATGTTCTCGTCCCAATTAGATTCGTCTGTTCGGCGCAACAACAAACAGTTCACATTTGACAATTTCACTGTGTGCAGTAGACGAACGCTTTTCCCAATCGGCTCCTTCATACATACTGATTTGCTAACGCAGATAAACACGATCCGGTTGGACATTCTAATTGAAAATTCCGGACGATTTGTGGCCACTGACAATCAGTATCTCATATATTCCCATTAGTTAGATCTAAGCACTCGAATGATCTGAATATAGAAAGACAAATCAAATATTTCTCCTCTTGCGAACTATTCCAACTGAGCTGTAGAACTGAGATTTCTGAGCAATAGCACATTCAATCATTCATTTATTTGTTGCCTATCAAACGATAATACAACATATAGAAAGTGAACATTCAACTGACCAATGAACAGTACATGCACACTATGTACACGCGTTTGATCTCACTCACCTGTTCGGAATAAGGAGAAGTGCATATCGATCAACTGCTAACTGGCATCCTAACACGAATTGAACGACTGTCAGTTTGATCGGCCTCTTCCACGTGAACGATACATGAATGAATAAGAAGTGATAATGATCCATGTGATTTACTAATCCCAATTCACAATGGTCAAATATGGACTGCTAATTGCTAACAACAATCCACATTAGACCAATTTGTGCTCATTTCATTTGATCACATTTCGAAACGAAACACACAGAATGATGAAGCACAAAAGTCACACCTATCTCGCAATGGAACAGATACAGAAAATATAACGAAGCAAACTCAATTGTCCCATTTATCTAACTGGTCGCATTTGTGCACACATTATTCCAAAATTCAACTGTGCCAGTCGACAACGGAGAAAAGATTCGCTGTGATTTTATTATTATATATTCGCACTCCTCTCCACTCGAATACGAATATTATTATTGTATGCTTGTTCTCATTTGATTGGATCACTCGATCAGTGTACATTGTTCGTTTCCCATCTTTCCTAATTGTAGAGAAGGAGAAAATGGATGGCGGTGAGCTTTAATATTGATCTTGTTGCAGTTTGGCCTTGTTCATTTTTAGTCCACATGATTCACTTGACGGATAGTGTGGAACAATAAGGATCATGCTGCTATGTTCTCGTCCCAATTAGATTCGTCTGTTTGGCGCAACAACAAACAGTTCACATTTGACAATTTCACTGTGTGCAGTAGACGAACGCTTTTCCCAATCGGTTTCTTTATACATACTGATTTGCTAACGCAGATAAACACGATCCGGTTGGACATTCTAATTGAAAATTCCGGACGATTTGTGGCCACTGACAATCAGTATCTCATATATTCCCATTAGTTAGATCTAAGCACTCGAATGATCTGAATATAGAAAGACAAATCAAATATTTCTCCTCTTGCGAACTATTCCAACTGAGCTGTAGAACTGAGTTTTCTGAGCAATAGCACATTCAATCATTCATTTATTTGTTGCCTATCAAACGATAATACAACATATAGAAAGTGAACATTCAACTGACCAATGAACAGTACATGCACACTATGTACACGCGTTTGATCTCACTCACCTGTTCGGAATAAGGAGAAGTGCATATTGATCAACTGCTAACTGGCATCCTAACACGAATTGAACGACTGTCAGTTTCATCGGCCTCTTCCACGTGAACGATACATGAATGAATAAGAAGTGATAATGATCCATGTGATTTACTAATCCCAATTCACAATGGTCAAATATGGACTGCTAATTGCTAACAACAATCCACATTAGACCAATTTGTTCTCATTTCATTTGATCACATTTCGAAACGAAACACACAGAATGATGAAGCACAAAAGTCACACCTATCTCGCAATGGAACAGATACAGAAAATATAACGAAGCAAACTCAATTGTCCCATTTATCTAACTGGTCGCATTTGTGCACACATTATTCCAAAATTCAACTGTGCCAGTCGACAAGGGAGAAAAGATTCGCTGTGATTTTATTATTACATATTCGCACTCCTCTCCACTCGAATACGAATATTATTATTGTATGCTTGTTCTCATTTGATTGGATCACTCGATCAGTGTACATTGTTCGTTTCTCATCTTTCCTAATTGTAGAGAAGGAGAAAATGGATGGCGGTGAGCTTTAATGTTGATCTTGTTGCAGTTTGGCCTTGTTCATTTTTAGTCCACATGATTCACTTGACGGATAGTGTGGAACAATAAGGATCATGCTGCTATGTTCTCGTCCCAATTAGATTCGTCTGTTTGGCGCAACAACAAACAGTTCACATTTGACAATTTCACTGTGTGCAGTAGACGAACGCTTTTCCCAATCGGTTTCTTTATACATACTGATTTGCTAACGCAGATAAACACGATCCGGTTGGACATTCTAATTGAAAATTCCGGACGATTTGTGGCCACTGACAATCAGTATCTCATATATTCCCATTAGTTAGATCTAAGCACTCGAATGATCTGAATATAGAAAGACAAATCAAATATTTCTCCTCTTGCGAACTATTCCAACTGAGCTGTAGAACTGAGTTTTCTGAGCAATAGCACATTCAATCATTCATTTATTTGTTGCCTATCAAACGATAATACAACATATAGAAAGTGAACATTCAACTGACCAATGAACAGTACATGCACACTATGTACACGCGTTTGATCTCACTCACCTGTTCGGAATAAGGAGAAGTGCATATTGATCAACTGCTAACTGGCATCCTAACACGAATTGAACGACTGTCAGTTTCATCGGCCTCTTCCACGTGAACGATACATGAATGAATAAGAAGTGATAATGATCCATGTGATTTACTAATCCCAATTCACAATGGTCAAATATGGACTGCTAATTGCTAACAACAATCCACATTAGACCAATTTGTTCTCATTTCATTTGCTCACATTTCGAAACGAAACACACAGAATGATGAAGCACAAAAGTCACACCTATCTCGCAATGGAACAGATACAGAAAATATAACGAAGCAAACTCAATTGTCCCATTTATCTAACTGGTCGCATTTGTGCACACATTATTCCAAAATTCAACTGTGCCAGTCGACAAGGGAGAATAGATTCGCTGTGATTTTATTATTACATATTCGCACTCCTCTCCACTCGAATACGAATATTATTATTGTATGCTTGTTCTCATTTGATTGGATCACTCGATCAGTGTACATTGTTCGTTTCCCATCTTTCCTAATTGTAGAGAAGGAGAAAATGGATGGCGGTGAGCTTTAATATTGATCTTGTTGCAGTTTGGCCTTGTTCATTTTTAGTCCACATGATTCACTTGACGGATAGTGTGGAACAATAAGGATCATGCTGCTATGTTCTCGTCCCAATTAGATTCGTCTGTTTGGCGCAACAACAAACAGTTCACATTTGACAATTTCACTGTGTGCAGTAGACGAACGCTTTTCCCAATCGGTTTCTTTATACATACTGATTTGCTAACGCAGATAAACACGATCCGGTTGGACATTCTAATTGAAAATTCCGGACGATTTGTGGCCACTGACAATCAGTATCTCATATATTCCCATTAGTTAGATCTAAGCACTCGAATGATCTGAATATAGAAGGAAAAATCAAATATTTCTCCTCTTGCGAACTATTCCAACTGAGCTGTAGAACTGAGATTTCTGAGCAATAGCACATTCAATCATTCATTTATTTGTTGCCTATCAAACGATAATACAACATATAGAAAGTGAACATTCAACTGACCAATGAACAGTACATGCACACTATGTACACGCGTTTGATCTCACTCACCTGTTCGGAATAAGGAGAAGTGCATATTGATCAACTGCTAACTGGCATCCTAACACGAATTGAACGACTGTCAGTTTCATCGGCCTCTTCCACGTGAACGATACATGAATGAATAAGAAGTGATAATGATCCATGTGATTTACTAATCCCAATTCACAATGGTCAAATATGGACTGCTAATTGCTAACAACAATCCACATTAGACCAATTTGTTCTCATTTCATTTGCTCACATTTCGAAACGAAACACACAGAATGATGAAGCACAAAAGTCACACCTATCTCGCAATGGAACAGATACAGAAAATATAACGAAGCAAACTCAATTGTCCCATTTATCTAACTGGTCGCATTTGTGCACACATTATTCCAAAATTCAACTGTGCCAGTCGACAAGGGAGAATAGATTCGCTGTGATTTTATTATTACATATTCGCACTCCTCTCCACTCGAATACGAATATTATTATTGTATGCTTGTTCTCATTTGATTGGATCACTCGATCAGTGTACATTGTTCGTTTCCCATCTTTCCTAATTGTAGAGAAGGAGAAAATGGATGGCGGTGAGCTTTAATATTGATCTTGTTGCAGTTTGGCCTTGTTCATTTTTAGTCCACATGATTCACTTGACGGATAGTGTGGAACAATAAGGATCATGCTGCTATGTTCTCGTCCCAATTAGATTCGTCTGTTTGGCGCAACAACAAACAGTTCACATTTGACAATTTCACTGTGTGCAGTAGACGAACGCTTTTCCCAATCGGTTTCTTTATACATACTGATTTGCTAACGCAGATAAACACGATCCGGTTGGACATTCTAATTGAAAATTCCGGACGATTTGTGGCCACTGACAATCAGTATCTCATATATTCCCATTAGTTAGATCTAAGCACTCGAATGATCTGAATATAGAAGGAAAAATCAAATATTTCTCCTCTTGCGAACTATTCCAACTGAGCTGTAGAACTGAGATTTCTGAGCAATAGCACATTCAATCATTCATTTATTTGTTGCCTATCAAACGATAATACAACATATAGAAAGTGAACATTCAACTGACCAATGAACAGTACATGCACACTATGTACACGCGTTTGATCTCACTCACCTGTTCGGAATAAGGAGAAGTGCATATTGATCAACTGCTAACTGGCATCCTAACACGAATTGAACGACTGTCAGTTTCATCGGCCTCTTCCACGTGAACGATACATGAATGAATAAGAAGTGATAATGATCCATGTGATTTACTAATCCCAATTCACAATGGTCAAATATGGACTGCTAATTGCTAACAACAATCCACATTAGACCAATTTGTTCTCATTTCATTTGATCACATTTCGAAACGAAACACACAGAATGATGAAGCACAAAAGTCACACCTATCTCGCAATGGAACAGATACAGAAAATATAACGAAGCAAACTCAATTGTCCCATTTATCTAACTGGTCGCATTTGTGCACACATTATTCCAAAATTCAACTGTGCCAGTCGACAAGGGAGAATAGATTCGCTGTGATTTTATTATTACATATTCGCACTCCTCTCCACTCGAATACGAATATTATTATTGTATGCTTGTTCTCATTTGATTGGATCACTCGATCAGTGTACATTGTTCGTTTCTCATCTTTCCTAATTGTAGAGAAGGAGAAGATGGATGGCGGTGAGCTTTAATATTGATCTTGTTGCAGTTTGGCCTTGTTCATTTTTAGTCCACATGATTCACTTGACGGATAGTGTGGAACAATAAGGATCATGCTGCTATGTTCTCGTCCCAATTAGATTCGTCTGTTTGGCGCAACAACAAACAGTTCACATTTGACAATTTCACTGTGTGCAGTAGACGAACGCTTTTCCCAATCGGTTTCTTTATACATACTGATTTGCTAACGCAGATAAACACGATCCGGTTGGACATTCTAATTGAAAATTCCGGACGATTTGTGGCCACTGACAATCAGTATCTCATATATTCCCATTAGTTAGATCTAAGCACTCGAATGATCTGAATATAGAAGGAAAAATCAAATATTTCTCCTCTTGCGAACTATTCCAACTGAGCTGTAGAACTGAGATTTCTGAGCAATAGCACATTCAATCATTCATTTATTTGTTGCCTATCAAACGATAATACAACATATAGAAAGTGAACATTCAACTGACCAATGAACAGTACATGCACACTATGTACACGCGTTTGATCTCACTCACCTGTTCGGAATAAGGAGAAGTGCATATTGATCAACTGCTAACTGGCATCCTAACACGAATTGAACGACTGTCAGTTTCATCGGCCTCTTCCACGTGAACGATACATGAATGAATAAGAAGTGATAATGATCCATGTGATTTACTAATCCCAATTCACAATGGTCAAATATGGACTGCTAATTGCTAACAACAATCCACATTAGACCAATTTGTTCTCATTTCATTTGATCACATTTCGAAACGAAACACACAGAATGATGAAGCACAAAAGTCACACCTATCTCGCAATGGAACAGATACAGAAAATATAACGAAGCAAACTCAATTGTCCCATTTATCTAACTGGTCGCATTTGTGCACACATTATTCCAAAATTCAACTGTGCCAGTCGACAAGGGAGAAAAGATTCGCTGTGATTTTATTATTACATATTCGCACTCCTCTCCACTCGAATACGAATATTATTATTGTATGCTTGTTCTCATTTGATTGGATCACTCGATCAGTGTACATTGTTCGTTTCTCATCTTTCCTAATTGTAGAGAAGGAGAAAATGGATGGAGGTGAGCTTTAATATTGATCTTGTTGCAGTTTGGCCTTGTTCATTTTTAGTCCACATGATTCACTTGACGGATAGTGTGGAACAATAAGGATCATGCTGCTATGATCTCGTCCCAATTAGATTCGTCTGTTTGGCGCAACAACAAACAGTTCACATTTGACAATTTCAATGTGTGCAGTAGACGAACGCTTTTCCAATCGGTTTCTTTATACATACTGATTTGCTAACGCAGAAAAACACGATCCGGTTGGACATTCTAATTGAAAATTCCGGACGATTTGTGGCCACTGACAATCAGTATCTCATATATTCCCATTAGTTAGATCTAAGCACTCGAATGATCTGAATATAGAAAGACAAATCAAATATTTCTCCTCTTGCGAACTATTCCAACTGAGCTGTAGAACTGAGATTTCTGAGCAATAGCACATTCAATCATTCATTTATTTGTTGCCTATCAAACGATAATACAACATATAGAAAGTGAACATTCAACTGACCAATGAACAGTACATGCACACTATGTACACGCGTTTGATCTCACTCACCTGTTCGGAATAAGGAGAAGTGCATATTGATCAACTGCTAACTGGCATCCTAACACGAATTGAACGACTGTCAGTTTGATCGGCCTCTTCCACGTGAACGATACATGAATGAATAAGAAGTGATAATGATCCATGTGATTTACTAATCCCAATTCACAATGGTCAAATATGGACTGCTAATTGCTAACAACAATCCACATTAGACCAATTTGTTCTCATTTCATTTGATCACATTTCGAAACGAAACACACAGAATGATGAAGCACAAAAGTCACACCTATCTCGCAATGGAACAGATACAGAAAATATAACGAAGCAAACTCAATTGTCCCATTTATCTAACTGGTCGCATTTGTGCACACATTATTCCAAAATTCAACTGTGCCAGTCGACAAGGGAGAATAGATTCGCTGTGATTTTATTATTACATATTCGCACTCCTCTCCACTCGAATACGAATATTATTATTGTATGCTTGTTCTCATTTGATTGGATCACTCGATCAGTGTACATTGTTCGTTTCTCATCTTTCCTAATTGTAGAGAAGGAGAAAATGGATGGAGGTGAGCTTTAATGTTGATCTTGTTGCAGTTTGGCCTTGTTCATTTTTAGTCCACATGATTCACTTGACGGATAGTGTGGAACAATAAGGATCATGCTGCTATGTTCTCGTCCCAATTAGATTCGTCTGTTTGGCGCAACAACAAACAGTTCACATTTGACAATTTCACTGTGTGCAGTAGACGAACGCTTTTCCCAATCGGTTTCTTTATACATACTGATTTGCTAACGCAGATAAACACGATCCGGTTGGACATTCTAATTGAAAATTCCGGACGATTTGTGGCCACTGACAATCAGTATCTCATATATCCCCATTAGTTAGATCTAAGCACTCGAATGATCTGAATATAGAAAGACAAATCAAATATTTCTCCTCTTGCGAACTATTCCAACTGAGCTGTAGAACTGAGATTTCTCAGCAATAGCACATTCAATCATTCATTTATTTGTTGCCTATCAAACGATAATACAACATATAGAAAGTGAACATTCAACTGACCAATGAACAGTACATTTTTAGTCCACGTGATTCACTTGACAGATATTGTGAAACAATAAGGATCATGCTGCTATGTTCTCGTCCCAATCAGGTTCGTCTTTTTGGCGCAACAATAAACATTTCTCATTTGATATCATATATTTAACGTGAACATTCTCCTGACCTAATAACATGTTATGCAGTCTCTTTTTTCACCGTTTTTCTTTCTTGCTACTTGCTTATTTCTTTTGCTTCTCTTCTGTTTTCTCTTCCTTTAGTTTGCCAGTTTTCGTTTCCGCTTTTTTTTTTTATCTGCGGTATTTATTTCTTGCCAATGTTATTTTCCGCAAACCACGTTTTCGCACTTTTTCCTCGGTTTTTCCTCGAATTGCTGCCTGCTTTCTGTCACACCACTCAGTAAATTTATCATTCGTTCTTTTTCCGTTCACCGCTGTCTAATCAGATTGTTTCTGTTGACGTACTACCCTCATTCTTGCAATGCGATTTTTCCCTTGGGCTCCACTTTGCCTCTCATACGGACTTGGCACACGCACTTATTCACTCGTCAGCGTTTGACTTGTTTTCTTGAATAGGCTTTTTTGGAGTGCTTCGTTTTACGCACTAGAGCCGTATAAGCAAGTCCTCATTTCTCTTACTGAATTCAGGACATAACTCTCAATTATAGAAATGGATACTAGATTAAAACCCCTCAATTCTCCTAACTAAAGGTCGACAGTATGAAACAACCTAATTTATGATGTATACTTAGCGACTTATTCACCTAGAATTCTATACCCAAAATTGATGTCACCTACTGGAAACCATGGTCAATTGTTCAAGTAGACACACCTAGTATTCCTGTGAGAAATGTTTTCTCTTTATTCCAAATACAACAACGCAATGGAAAATCACGCTTTCCTGCCATCCTTTCTTCAATAACCTTCTGGACGAGCAGAAACCAGTACTGCAGGTAAGCTAGACTCAACAGCTGGGCCTGATATTAGTTTGTGCTGAGAATGAATAAAATTCCGGGGGATCACATTCATGCAGTAGTCAGAATTTAAGTAACGTTTCCGCTAATATAATTACTTTGAATTATGCCTTTAAGTGCTCATTCCAACTTGAAGAGCGACTTTTTGCCGAAACGCGATTATTGCATGGAATTGTATCAATAAGATACTCTGCTTTCTTTTTATCCCTTCTCCAGGAGGTACCTCGAAACTCAGCAAACACATGGCTCTCTTTGCAATTCCGCTAAAGTTTCTTGGATTGATCTAATAGTGGACACATTTCCTAGCCGCAGATATTATGCGAAGATTTACCAATGTTTTCTATTTATTATTTCACAACGAATAAATAACGTGGTTATCTTTTGCAGTACCTGAAATTTCCTAATTGCCTTCACAGTCTTCACATATGCCAGGATGAAACGATATGCCATTGCTTGTAGAAAACTTCTTCTTACTCAGCATAGAACTGTTTGGGCTAAACCACAAAAATCCACCTCTAAAATTCAAAGCCATTTCCAAAACAATGTTTTATTGCCACCCATTATGTTCGACTAATTTATGAAAATGGATGAATAAGGGAACTGAAAGAGATGGGTCGCTGGTCTCAATATTTGCAAAAAAAGCAGTGAAACATGAAAAACATCGCCTACACTGCCATGAAACAGCATATTATATTTAAATGGTAACATGATTCCGCTTGTTAAAGCTCATCAATGGTGCATATCCTCTGCCACACCCAGGGTTTTGAACCCGGACACTTTCATCTCGAACCTCGCGGGATGGAACTGAATTCATTGTGTGGAGGTTCTATACCTTTTCTCATTCAAGTTTGTAATTTCATGATGTAAAGTTTGTCTTACCGTGAGTTCAAGATCTAGATGGACCTCGATTGGCTTGGACAGCTTGATGTATCTGAATCTTCCACACAAAAATCCAAGCATCACTGCTGACTCCATATTTTATATAAGATCCAGTTGAATAAGTTGCAGCATTGCGCAAAACCCTTTTAGCGGAACAGTCAAATGATTTCAACCCCGAATAACTTAATTATGCACGGTATTGAATGATAATTGGTAGAAGTGAGTTGAGATTCAGTTTTTATTTTGCCTACACCCCTTGGAATGTAAATTTACTATCAGCACATTTACAAAGTTCCGAAAGGGCTAGACGGGGATTTGCTAATACGAGCGGATAAAAGAACTGGTAAGGAAAGGCAGTCTTGACAAAAGCAGTTGTATAATGGAAATTGGAGTGATTTGCCGTGAAATGTGTAGTTTGTGATACTCCCCGAGAAAAAGTCAGTCTGCCTGCCAACAAACTATGTGGACCACTAAAGTAATGAGGTCTGTTTTGTAACAGTGGTATTAGAACGAAGTCACAGGCTGATAAACGGACATGGAATATGCACAAAACAGTTTTAATAGATCCACTCCGTAATTTACCGTTAGGCTGAACCTGATATGGTAGGCCACATCATTCTATTTGCTTGCGTTTTCAGTAGTATGCGTGCATAGGGCATTTTTCCCCAAAGGCAAACATTACCACTCGGGCACCTTCAATTTAAGGCGCTTTGGTTGGTAGTTGGGAAATAGAATCATTAATTAGCCGTAACTTGAAAGAAGTGGCTCACCGTGAGAGACTTCGAATTGATTAACAAGAGAACCAAGAGAGGCTAATCACGTAAAACGGCGAAATCATATATTTTTATCACAATGCTCCAATCCTAACCACATTTTTTTGACATGTTCAGAACAACGAATTCTATGATGGTACGGTCAGTTATCTAGACTTGAGACCTATCAACATAAATTCATATGGCCAACCATGACGTCGATTTCTGCTCATGATGAAAACCGTCCATATTCTCCGTTTTGTTGCATGTAGACGCCACCGATGATAAACTCACAGGCCGCGGTTTTGCCCCTCAGAGGGAGCGCAAATCGACCTCGTCTGAATAAATCGTTGGACTCGAATGTAAATGTGTTGCTGTGTTTAGGCATTTTTTTCTAATGCATGCGGATTTTACTTCACTTGTGGTTACACGCATTCATGCAGCCGTCAAATCCAAATCAATTTATTGGTCCATCATGGTTACCCTATTTGGGTTACCTAGGTTAATTACCGCCACGCAACTTGATAATGAACATTCAGTTACACAGTTCATAAGGTAGTTTTCCCAAAGAATTCATTTTTTCTTTTGATAAGTACGTGGTCAAAAAATGGTGAAGTTTATTGAATTCAGTGTATCACCGTCACCTCCCTGCTCAATAGGATTGTCAAAATCACGAAAGATTTTAATATAAAAAAAGCAATCTATAAGAAATTCTGGCGACTTCCATTAAACAATCAGGGATTACAGGTAACTTTTTATTCAAATCGATGGATATTTTTGGTCCTAAAAATACAGAATATGTAACTTAGATCGCATGGTAAAATCTAATCCACTGTTCTTCATGAGTACAAGTAACGCAACGAAGGTCGACGTGCTTTAAAACTGGAAACCATGAAGCCAAGTATTTCATGGTTTCCAGTGCTGCATTGACGGTTCACATAGAGTGGTAAAACCCAGTTTTTAGAATCTGATCTCCGACTAATCAAGCTTTGCATCAAATGGGTGTTGCAGAAAATGATACTTTCGACTTGAGTTACGAACCATTTGTTCGGGCTTTCTTACATTATTTGGAAGCTTGAAATTCTACACCTGACTGAAATGTTCAAATAAGGTAGAATTGCTTCATCTTTTGTGCTTCATTAAAGAAACTTACAGACTAATCTAACGGCACATTCATTATCTCTCTGAACCTTGGCCTCTTGTGTGATTACTGCGGTTGGATGAGAACCAGAGCACTATTAATGGTGAACTTTGAAGATCAGATACAATAAAGAAATATACTCATATACGGTAACCAGGATCCAAGAGGATTCCCAATGGGCACGGGTAAAACACTACTACAAAGCACCCTGGGATTATTGGACACGTAACTGAAATTTGCTTGTCAAAACATCTGAAAGCATTTTTTTATTCGATGTGGAATGAACTGATACAAAAAACGGCGCACGACGTGTCCAGTAGAAAAACCTGAGCTTATGTTTACAGGTTCGTTGTGATGTAAAACCGTTTGCAAGAAACAACGGAAACGAGGTTTCGTGTAACAACACACATCTTATCTTGAGTGGATGCACAGTAGTTTTCAGGTTTTTAATCTCTTTCTCCACACATGTCGTTTTATGTGAGATTGTGTTAACTAATCGTTTCTCATCATCAACAGGCAGCAGGTCTTTGACTCTGTTGAAAGGACTGCCCTATGAGGTTGCTCGCTGAGAGTACCCAAGATGCTTGTGTCGTTTCCCACATCTCAGATTGGGACTGCGTCTAGGCTCAGCCTTTGAAAACACCTGGAATTCAAAGTGGAATACGACAAAGCAACCTAACATCTCCATTCCGTCTTAAATTTGTCACGCCTGAAGAGCCGAGTGAAGTTGTCCGAGTATCAGCTCCATCCACTTTTAGAATCCACTAGCGGTCAACTAACAGCTATGTAATGGGAGAGTGAACGGCAGCGGCGTGATGCCAACCCAGAGAGCTCAGGTCTTCAATTCACTGCGATGACCATTTGACTCTACTGATCGCGGAGTGCATTACCTGTTCCGCTTAGCAAGGAGACCAAACACGCATTCCAACTCATTTTGAGCCACATATTTGTTCGTCCGCAATATTTTTCGGGCCTCTTTATACGATCATGAAGTTCGAACCGCAACCACGTAGGATCCCAATAGGTCAGATGTTTTATCGAACCAGAAAACCGATCAAATACCCCAGACAAAAACGTATATCCAGTTCTGTTCGGGAAACCACACTCCAAAATTTATTTGACCCCACAAATGTTTCTTGGTACAACTCACCGGTGTTCAATGTGTGAGCAATCATGCGAAATTCTTTTTCACTTATTCGAATAAAATCATGCATATCTGGTTGATTTTCTCTCAAACCTAGATTGGTAAACATGGTCATTTATTGTTTAAATACCCGACATTTTATCTGAGTTGATACAATTTACTCTGAATTTTCACAAAATTCACAAAAACCAAGAAAAATATTGATGAACAAAATTTTTAGGATTACACTGCTGAGTCCGGACTCAAAATCGCAGCATCTGGATCAGGTTGTTTTCGACATCCAAAATGGTGATCAATGAACCAAAGAAACTAAAGGTAATCATATGTGTGTACATTTGATGTCACTGTGTATATCTATTCTTTCGCTTGAGATTCATAAAATGTCCTGCGATTTTTGTCAATTGCAGGTAAGGTAGATCATTTTCACACTGATATAAACAAGTGGTGCACCCATGCACTCATTTATGATATAACATCATTTCGCAAACGTACGACAGCTTCTTATTGGGCGCTCAATCCTGCAGACTTCGTTGTGTATTCAACGCTATACACGTTCTGACTTTATTATTGCCAAACATGGCATGAAAAAAATTACCTCCGTATTTAGTTTCTAGCTCAGGTGTATTTTATTACAGGGATTGTAAAGGACACCACAGAAAATGCACCAATCCACTGGTCCAATTTGGGTGATATATTCAAGCTTACTGATGATCATAAATTTTGTCGTTCGAAGTGAGCAGCAGAAAAAAATGGTGCCTGTTCTGCATTTATTCTCAAGCATGAAGAAACGAAATTCGACCGTTGCTGGCGAGCCAGGAAATGAGGCGACAAGCAGGCAGTTAGAGAAGTACATAAATGAGTAACCGAGCAGAGCGCACGCAATGATAAACTGAATCCAATCGAGATGCTGTAGGGTCGAATAGTCAAAAACATCCGGACTGAACTTGACCAACACCCACACTGTGCAGGTCACGGTGTATCCGTAGACATGCATCTATTTTATGAGGAAAAGTGAAACATGTGAGGACAAGTCTGCATGCAGGCAATATGCTGGATCGAACGTGAAACCAACAATCGCAGAAATAAAAATGGTTATCGTGTCGCTCGGCTGATGCTGGCACCAACAGATTCGAGCTTTATATACCTCACGCCAACTAAAGCGGGCTAGTATCCGCATACTATTAGCGATATGTTTTGAAGCGTTATTGGAACCTAGAGTTTTTGACCTGCTGGACAAATCACCGCCCGGAAAAAGGAATAGCCGAAGACTGAAGAATTGCGAAAGACACTTTTGGACTATGTCAAACTGGTGTTGTTCAGCGAATCTAAACCATGAAAGATTCCCAATAAATCGTTTTGTTTGACGGTGGGAAGCAAAGTGTTCTGTAAATAGCCATCGAGCAGGGAAGAACGGCGGAGCAAAACTGTTACCACCAAGCATTTTATGTAGTTCAGTAATGAGAACATTTTCTGCTGGCTATTCGACCCATACGGTTATCGGTGAGAAAACTACTGTCAAACCGCTGTTTCATGTCACCTACATTTGGCAAGCTGGGTAAATAATACGGTCAAGTATTTTCCAGAAATAATCAAAAAAGTAACGTCTGCTTGAATGAAGACGGTCAATAAAAGAGTCCATATCAGTGCATATTTCAAACAACCACAAAACCGAGGGTATGAGATGAATGATGCCACTGTCATTGTGAGTTGAAATGTTTGCAAACAAACAGGGGACCGCTTGTCAACACAAATCATCAACCACGATGGTAGTTGCAGTCGTTTTCGACATTTGAAAAAGCGGTTTGTAAAACTACTCGAAATGAACCAGATCGACCAAATTGTTTTGCAAACTTCACAACCACATCCACTGCAATCAGTAGTTTCTGACAGCTGGTCGTGGGGCGTTTTAAGCATTCATTCTATTACATGATAGCCCCACTTCCCTAAAAATGATACTGTGGTTCAACTTATTGCACCCGTGACGTGCCGGGAACAAGGAAATCGACGGGATGATTCTCTTCGCTCTGTTTACCTGAAGCATTGGTCATGCATTGAAAAAGGGGATTGTTCTGTTATTTTTACCAATCAACGCATTTGTGGTTTACAAAAATGAACTTCCCAGGTTAAACTCGATCCACTAAGAACTCAGTTAATTGGTTGTTTATTCTACCGTACAGTGTGTAGACAACAAAGTATTGAGATGAGACAGATACATGACTGATATTGGCAAGACCGCAGTAATAAGATCCATCATAAGTAGACGAACATAAATTACGGGAGAGTAGTGGTTTGAAGTTGGGGGAATAAGTTGATGAACAGAAGGAAAAAATGGCAGATTGTGTGGCACCAAACTGTCTCAGACTACGAATCTCAAAAGATAGTCCAATTTTCTTTTTTAACACAGTGAAGAATAAGGGGGGACGACTGTAAATGATGCTGATTGTAAGGCCCAACACTTGACAGAGTAGGCTTTGAAAATGTGGAAATGGATAGTGACAGATTGTTTATCAGGGTGAGAAGAACGAGAAAGAGAGAAAGTACAATCAAAACATTTGGATATGTTGAAATTCAGTTCAGAATGGGACAACAAATTCGGAATATTGTATAAGATCTTGGTTGGTTGTAGATAAACCAGCATCACGTCATTTGCGTAATCAAAGTTGGGCGGGTGGTGCAGTGGTGGCTTCGCTGATGTATGTGGTGAAGTGGAATTGGGAGCGAACCGCATCTCGAAAACGCTTGAGTTTTAGTCAAAGGGCCAGATAAACTTGCACCAACTTCAACAAATTAAGTTTCCTTCGGGTAAGCAGTCTTCCAAACACGAGAGTGAAAACGTTGGACCGCCAAAATATTCTATCATTTAGAGAAGCACAAACCAATCAAAGACAAAACATTCAAGGAAAATGCACCGAATGGATTTTATGAAACTATTGAAATTGTCTGAAAAGAAATTGAGGCAATTGCGTCCAGACTGCTTCTGTTGGGCTTGTAAACAAACTGATGGGGCTCACTTGAAGGGAAAAAGAAGAACGCACTCGAGTGAGGATAGCGCGCTCGGTCAATTTGGGCGCAGATAAACTGACGGCAGTGGGACAAAATTGTTTTCATGAAATGGTGGAGATACAGTTTTGGGGACTATGTAACACTGTAACAGGTTCTCACGGAGACAGGAACAGCACTAGCATCAAGAGTTTAACTGATCAGCGAAGTCATAATTCGGGATAGATGAACTCCCCCAAATTTGAGGATAAACCGTCTTGACCTACGCAGAAACTGGTTTGGAGGTTCAAAATAACTTCAGGACTTCTGAGGAAAACAGCTTCATAAGTGAGGGAATAGAATGAAGATAGGATGTTAGGGTATCCGATTAAGAATGAATGAAAGTGGCGCTCAGGGTGCCAGCGTCTACATGGTAGAATTTTGATCGGACCAGTTGTCCACATGGAAGCCAGATTTCGTGCAAAGGGGGTTTTCTTTTGAGGGTACAGATAAACTGGTGAAGTGAATGAATTCAGAGTATCATTATAATGGGAGCGCAACCACTCATTAAAGCAGATTTCAGTTGAAATTGAAAAATCGTCGGATGGTTGGTTGTGATACTGTCTAAAGCACCATTTCTTCTTGCTGCGATATCACAGAGAACAATGAAATCAGAAACAAGTGACAATACAATAACAATCAGGCAGTAATGGAATCAGAGCAGTTATAGAAGTGTCACTGAAGGAGTCGATATTCCTCTGGGAGGAAAAAGGAGCTATGTGCGGGTTATTGCTACAGTATCTGAAGAAGATGATCACTTTGGGTTAAATGTAACAACCACGCAATCAACTCTATCACAAGAGAAAGCGTAGACAATTTTTCTAAAATTTCAGAACACTAAATACGAATGAAGGACCGCATTAAGTGCTTATTCATGCGGGCATTTTTATCTTACTTTGCGTTGTGTGACCAAGAGCAGTCTGCCAGCGTGCCAGCTTGCTATTCCTAGTTCAACTTGATCTCCGCCAGCTTTCATAAAAACGTGCTGCGAATAGTATAGCCGGACGTGTTTTGTCTCCAATTCAAGGGAGTGATTCTTTCGAAGAGCAGATTATGGATGAAATGTGGTAACGCTGAAAATGATTCGACCATTTACCCACATGACTGCCGTTCGTCAAGGCATTTCGTTTACTTATATCGACTGCCACAGTAAAACCTTTCAGTAGAACGAACTTCATTGATCAAACCTTATCCGGATATTTATTGTAATAACTTCGAAAGCTGAAACCCGTACTGAAGAAAATAATATCAGTCGAAAATAAACAACATTTTATCACTCAGACACTCAAAATAACCACTTTTTTACTCAAATTATTAGGAATCTCAAATCAGTTCCAAACACGTCCACGAAGCAGCCCGATTGCGCTTGCCACAGAGCACCGAAAGATTCGTTTGGCAGGATGGAGCAAGCTTCCCGTTATATTTTCCCTCGATAGTCCGTACTAACAAATTCAGGCAGAGTATTTCTAAGATGCCCAGTATCACCGGTTACCATTACTTGCAACGCAACGCAACAAGTACCCAATCGAATGGTACCCAAAAATATCATTAGGAATATACATAGCAGTCTGATCTTAGTGGCTGACGGACGAAAACGCCACATTGGGGTACCCATTTAGTAACTCATATGGCGTGATATTTTGATGAACAGCAATGATGCGATATGTGGTTGTTCACATTTAACTGGCAAAACGAGTTGACACATAGTGCCTCGGCAAATCTCATTCTGTGTGTGTACAATCGAAACTGGCAAGTGTAGCATTTGTATGCTAGTGACACGTCAAGTTTGTGTTCGTGCTAGTGAAGCAGTCTACATGTTGACACTGGGAATCAATACGATTGTGAATCAAAGGCCTCATGACAAGAGATATCCGTTTTAAAGTAAAACCATGGGTTGTGCATAATAACTGCGGGGCACTTTTGATTTCTGTATTATGAAATATCTAACTGAAGAATCTTGCGGTACCTTGTGCTCTGATTCCGCCTTGCCAGATTCTCGACTAGGACATTCGTGAGGCCTCTTTTTGAAGAACATCTTTCTGTTCAAAAGAGTAGGTGTCAAATGATATCTAACTGCCGCATTCCATTCGGGTTTCGAAGCCGCACTATCTGAAGTTAAGGCAAATGGAAAAACGTGATAGAATCAGGAAACGTCCAAGGATACTTGTGGATGTTCTTCTTCATAACGACTGATTTGATCCATAAATTGTTCGGAATCATCTGTCAGATCTTGTCAACCCATGCCCCAGTTGAATCAATGAGAACAATTTGTATCCACCCCATTACTTTTGCTTGCATCATTCTGAGAATGAACGATGAAATCAAGAACGAACTCCAATAGACACCGAATCAATCATCAAATGCTTTCTTTCGAAATCAAAACTGAATTTATTTTTGTTCAAGCAACCACATTAATTCCACTCACTTCTCAAAGCAAATTATGTGAGTTGCGAACCTAAACTGGTTGCTTTGATCTGAACCATGGGTCATTTTACTACTTTCCAAAGGTTTCCATCAGCTTCATATGGCATCAACCCATATTTGTATTGTGGATTACTGAATCTCCGGTTATACAATATTTTTAGGCTGGAATTTTATCAGATACAAAAGATTCCACGGTTGTATTCAAATTTTAGTTAAGAGGTGCATAGGGCAATTCTCACTGATTATTCTGATATAAATTATGCAGATAGGTGCTCCACGAACTGCTTCAAAAGTCCAGAAGCGAAAACCATTAGATTTTCCCATATCAGGCATTTGATAAATTACCCTATACCGGTAATCAAATCAGTGAGACGTTTAAATGCAAAGAACACCAAGGAGATTATTTCACAACCAGTGGGCATCTGAATGCAGACCTATTCCATTGGTTCATCGCCTAATATTTGAAAAAATTACATTGGATCTTTCTCAGAAGAGAAGAACGAAGATAACTGACCACAATCTTGAAGGCATCAATTGTCCCTGGTTGTACGTGTGTTTTGAAAGTTATCACATTGAAAAGCCCTAATGATTCCGGACGTTCAGGAAGAGGAAGTTTGTTAAAGAACATTGTGCACTTGCAGATCCAGATTTCAAGACCACACGGGGGTTTTAAGAACGAACGATAAGGATGTCAGCTTTTGGTTACATGTAACAGTTGACATCGTTATAGAGTGCACCAAAATTTCACTGGACTCTCAAAAAAGCATTTTTCTATCTATTTGACTCGGAAATGTGTGAAAAAACCAAACTCGTAATTATATCAACTGCTCTTATTTAACTCAAAGCAGGTAATATTCCCGGAATTGTTCGCATACATGCCAGCCGCCCCAACAAAACATCCACTTCCACAGAAATAAGTAAATGAATGCACACAGAAAGGGCCGCGTAAGGCGCAACACTATAGTTTGGATAAAAACTCAAGACCCGCTCGTACATGAAAATATTTGGGGTTTGTGAACTGCAAAGTATTCTGCTCGCGGCCTTTGGTATTACACTCAGTGATTTTTGCTTCCGTTTTTCAAACAAAAATGCAAGCGGAAAAATATTTCATTTTAGGCGGTTCCAACTGAATTCGTTCTCCATATATTCAATTGGATCCTGCTGTCAAATAAGCGGCCAAAATCAGGGTTGCTGTGCGGAGATTTTGAGCACAAACGGAGTTCATTTTCCTCCAATCTTGAGTGCGCTTGTTTTCGCTGTGTTCACCAAACAATCTATGGGATTTATCTTCACCCTATTTGACATTCAATATAAGTCAAATACAGTCGTATTTCAGTAATAATAAAGTCGGGTTGCACATTTTACAGAATTATCTACGGTCGAGGCTCACGCTCATTTTAATAAGAAGTGCTTCACCAAAGCAGAATATCCAAAACAATTTGGGAAATTAGTGAGGATAAATTGGGACATCAGCATCAGTGTGCATCACTCTAAGCCTAAAACCACATACCACATAAGACTGCGCCCAGGAAATGGAGCGTAACTCAGTGAACTGCATCGAATGTTCCAAGAGCTGGCCTTAAAACAGGAGACTTTTTTACATATGTTCAGTAGTCATTTTACAAACAAATGAAACGAGTACTTACGCCATTTCGAAAACTCGTCAATTCAAGCTAACCAGCAGTAGAGGTCCTTCCTCATCCGACAAAATTCATCCGCGAAGCACATCTGTAATTCTGGATCGGTTTTTTCCTTGTGGCAATATCCTTAGGACAAACTGTATTTGTCCAATCAATACGATCGAACAGGGCAAAAGGTATGGTAAATTTGACAGCCAGTTTCTATGGGGATCTCAAGTCCTTTCATCTTTTTCCGTAAGATTTAGAGTAACTCATCTTCACACTCGTGATTCTACGTCACCAACGTAGTGCAAGTTTAACTTTCAGGAATAGGTTCATAATGTTAGAAGTGCCCCGACAGAATTGCAGCGCAGTAGGGAAATATTGCTGCTAAGACTCAATGAAATTGAAAAAGCTGTAACTACTAAATCATATAACGATGATGACTCCGTTTTAACTCCGGCGGTTTGCAGCACAACCGGGAATCATGAGTATGAAAGCAGTACCTGGTTTATTTATTTTACCGGGATGATCAAACCGTTATTCAAGTCAAGTCAAGTCAATAAAAGCTTTTACGAAACCGACATATGGTTACTTTTCGGCACGTAAGTGGTTTATATATGAATCCAAAAAGGGAATAGTGTAAGTGATGATCGTAATGTGCAGATAAATGTGTGGAGGTGATGCATGCAATCTGATTAGTGACGCAGGTAAATTACAAAGTGGTAGAATACTTGGTTACTGTCTATGAGTAAGCGGACAAGACAAAGGATGAAGCTGTTTCTAGATTAGGCGTGCATAAATGAGTGAAACAGATTAAAACGGCTTTGGAAAATGTGGAGCGAAGCAAAGATTTGCGTTGGAAAGTAAACTATTTGTGAATTTGTCACAAGTCTCAAATGCTTGATTATGACAGAGTCAGTGGGAATATCGCTGTGACTGTTGCCAAAACGGGACAGAATTTTTAGCGCCTTAGTCATTAGACAAAAATCTTCTTTTCAATCGGATGAAAATAATGGGAGAGTGGTAAGGCCAACGGGGGTAGTGCAATAGGTTACGGATTGATGTACAATATTGCAAGGTACTCTATACTATCGTAGTCTAGGTGATAGAAAATAAAGCTTGTTGTCATCACTGAAATATATTACAAAGTGACTAGTCCAGCAAAGGGTATGAGTTAAAGAACCCCCCAGATCACTGATGGAGGCTGTTTTCGATAGATGTTGGTTATCAGTGGAGAGATGTGGGATGTTATTGAACATAACACTTGATAGTGTGATCCACATTGAAGACTGAAGAGAACGTCAACGCAATAATGACGGTAAAAGAGAGAAAACGGGGCTCAGACTAGTAGTGAAAATCACTCAGACTGCTCTTAAGAAAGCTCATGCTTTCATTTCCGTGCAAAGACTTTACTATCAACTTTGTGGTATCTATCATCTTGCCTACTCAGAAATGTTTGGGTAGCAAGTGGTCTTCAGATTCTTTGTCCACAAAAAACGCTTTTGCGACACCAACAATAATCTAGGTTTCTTCTTTCGCATACTAAAGTACAATCAACGCGTAGACCGTGCTTTTTAAATTGCTAAAATTTATCGCTCAGTCCTCTCAGGTAATAATTTTGCATATCAGTTTTACTTGAAACTACTATTCCTTGTTGTGAACGTGGTCACTTCAAAATCGGCAACGTTCCAATTTGAACATATCCTGTGTATCTTCCGGAAAGATAGAACCAATTTCAAATAATCAGTTGAAAGAACCATACTAAAAGATGTATATAAACTGATGGCCACTGGCTTGCGATAAACTTTCATATTTCCATGCAAGACGCATCTGATGCAGTGTTTAACGATGATAACCAGTGTGGGTAGTGTGCGCAATGAGGAAATACGATTACGCTTTAGAGAAATTCCAGTGTTTGCCACCGTAAGTCAGCCTCACTTACGACAACGTGTGAATCCCAGAGGGAAGATAAAGCAAACTTTGACTGCATAAGGGAGACTCAGATAACAATGCAAAAACAAAGTATATTGGTAGTGTCGATCGTGATGCAAATGGGTGTCCAATAAGCACATTTTGTGCTCGTGCACGACAGCAATAACGCAGAACCATATATCGGTATGTGTATCATATCTTGCAAGCAGTAGGGACATTTTACGACAATTACCAATGTGGTCATTTTGTACGCTGTGAATAACTTAGCTCAGAATTATGAAGAACTATATTCTTGCTTCTGCTAGTGGGCCTCAATTATGAAGGAATAAGAGCCTCTGAGGAGAAATGAAACAACCCGTTGCTTGTTCTTAACTCGCGACAGTCACATAGTCCGGATTTGAGTCATTCGGTTGGTAATGGTCAATTTGCGGCCAGGGCGACTGGGAGTGGGTGGAGGGCGGTGGAAAATATTCTCTGTACACGGAGCAGCAGTGAAGAGACGGATTTTGATCGCCTTCAAGGTGGCTGGTGTGTATAAATGACAGTGTTTTCGGGAACTACGAGGCAATTAATAAACGATTCCGAATACTGAATATGCATTCACTTGAGCACCTCAGTCCATCAAGTGCCAGAAAGTTGCAATCCCTATGGTTTTTGCTCTTCCGGGTTTGAAGCACCGTGGACAAAGCTCCCCTATTCTTTGGGATTGTTGCGCTGCCGTTCTCCCCATGTAGTTCGGCCTACATTTACGCCTAAACGAATAGATTACAGTTGAGGTGGGCAGCTTTGGCTAGCATTCGTATTAGAATTTCGGATAGTTAGAAAGCTTGCAAAAATACGGACCACACGAGGTGAACTGAATGTTCCACCCAATGCACGTGTTGAACATCTACTGTTGAGGTCCAACGTGGAGTCAACTTTGAATGGTACACGAATAAACAATTTTTATTGCGAAAGCCTTTACTCAGATCACACTCTGGTATGTCTTTTAGTTTTCGCTCTATAAAACGCTCCTAGTGACGGTTTTCACTGTGTTTTGATTAAGTTTCAGTTCTTCTGTGGTCTTCTATGTGCACATCTTTTTTACTCGCGAAACGGAGTATTGAACTAGGTTTTATGCATGTTTTACGGACACAAAACTATGAAAATTGGTCCACTGCCCAGTCCACCTTTGTATTCTGTATACCCTACTCTGGACCATTTTGCGAACAGTCCCATGTTTTGCTGCATCGAGGAAGGTAAATTAAATAAACGTTTCCGTATCTATATGGAACTGAGTGGCCTTATGCACTTTGTTGAACGACTGTTTAAACTTTTCGATTCTTTTGAGTGGCGGTCAACCCCATTTGTGTATCATCGATGAAGGCCCGTTTCATGCATCTCCTATTGTGATGTTGTGCACACAAGTTTTGAAATGAACATGTTTGCTGAAACTGAACCTAATGGTGATCCTCACACTACATTAGCTCACTGACGAAATAGCATTCCTTAAAACTGAAATCGGACGTGGAGGGCACATCTGTGAGGAAGCCCCGTCAATTCCTCCTGTGATCAGTTGATTGGCAATTTGTTAGTTGCTCCACAGTTGCAAGTTCCTCGTGCGTTGGTGAAAATTAGTACGCTTCCAGAGATAGCATCTAATTATTTTGCACGTGTCGGCGTTCGATGGTTTTGACAAGTTAAAAGAAATCTCCATGACTGTATTCACCGAGATACTTGGAAATGAGGAACAATTTGGCCGTGAACCGTTTGGCTAATTCATAAGACTAGTTTACTGGTGAAATAACTGATCATACAAATGAACCTGTTTCGTTTATATTTGGTAGTCCACATAGCCTTAGAATGATAGGCCCATATGGATTATTAAGTCAAACGTGAGATGGTTCAAATAGTTTCGATCTTTCGTTGATTCAGTGCTTTAATGATCTGTTTCTCAAAGCATTCCCTCTTTCTTCGTTCTCCTGTTTTAGGTGTCAATTTTTCGTTTCTTCTGGGAATGTATCCGACATTTTTCGGATACAGTCAACCTTATTCATGATCACCAACCCGGAGCCGTCATCTGGTCGGCTGATGACGCCGCACTTAATTCGTTGTTAGCTTTTCTAAATACCTCATATGGGTCGGTTCTTGGTTCCGCAGGATAAATCTACGATATGATGGCAGCAGATCACGAGAGTGACTTTTAATCGTTTGAGTTCATCTGATCACCTAAGTGCCAGGGTACGGTCATCAGATAAGAGATTTTCATCAGAATTTCCTTTACAATCCGATCTGTTTTTCAACATAGATAACACCGGGGCAGCAGGGCTTTGGTGAAAATAGGTCTCAATTTTAAGTTCGATGAATAATACACATGAAGTTCCGGTTGAGTGGGATATTTTATTGTGGCTTCGTTGCCTTTAAACAATACAGAGTTTGTGTAAAATCAAGACCAACGGTGTTTGAAATATGAATCAAATGAAAATTGCGTGACTGCGAATTATATGGTACATGTCGTGTAAAAGGAAACTCTGTCTAGTTGTCATCTAACTTTCCAGCAATTCATCAATCCTCCGCATGGAATCAAATGTTGTGATATCTTATAATCTCGCAATGAATAAAGCCATCCCGGACTAAGCTTCCGCAATGGTTTCCTTTATTCTGCATATAGCCATATCCTCAAACGACTCATCATGCAATGGTAAACCACAACTCAAAATCGAATTCCATGGGAGCAATATACAATGGGTTCAATAATTCCGGGTCCACCATCAGAGCATTCAATTGCTCGTTTGGTTACTGACAGCGACGGCAGTAGCAGTTAATTTTTACGTGTTCCCTAATTATGACGAAAAAAGTCGTCAAGAATAAAGATAAGTCACACTGGCATTAACTAAACATGATATTAAAGATGCACTAAAAATACGTATGTGATGAAAAAGACGCTGACGCACTTCGACATGACCGTGTGCGATGTTATAACTCGAACTTGAAACTATGGAAATCAAGTGCCGAACGGGGAAATGGAGCATGTTTCAAATGTGTCCGTATTATTTATTCCAAGTTTTTCTGTATGTTAAGTAAGCCATAAATACATTACTGCGTGTTGTTTTGATTGACCACAAAGCTTTGTGGTGTTTAAAGAACTTTTTGACTACCAGGGTCTGGCCTAATCCGAGTCCTGATGAGCTAGCACTGCAAGCAAGCACACTGTTGAAATTACGAAAGATTTTGAGAAACAATTGATTCTTCGCCTCCAATTCATGTAGTGGCGTGCCGTAAAAAAAGGATTAACTTGCTTCGGTCATTTTGAAAGTGAGGACGAAGTTATTGTCAGGATTATACAAATGGAATGCGCATGGAAAGTAGAACCAAAACCTCAAGTTTAAGGATCAGCCTCGACGCTTTTCCTATTTGCGAGATGCGTTGGATGTGTCTTCGATTTGTGTCCATTATTTATCAACAAAGCAGTATTTATAATAATTACTCACCGTGTTTTGAATCACTGGACGTAGAGCTGATCGTTCAACTATCTTGATAAAAAAATGTTTAGTTTTCTTTATGGTACCACCTATTCCACTATGCACCGTTACCCATGTAACACCGCCATGTTACCTTGTGCTGATTCCCAGCGAAGATCAAATGACTTTGACTAGTAAAATACTTGTTATTTCCAGCCTTCCGTTTAATATAAGTTGGTTACACAAGTATGCTCAAGTAACTTTAATTTCCTTTATTTCCATTACAATTTGGTACACGCCAGCACCCGTTGACAGATCAACCTAAAGACAGTTCAACATTCAGCATCATATAACATACAGGTTTTCTGTTCTAACAGAATATCTTATGAGTACATTTCAATGACCATTGGATCACGTTCAGATGCGAGCTATTCATCTCATTGGGAAGTGGTCGAAGAGGGTAGCCCAATGAATAAGACCAGGACAGTTGTCGTGGATTACAGGAATAGTAGATTGCTTATCAACAGATAGTTAGTTGAGTGATACAAACCCGACTGGCCGGACTACTATAGCTGAACTGTTGTAGCATCTTCCTGGTAGGCGATGGGCCGACGGTTCGTTCCCGGCCAGCGGTGGTGGTGAAGGTGTAACAGCAACCACGTAGAATGGCACATAGGTATTATATATCATATAGTGTTGAAGTGAAGAAGGATATCTGCGGAGACAGACAGAGAGGATTTACTTGTTAAATTCACGGTGACTTGTTCTTCAGGTCCGGATGATCAGAACTCGATTATTGATCAACATTTTCTCGTGCCACTCATTTCAGCTTTCGAGGCAAGCTTTGGGTGCACTGCTCCTTAGTAGACCATCACACGAACTACCGTTTTAGTCAAAACATGTTATGACAAAAAACGGTTATATAATACATGGAGGAGCAGTTATTACAGAAGACAATATGCTGCTGACTTAGAAACAAATCTTGCATCGGGTCGCAAAGCGAACTGCAAATAAAATCCCCTCAGTCGAATGAGTACGAGAGATTCCTGTTCGTAGGGAGATGTGACGGTGTATTCTATGTATTGTGACACGGAAGCAGTACCGAGACGAGAATTACACGGAAAGCTAATAGAGGTTGCTGTGGAACAAACCGCGAAACGCACGGGTATAATAGGTAGAAACTGAAAGTGTGTCAGTGGCAAGGTTGAAGGAAACCTCGTAAAGGTCAGTTCAATAAAACATATGCAACCGGAGGAAGAAGGTGTAGCCAAAATCAAGTGTCAGAACAGATTGTGGAGGAAAACCAATCCGAAACCATATCCAGAAAATGTTTAATTTTTCAGAACGATCAGGGTTGTAACAGGAGACTTCGTAGACAGATGGCGTTTGACATCTAGCAAACAAGTTGCATACTTGTTCTGGATAGCACTCTGCTTGGTAGCTTCACTGGAGATTTTACTGACATCATTTGAAGTCATCATCCAGTAATATCACTGTTGGATTTTCGGTGCTACGCTGTAACAACACCTAGAACGCGTTCAGGGTGTCCACTTTGCAAACACATTCGACAAATTGGTAACCAACCTCGTAAATCGGCTTGCATGAGGACGTCAACTTTTGCCAGCTGGACTGGAACGTCGTATATCATATGGACTTTCTTGTGTTTAACAACTCTAAAGACTACAGTGATCCTGGGGTTCTACTGATACTTCGATTCTACAAAATCTAGCGTTGGTGCATTGGAAGGCAGATTCAACTATGAAATGTTTTCAGATGGGGCACATGGAGGAACTGGATGAATGAGATACAGCATTCAATTGGTTCAAGTAAATCGCGGGTTTTTGGATTGACAGAAGGAATTGTTTGAGCCAGAATACTTTGCATATGTTGAGCCTAGAAATCTATCAATTCCGAGGTATCGTGTATTCATGCACGAAGATATTATTCATATGGAATATCAATAGAGAAAGAATTGAACATTGCAATCGTGTTTGGATGATATGGGATCTTGTCTTACGAAAACAACAACGGGTTATGTCTTTGAACTTTTTTCGGTGCGATCTGCCCCACATTCTGTGTATAATCGGACTACAAGCACTAATGGCAAAGCCCAATAAGAACGAAATTTGCGTCAACAAAGGAGACCCCGAACATTTTAAACAAGCTCGATTATGAAACAAATCACTCGTGGAGACCAGCAAACCGTTGAACTCAAAACCAACGTCGATATCATTCGGTGTCTTCACTTTGCACTATGGGAGTGAATATTTACACAACGTTATTGTTCTCGTGGTGACCGTTGCAACATGATAAGGAAACCGTTGAGGTATACAATTGGAAAATGTCATCCGCCGCTGCTCGATATATCTTGGTTTCGCTGAGGAAGTCGATTCCAAGATCTGGTCGACTTTATTATCAACAAGTTGCTTTCGCTTACTTTCGGTTGTGTTGCCTGAATATTATTGGACACCGTTCCATAGGAATATAATCGTGAGGAGTACGGAAACCGTTTATCATTTCTGTATCACCGTTACATCGGCGAAATTTGCCTGTCCCACTTATTTTGGCTCTGCTTTCCAGCCACGAATCTGATAAATTCACCCAAATGAACATAAATTCACGAGGGGCAATTGAATTATATTCTCATTAATTTACGAAACATAGAAAATAAAGCAACATGGGCGCAAGTCAGCTCAAAATCTCGCAATGTGTAACAAAATTACGAAAACTGTCTCGTGGTCAATAAATAGGGGAGGAATGGATGGTGAGCATTTTCCACATATAATTGAAATCGGTACGAACTTGATTTGGTTTCAGATATACGTGGTATAGAAGCACGTGGATTTGTATTGTTCAAAGATCAGTTTTTCGAGCAAGGTCCAAGGATATATTCCAGTCGATAGCGTTATTGTGATTGTTTGAGAGAAAGATACTTGTAACGCAGAGATTTAAGCAAGTGATCAAGGTGTATGGAACGACAAATCAGGCCGAAATATCAGCAAGCTGAAAATGTAGATGCAATCGGCCACGACACCGGTCCCCCATACTGACCAACATAGTTCCATTTCCTAATGAAATTTAAAACAGGATGATCAGAATCGTCCAAGAGAATACAATGAGCGCGATATTTGTAACTCTGGAACACGGAAACCTATGTCGATGAGTCTTAGAAGTGCGTTATGTCTATCCAATCAGAAAGAAACCAAATATGCACGGGAGCACTTCCCAGGAGTTCGTCTGATCCGTTCTACAAAGCATACCTCGCTAAATAAGTAAACAGCCAGTACCAGTAATAAGATACACTCTGGTCAGTGGAACTCGGCTGATAGCTTTTGGTAGATCTGTGAATGTCAACGATACAATGAAATAATCAGCACAAACATGCAAACGTTTTAAATGAATACGGCCACGGTGAATAGTATACTGTCCACGACGAGAAAAATGTATAAACAATTGAGTTAACTAGTTGTCATCATTTTAGATTGCTGCTGTAGTCGGTTCAGACTCAGTAAAGCATGTTGAGGAATATTCATCGGTAAACAGAGGGCAAAATTGCATCTTTATTTGTCAGATCTCTTTTGAAAGTCGAAAACATGTTGTCACTATCATTTACAGCTATCGTAGCTTGTTCATTGTAGTGCACACAGAAACAATCGATGGATCGTGAATTGCAGTGATTTGGGTAGAAAACACTTCCTCCGCTCAGTTTAGCTTCGGTTTGTTCATCAAATTGAAACTCCTAGTCCTTCACCTAGGAATAATTGTTTGGACCTTTTTCAAGAAGAGGAGATCCGACGAAT
Organism: Fasciola hepatica; assembly: GCA_948099385.1. Lineage (NCBI taxonomy): Eukaryota > Metazoa > Platyhelminthes > Trematoda > Plagiorchiida > Fasciolidae > Fasciola > Fasciola hepatica. The sequence continues at coordinate 3,228,471 of CANUEZ040000201.1, forward strand.
CGGTATGATTATTTTTGCGGAATCTGATTTGTTTATCTTTGTTCAGAGACAATTGTGAACACAATATCCAAGTCAAGTCAAGTATTTGCTTTATGCACTCCGTTGGATGCATATTCAGCAGTACACAATTATACTCACACCAATTTCATGAAAAAGCATTTGGCAGATAAAACATAAGAAACGCAGTGTTAAGAGATGATTCTTTGTTGAAACAACAAAAGTTGTCTAAGTTCGGTGTCCATGCTTGCTGGGTTACAAAAGAATCGAGCGAGTTCGGGGACAACCGAGGACAGGTAGGCAGTTGGGCTCGCATAAATCATTCTATAACTATTGCGAATGGGAAAGGAGGAAGCACTCATGCTGAGGTCCCCGTGAAGCGGATGGAGTGAGTCATTCAGAATTCTCTCGGCGGATCTTTCGCATTTTTGACGTTGAAGGGATAAAATGAAGTCTATCAGATGTTCACGAGGAATGCCACTTGCGTAGGATAAGTGCTTGAGAGACTTTTGTTACAGTGAAATCCTCGGCATGTATGCCAGGAAAGAAGACGGGAGAAGAATACAACCAGTAATTTAATATACATGCAAGGACAAAGCGTTGAATGATGAAAAGGGGTACTGGCATTGCTTTCAGGTGCAAAACGTAGTAGGTTAGTCTTCTCACTTTTTTAAAAACGCAGGAAACATGTTCAGTCCAACGAAGATTATGGTTGATCGTAATCCCAGTGTACTTGACCGATAGTTGGCGACGAACAGTGGTGTTTCCTATGTGAACATATGGACAGGATTCCGTTCACATAGTTAGTGCCTTTGCCAAGAGAAAAGACAACATCTGAGCATTTACATGGATTCAAGCTTAGCTCACGGACTTTGAAGCAGTGGTCAATATCTAAAGGACCAGATGTGAGCTCAGGTGTAACTGATGCATCAGGATGAGGTAACCTAACGGCAACATCATTCACGTACTTTGTAATGAAGGATAGGTTTTTGACAGGCATGGAAGACGTGTAGGCGTAGAATAGAAAAGAGTAGAGGATTGAGCCCCGTTGTACATCTTGGTCTGAAACAAAGATGGAAGAAGTTTTGCCCCTGTAACCTGTAAACTGTGGCCGATTGGAGAAATAATCAGACAAAAACCCACTGAGTGAGAGTTGTATTCCGTTATTTAAGAGTGTGTCAGGAAGCTTTCGTCTAGCAACACTGATGAATGCATCACTGTGATCCAGGAAGCAGGTACGCACAGCGTTCGATTTCTTGTCCAGCGACAACAAACATGATGAGTCAAGAAAGCAGTAGCATCCATGTTGGAGCGGAAGTGGCGGTAAAAGAACTGGTTTATGTCTCGTATTGTCAAATCACTGGACGGTTCCTGGAACAATAACTTCTCAAACACTCTTCAAGCAATGGAGAAACAGGAACTGGGACGGAATTTTCCCTTTTCTTTTTTGGGCACAAGTGGGATGGATGCTGATCTCCAACAGTCGGGAATATTCTCACAGTACAAACATTTATTAGAAAATTCTGTCATGACTAATGCGAGTATTTGTGAACATTGCTTTATTACAACTGTGGAACTTGTTGCACTTAGGGTTTGGCAGCTCATTGAAGACAGATTAACGGGATATGTTCTGGAAGATAAGCTGGTAAAGCTGTGACAGAATAGGACGTTCGTGCAACTAGATAACGAAGGACGAGGTTGGTTGCTGCTGTTGAATACAACCTGGTATCAATTTGAAACACTTAACACTATAACATTGGAGAAAATACAAATTGAACCATTTGGGCTCGTTTGTTGCTACGCTGAATTCAAATAGCTGCATCCACACAGCCTTTTCCCACACTGTATATGGGAGCGCATGCATACCGGTGAAAACGCTGAAGCTCACAACAATGTTAGTTGGAACTGCATCATACTACATTCATATTTTGTGTATCAAATTGACGCAGCCATGAACTTGTTGATAGCAATACTCAGAAGACAATGAAGACTTCTGTTCGGACACAACGTGTTTGAGCGTTTGGTTAAGAATAAACAGGATGCAATGACCATCCGCTCTGAAAAATTGATGCAGAACCTCAGCAATTACACTCCAACTTTCCTGGAGATTACAAAAAGATTACCGCGATATTCAGTTTGACCCAAAGAGTACGCTCGGAACCATTTGACGAATAAAATCGAGCGGACGAGCAAATTTGTGGAACGTCAACCATCATGCGGCGGATAAAGCAAGAAATCAATATGTACAAAGTAATACTGTAAATTTAATTGATTGGTGAACCCTGAAACACGAAACGTTTTATTATTCTCAGTCCCACAGTAAAAATTCATTATGGATTACCATTTTTTCGTGGCGAGTTTACCAAACCAAACAAAATTCAAAGACTAAGCGGTTATTAACTTCATGAAAAAGAGAGAATTTGAACCTGAATTGATAACAAAATCTTCATTGCATACGTATACTATTTTCCGGTTGAATAAATGTTCACAGATGAGCCCACAATCAAGTGGCATACTGTAACAGACTTCGAGTTCATCTCCAATCGTATTTGCATAAAATGCGCTTCCTTTTACAAGGCCAATACAGAGAGGCTACAGTTCATCTCGAAGGAAACAATCCAACTCGTGAATACATTTATCGTTTTGGCCCAACTATGGGTTCCGGTGTGAAGAGTTACTGAGAAATCACTACCTGAGTTATGAAAATTATCACCACGCTCTAAGCTTCTAAGCGACTTCTGTAGTTCGCGGTAATTGTTTTAACCGAATTGGGTTGAGTTGGATTCTCAAGTATTAGCTGAAAATAAACGACATCTTAGCTATAAACCGTTATGCGTATTTACAAACTGAAATGTGTCGGAAGAACAAAAGGTCCAAGCCGATTATCTGGCAGCAAGCCTAGCATCAGTCACCAATAATTATAAATGGTTTGCCAAAAGTCGGCGTCCCAATAGTGCTCTGTAAACATGTGCTATTTTTTTGATTCCTCTTACCATCGGTTGACAGACTGAAATGTCGGTTGGGTCAGGTGTTCTACTCCGTGGGACTTGGCGGATATGTACTGCTGATGATTCCCGAAGAGAATGAAAGAGCTCCTCAGTACTTCCTTGGTTTCAAGGTACGAGTTTAGCGCTCGAACAGCACGATGATTCATATGATGTAAGATAACTCAGTAGTTGTCTTGACCTGACCATTACTTGGTCTTCAAAAATGTGCAATCCTTTCCCAGCTTCTGGAAGCTACGCATCCAGAGAGAAAAGCTCGACAGAGGAACAGTCAGGTAGTCTCATTTCAAATTTTCACCACAAAGGTCGAATCAAATTTTGTGATGAATCTTTAGCGATTTGGATCAGTGAGTGACTATTATCTGTTACTTGTTTACTGATTTTTAAAAATTGATTCCAACATGGAGCGTTTATGTCATGAAGTAGAATGCTGATTATGATGGAAACTCCGGTTCACGCAGAGAGCTGAATTCGGACCAAATTTGACGGTAAACATGCAATAATACCCTATTTATATATGCTTTTACCAACGTGCTTCCAGCAAGTACATTGAATCTAAGCGTTTAGTTTCTCCAGATCCGAAACAACAGTCGTGCATCCATTTCATTTTATGTGAATCGGGTATAGGTTCACAATGACTGTTCACTCTAGTAACACTCACTGTAATTCAAGCCAATCCAGGAAGTCACTGCGTTCATCCAAGAAGGGCCAATGTCCATGGGGACGTTCTCATTTACGTTCTTTTGCTATGATGAGGGATTAGCATGCCCTGAATTTTATTAAGTAATCGGGCTGAAAACGGACGAAGGCGATTTTGTAAGCTTTTCTCACAATCCGTTTAAACGGTTTTCTTTTAAAAGATCATCAGCCCGGCTAGTAAGATGTGAAATAGCCGAGTTACATAATATGATGGTTCCGGAATATACCGCTGGGAGCGTACCACGTTCTGCGGTGTAAGAAGTACAGAGAGATGGAGATATCGTTATAGCAAGTTTTTGTTATCAAATCCGTCCACCTGCAGAAAAATGGATTTTTCAAAGGAAATTTATTGATCCAGTGTTCAACTATTGAGCTAACGTACAAATGCACTGAATAGGAAGTTTGATCAAATTAAAGTCTGTGACGAAGAAAACAAACAATGAGAAGGGAGCAGTAGAATCAGTGATACAACACAAATGAATGGCGTTCGACCATTCCGCAGTCGTATGCATAAATTATTTCAGTGTACCAATGTGACCACTAGTCCGAGAATTAAAACCAATCGCCAAACCATCGGTATAGTTCAAAGTGAAGGATGATGTCGTAGATGAGAGGTCATTCAACTGGCAAATCGAAAAATTGTAAACGACTCAAGACCCCTGTGTTCTCCATAAAATGAGCGTTCTTTTCTTTTTGACCACTTAAAACTTACTAATAGCTAAAATATATAAGCCCAAATTTCCATTATTCTGCTTTGCTCAGCCTAGAGTTTATTTTCACTTGACCTAATAGCTCTTCGTAAATGGTCAATCGGGAAAGTCGGATGCCAGCATAAAGCTCTGGCTTCATTCAGCGTCTTTCCATCAGGCCGTATGCATTCGTATGATTCTGCGTCACGTTATCCGTTCTTTTACTTCCTGACATTGGTCAGTAGGTTTTTGAATGAGCAAATGACGCTGCAGCTTGGTTTCACAGGTAATTGGACTACCCATTGGTGTATTTCGCTTGGTTGGAAACTTTAGCTGATTTTCTTACCATTTTTTGTTCCTTACCGTTGCAATGATTGTAGAACAGTGTTTCCGAATATTAACCCTTCCAATCAGTACTACTTGGTTTTTTCGAAATGCCAAGTCGGACAAACCGAGAAAACATAACCTACCAGCTTGCCTGAAAGAAACCAGTGGAATCTTATCAAACTGTAAAATGTTGACTGTCGGAAGAACTTCGCTTACAATCTATAACAAAGTGGAATTTCCTTCTGAAGAGTTCGCGATCATCGGTGTGAAATCAGTAGAAAAAGCTTTGCACTGAGGTAACTGGCGGCATGCTCATAAAACACCATTGAGAATTCTTCGTCTGGTCAGTCCACGAATCAAATTAATGGACAAGACAACCTACGGCGTCCGGAGTAGAATGCTGTTTCTGATAGGTAAATCTGTTTGTATACGAAATACTAGCAAGGAACTTATGACTGTTTCCAAGTATCCGCTAGGAATCTCTGAACATGACTGAAGTGTATGCGAAGGGACGGAATTTCCCGTTCTGCTTGTTATTTTTTTGAATGAGACAAACTTGATGCCAGGAGGCAGTGAGATTATCATCATGTAAGTGGATAATAGGGAAAATACGCGAGACAAGTCAGCGGAAAAGCATTCGAAACAACAAAAATGGGTACATTGGTTACGAAGCTTTCTATGATGCCGTACTACTTAAATCAAAAATCTATAACTCGAATCGCTTTTCACATAAGGGGGTTGAGGATTTTCCCGTTCGCCGAAAATTCCACGAAGTTTGTGTAATGTGTCGTCTGCATTAAATTCTGGGACTTTAGAACTACGGAGTACCTTGACATCATGACTTGCAGAACTCGCATCACACGCGGGATGACTATAAATTCTCAAAGATTTTCTCATAACTTGCAGAGAAAGCCGTTCCGTGAATTTCGTAATTACGAAAAGCAAAACTTGCGTGCAGCACTTTCGAATTGAGCACACAATCCAGGACCAACTAATGGATGGTGACAATATGCCCGAGCAGTAATAAGGCCACACGTTATCACGACCAAGGAATGCATGGGTGAAAGGAACCCAGAATGGCCCCACTGGTATTGGACGAGAATGTTCTGCCTTAGGATGTTCTTTATTCTAAACACGGCCAGCTTATTTATATTGGTGATGGTCGAAGCTATGTGAACATTTAAATGCGCAGATAAAAAAGACCATCGTGTCAACCACAGAGTAATGTCTATGATCAGGTCAAGGGTCAAGCGACCAACTCTAGGCGGGCATTGAATCACTGGTTGGCCGCACTTGATTTGGTTTCTCAACTCACCGTCCTGAGTGATACACACATCCACGAAATTCTTTTGTCCCCGCTGAATCAATGATTCATCTGGTTAAAATATGCATTTATTGAAACTCGGTTAATGTCAGTGTCCGCAGTCTAAAAACTGTTCTGAATCTAAGCCTCATGTTTTGTAGATTGTAAGTTTATATTTCGACATCTGTACTTTTATATGAGTGTGCACCGCACCGAACAGTGAATAAGAAAACCTATTCGATAAGGATTACCCAGTACATTAAAAGTTATTTTACGATACAACTGAGAAAGCTAACATAGCGGCATCCTGAATGGGTGCTCAGATATTCTGAATACCTAACAGAAACTGAATAAAGACGATATTCAGTCATTATGATTCATAAATGAAAAGTCCACCCGAAAACGTCGTTATAAGTAGCCGGGCATGCTTTTATCGCAATGACAATGCATTCAGAGCAGAAACCCTCGCGATATCCTCGCACCATCTAGTTATTTGGACCAAGTAAGCCGCGGAATCCATTGGACCTAATATTACGTCAGTGATCCATTCCCCATGTATATCACCCTCTTTTCCAGTACTGTCGAAACCAGAGGGCATATATGTAAGGTAAGCGGTTGTAAAGGGGGACTGAACTGGTTCAACAAGTGAACACTGTTTCTACCGGTCCTCAACCTTCTGCTCGTTTTGGTACCCGGAGTAAACAAGCGCTTATTAGGTGGGAATTTACAGTTTTCCAAATCAACCTCCCGTCTATCAAATTCCCCTGTAGATGGAACATCACAACTATTTTCAGCAATTTGCCTAACGTTTCTTCAGCCAAATGCAACAGCTTTGAATTATGATATTTCTGTTCACCATTTATTGTTAAGTCATGAATTGTTGCATGTATAAATTTGAATAATGAAATTTAAACAGAATATACTTATTTCATGAACAGGTGCTAGATCCACTCGCACGATAACGCTCCTCTCAGGTTTGCAATTAAAGCAAAATTCTCCTTTTCACAGTAAAACGTTCTTCAACCTACCAGTAAATAACTGATACTCAGTGGGCCTCGCTCATATGACATTCAAGTCTGGATCACTCATTCAAACTAAACAAGACTTTTTCCCCATGGGGATACCGTTCACTGTGAGTTGAACGCTGACCTGTCCGTAAACAAAGTACTCCGCAAAAATGTGTTCGTTTTGCTGTCGATGCATTCTTCCAGGCACGATGCATAGTATATAATTTAGAAAAGTGCTTGTGAATAGAATAAATGTTGCATCATGTCCCAGTTACATCAGTAAAAGCACTAGGCTGTTCCTATGTGCACACAAGTATTATTTTGCATGCAGTGTAGTTTGATCATAGCAGATTGATGGTCCAACAAAGTATCCCTTCCCAACATATGGATAACCGGTCCTCCTTGGTGGTTACTGTTTTCTCAGATCCGATTAGGTGGTTAACTTTAGATGACAGTTGGCATTCCACGGATCCTTCGGGCCGCTGCATTCGCTGTAATCTTGTCCCTTTTGTTTGCTAGACAGTAACGCGCACTGGATACTCACCAGAACAATAGGCTTACCAGCATACAAATCAAAACGTCTTATGATAATGTGGCAGTCCATTCTCTAAATTCCTAATATCCAGCTAATTTCTCATTGTGAGCAAGGCCAAATATTTTCAATCATTCACAGATCGCAGCAGAACTGACGTCAGTGATGTTGATTTTTTCAGGTTATTTTTTCCTTCTCGGGTTAAGATACACTGCAGAAAACCAAAGCTCGAGAACTCTATCTTCGTATCATTTCTTGCCTAGATGCTCTTGTATGGTAACCAACAACAGCATAGGACAGTCGACTTGAGGGAAGGTGGAATCTGTGAGTACGGTAGCTGATTTCGTTGATGGAACACACGAATCTTTTGTGAGATGATATAACGTGTTCCAACAGAGCACTGCAAACAATGGTAATACAACTAGGTAGTTAGATGTTAGATTTGCAATTACTCACCCAGGATGCGAGTCTACGTAGAGACTCGACCGACGTACGCTGCAGATGATGAGTCCTTAGAGTGATGAGACAGCCGGACGTTGAGCACTACATGATTTTCGAAGATAATCCAACAAATATCCTTGATTATTGCATAGTCAAATAATCACATCTAATAGACTACTACTCTGGCTAATGTTCCCTTCATCACGTGGGGTTTGACAGAAGAAATCTACGAAATTCTGGCCAAGGAATGTTCTGTCTTGCATACACGTCAGTGATGGGCAACAAGAAGTGGACTTTCAGTGGCAGAATTCGCGTGAACACTGCCTAAAAAAGTGCTGATAAAAACCATCTAGAGTGTAACATGTGAGACACACTCTCACACGATTGAACCAGCAGTGAATAATTCTCAATACATCCGTTGTTCACCAAACGTTCATGGTTCACGACTGATTATTTCATCAGCATTGTTATCTTTAAAGTTAAATTCATTCCAAATCACAGCCTGGCTACAAATAAGGGCATTTTCAGTTTGTGGCTAGGATAACTAGGTCACATCAGCAACCGTCTTTGAATTTATTTATTTTTTTCCGATAAATAGGCGGTGAATGTCAATGAATTATTCACAGAGTCCGTCCGGTCGTTGCGGATAACTCGACCACAGACTGACGTGATTTCCTAGTCCCACCGATATCAATAAACTGATCGTTTGGAATAAAAATTGGAATTGGTCGATTCTCGTAGTACGACCGGGGCAATGACGTGAACTACCACAGGTGCAGTGATGAAATTCATCATTTTGGAAGTTAACGCGTAATCGAAAACGTATTTTGTCTGCCGCGGGATATAAAAAATGAAAACCAGAAAACATGTTGCAAATATTGGGTGAAATGAATAGCGATCAGTGCGATCATACAGCTTTTAAATGTATAAATATCTCATAAGTGTACACAGTTTTCTGTCAATTTCCGAGCAAACGAACCAGCAATTAAAATGCATTTCCCTGGTATTTCTAGCTTTCTCTTCGTTGTGTACTGGATTTTGTGTGATTTTCAAGTTTTCAACAGCTCGTATCTTCTGCCATGTTTTTGTTATGCTTGTCATCCTACTTTGTTTGCGCTTGGTTCAACACAGTTGACTTTGAGCCAACTTTGCACAGAGGAAACCATGTACGGCTTCTAAAGTGGACACGACGTTGAGTTATTTCTATAAGCTCTGAATTGATCTCGGCTCCGACTTATTAGTTATTATGGGGTGCAAATATTGCAACTTGAAATAAGCAAGCAAATCGCCCTCCTTTTGCATATTTTTTTCAAATTGCAGTAGAGTCCCGAAGTTACTGTGTATCCAACCAACATGGTGCTTGATATGCGAAAATAATGCTTACAACAAATGGTTTGCGGGGTTTTTATTGTCATCAAGCAACAGTTGATATTTTGTTGACATTATTGATTGCGAACTTATCCAGAGAACACATCCGATCCGCCTTATATCATTCAGAAGTAGATATCTCGTTGAATGTTACTTTCAACTCTAGAGATCGTTTCTTTCTCTCAGCAAATCGTTGAGATTCTGTGTCTCGATTGTGTTGGACGTAACACCAGTTCATTTGGCTGATTTGGACTATGAATTATTTGAAACGGAATTGATGATCACTACACGGTGGTTGATGATTCCTTCTGGTTTCTTGATACGATGAAGATTGATGTATTTTGACTACAATCAGTCATCTTGATCTGATAACCCGATGAATATCAACGGAAACGTTGAATTTGTTTTCTTATCAAAACTCTGCATCTTTTCTTCGTCACTTACACATTTGTGGGTGTGCTATCATAGCTTGCTCAGTAGTCGTGGCTTCTACTAGAAAAGGCCCTTGGTTATATTTTGCGCAGTAAACCTGGAGCGACCGGAGATTTCGAATCAAAACTATCCGCAGTAATTTCTAAGATTGCTTGCTTTTGAGTGTATAAATAAAACGCTTCCAAATTCTGGTAAGACAAATCAAATTGCAATCGAGTTGTGGTCTTTCAGTGTTCGCTAGACTACGGGTCGGTGAGACCCCAATGAAATCCATCCGTTTCACAATAGTTCAATTGCAGCATCTATCGTGTTCTATTTTTCGAGAACACGGCGCATTGATATTATTGAAGTTTGGGTTCACTCTGCTGAAGGGCTCAGGCCAAAACATCGCTTGCACGATTACGCAAAACTGGTCCGCCAGCAGACATTTTGTCGGCTCCTAAATCGATTTCATAATCTGGTATAACCAGGCAAGCTACTTGCAGAAAGCTGAAACGAACCATTTCTTATTACTTCTGCAGCTATTTAGATTGCCATTCTGTAGCCCCAATCATGCGATTTCGGTGGCCTAGTGCAGTTGTATTATTGTCACCAGTGTACCATCAAACCTAACAACTTTTTCCATTCTAGTGAAATGTCTGACTCTCCATCTGTCCTTATTTCACGTCACCTAACGTTGCAGTTACCTATGCGTATATACATATAAATGAAATCATTTTGAAGGTATTTGTTTAAAGCGAAGTGAAGTCGAAACATGCAATAACCACCCCCTGGCATTTAAGATTCGGTGAGTTATTTACACCTGTAGATGTAGTAAGAGTTCAAAAGAATTTCTAATTTTTGGATTTACTTCATCCGCTCCATGAAATCTCGCATCGTGACGCAAACGTGTTAGCTGGACCTATCAATTACAGACCGATGAATACGAGAGTAATTTGAGGTTATTTCTTCTCTCCTTGATGCTCTGGTAAGACCCGTTCAATAAATTCATTTGGACATATAAGGCACCGTTCGAAAAAACACGTGACAAATTGGACCGTAACATTCATGATACGGGTGTTTCTTTCCATGAAAATTGCCACAATTTTGTCTGTAATACTGCGATTTGCCTCAATGGTTTTCTTCCTACTTCAGCTTCCTCGACTCAGGGTCCATTCGCACAGCTGTGATATTCCCAGCTTTCCTGTGTCCAAGTGCCTCTGAATTTGTAAATGCAGAAAGAACTTCAGAAAAATTTCTTCAAAATTGAAAGTGAATTTTTTGTGGCAGTGGAATCAGTCTTGGTATGAGTCAATGATTACGTAGACTTTTAAGTGTATATGTTATTGAAGGCGTACACTTTCTGAAATGTGATTCGATATGTCCTACACAAGTGGGGCATAATATAACACATCAACCTGAAGCAAGCTTCATTTGTCAGAAGTACTCGTGAGCTGATAGGCTGAAAATATTAAGTATTTTTCACGCCAGATTAAACCAAATTTGATCCTAACGAGATTGGTATCACCATGCCATGTGGCGGGTCGTAATTTGATGCAGTCCCTGCTAGCCGCCTTAATGAGTTCACAAAATGGAAGTCGTTGCAATCGAAATCTTCGTTGATTTCTTGTTTTGGTTTACGGTATGCTGAGCCCTCCCATATCGACCATTAGGAATACGAAATAAATATATAGCTTACCCCACGGCCATACATTTCTAATATACTTGTAACGGCAACACGGGACCACCTATAGTGCGCGAATAAAGCCGAAAACAGATCGGAGGAAAGATAAGGAGGTTAAATTCACCTGATCATTCTGTGGGATGAAATAAATTGCTTCGCTGGAAGTCTTCACTTCGTTTAGGTTGTTGATTCTGGGCTCTTTTTACAAGTATGCAAAATATCCGATGAACTGGAATTGGATTCCTAAATATTGTTGCAATTCCTAATTTTTCAAATATAACAGAATAAACCGTACCCAATTGGGGAACAAAAAATGCAAAACTCGACTCCGGTGAATAACAAAACTTACATCTCCATCTTTTTTATCAATAAACAAAACCCCTTTATGTCTCGTATCGAAACGAAAAAAGTCGCTGAGCAGCCGATGCTTATACGATCTTTGTTCAGAAGTGATTCAGTTGAAAGAACCGAACTTGTTTTTGACATAATAATGTCTTCTACGAAATCACTCGTGAATCTCCACAAATTACAGCATCCTCCAAAATACACAAATTATTCATTAGTTTGAATATCAAATTTTGTAAGGGTCACCGCCTGTTCACCATTACCTGAGACATTTCGTACTTAATTCAGTCTCCGCCAATTACAAAATCATTCTTCTTTAGTGTTTTTCTATGGTTGAACTATCAAGCATCAGGTAATTTTTGCATGATATCCAAAGTTACACGATTTATGGAAGATCACAGAGCTAAATCCGAAAATTTGAACTGAAATCCCTTTTTTGAGCTTCGGTTTGGTACAGTTTGAAAAACACCTAACAAGAAACTGGTCACAGATAATCTTTTCTGAGAAATGTATAAGTCAGTACTTGTACACGTCGAATGTATTTGACACATCAGAAACGTATTCATAGAACCCCGTTTGACTGAACTTTACTGAGAAACCAGAGTGGCAAATACTACTCACGAACGTGAAAAGACCCACGTAAAACACACCGAAAATTACCAACAAGATTGCTTGGAACAAAAATTACAGCTCATTGGTATTTCTTACCTTTCGTAGTTGCTCTGGTATTTTGCTCGTTTCTCGAACCTTTCTTTTCTTGAGCAAATGGTGATTTCTTCGTGCACTTCAAAACTTCCTGTCAGTCAATATCCTTTCATAGAATAAATTTGTTGAGAATTGGGGGAGATAAATGCGCTGCTATATACTGCCTGTCTTTCAAAATACAATGCAATTCTCTATGCTTCAATAACCAAAAAAGGCATATTTTTGACTTTAGTGAACAATTTCGTTTTGGAACTATGACGGCTGTTTGAAAGTTTTATCAATAATTTTCAATCCATTCGTGATAGTTTCTTTCCAAGAAAGCTAAATGCACAGTTGTTCCAAAACCAAACATGATCGGTTTTATTAGCGTTGGTTTGTCCATATTGCCTTTTACTCCATATTGTTAGCTTTACCATCAAATAATGTCGTCCAGATGAAGTTATCTTCGAAAACAGAATTTTGCTAACAACTTTTTTCCCACTACAAATGAGACCATATTTGTTGGAAAAATCGTACAGAATACACTGTGAAAACACAGGTTTGAGAACTGGCTTGGTAACATTGTTTACTATTCTTGCAAATACGAAACAATAGATACGACCAGATGCGTAAGAGATAGAATCAACAAAATTAGAGCCCACATTTTGTCAAATATTGGGACTTGCGATAAACATCTGGAGCATAAGTTGTTTTCTTCGGTCAAGTTATCGGTGGTTTTCTTCAGTTCCAGACTTAGGCCTATAAATATTGAATCTGACCAAGTAAGGCTGATGTGCTAAGTAGGATCCGGAAACGTTCACCTGGGCGAATCAAAACATGTTTATCTGCACGCAACCCACTCAACCACTGTGCAGTACCATTATAAGGGTTCATGCTCAGAACATTCTGATACCTGAGCAGTATTTTGTTCAGCATTTATTGATCGTTCGGATTTCTACTTGTACAATATGACGTCTCTGGATTTGACCCATTTGCCGTATTCACTTTCCATCTGTTTTCCTTAACAAACAAACAATGAACAAATGTGCAGCTTTGTTCGAATACGAACGGCAATACTCGGGACGTGTTATAGCTTCTTCTTTAGCAGAATATCAATCCTGAGCTGCTCATTATACTACCCATTAGGAACATAATAAGTATACAAATGGAAAAACCCATAATTTGGGCAACCACGGGTGCCAATTCTTTCACAGCCTATCTTTTCAAACTTCACCGAGTACCGTGGTTTGAAAATTATTTCCTCTCTCTTGCACACAACGTTGCACAGTCGCACGAGTTTTACGGTATTCGGAAAAACGTTTTATCATAAGCTTGGGCAAATATATTCAAGGTGAACTTACTCCTTCAGTGAGAATCGGGAAGATTTATTCAGTGCGTTCGCTATTTCGAGAAACTCTGGCCAAAATCATGGGAGTGGAAACTACAAGCCATGAGAATAAATTACCGGATCCTGTGTGCAAACTCTGGCTAATGTTTAGCTGGCCGCCTTGCTTTGAGCTCTTCGTTTTGCCTTCAAAGCAGGGAGTGAACTGAGCAAATAAAGAGCTTATTAAGCACTGTCTGTTTCATAGTCTGTATCAGTTTCACTTTCCGGTCCCCGTGTAAAGAAGATGCATTAACTACATCCACCAACGTGGAACGAAATTATATATACAACCAAAAGGTTTCGGCAACTCACTAAATAAAATTCATAGAACTATTTCAATCGGATCTGGTCCGTGGCATGTGCATAAACGGAGTCCGTACAGTTTTGATGGTGCACCAAATGTAAACAAATTAAAAAAAGCACTAATTTTTTCAGTGGTATTATCTATTGTGTCGCGAGGCATAATGCATTATATGTAAAAAGGTTGTTCTAATGAGAGAATCTCCATGATGACTAGCTGGATCGTGCGTTTTCACAGTTTATCGACTGCTGTTTTGTTCAGAGTTCCATTGATGCCACACTGTTGACAAGAAGGATATAAATGATGCCACCCCAATCAGCTGGTCCAACGCTGCGGTGGAAAGCTTTGTCTGTCATGCGAGGAAATATTGTCTCGTATGAAGTGGTGCTCCATAACCTCTAGTTAGCTCACCGGTTTCTCTTATCGATAGGGGTGATCTTCCACGGCTTTAGCCAATTACGTATTTCCATGGTATGAGATCTCTAATTGTCTTCTGGTTATCGCACATATCGAGAATAAGCGTATGTGATTAGTTGATCAGACAAAGCAATCGTTGGCTAAAAGTGATAATCTGATTGCTGCCGGAGTACGAAAGCTGCAATTCAACACAACGGAGCTAATTTACGAGAGATGTCAACGCAAACAAAATCTATTTCAGAGGTGCAAAACAACATGTGATGGAATGGATTTGAAGCTACAAACGCGGGAAAACATTGGCAGTTCCGGTTGAACTGGTCTAATGATTTCAGAAATGGTATCGCAAGTTACGGTAAAATATCTCCACACATGTTTGTGAACGGATGATCGCAAACAATGGTCTCAAAATGAAACTTTTAGTGGCAGACACTTGATCTACAGATCACGATAGGGAGGGTGAAAATTGTGTCTGACGTGTAGAACATCGCGGACCACAGGATGTAGGCGAGGACCTCCTTTTTGGAAAAATATGTGCTCTAAAGAAAATATCTCGATGGTTCAAGACACAATGCAAATTGGAGTTTTGAAACCATTCAACCATCGCTGGAAGAAATATTTGGGAACTTCATTCGTCAAATCCACAATTTGGAATGAATTGAGCACGTCAGAGAATGATTTTACAGATGACTGAGCCGGTGATTAACCAACCTGATTCGTACGCAATGAGATTCTCCAGTTCAACTTTAAACATCTTACTATATACTATTAACTGACAATATGTTGTGCTATACGCTGCCAGCAATGGGGTTGCTTCTTATGATTGTCGTCGGTAAAACGTAGGCCCAAGACAGAAAAACAAGTCAGTGAGGACTTTGAGCAGGCCTCAGATGTTCGCTTGCCTTATTTGCTCGAAAATTTACATTTACCCTTCTCATGATTCACCAAAAGTACGCGAAGCCTCTTGTATCAGTCTGAAGACTGTCAACCGATCTAAGTATCCACCTAAACTAGACAGTTCAACAAAAAATTATCCTAGCCAGGTAGATTCTCTAAAAGATAAAATCTTTCCTACGGTATCACAAAGTTTTTCTTCAGTTTGGTTGAAACTAAAGTTAGATTGATGAAAACTTATGTGTCGTTCATTTTTTTCATAATATTGTTCAACAGGGTTCGGTAACTAGCCAAAGGAACGACAATTATTCCATACGTTTTCACAGTTGTCTTGTTTAAACAATATGTCAAATGTTTGCCACATAGAACAACGGTCATCCTGATGTACAGCCCGTGAGCTGCGTGTCAGATTGTGAGTAGAGTGTTAGTCGCGTTCTCCACATTAGCCAAGTGCAGTTTACATCTTCAAATTCAAAATAAAAATGACTACCAGGTAGAGTTCACAGATGCTACTGTGAAACTGATGCAGTGATGTGGCACAAACGCTCAGACGTCAACTGAAATTGCTATAAAGGGCAATCCTAATAAAAGTCATATGTTTCAATCACTTCAAATTATGGCTGAATATCTAAGCTATATTTCAAGCTGTGGACAGCGACATTGCACCTCGTACTCGATCCACAAATCTCAAGTTTACTGGTGACAGATGTGAGTAAGTTGCCACAAAGTGCCGATACTTTCCCAATTCTCGAATAATTAAATCGGGATATCACATTTAAAAGTCTGACAGTAGAAATCGCTCGAATGACAGCTTCGGTCACCTTTTATTTAATTCATTCAAATTGACCTGGTGGTCACCGGGTGGTGGTGAGATTTGGAAACATCCAACCAACGTCTAAAGTGAGTAGTAGGATGTGGTATCAGGATGAGTAGACGAAATTTCCATGGATACATATGACTGCTTCCACGGTTATTTTCCCTCATCAGGTGTGCTCAATCGATGCCCTCTTACCAAATCATTCCTGTACTTGAGCATTCTACAGCTGGTTCATAGCTGTATTCTCAATTATATTGTAAGGAGTTTTCATAAGGAATAGTCCATGTTTAGAATCACACCATGATACTTCGAGTTATTGGTCCGTTTATAGAGCTAACCGCGAAACCGGTCGTGTACCTCCAGGGAAATGTTACCCCTTAACTCAGGTAAATAAACCGTACTGCTCAATCCGAACATCCGTACTTGTGATCATATATCCTCGTTCGGAAGTTCAGCCGTGGTAAGGGACAACATAACTTTGGAAGAAAAACTGTTCGATTCTAAAAATAAACTCTGCATTGATACACTTTTCACGGAATACAAATGAGATAACAGCTGAAATTCTGGTTAATATATCTGCAAAACAATTATTGCAGAATCATGGGGAACTTAGAAGTTAAAACAAATTGGGTCATTGCAAGTACATTTGGAATTCAATTAGGAGAGATATGCTCCTTGGCTTGGCTCTGACTGAAATAAAATGCATGAGATATGCATTCCGTTTCCACTTTCTTCTTTTGCATCAGTCCAATGTGCAAGTTATTGACGACAAAGTTAACGCATTCGAGAATTGGGTAAAGCAATGGAGAAAGTACTTCGTGCGAAAAATGGAATAAATTTCAGAATATTCAAATGGTATCACCTTAGGGAAAGAATAATGAGTAATTCAGGCGTTCGTATAGTTTTCCTCAGACTGTGTGGTGACACTCTTGTTGAGCAGAACAATTACCTTGTCTGGATTTCACACTGAATATTTTGAGTTGGTAAGTACTCTTCTCAACCCAAAATCGATTTAGACACGTCTTAGATTTAGAATGGATCCTTTTTTGGGACATGTTCATAGTACGCTATTCTAGAAGCGATGACAACACAAAGAGATACATCCATTTTTAAATGCATATGGATTTTTTGGCAAAATCGAATGCAGCCTTCAAATGGAGGGATGTTGACCACTCGATGCAGCACTCAATCAGTCTTCGTTGATTCATTCGTTTTCTATTAATTCTCAGTTATATATACACTGTCTCTAACTGCACCTTCCAGTGTCAAGTTGAATGCGGAAATTAGAGCAAGATCATTCCCGTTGGTTGAACTGCGGCAAGCGCTGGCAATAGTCGTCAACTTGTTCATGGAACTCACGAGCGACTGAAGTCAACACGATGAAAAACAGTTAGGAATCTTCCAGAAAAAGCCCTTGGTTCAATTACTTTCTTTCGAAATGCTCATATTCAAACGGCATTGTAAATAGAAACGAGTGGCATGCAGAAATTCGATATCACGTGTCTCGCGATCATTTAGATTGCGTGAAGTTCATCACAAGGGGGTGTACTAAATACACCAACCCAAAATTTAGGACAGAATGACAGAACAAGATTCTTCAATTACAAGGTTCCTATTACGGAAAAAAAACGTTTTTAGGCAGTAAGGATATGCATCTTTTAACGATTTCAATGTTGATTCTTTCAGTTCTGGAGCTTTCGGTTTACTATCTATTGACTCCGATTGTCGAAATGGTGGGCGCCTAACTAGCTAGAATCAAGACGTGATGTGTCGCTACCGTGTAAATGCTGCGCGTATCTTCTCGAATACGTCTGCACACACTGTAAAACACCCGCGGTACACAAAGACACTATGCGCCAACTTGTTTTGCCTGGTATACATATACAAACACGTATTGTATCATTCCCGTTCATTAGAAATATCACGCCATTTCAGTTAGTTAGTTCGCATCTGAAGATGGTTATCCATCCGCTAGATACTCCAACTAGCTATTACCGTAGACTCCTGATGAGTTTATTGCGCTCCATTTATATAAGAGGTTTTAGACGCAATCTGAAGTAATTAAGGGTATCATTACTGGGTATTTGAAGAACGTTTTTTTAAAATTTTATGGACGAACGATCGGAGTAAAATACGGTGAAAATGAGACGCACTATGTAAAGCGATCTAGGACTGGATATTGCACTCAGACGATTTTTTCATGAATTTACGCATACAATTCCTGGAGCTTTCAGCGTTGGGGTGATCTTTGGAGCTCCAATTCCTACGCTCAAAAAAGGATGTTCGAAGGATATTCAAACGGTCACTGTGGGATTTCCAGTGAATATCAACAAGTATTTATACTTCGAAACTCTGAGATTATATTGAATAATCTGACTTTTAAATACAAACTCGCTTTCGATTCCATACGCGTGTAGATGCGGAACAAATGTGAACGCATTTTCTGGTAGCATTCGCTTGAAGTCGATTCCGCTGTCCGTTAATATATCTGTTCAGAATTTTTTTGAAAGACAAACGTGATCAGTTCGGTCGGATGTTTGGTTCAATAACCGCATGGTAAATAATGGATGAAAGAAGACTTGTTGTCTCCTGGTTGTGTCGCAGTATCCTGGAATATCACCGATTGAAATAAAGTAAGCCTGGTGGTTTAAACCGCTAGGCGGAAGTGAATGTGATATCCGTACTGTGCCCAACATATACGCATGACGAACTAGCTTTCAACATCGATCTGACTACAATTTACAACATACACATCCAGTTCGGTCAACTGCCGAAGGGGTCACTCTCTAGATCAGATTCTGATTGAACAAGAGTTATTATGTACTGGGTGCAAAGACATGAACAATAATTTGTTTAAAACTGAGACAATACCAGGCATCCCTTGAAGGTCTCAAGTGAACATTTCTCCCCAGATGAAATACGGATAAAACGTGAAACTAGAGTATTGTACGCGGTTGAGCTGTCCATATCATCTTCTAATAAAGAGCAAGTTCTGCATAATGAACCGTCTCTCTAAAATTGTGTTGTCGTGCTGAGAAATTATCATGGAAATCTGGAAAAAATGTACGCGCTTCTCGGTTTTGGGAATATTATTGGCTCCAACGATGAGATTCCATTCAAAACTTTGCTTGAAAGTTACAATTAGATGTTCCCGTTAGTGTCGAAAACCAAAATGAATGTATTCAGAAATTTACTATTTTCAACCGCAATATGAAAATGGTTCATCGTTGTATTGTTATTTGAATAACCAGCCAATCGCAGGAGAGAAAGGGATTCACTTTTATCCTCAATGTCTATGCTGGAATGAACACAAAATCAGTTGGAGGACGTTTCCAAGCGAGAGGATCTGAGCAGCATCTCAGCGTGCTGCCCATGTTTATTGTGAACAAGTGAGTGTTGAGCAATCTTGAGGGATGATGATTCTTTTATCAATATTATTATTTTGATTGCGTTTCGAAGTTTGTTGCTCATATTTCGTTACGTGTATATGTAAATAAGTATTTATACTGGAATTAATCCCGACAGTTCTGTGGTCCGCAAAGGTATCAGCTTCAAAAGGAGAAGAAAGGAACACTGTTTTATGTTTACAGCCTGGCGGGATTGTTTATGGTATTGAAAACGATTTTATTTTCGGAATATGAAAGTGATGGATCAGCCAACATCATAAGTCATCTGAATTTCCAAGGCCTAGTAAATGTGCCTGCTCCAGTGATTCATGTGACCAACCAAAGACCGGTTTTGTGATAAAATAAGCTTACACACGTGAAAATTGATCCTGGATTTCTGGGTGCATCCAGAATTAAACTAGAGTAATGAAGATAGTCACTGTTCAGGTATGATTCGCGCGTTGATATGAAGTTGGAAAATGTGAACATAAAAAGCTAGCAGCAAGTACGTCAGGGAGGTAATTGGCAAATGTTGGTCAGAAATTCATCATGGAACCATTCGGATAGGACAGGTCAAGTATTCGTAATCTGTCGTCGCCAGACACGTCTTTGGTATTGAAATTTAAGCTGATCACGAACCACTACCTGACTATAAATTTCAGTAGGAGAGACACCGATTTACGTCTTTCACATCGAAATTACTTGTGTTGAAAGAGGAGCATTCTGGACTCAAGTATCAGGGATGTTTTGTTCGGGATTCCTCAAAGGATACGAATACGAGAGCGACTATCAATCTGGCTGTCATTTCAATATGAGAAGGCAGTTGACGAATAACTGGCCACACGTGTTTCTTTTCCTGCATCATAGAATTTATGGTAAATCCATAGAAAATGTTTTGGTTGGCTAATCAATAAGTAGGACGAAAATTAGGACCTGTACAGTACACTCGACGGTTTCTCTGGAGCAGACTTACTCAATGACCATCAGCCTGTTTTCAATCCGAAGTGAAAAAATGCATCGGGAATTGTGTTTCTGATCTGACTTTCGAGAAACAAATAACTGACGCGCCTGTATCCCATGTAAGCCACCTACTACTCTCTTGCTCACACTCTGCAGACAAACACTTGGTCAGCAGCTTTCGAGATAATGTCTCAGGACAACTACCCACTTTGCTTTGCCAGTTGGGCTTCGTTAAGCACACGCTCCCAATCAGAGTTTTTCCACAACTTCCGTATAGTTGAACATACTTCATTTTCCTCGGTTACTGAGACAAACCGGAATTGCAATGGAAGAGATGGATGGTGCACATCAGCTTGTTATTGAGCCAGACAGATTCAACTACACAATCTGATGTCCGTCTAGCCAGTGCGGTTTGCAGATCTTCCATCGTGCAGTGGTCGGTGATACACCACCCTGAAATGCTTGCATCCAGGGTTCACCGCAAAGCACGAGTGACAGCTAACTCAGTAGACCTCCAGTGTTCTGTCTATCGCACCATCTATAACGGCGTGGAGCTCACCATCGTCCTTGTAAATATCAGATGACCCAAATGAACAGACTTTGACTCACACATTCCACACTTACGGTTCCAACGTAAGTTTAGTTGAAAAAAATGAGTAGAAGAAACTAGTCTGCGTTTCTAGCCAGATTGACCACCGATATAGACAACCAGTGTTCGGATGTCGAGCGCGGTCTCGTAAACATCAGCACGATATCGTCTTATCAATCAGGTAACACGGTATCCGTTAAATGTTTTCAAACACTTCTCATATTATTCTCCGTTATATCAAGCGTCACTGCGTTTATCGCATAGTTGCGCCTTCTACGAGCGACATAGATGTGCATGTTGGAATACTCATAAGTGGTGATGTGCCACAGGCTGATCGGATTTTAACACAGAGGACAGGGTAATTCCAGGTCCAATAATGAGCCAAAAAGCACAAGCTCAGTCATAAATAGACATTTTTGTTAGCAAACGGGTTTAGTGCAAGTTCAATCCACTCGATGCAGGTAGCTGGATTGAAACCAAACATGAGGACGGTCAACAATGAACGTGCAACAGACTGAAACATTTATAAGCAGGGGTTCATGACGTACGACACAGACTTATGCAATAACTGATTTACCACAGAAGTCCGCTTCCAAGAGGACAGGCTGGTATCAATAATTGCCTAACATTTCCTGAATCTGTTCTGCGGCCACCACAACTGTTTAAGCGTGGAAGGATGTTTCTCCAAAAATGCTAAACAACTGGTCTGCCCACAGCCCGCTTCACGTCAAATATTCTTGCTTAATTACAAGGACTGTATACAATAGAACAAAATAAACTTTGGATAATGTCGAACCTCGACGAATGACGTGTGCTGTGACCAATCCCAAAAAGACAGACCTGCAGCGAGGGATGTCAAACTATGTCGCGAAGTTTAATGAGTAACCACTAATCAATCTGTTATTCCAAGTAACCTCCTTTACCAGCGAGCTTATGGAGGTTTCAGTACGTTTCCAGCCGGAAAGAATACTAGTCGCTGGGGAAATTGGTAATATATTAGCGCAAACTAGAATGACCTCAGAAGATTGAGAGGCGCTGATAATTCTGCGGTTGGACATCGATAACAAATTAGGTGATAACATGACCTTTCGGGCCAATCTCCTTTGCTCACGTTGAAGCTTGAAGCAGCCAGTTTATGGTATTCTAAGTTACGGAACACATTTTGAACTCAGTTTCTAGAACTGTATATTTGTTTGAATTGAATGGAAATTACATTGTCGATACAATTAAGAACTCAGTTTTAAGTCCTTTGCTTACTCTGCCGGAACATGAATTGCCTGCACATTTCACAAATATGAACCTCAGACATGTATCAACCCAAAGGAGTTCCGTAGGAATCTAAGAGTAATAACGTTTTTGTTCAAGTTCATTTTCCATTGTTTGGAATATAATTTTTCTCCATTGTTTCCGTTTGCATAACGCAAATGCATCAGTTTTCACTATCCTCATATTGACTCAACTCATCATAGAACGCTAATGCGGGAAGGTGATCAGCGGTGACAACAGGATTTAAGCCTGGAACAGATGATGGTTTGACGAATATAACAGTTCTTCTTCAGAATTTGAGCAAAGAGGGATTTTATTGGGATGATTCAATCGAACAAATACATCCGGAGTGATGCATCTCTTGACTACGTCTCATGATTGAACCACCCCCCTCTGCGTGATTGAAGACGAAATTCGATGAATATTGTTTAGAGCTTTTCGCATTCTGCAACATTTGAGAGACTGACTATGAACCTTTGATACATGCTAGTTTTGTTTCCCAAATCGCCCAGACAACTAGCTCCTTCTGGCAAACCATTTCTAGATTTGTGCCAAAGAAGACGGCTTGTACAAGAATGTTGTCAAGTGGTTGAGAGTCTCGTGGAAATTGAAAATCAAATTATTAGTCAGATAACGTGAAGTCAGTTAACGTTTAGCAATAATGAGCAATCTATCAAACATAGATGAACACATGGCTCAACTTAAGACCGGTCGAGCCACAATGCACGGATCGCTCAGTGAACTTTGTAAAGCACGTTTAAAGGAGCAGCCGGAGAACCTGGGTTCGCTCGAGATCAAAGTTACTCGATGGACAAGAAAGCAGACAGTTATGGGAGACGGGTGGTGAAAGGTGATTAGTGACGTCCAGCGTAAAACTCGGGGTTGGGTGAAAGTGTAGAACGGTCAGTTCATGTCATGGGACAGATAAGGGTGAGAAAGCATATCAGTCATCGATCTGAAAACCGAACATTACAACGGGTCATCATACAGACAAAAAGAGGCGAACGAAGCATGATTGTGAGGTCATGAGCAATAATGCCAATGGAACGGTACTAAACAACGGGTACAAGGCTGTGTATGCAAGAGTATCTGTTGCAAACCACAGTGCATTCCTGGGTAACGGGATGACAGAAGACTGAGGAATGATCCGAGCAAAAAAATGGGTCAAATAATGGGATCCGTATGCAACAACCAAACAGGGTATGGGATTCGTAAGTCGGGACACAAAGTTGGAGGTGGGTTTAGTGCAAGTTCAATCCATTTGATACAGGTAGCTTGACTGAAGTTAAACATGAGGCCAGTGTTGGTAAACAGTTATATCTGGTAACACGAAGTTGGGGGAAAGTCGCTTTGTAGGATGAAGTTAAACATAAGTCGACTTGCGAATTCCAAACTGCAATAACAAAATACTGCACAAAGCAGCGCATTCTCAAACAGGTTTGAAGCCTAACACTGACTGGCAACAGTTTCCTTGTGTTACGTTGATCGAATGCGAGGACAGATAATCCACAATGCCCTTGCAAAAACTGAGCAGCAAAACGTGAGGCAAACATCAAAACGTTTGTGCTGAGGGAGAATATCGGCGTCAAGGGCTGATTACCTAGGAGATTTTCGCTGGCTATCAAAACAAGGTTACCCGGGTTCATAAAAAAATGTACATAGTCCGTGATGAGTGTTCGAGTATTGCAGCTCTTACTGATTCTAAGAAACTAGTCAAAAGACGTGCTGCTGCGTGATATTCATTAGAGTCAAATCATCCAGTAGAAGACATGCGTATTTCCAGATCACTAACAAATCCATGGATAAACGGTCACGAATTCCCGACAATCGATTTGTAGCCACAGCCGAACTCGAAATGTCGAGATTAGGCCCAAAGTGTTACATCGAATGTTCTACAAAAGCCCCAATGCGAAAAAGCTTAGTTCAGTCTGGTTTGTGTACCTAACGAATGAATGTCGACAAGAGAACGAGGAAAGATGACTTATGCTGAGAGAAAGATTATAATAATGCCGAAGCACATGAACGGTGGAGGCTATTTAGACCAGCTCACGTTCGAAACAACCAGGCCATGCGGGTCTACTAATTCATGGTTATATGGATTTTTCAAGATTCATGAAACAAACGTACCTCAAAAACCAATTATTTAAATGACAAACTCGCCTCATCATGGAACAGTCCGAGTGGCTCGCAGATAAGCTGCAACCCATGCACAGAATTCTCGTAGATTCACTTGAAACGTTGGTTGTATTTGGTGTACGATACGGGTGCGCTTGTGAGATCCTAAAAAAACAAATGCAAAACAGTTGATTGTCACCCACAAAATACTTCAGCTGTCAATCGGGAAAAACACTAATATTTCTACTAGACTAACCCCCGATAATACCAACTATTCTCATGTGACTCATTGAAACGGAGTCCTTTCGAGAAACAAATGGCATCAGTTGTATTATTTATTAGCGATTTAAACTGATGCCAAGAATCCATGATCGGTTGAGAAGGGTAGTGTTCTTCGTGGGGAATCGCTACAATCGAGTTGAAACAAAATCTGCTTTGACTGAATTGGAGCATCAATAATCTAAAATTCATCACATTGACAGCTCACGATACA
Organism: Fasciola hepatica; assembly: GCA_948099385.1. Classification (NCBI taxonomy): domain Eukaryota; kingdom Metazoa; phylum Platyhelminthes; class Trematoda; order Plagiorchiida; family Fasciolidae; genus Fasciola; species Fasciola hepatica. The sequence goes on from CANUEZ040000201.1 coordinate 3,253,585, forward strand.
GAAATGACGCGTGTTATTCACCCATAAAGTGTCACTCAAACTTTTGATGTCAAAATCTGATATGCTTGTCACGAGGATTTGAATTCATAAATGGGTTTCCAAAGTTATCATGTCTGACTATCGAAGACCCGATCGTGTTGTCACGAGGGCAGACGCGATGCGCGTGATATTCATGATTTCACAAGGACACACAAGAGCACACATACCAGTTCCAAGTACACATACACTTATTACCCATTTCTAATTACTCACACTTATCACGCTATATCAGTTAGTGAAGCAGTACCCACAACGTTGTATTCATTCGTTAGGTACACAAACCGGACTGAACTAAGATTTTTCGCATTGGGGCTTTGTAAAATATTTGAAGTTACACTTTGGTCCCAATCTTGACGTTTTGAGTGGATTCCACTTTACTAAAGAAAGGCAGAAAACGACTTGTAGAGGAGCGCGCTCAAAGTATCATTATTGATTTTCGGAATTGTGCGAGTACTTATGTTCTATTCAACGAATTTGCACATTGAATTATTCCAAAATCGCCCATCCATTTGTGCTTTATTATGAATCTTGCGATTCCCAATACCCGAAACTTCCTCGGGATTGTTTTTTCAAAGCTGCAACTCGAGCCTTTTCCAAGGTTTATCAGAAAGTCCCACTAAGCGCTGTATGTCTAGTGATTTGTGAATGTCGTTTTTCTTCGAAAAATTCCCCTTCTTCTAGCGTCCTCACAATATCCCTAACTTATTCGTCCATGTATCACGGAACACTTTAACATGCGTGATTTCACATTCTCACTCCACAGTAGTAGGAAGGTTTAATAAATTTCACGATACTTTTCCCTATTTTGGATTCTTGTGAGCTTCGTTTATTTTTATCCTTGTTTCCAGCTTGTACCTTTGAGTCAGTATTGCCTCACTAGTGCTGATTTGCAAAAGAAACTCTCACACTCGGAATAGAAGTGAATGGTACTACTGAATTGAGCTTTCTTAATTTACGGTTAGTTTTATCATGCGGAATAAAATCTCAATAGCATTATTATCAATACTGGCTCTGATAGTAGTTCAGAATAGCGTAGAAAATCAGAGCGAACAACTCGACAACGACGACATTTACAGAATTAGCAGTTTTTTTCCCAAGACAGTCCGTTTCATGTCATTCAGGAACATGATTTTGTAGGGCCTGGTAACGTTTTCATTACTTGCATACTGAAATCGGTACATAATGGTCTTCCAAAGGTGACGAGAGAAAGAGTAATGAGTGGCCTGGTGTCTGTCCATTTGTCGGCCGAAGACAAGCAAAGGCGATTTCACGGTTGTTCGAAAACTGTTTATTAGTCTTTTGATGGGCAATATTGTTTGGTTGCAGAGGTTCATTCAAACATTGCCACGGAATAAAATTTGTAGAGTATTCCAAATTGGTACTAGTCAAGCCAACTCACCGTGTAGTACCGATAAAGACAAACTGTAATATCGATGAAGGCGAAGCATCATTCAAATTTCTATTGCGACCTAATATTCCATTAGTCAAAAAGTGCAAATAATAATGCGTGCCTGCAAATGACGATATATTTACATCAAGTAAAACCCAGAGGTTTTGGGTAAATAGAAAAAAAATTTTCATTGAGTTGTGTACTTGTCATTGTGTTACCAAATAAAAACTTGTCGATTTGCAGCAGTGCCATTCAGCAGTCAACATGTGGATGTGATGAATACTTAAGTTTTACAATTAGTTATGACCGACATTGGTTGAGTTCCGGGTGAAGATGTCGGGCTGTTTCTGATTGCTTGGAAACTATTGAGTTGGTCAGCTGGCAAAACAGACAGAGGAGGAGTGCAGTGGATACGATGTTAGTTCAACACTCGAATCAACTAATATTAGTCGTACTAACGTTTTTCATTTGTTTTTGATGGCTTTATTTGCAAAATAAAAAAAATCTACGAGTAACAATAGGTTTCGGTGGTTGAGGGTTCCATAGTAGATGATTCCATCAAGGCATGTTCAACACTTCCAATTAATCTAATCGACGATTGAAACCACTTCGAAACCTTTTTCAGATATCTCAATAAAGGCTTCAAAATATCTAAGTAGTTGTAGATGACACAGGCAAAATGTTGATTTCAGCCTATTTTCTTCGAAGATTTGAAATGTTCAAGGTCGAGAAAGTTGTGGACAATACTTATCTTGTCTTCTGTTGATCAGATGTTTTGACTATTGGAGCCGTTACACCGAGTGATAATGTAGCGTGCGTGGAGAATGACTCCATGAGTTTTACTGGAACATTATTCTTCCCAACATGAATCTGGGTTCACGAAGATTCCTAAGACTGCAGTTTCCTTTGTTGTGAGTTTCATAGACGGGCCACGAGCCTTTCGACGATGGTACTTATTCATTCCGCCGATCACCAAGTTTTACTCCCTATCCAACGGGCAGCAGGAACCAGGTAGGTGAATAACACGACAGTCCTATCCTCGCCCTCATACGAACTTCCGATATCACATTTGACGGTTTGGCATTCGGTGCATTAGTAAAAGCAAGATACGTATTTCCCGGGCATTCAGAAGTTGTGACTCTACCCGCTGTGTTATTTGTTTAAGAAAAATTCCGAAAAGGAAATGTGTTGATAAAAAATAAAACTATGGAATAAAAATTCATATTCTGTGGAAATTCACCGCGTTCGCTTGCTGATTTCTAAACCTTATTGGTTCATTTTGGGAATTCGCTGGGCGATCAGTTTGATTGTATTTTCCGTTGATCAGCTCAGTGTTGACGACATTTTGAAGACAGGGATGATGGCCGTTTGTACTGTGAAATATAATATTGGAACCAGCGACAACAGGTCTCCTGTGAGAAATGCAAACAGGGCTTTCCACATTACCTAGTAAACGTAATTAAATTCCGTTGTCTATCTATGAGTACGAATAAGCATAAAACATCTGAGTTAGTGTGGTCCTTGTTAATATGTATTCCAAATCGTTACCTCTTTCGGTCAGAACGTAACATCGGAGACCAGATTGTGGTGAAAAGAATAATTGAACTCGCTTCAAATCCGGTAAAATTCCGTAGGAGTTTATGACGACTGTAAATATTCCAACAGCATTTATTCACCGTGTCATTTCATTCCAAATTCCACTGTTTGCCTGAAAATTGAAGCATAATTGCAGGGCTTTAGGCACCTACAATATGAAAGCCTAGAAATTATGAAAAAGATATCAATCTGCTTTGGTACCGATGATACAAATCTCAGGAATGCTTATAATTGTGAAAGAATGTGCGCAGCACGTTGCTACTAGACGGCCGAGTTCAATGAAGCAGACGGAACGTAATCGGCTGACAAGAATCGCCGACAAGATCAGAGCCAGTTAGGCGATCAATGGGTTAGTCAGCGGTTTACATTCGACCAAAGCCGAATCCACCGATCCAAGCACAGCCCGATGAAACAGCCAAGTGGGCCGTTAAGGTTTATCAGTAGACCAATGAGCTTCCATGCACCGTTTTGATTATGATGAGCGCATCTCATATAAAAACAAAGTATTCTTTACCAATAAGACGAAAAATGATTCTGAGGCAGAATTGTGTTCTCACTAGAGCTAGTAGGACAGAACAAAACAACAGGTAAAGGGGAATGAGAATATAGCTATGCACGCTAATTGAAGCTACTCCATAAAATCTACTTACTCACTGATAGAGTTCCGTTTCTGTTCGCCGACTTTCAAGTAAATCTTCATTCTAGTTGATCTAAAGTGAACATTTTTTGAACGAAACAAAATATTCATGAAAACGTTTTTGTTGGTTTGTTTTGTTGCCACTAGAACCAATATTTATGGTTTGTATCACTCTTTTGTTCGACTTTTTTGACAACATCAATGAGTAAATTCCCATTTCCGAAGTACAAATCTCTTACTATAGTTTTCGAACTTTTTCTCAAGCAATTATCCATCAATAGAGGCTTAAATTTATGAGTGCTTCCGGGGACCTTTTCATTATTTAGATAAAAGTCATCCCAATCAGTAAAATCATTTTTATACCGATGATCTTTAGCGTTTCATTGATCACCAATATTGCCTTTTTAGGATGATCTAGACCCCTATACCTCATTGAAGTGGAGGTGGGCACCGATTTTCCATGGTAGATATCTTCCTTTGGGAATTGGATCTGCAGGTCAGCCTATAAACAGAAGCGGAGAATAATTAGTTTGACAGACATGCTAACGACGTGATAACAGTTCAAAACCAATAGAATTACACATAATGCAATGGCGTGCAATATAAGAGCGCTAGAATACGTCGTGCAAGACAAACAAAATGAAATCTATCATTTTACTGATATTGTGATTGTGCTTGGTGCACTCGCAGCAGGCAGGTAAGTGAAAATGAAATTGGTTTTGCACGCATGAAGACTCTCTGCAACAAATGGAATAGTGTTTCGTGGAAATGTCATTCACTCACATCAATATCACACACAGTGTTGATTGCTTTTCGTAATGTGAAAAGTTTTCGTGTGGTCAAATGAATGCTGCGTAGAAGTGAAGTTTTCAGGTTTAGTGGTTTATAGTAAGGCAATTTCTCCTGATATCTTCTCGTTACGCAAAGAGTACGAGGTAAGGAAAGTAGGCAAAGATTACTACTTATATAAAGCAAAAGATTTGTTCATTGTCATGAGCTGAGGAGTGAATATTGACACAATTACCGTGGTCCTTTTGAAACGTGAAGCTGAAGATTGACCACTAAAGACATCTACAAACAGGCTCAAAACAATGAGATTTTACCCTAATACAATAAAACAGAAATAATTGATTGCAGTTACCCAAAACACCATATCTTGTTTGCTTTTTTTCAAGAAAGGTGATGGTGCTTCGCCGAATTAGGAATAACTATGATTGGTAAAATCTTCTGGGATCATGACTTTCAATAGTCTTCTCGTAATTCAAATCACAGCTTCAAGGTGATAGGACGAAGTTGGAATCAAGTAGATCTTGCAAACTCACAAAAACTTTGTGGAGGGTTCATGAAAAAGGGGTGAATATAACATGGATAATTGGCCGATGTGAACAATTTCAGACGACCTAATAATTACATGTGTACTATAATCTCGAAACGATGCATAAACTTGTTTGAAAGGTATGTTCTATTCTAATTACTCACAGCAAATGCGTAAGAACCACAACACTTTATATTGACGATAACCGGGCAATAGTGGCTTTGTTTCAAGGCAGGAACTGGTCAGCTGCTTGTACGAGCTTAATAAATACACTGAAAGTGCAGACAAAACCCATTTATAACGGGATATGAGCTTCGAAGGGAAAACGAGATGAGTTTTGCTTGCACTGAATTACCTGAAACATTATGAGCAAAACAACGTTCATATTAGTATTTACTTCAGAAGAATCAAACTATATACGTTGATCCGTTTATAGAGGTGCACAGGAAACCTAGTTATCACGAGAATGATCCTAACGAAAATCAAGCGCACACAAATGACCTAGAATCCAAAGACCATATTGATGAAGACTAGAAATATATTTTTGATGTAACTGATAGTCATCGTCAAACGGTTGCTTGAAAGAGAATATTCTGGTAAACAATAATCTTGAAAGGGTTTCTATTCAAAATATCAAATAAGGAGAACCGTAAGATATACACTGAGAGAAAGAAAGTGCATGTACCAAATAACTCGCAGAGAAAAAAGTACGAATAAAAGCGAAGATTTGATATGGTCCCACTGAACAGTATACTCAAGTTTCCGAAACTTCGTGAATTTTATTGCGAACTCCGAAGCTTGTGAGAAAAGCAGCCACAATGGAAACAAATACTCGTCCGCAAGGTTCGAAAGATGGAACCGGATAAATGAAGATGGAATACTATGGGAAATGACAAGTAAAATAGTGATCTGACACAGTCAAGAGGAAAGGAAAAAGTGCAATGAATCGATAGATGAACGTAGGAGAATAAGCGAGTGAGCAACAGGAAGGAACGACGCGGAACAATACAGAGGAAAGTAAGGACGGAAGAAAAAGAGCAACCAAGTGAAAAAAAGAAAGTGTAAAAAGAAAGAGACCGGAAACAAACCTGGAAGAATGGAAAATACCAGGGAGAAAGGAAATCACATTTAAAATATGAAAACAGAAAAAAAGCCTGGTGAACACAGAGATAAAAAGGGAAGAAAGAACGAATAATGCCACAAAAAAAATTTAGAACGAAATAGGCGAGATTCAGATTGATTGGATTCTCCCACGTGAACGATACATGAATGAATAAAAAGTGATAATGATCCATGTGATTTACTACTCCCAATTCAAAATGGTCAAATATGGACTGCTAATTGCTAACAACAATCCACATTAGACCAATTTGTTCTCATTTCATTTGATCACATTTCGAAACGAAACACACAGAATGATGAAGCACAAAAGTCACACCTATCTCGCAATGGAACAGATACAGAAAATATAACGAAGCAAACTCAATTGTCCCATTTATCTAACTGGTCGCATTTGTGCACACATTATTCCAAAATTCAACTGTGCCAGTCGACGAGGGAGAAAAGATTCGCTGTGATTTTATTATTATATATTCGCACTCCTCTCCACTCGAATACGAATATTATCATTGTATGCTTGTTCTCATTTGATTGGATCACTCGATCAGTGTACATTGTTCGTTTCTCATCTTTCCTAATTGTAGAGAAAGAGAAAATGGATGGAGGTGAGCCTTAATATTGATCTTGTTGCAGTTTGGCCTTGTTCATTTTTAGTCCACATGATTCACTTGACGGATAGTGTGGAACAATAAGGATCATGCTGCTATGTTATTGTCCCAATTAGATTCGTCTGTTTGGCGCAACAACAAACAGTTCACATTTGACTATTTCACTGTGTGCATTAGACGAACGCTTTTCCCAATCGGTTTCTTTATACATACTGATTTGCTAACGCAGATAAACATGATCTGGTTGGACATTCTAATTGAAAATTCCGGACGATTTGTGGCCACTGACAATCAGTATCTCATATATTCCCATTAGTTAGATCTAAGCACTCGAATGATCTGAATATAGAAAGACAAATCAAATATTTCTCCTCTTGCGAACTATTCCAACTGAGCTGTCGAACAGAGTTTTCTGAGCAATAGCACATTCAATCATTCATTTATTTGTTGCCTATCAAACGATAATACAACATATAGAAAATGAACATTCAACTGACCAATGAACAGTACATGCACACTATGTACACGCGTTTGATCTCACTCACCTGTTCGGAATAAGGAGAAGTGCATATCGATCAACTGCTAACTGGCATCCTAACACGAATTGAACGACTGTCAGTTTGATCGGCCTCTTCCACGTGAACGATACATGAATGAATAAGAAGTGATAATGATCCATGTGATTTACTACTCCCAATTCACAATGGTCAAATATGGACTGCTAATTGCTAACAACAATCCACATTAGACCAATTTGTTCTCATTTCATTTGATCACATTTCGAAACGAAACACACAGAATGATGAAGCACAGAAGTCACACCTATCTCGCAATGGAACAGATACAGAAAATATAACGAAGCAAACTCAATTGTCCCATTTATCTAACTGGTCGCATTTGTGCACACATTATTCCAAAATTCAACTGTGCCAGTCGACGAGGGAGAAAAGATTCGCTGTGATTTTATTATTATATATTCGCACTCCTCTCCACTCGAATACGAATATTATCATTGTATGCTTGTTCTCATTTGATTGGATCACTCGATCAGTGTACATTGTTCGTTTCTCATCTTTCCTAATTGTAGAGAAAGAGAAAATGGATGGAGGTGAGCCTTAATATTGATCTTGTTGCAGTTTGGCCTTGTTCATTTTTAGTCCACATGATTCACTTGACGGATAGTGTGGAACAATAAGGATCATGCTGCTATGTTCTCGTCCCAATTAGATTCGTCTGTTTGGCGCAACAACAAACATTTCACATTTGACTATTTCACTGTGTGCATTAGACGAACGCTTTTCCCAATCGGTTTCTTTATACATACTGATTTGCTAACGCAGATAAACACGATCCGGTTGGACATTCTAATTGAAAATTCCGGACGATTTGTAGCCACTGACAATCAGTATCTCATATATTCCCATTAGTTAGATCTAAGCACTCGAATGATCTGAATATAGAAAGACAAATCAAATATTTCTCCTCTTGCGAACTATTCCAACTGAGCTGTCGAACTGAGATTTCTGAGCAATAGCACATTCAATCATTCATTTATTTGTTGCCTATCAAACGATAATACAACATATAGAAAATGAACATTCAACTGACCAATGAACAGTACATGCACACTATGTACACGCGTTTGATCTCACTCACCTGTTCGGAATAAGGAGAAGTGCATATCGATCAACTGCTAACTGGCATCCTAACACGAATTGAACGACTGTCAGTTTGATCGGCCTCTTCCACGTGAACGATACATGAATGAATAAGAAGTGATAATGATCCATGTGATTTACTACTCCCAATTCACAATGGTCAAATATGGACTGCCAATTGCTAACAACAATCCACATTAGACCAATTTGTTCTCATTTCATTTGATCACATTTCGAAACGAAACACACAGAATGATGAAGCACAAAAGTCACACCTATCTCGCAATGGAACAGATACAGAAAATATAACGAAGCAAACTCAATTGTCCCATTTATCTAACTGGTCGCATTTGTGCACACATTATTCCAAAATTCAACTGTGCCAGTCGACGAGGGAGAAAAGATTCGCTGTGATTTTATTATTATATATTCGCACTCCTCTCCACTCGAATATGAATATTATTATTGTATGCTTGTTCTCATTTGATTGGATCACTCGATCAGTGTACATTGTTCGTTTCTCATCTTTCCTAATTGTAGAGAAAGAGAAAATGGATGGAGGTGAGCTTTAATATTGATCTTGTTGCAGTTTGGCCTTGTTCATTTTTAGTCCACATGATTCACTTGACGGATAGTGTGGAACAATAAGGATCATGCTGCTATGTTATTGTCCCAATTAGATTCGTCTGTTTGGCGCAACAACAAACATTTCACATTTGACTATTTCACTGTGTGCATTAGACGAACGCTTTTCCCAATCGGTTTCTTTATACATACTGATTCGCTAACGCAGATAAACACGATCCGGTTGGACATTCTAATTGAAAATTCCGGACGATTTGTGGCCACTGACGATCAGTATCTCATATATTCCCATTAGTTAGATCTAAGCACTCGAATGATCTGAATATAGAAAGACAAATCAAATATTTCTCCTCTTGCGAACTATTCCAACTGAGCTGTCGAACTGAGATTTCTGAGCAATAGCACATTCAATCATTCATTTATTTGTTGCCTATCAAACGATAATACAACATATAGAAAATGAACATTCAACTGACCAATGAACAGTACATGCACACTATGTACACGCGTTTGATCTCACTCACCTGTTCGGAATAAGGAGAAGTGCATATCGATCAACTGCTAACTGGCATCCTAACACGAATTGAACGACTGTCAGTTTGATCGGCCTCTTCCACGTGAACGATACATGAATGAATAAGAAGTGATAATGATCCATGTGATTTACTACTCCCAATTCACAATGGTCAAATATGGACTGCCAATTGCTAACAACAATCCACATTAGACCAATTTGTTCTCATTTCATTTGATCACATTTCGAAACGAAACACACAGAATGATGAAGCACAAAAGTCACACCTATCTCGCAATGGAACAGATACAGAAAATATAACGAAGCAAACTCAATTGTCCCATTTATCTAACTGGTCGCATTCGTGCACACATTATTCCAAAATTCAACTGTACCAGTCGACGAGGGAGAAAAGATTCGCTGTGATTTTATTATTATATATTCGCACTCCTCTCCACTCGAATACGAATATTATCATTGTATGCTTGTTCTCATTTGATTGGATCACTCGATCAGTGTACATTGTTCGTTTCTCATCTTTCCTAATTGTAGAGAAAGAGAAAATGGATGGAGGTGAGCCTTAATATTGATCTTGTTGCAGTTTGGCCTTGTTCATTTTTAGTCCACATGATTCACTTGACGGATAGTGTGGAACAATAAGGATCATGCTGCTATGTTCTCGTCCCAATTAGATTCGTCTGTTTGGCGCAACAACAAACATTTCACATTTGACTATTTCACTGTGTGCATTAGACGAACGCTTTTCCCAATCGGTTTCTTTATACATACTGATTTGCTAACGCAGATAAACACGATCCGGTTGGACATTCTAATTGAAAATTCCGGACGATTTGTGGCCACTGACAATCAGTATCTCATATATTCCCATTAGTTAGATCTAAGCACTCGAATGATCTGAATATAGAAAGACAAATCAAATATTTCTCCTCTTGCGAACTATTCCAACTGAGCTGTCGAACTGAGATTTCTGAGCAATAGCACATTCAATCATTCATTTATTTGTTGCCTATCAAACGATAATACAACATATAGAAAATGAACATTCAACTGACCAATGAACAGTACATGCACACTATGTACACGCGTTTGATCTCACTCACCTGTTCGGAATAAGGAGAAGTGCATATCGATCAACTGCTAACTGGCATCCTAACACGAATTGAACGACTGTCAGTTTGATCGGCCTCTTCCACGTGAACGATACATGAATGAATAAGAAGTGATAATGATCCATGTGATTTACTACTCCCAATTCACAATGGTCAAATATGGACTGCCAATTGCTAACAACAATCCACATTAGACCAATTTGTTCTCATTTCATTTGATCACATTTCGAAACGAAACACACAGAATGATGAAGCACAAAAGTCACACCTATCTCGCAATGGAACAGATACAGAAAATATAACGAAGCAAACTCAATTGTCCCATTTATCTAACTGGTCGCATTTGTGCACACATTATTCCAAAATTCAACTGTGCCAGTCGACGAGGGAGAAAAGATTCGCTGTGATTTTATTATTATATATTCGCACTCCTCTCCACTCGAATACGAATATTATCATTGTATGCTTGTTCTCATTTGATTGGATCACTCGATCAGTGTACATTGTTCGTTTCTCATCTTTCCTAATTGTAGAGAAAGAGAAAATGGATGGAGGTGAGCCTTAATATTGATCTTGTTGCAGTTTGGCCTTGTTCATTTTTAGTCCACATGATTCACTTGACGGATAGTGTGGAACAATAAGGATCATGCTGCTATGTTCTCGTCCCAATTAGATTCGTCTGTTTGGCGCAACAACAAACAGTTCACATTTGACTATTTCACTGTGTGCATTGGACGAACGCTTTTCCCAATCGGTTTCTTCATACATACTGATTTGCTAACGCAGATAAACATGATCTGGTTGGACATTCTAATTGAAAATTCCGGACGATTTGTGGCCACTGACAATCAGTATCTCATATATTCCCATTAGTTAGATCTAAGCACTCGAATGATCTGAATATAGAAAGACAAATCAAATATTTCTCCTCTTGCGAACTATTCCAACTGAGCTGTCGAACTGAGATTTCTGAGCAATAGCACATTCAATCATTCATTTATTTGTTGCCTATCAAACGATAATACAACATATAGAAAATGAACATTCAACTGACCAATGAACAGTACATGCACACTATGTACACGCGTTTGATCTCACTCACCTGTTCGGAATAAGGAGAAGTGCATATCGATCAACTGCTAACTGGCATCCTAACACGAATTGAACGACTGTCAGTTTGATCGGCCTCTTCCACGTGAACGATACATGAATGAATAAGAAGTGATAATGATCCATGTGATTTACTACTCCCAATTCACAATGGTCAAATATGGACTGCCAATTGCTAACAACAATCCACATTAGACCAATTTGTTCTCATTTCATTTGATCACATTTCGAAACGAAACACACAGAATGATGAAGCACAAAAGTCACACCTATCTCGCAATGGAACAGATACAGAAAATATAACGAAGCAAACTCAATTGTCCCATTTATCTAACTGGTCGCATTTGTGCACACATTATTCCAAAATTCAACTGTGCCAGTCGACGAGGGAGAAAAGATTCGCTGTGATTTTATTATTATATATTCGCACTCCTCTCCACTCGAATACGAATATTATCATTGTATGCTTGTTCTCATTTGATTGGATCACTCGATCAGTGTACATTGTTCGTTTCTCATCTTTCCTAATTGTAGAGAAAGAGAAAATGGATGGAGGTGAGCTTTAATATTGATCTTGTTGCAGTTTGGCCTTGTTCATTTTTAGTCCACATGATTCACTTGACGGATAGTGTGGAACAATAAGGATCATGCTGCTATGTTATTGTCCCAATTAGATTCGTCTGTTTGGCGCAACAACAAACATTTCACATTTGACTATTTCACTGTGTGCATTGGACGAACGCTTTTCCCAATCGGTTTCTTCATACATACTGATTTGCTAACGCAGATAAACACGATCCGGTTGGACATTCTAATTGAAAATTCCGGACGATTTGTGGCCACTGACGATCAGTATCTCATATATTCCCATTAGTTAGATCTAAGCACTCGAATGATCTGAATATAGAAAGACAAATCAAATATTTCTCCTCTTGCGAACTATTCCAACTGAGCTGTCGAACTGAGATTTCTGAGCAATAGCACATTCAATCATTCATTTATTTGTTGCCTATCAAACGATAATACAACATATAGAAAATGAACATTCAACTGACCAATGAACAGTACATGCACACTATGTACACGCGTTTGATCTCACTCACCTGTTCGGAATAAGGAGAAGTGCATATCGATCAACTGCTAACTGGCATCCTAACACGAATTGAACGACTGTCAGTTTGATCGGCCTCTTCCACGTGAACGATACATGAATGAATAAGAAGTGATAATGATCCATGTGATTTACTACTCCCAATTCACAATGGTCAAATATGGACTGCCAATTGCTAACAACAATCCACATTAGACCAATTTGTTCTCATTTCATTTGATCACATTTCGAAACGAAACACACAGAATGATGAAGCACAAAAGTCACACCTATCTCGCAATGGAACAGATACAGAAAATATAACGAAGCAAACTCAATTGTCCCATTTATCTAACTGGTCGCATTCGTGCACACATTATTCCAAAATTCAACTGTGCCAGTCGACGAGGGAGAAAAGATTCGCTGTGATTTTATTATTATATATTCGCACTCCTCTCCACTCGAATACGAATATTATCATTGTATGCTTGTTCTCATTTGATTGGATCACTCGATCAGTGTACATTGTTCGTTTCTCATCTTTCCTAATTGTAGAGAAAGAGAAAATGGATGGAGGTGAGCTTTAATATTGATCTTGTTGCAGTTTGGCCTTGTTCATTTTTAGTCCACATGATTCACTTGACGGATAGTGTGGAACAATAAGGATCATGCTGCTATGTTATTGTCCCAATTAGATTCGTCTGTTTGGCGCAACAACAAACATTTCACATTTGACTATTTCACTGTGTGCATTAGACGAACGCTTTTCCCAATCGGTTTCTTTATACATACTGATTCGCTAACGCAGATAAACACGATCCGGTTGGACATTCTAATTGAAAATTCCGGACGATTTGTGGCCACTGACGATCAGTATCTCATATATTCCCATTAGTTAGATCTAAGCACTCGAATGATCTGAATATAGAAAGACAAATCAAATATTTCTCCTCTTGCGAACTATTCCAACTGAGCTGTCGAACTGAGATTTCTGAGCAATAGCACATTCAATCATTCATGTATTTGTTTTAAAGGACACATTCTCCGTTTTGTTGCATGTAGACGCCACCGTTGATAAACTCACAGGCTGCGGTTTTGCACCTCATGGGGGGCGCAAATCGACCTCGTCTGAATAAATCGTTGGACTCGAATGTAAATGTGTTGCTGTGTTTAGGCATTTTTTTCTAATGCATGCGGATTTTACTTCACTTGTGTTTACACGTATTCATGCAGCCGTCAAATCCAAATCAATTTATTGGTCCATCATGGTTACCCTATTTGGGTTACCTAGGTTATCTTCCGCCACGCAACATGTTAATGAACATTAAGTTATACAGTTCATAATGTAGTTTTCCCAAAGAATTCATTTTTCACTTGATAAGCACGTGGTCAAACAATGGTGAAGTTTATTGAGTTCAGTGTATCACCGTCACCTCCCTGTTCAATAGGAGTGTCAAAATCACGAAAGATTGTAATATAAAATAAGCAATCTATAAGAAATTCTGGCGACTTCCAGTAAACAATCAGGGATTACAGGTAACTTTTTGTTCAAATCGATGGATATTTTTGGTCCCAAGATTACAGAATATATAACTCAGATCGCATGGTAAAATCTTCTTCACTGTTCTTCATGAGTACAAGTAACGCAACGAAGGTCGACGTGCTTTAAAACTGAAAACCATGAAGCCAAGTATTTCATGGTTTCCAGTGCTGCATTGACGGTTCACATAGAGTGGTAAAACCCAGTTTTTAGAACCTGATCTCCGACTAATCAAGCTTTGCAATAAATGCTTGTTGCAGAAAATGATACGTTCGACTTGAGTTACGAACCATTTGTTCGGGCTTTCTTACATTATTTGGAAGCTTGAAATTCTGCACCTGACTGAAATGTTAAAATTAGGTAGAATCGCTTCATCTTTTGTGCTTCATTAAAGAAACTTACAGACTAATCTAACGGCACATTCAATATCTCTCTGAACCTTGGCCTCTTGTGTGATTACTGCGGTTGGATGAGAAACAGAGCACTAATAATGGTGAACTTTGAAGATCAGATACAATAAAGAAATATACTCATATACGGTAACCAGGATCCAAGAGGATTCCCAATGGGCACGGGTAAAACACTACTAAAAAGCACCATGGGATTATTGGACACGTAATTGAAGTTTGCGTGTCAAAACATCTGAAAGCATTTTTCCATCGATGTGGACTGAACTGATACAAAAAACGGCGCACGACGTGTCCAGTAGGAAAACCTGAGCTTATGTTTACAGGTTCGTTGTGATGTAAGACCGTTTGCAAGAAACAACGGAAACGAGGTTTTGTGTAACAACACACATCTAATCTTGAGTGGATGCACAGTAGTTTTCAGGTTTTAATTCTCTTTCTCCACACATGTCGTTTTATGTGAGATTGTATTAACTTTTCGTTTCTCATCATCAACAGGCAGCAGGTCTTTGACTCGGTTGATAGGACTGCCCTATGAGGTTGCTCGCTGAGAGTACCTAAGATGCTTGTGTCGTTTCCCACATCTCAGATTGGGACTGCGTCTAGGCTCAGCCTTTGAAAACACCTGTAATTCAAAGTGGAATACGACAAAACAACCTAACATCTCCATTCCGTCTTAAATTTGTCACGCCTGAAGAGCCGAGTGAAGTTGTCCGAGTATCAGCTCCATCCCCTTTTAGAATCCACTAGCGGTCAACTAACAGCTATGTAATGGGAGAGTGAACGGCAGCGGCGTGATGCCAACCCAGAGAGCTCAGGTCTTTAATTCACTGCGACGACCATTTGATTCTACTGATCGCGGAGTGCATTACCTGTTCCGCTCAGCAAGGAGACCAAACACGCACTCCAACTCATTTTGAGCCACATATTTGTTCGTCCGCAATATTTTCCGGGCCTCTTTATGCGATCATGAAGTTCGAACCGCAATCACGTAGGATCCCAATAGGTCAGATGTTTTATCGAACCAGAAAACCGATCAAATACACCAGACAAAAACGTATATCCAATTTTTTTTCGGGAAACCACACTCCAAAATTTATCTGACCCCACAAATGTTTGTTGGTAAAACTCAGCGGTGTTCAATGTGTGAGCAATCATGCGAAATTCTTTTTCACTTATTCGAATAAAATCATGCATATCTGGTTGATTTTCTCTCAAACCTAGATTGGTATACACGGTCATTTATTGTTTAAATACCCGATATTTGATCTAAGTTGATACAATTTACCTTGAATTTTCACAAAATTTACAAAAACCAAGAAAAATATTGATTAACACAATTTTTAGGATTACAATGCTGAGTCCGGACTCAAAATCGCAGCATCTGGATCAGGTCGTTTTCGACATCCAAAATGGTGATCAATGAACCAAAGAAACTAAAGGTAATCATATGTGAGTACATTTGATGTCACTGTGTATATCCATTCTTTCACTTGAGATTCATAAAACGTCCTGCGATTTTTGGTAATTGCAGTTAAGGTAGATCATTTTCACACTGATATAAACAAGTGGTGCACCCATGCACTCATTTATGATATAGCATCATTTCGCAAACGTACGACAGCTTCTTATTGGGCGCTCAATCCTGCAGACGTCGTTGTGTATTCAACGCTATACACGTTCTGACTTTATTATTGCCAAACATGGCATGAAAAAAATTACCTCCGTATTTAGTTTCTAGCTCAGGTGTATTTTATTACAGGGATTGTAAAGGACACCACAGAAAATGCACCAATCCACTGGCCCAATTTGGGTGATATATTCAAGCTTATTGATGATCATAAATTTTGTCGTTCGAAGTGAGCAGCGGAAAAAAATGGTGCCTGTTCTGCATTTATTCTCAAGCACGAAGAAACGAAATTCGACCGTTGCTGGCGAGCCAGAAAATGAGCCGATAGGCAGGCAGTTCGACAAGTACATAAATGAGTAACCGAGCAGAGCGCACGCAATGATAAACGAAGCTTACAGTTGTTGCAGGCAAACTGATTCCAATCGAGATGCTGTAGGGTCGAATAGTCAAAAACATCAGGACTGAACTATGACCAACACCTACACTGTGCAGGTCACGGTGTATTCGTAGACATGCATCTATTTCATGAGGAAAGGTGAAACATGTGATGACAAGTCTGCATGCGTGCAATATGCTGGATCGAACGTGAAACCACCAATCGCAGAAATAAAAATGGTTATCGTGTCGCTCCGCTGATGCTGGCACCAACAGAATTGAGCTTTATATACCTCACGCCAACTATAGCGGGCTAGTATCCGCATACTATTAGCGAAATGTTTTGAAGCGTTATTGGAACCTAAGGTATTTGACCTGCTGGACAAATCACCGCCCGGCAAAATGAATAGCTGAAGACTGAAGAATTGCGAAAGACAGTTTTGGACTATGTCAAATTGGTGTTCTTCAGCGAATATAAACCATGAAAGATTCCCAATAAATTGTTTTGTTTGACGGTGGGAAGCAAAGTGTTCTGTAAATAGCCTTCGTGCAGGGAAGAACGGCGGAGCAAAACTGCTACCACGAAGCATTTTATGCAGTTCAGAAATGAGAACATTTTCTGCCGGCTATTCGACCCATACGGTTATCGGTGAGAAAACTACTGTCATACCGCTGTTTCATGTCACCTACTTTTGGCAAGCTGGGTGAATAATACGGTCAAGTATTTTCCAGAAATAATCAAAAAAGTAACGTCGGCCTGAATGAAGACGGTCAATAAAAGAGTCCATATCAGTGCATATTTCAAACAACCACAAGACCGAGGGTATGAGATGAATGATGCCACTGTCATTGTGAGTTGAACTGTTTGCAAACAAACAGGGGACCGCTTGTCAACACAAATCATCAACCACGATGGTAGTTGCAGTCGTTTTCGACATTTGAAAAAGCGGTTTGTAAAACTACTCGAAATGAACCAGATCGACCAAATTGTTTCGCAAACTTCACAACCACATCCACTGCAATCAGTAGTTTCTGACAGCTGGTCGTGGAGCGTTTTAAGCATTCATTCTATTACATGGTAGCCCCACTTCCCTAAAGATGATACTGTGGTTCAACTTATTGCACCCGTGACGTGCCGGGAACAAGGAAATCGACGGGACGATTCTCTTTGCTCTGTTTACCTGAAGCATTGGTCATGCTTTGAAAAAGGGGATTGTTCTGTTATTTCGACCAATCCACGCGTTTGTGGTTTACAAAAATGAACTTCCCAGTTTAAACTCGTTCCACCAAGAACTCAGTTAATTGGTTGTTTATTCTACCGTACAGTGTGCAGATAACAAAGTATGGAGATGAGACAGATACATGACAGATAATGGCAAGACCGCAGTAATAAGATCCATCATAAGTAGAGGAACATAAATTACGGGAGAGTAGTGGTTTGAAGTTGGGGGAATAAATTGATGAACAGAAGGAAAAAATGGCAGATTGTGTGGCACCAAACTGTCTCAGAATACGAATCTCAAAAGATAGTCCAATTTTGTTTTTTAACACAATGAAGAATAAAGGAGGACGGCTGTAAATGATGCTGATTGTAAGGCCCAAACACTTGACAGAGTTAGCTTTGAAAATGTGGAAATCGATAGTGACAGATTGTTTATCAGGGTGAGAAGAACGAGAAAGAGAGAAAGTACAATCAAAACATTTGGATATGTTGAAATTCAGTTCAGAATGGGACAACAAATTCGGAATATTGTATAAGTGCTTGGTTGTTTCTAGATAAACCAGCATCACGTCATTGGCGTAATCAAAGTTGGGCGGGTGGTGCAGTGGTGGCTTCGCTGATGTATGTGGTGAAGTGGAATGGGGAGAGAACCGCATCTCGAAAACGCTTGAGTTTTCAGTCAAAGGGCCAGATAAACTTGCACCAACTTCAACAAGTTAAGTTTCCTTCGGGTAAGCAGTCTTCCAAACACGAGAGTGAAAAAGTTGGACCGCCAAAATATTCTATCATTTAGAGAAGCACACACCAATCAAAAACAGAACATTCGAGGAAAATGCACCGAATGGATTTCATGAAACTATTGAAATTGTCTGAAAAGAAATTGAGGCAATTGCGTCTAGACTGCTTCTATTGGGCTTGTAAACAAACTGATGGGGCTCACTTGAAAGGAAAAAAGAAGAACGCAATCGAGTAAGGATAGCGCGCTCGGTTAATTTGAGCGCAGAATAACTGACGGCAGTGGGACAAAATTGTTTTCATGAAATGGTGGAGATACAGTTTTGGGGACTATGTCCCACTGTAACAGGTTCTCACGGAGACAGGAACAGCACTAGCATCAAGAGTTTCACTGATCAGCGAAGTCATAATTCGGGATAGATGAACTCCCCGAAATTTGAGGATAAACCGTGTTGACCTACGGCAGAAACTGATTTGGAGGTTCAAAACAACTTCAGGACTTCTGAGGCAAACAGCTTCATAAGTGAGGGAATTGAATGAAAATGGGATGTTAGGGTATCCGATTAAGAATGAATGAAAGTGGCGTTCAGGCTGCCAGCGTCTACATAGTAGATTTTTGATCGGACCAGTTGTCCACATGGAAGCCAGATTTCGTGCAAAGAGAGTTTGCTTTTGAGGGTACAGATAAACTGGTGAAGTGAATGAATTCAGAGTATCATGATAATGAGAGTGCGATCACTCATTAACACCGATTTCAGTTGAAAGTGAAAAAAGCTCGGGATGGTTGGTGATGACACTGTCTAAAGCACCATTTCTTCTTACTGCGATATCACAGAGGTCGATGAAATCAGAAACAAGTGACAATACAATGACAATCAGACAGTAATGGAATCAGAGCAGTTATAGAAGTTTCACTGAAGGAGTCGATATTCCTCTGGGAGGAAAAAGGAGCTATGTGCGGGTTATTGGTACAGTATCTCAAGAAGATGATCACTTTGGGTTGAATGTAACAACCACGCAATCAACTCCATCACAAGAGAAAGCGTAGACAATTTTTCTAAAATTTCAGAACACTGAATACAAATGAAGGACCGCATTAAGTACTTTACCATGCGGGCATTTTTATCTTACTTTGCGTTGTGTGACCAAGAGCAGTCTGCCAGCGTGCCAGCTTGCTATTCCTAGTTCAACTTGATCTCCGCCAGCTTTCATAAAAACGTGCTGCGAATAGTATAGCCGGACGTGTTTTGTCTCCAACCCAAGGTAGTGATTCTTTCGAAGAGCAGATTATGGATGAAATGTGGTAACGCTGAAAATGATTCGATCATTTACCCACATGACTGCCGTTCGTCGTGGAATTTCGTTTACTTATATCGACTTCCACAGTAAAACCTTTCAATAGAATGAACTTCATTGATCAAACCTTATCCGGATATTTATTGTAACAACTTCGAAAGCTGAAACCCGTACTCAAGAAAATAATATCAGTCGAGAAGAAACAAAATTTTATCACTAAGACACTCAAAATAATCACTTTTTCACTCAAATTATTAGGAAACTCAAATCAGTTCCAAACACGTCCACGAAGCAGCCCGATTGCGCTTGCCACAGATCACCGAAAGTTTCGGTTTGCAGGATGGAGCAAGCTTCCCGTTATATTTTCCCTCGTTAGTCCGTACTAACAAATTCAGGCAGAGTATTTCTAAGATGCCCAGTATCACCGGTTACCATTACTTGCAACGCAACGCAACGCAACAAGTACCTAATCGACTGGTACCCAAAAATTTCATTAGGAATATACATAGCAGTCTGATCTGAGTGGCTGACGGACGAAAACGCCCCATTGGGGTACTAATTTAGTAAATCATATGGCGTGATATTTTGATGTACAGGAATGATGCGATATGTGTTTGTTCACATTTAACTGGCAAAACGAGTTGACACATAGTGCCTCGGCAAATCTCTCTCTTTGTGTGTATAATCAAAAATGGTACGTGTAGCATTTGTTCGCTAGTGTCAGGTCACGTTCCGCGTTTATGCTAGTGAAGCATTCAACATTTCGACAATGGGAATCAATACGATTTTGAATCAAAGGCCTCATGACAAGAGATATCCGTTTTTAAGTAAAACCATGGTTTGTGCATCATAACTGCTGGGCACTTTTGATTTCTGTATTATGAACCATCTAACTGAAGAATCTTTGGGTACCTTGTGCTCTGATTCCGCCTTGCCAGATTCTCGACTAGGACATTCGTGAGGCCTTTTCTTGACGAACATCTGTCTGTTCAAAAGAGTAGGTGTCAAATGATATCTAACTGCCGCATTCCATTCGGGTTTCGAAGCCGCACTATCTGAATTTAAGGCAAATGGAAAAACGTGATAGAATTGGGAACCGTCCAAGGATACTTGTGGTTGTTCTTCTTCATAACGACTGAATTGATCCATGAATTATTCGGAATCATCTGTCAGATCTTGTCAACCCATGCCCCAGTTGAATTAATGAGAACAATTTGTATCCACGCCATTACTTTTGTGCTTGCATCATTCTGAGAATGAACGATGAAATCAAGAACAAACTCCAATGGACATTGAATCAATCATCAAATGCTTTCCTTCCAAATCAAAACTGAATTTATTTTCGCTCAAGCAACCACATTAATTCCACTCACTTCTCAAAGCAAATTATGTGAGTTGCGAACCTAAACTGGTTGCTTTGATCTGAACCATGGGTCATTTTACTACTTCCAAAAGGTTTTCATCAGCTTCATATGGAATCAACCCATATTTGTATTGTGGATTACTGAATCTCTGGTTACACAATATTTTTAAGCTGGAATTTTATCAGATACAAAAGATTCCACGGTTGTATTCGAATTTGAGTTGAGAGGTGCATAGGGCAATTCCCACTGATTATTCTGATATAAATTATGCAGATAGGTGCTCCACGAAATGCTTCAGAAGTCCAAAAGCGAAAACCATTAGATTTTCCCATATCAGGCATTTGATAAATTACCGTATGCCGGTAATCAAATCAGTGAGACGTTTAAATGCAAAGAACACCAAGGAGATTATTTCACAACCAGTGGGCATCTGAATGCAGACCTATTCCATTGGTTCATCGCCTAATATTTGAAACAATTAAATTGGATCTTTCTCAGAAGAGATGAACGAGGATAACCGACCACAATCTTGAAGGCACCAATTGTCCCTGGTTGTACGTGTGTTTTGAAAGTTATCACATTGAAAAGCCCTAATGATTCCGGACGTTCAGGAAGAGGAAGTTTGTTAAAGAACATTGTGCACTTGCAGATCCAGATTCTAAGACCACACAGGGGTTTTAGGGACGAACGATAAGGATGTCAGCTTTTGGTTACATGTAACAGTTGACATCGTTATAGAGTGCACCAAAATTTCACTGGACTTTCAAAAAAGCATTTTTCTATCTATTTGACTCGGAAATGTGTGAAAAAACTAAACTCGTAATTATATCAACTGCTCTTATTTAACTCAAAGCAGGTAATATTCCCGGAATTGTTCGCATACATGCCAGCCGCTCTAACAAAACATCTACTTCCACAGTAATAAGTAAATGAATGCACACAGAAAGGGCCGCGTGGGGCGCAACAATATAGTTTGGTTAAAAACTCAAGACCCGCTCATACATGAAAATAATTTAGGTTTGTGGACTGCAAAGTAATCTGCTCGCTGCCTTTGGTATTACACTCAGTGATTTCTGCTTCCGTTTTTCAAACAAAAATGCAAGCGGAAAAATATTTCATTTTAGGCGGTTCCAACTGAATTCGTTCTCCATATATTCAATTGGATCCTGCTGTCAAATAAGCGGCCAAAATCAGGGTTGCTGTGCGGAGATTTTGAGCACAAACGGAGTTCATTTTCCTCCAATCTTGAGTGCGAATGGTTTCGCTGTGTTCACCAAACAATCTATGGGATCAATCTTCACTTCATTTGACATTCAATATAAGTCAAATACAGTCGTATTTCAGTAATAATAAAGTCGGGTTGCACATTTTACAGAATTATCTACGGTAGAGGCTCACGCTCAGTTTAATAAGGAGTGCTTCACCAAAGCAGAATATCCGAAACAATTTGGGAACTTAGTGAGGATAAATTGGGACATCAGCACCAGTGTGCATCACTCGAAGCCTAAAACCACATACCACATAAGACTGCGCCCAGGAAATGGAGCGTAACTCAGTAAACTGCATCGAATGTTCCAAGAGCCGGCCCCAGAACAGGAGACTTTTGTTACATATGTTCAGTAGTCATTTTACAAACAAATGAAACGAGTACTTACGCCATTTCGAAAACTCGTCAATTCAAGCTAACCAGCAGTAGAGGTCCTTCCTCATCCGACGAAATTCATCCGCGAAGCACATCTGTAATTCTGGATCGGTATTATAATTGTGGCAATATCCTTAGGACAAACTGTATTTGTCCAATCAATACGATCGAACAGGGCAAAAGGTATGGTAAATTTGACAGCCAGTTTCTATGGGGATCTGAAGTCCTTTCATCTTTTTCCGTAAGATTTAGAGTAACTCATTTTCACACTCGTGATTCTACGTCACCAACGTAGTGCAAGTTTAACTTTCAGGAATAGGTTCATAATGTTAGAAGTGCCCCGACAGAATTGCAGCGTAGTAGGGAAATATTGCTGCTAGGACTCAATGAAAGTGAAAAAGCTGTAACTACTAAATCATATAACGATGATGACTCCGTTTTAACTCTGGCGGTTTGCAGCACAACCGGGAATCATGAGTATGAAAGCAGTACCTGGTTTATTTATTTTACCGGGATGATCAAACCGTTATTCAAGTCAAGTCAAGTCAATAAAAGCTTTTACGAAACCGACATATGGTTACTTTTCGGCACGTAAGTGGTTTACATATAAATCCAAAGAGGAATAGTAAAAGTGCTCAATCTGATGTGCAAATAAATATGTCGAGGCAATACATGCAATCTGATTAGTGACGAAGGTCAATAACAAAGTGGTAGATTACTTGGTTACTGTCTATGAGTAAGCGGACAAGACAAAGGATGAAGCTGTTTCTAAATCAGACGGGCATCAAAGGGTGGAACAGATTGAAACGGCTTTGGAAAATGTGGAGCGAAAAAAACATATGCGTGGGAAAGTAACCTATTTGTGAATTTGTCACAGGTATCAAATGCTTGCTTATGACAGAGTCAGTATTGTTGCCGAAACGGGACAGAAATTTTAGCGCCTTAGTCATTAGACCAAAACCTTCTTTGCAATCGGAGGAAAATAACGGGAGAGCAGTAAGGCCAACGGGGGTAGTGCAAAAGGTTACGGATTGAAGTACAATGTTGTAAGGTACTCTATACTATCGTAGTCTATGTGATAGAAAATAAAGCTGTTTGTCATCACTGAAATATATTACAAAGTGACTAGTCCAGCAAAGGGTATGAGTTAAAGAACCCCCCCCCAGATCACTGATGGAGGAAGCTTTGGATAGATGTTGGTTATCAGTGGAGAGATGTGGGATGTTATTGAACAGAACACTTGATAGTGTGATCCACATTGAAGATTGAACAGAACGTCAACGCAACAAAGGACGTTAGGAGATAGAGAATGGGAATTAGACCAGTAGTGAAGTTCATCCAGACTGCTATGAAGAAGGTTCAAACTTTCACCCACTTCATAGCGACATCCATTTGGAGAGCAGTCGATATGTTTGCTACTGAAAAGATTGGGTGCGATGGGAAGCCTACTAATGAGAAGAACGGAGGGAATGGGGGGGGGGGGAAAGTGGCACCAAGAAAAAATACCAGAACAAATTGAAGATAAGAGGAGTTTCGGCCGTCACAACAACTAAATTGTGTGTGATTGGAAAAATAGGTACGGCCGCCAACCGTATTGTCGATAAGAATATTCAGGAGAGTATCGCAATGAAGAGAACCAAATGCATTTGCATAGTCAAAAGAAAAAAATGCAGAGAGAACGGTCACTGTGATCAAGGGTAGAAGCAGTAGAATTAAAAATGGGACCAACGCCATCCAGGGTTGACAGCGGGGGATTTTAAGCTCATTGGTTCTGGTCAGGAGAATGAACCCGGGGAGTTATGCGGTGGAGAAGTACATTGCCAAATATTTTCAGCAAAGCAGATATGCTGAATACTGAGCAATACAGGTTGGAGCCGTTCTTGGACACACGTGTGATGCATACAGATCTCATAATCAAGGGAACGGTAGGATGGACCAACCAAAGGGAGCGTGAGTCTAAAGGGACAAGCTTCCGATAACATTGGTGATAAATATACGGCACTTGACTTGTTGTAGAACCCTTAATCAGGTGTAACGATGTAGAGTACATGGGATTCAATGAATAGAGGGGGAAGTTCAAATTGGACTGTTGACTCATGTCTTCGACGTTTAGCATCAGCATGGTCGTGGCACAACAAAACTGTTTCTGAGCTTCCCACATCTAACACAGTTCTTTCGTACCCAGGACTGTTTTCAAGTACAAATTATTCACAGTTTTCTTCCAGTCTTCATAAGTGTGGACAGCATTTTTGTAGCATGATGCTGGCCCAATTTGTGTACCCTTTATTGAGGCCTACGGAGCCTCTTCAAGCGAGGGGAAGAGAACCCATCGACTCGCACATGATGGATTTTAATTGAGCAACACAAATTATGGCAAAAGTGAGGGTAGTCGGTCAAGTGTTCGCAGTATGGGGACGCATCATGTAAAGGAAAAAGAGAAATATCAGTGCAGCCAACAAATGCCCAAACCTATGGAGATTCTCGGTAGTACAGGTTTGTTTGCAGGCTGTGCGCAATGAGTACAGGGAGTTGCTCAACGATTTGCTTTCGCAAAACATTCCAGAATGACGATGTAAACTAGGATGGTGAGAAAGTCTAATGGAGGCACGCCTGAAAACTAAAGATATTTGGAAAATTGACTAATGTGAATCTGAAACGGCTCCGAAGCGCGTTAAGAAATGCTCAAGATTTAAAAAGCCCGAAGAGAATAAGAATAATGTGTCAAATCCATTGAAATCACGTACAATCATGCCTAAGGACTGATCAAGACTTGTTTTGGGATAGTTGGAAAGAATGTCAAATAATTGACTGATATCATTAGAGGGAGTATTTGAATCGATATAATAATCGAAGAGGACAAAATGGCAAGGGGAACCTTAGGACGTGGCTTGTAACGATATGCAATGCGGTTGGTCTTCAACATGGTGAATTGATCTGAGGGGTGAGCAGACTTGCACAACTCGTGACGGAAAAAGTGCGTGTAGTACACCATCTCGGTTTCTTGGGTATACATGCCGATTGTCCCTGAAAACACTAACATCAGTTTCTTTGAACAACTAGCTTTCCTTCAGGAGGATACTTCGTCGAATTTCTCCAAAACAGAATAGGAGTTAAGAGATAGTATCGAAGCTATCAACATTTTAGAAACAGTAGGATGTCGCATGTAAGATCTTCAACAAGCAGAATGGTTTCCTAAATGTACACGTACCCTTCGAGACAGACATTCAACGCGATTTCTGAAACTCAAGCGATAGTGAATTTCGACTTTAAATCGAGTTGACCTTGGGTTTCATAAAATGAACTCCTTTCTAACCTCAAACGTTGGAGAATTATCTAATGCACCGGTGGTATTCAGATACCAAGCGAGGATCACTTCAATTTCAAAAATATGGTTTTCTTGAGTGGAATACTGAACATGGTTAGCTATTTGACCGCACGGAATGTCAACCACGTAAGTGGAGCAAATAACATCTTCCAGATTTAGGGAATGAGGATATATATTTTCTCTTTATTTCCCTTTCTTTCTTGTGTTAAGCCACAATGGAACCATATTTCGGAAGTTTTGTCGGCTCCAAGTCAAATCTGCCTATTGGAGAGTGACAAGCGGTAATGGCACTACCACAATTCACAGTAACGACGAAAAAACGGCAGGTGATAAAATTATACACTGCTGAGACTGTGCATTACCAGTGAGTTTTGTGCTTACATTGCACGAGATGGCATCTCGTTTTACATGAAAACTCCCTAACATGTCGAAAACAGTGGAAATTAATTCGTGCTTTACACTCTTGTCTGCCATGTAGGTAATAAATCAGGTTAAGGAAAACAAATTGTAAGTCAAATTGGTTGCCTCAAAATGTGTTTCTGAACTTCAAACTATTCGTCACTATTCTTGTCTGTGCGTGGCGGTGGGTGATTGGCTTGAAGTATTTTAGGTTGAAGATGAAAGTTAGATTCTGTCTGACACATCCGAATGTGCTTGTGAATGGTCGATAATGCCTGGTATCAATTTAATTGAATTGATTACAACCTAACAGTAAAATTTCAGAATTTTGAGGGAATCCACCAATCGTATTGTTCTCTGGAGACAGTCAGATGATTGAGTTGGAATCGGCCACTCGTCATCTGCTCACGAAATATGCCTGCCCCTACTTAGTAGATTGCGGTTGAAATTAGGTCTCGGCGCCAAGTGTGAATGTACATGAACGGCTTGTGGGTAACGGAGATTTGGTACCCGCTGGAAGATATGAAAAATGTAGTGACTGTGACACACGGAACATTTATGATAGATGAACTAATCCATCATTTGTTTCCTTTTCGAGGTACAAAATGGTTGTTTATTATTTTTTTCATTGCGCAATGATTGGTGATGGACATATCCATAACAGTCAGAAACTTAGCAATGTTACCTAAACTTCTGTCAAAGCCGGCAACTTGGTGCTTACAATGTGACGAAACTCAGTATATATCTGGACGAAATGTTGAATGCCTTTTTTATGACGTGCGTAAAACTGAGAGGAATTTTCCCGTCTGCTGGTCGAGCATTTAAAATCATGGTGAACGTCTTGTTGTAACATACGGAAGCGGTGGGGTTGACTGATGGGAGATTATCAAACTAGTGTATGTTCGGATGACCGTGTGTACCGCTATCGCTCGGACCTGAAACTATGCAAACCACGTACCAAAAATGGAGGGAGGACATATTTCAAACGTGTGTGTAATCTTTTTTTCCAAATTTGTTTATTTGTATTATAAATCATAGCATCACTACTATAAGTCTTTCTGATGGGCAAAGCGTTCTGGTTTTTGAGGGACGTTTGGACTGCGAGGAGGGTTTGGAAATTATTTGATTCTTGGCCTCCATCACCGGCTGATTCATGAAGTGTCGTCCCGTGAAAACAGGGCGTCAAATGTTATGGTCATTTGGAAAGGGAGATCGGAGATAATATTAAGTTTATACGGATGGGAAGAGCATCAAAAATGGAACCGAAATAGCGAGTTTAAGGATCAGCCTCCATGTTTTTCTCATTTGCGAGATGTATTGAAAGTATCTTAAATTTTCACCGATTATTTATCAACTAAAGTCGACTTTCATAACGAATACACACCGTGTTTGAAATCACAGATTGCAGTATTGGTATTCTCTCGAGCTAATCGTGCAACTATCTTGATAAACATTTTTACAATTTTCTCTATGTGAACTTCTATCCCACCATGCACCGTTACACATGTTACATCGCCATGGTACCCTGCTGCTTGTGTTCATTCCCAGAGAAGATTAAACGGCTTTGACTGGGAAAGTGCTTGTTTTTTCCCGCTCCGTTCCTCATAAGTTAGTAACACGAGTATGCTCAAACAACTTTAATTTCCTTTACCTCCATTGCAATTGAGTACACTCCAGCAGACGTTGACTGATCAACCTGAGGACATTTAAACACTTTCCGTCATATAATAGACAAGCTGTCTGTTCTAACAATATATCCTATGAGTACATTTCAATGGCCATTGGATCACGCTCAGCTGCGCGCTGTTCATCTCATTGGGGAGTGGACGACGAGGATAGCCCAACAATTAAGACCAGGACAGTTGTCGTGAATCAATGGAATAGTGGATTGCGCATCAGCTGGTTTATGTCTCGTATTGTCTAATCAGTGGATAGTTCCTGGAATGAAAACTTCTCAAACACTCTTCAAGCAATGGAGAAACAGGAACTGGGACGGAATTCTGCCTTTTCTTTCTTGGGCACAAATTGGATGGATGCTGATCTCCAACAGTCGGGAATCTTCCTACAGTACAAACATTGATTAAACAATTCTGTCATGACTAATGCGAGTATTTGTGAACATTGCTTTATTACAACTGTGGAACTTGTTGCACTTAGGGTTTGGCAGCTCATTGAAGACAGATTGACGGGATATGTTCTGGAAGATAAGCTGGAAAAGCAGTGACAAAATAGGACGTTCGTGCAACTGAATAACGAAGGACGAGGTTGGTTGCTGAAGTTTTGCTCTAGATCCTCAACACTAACGTTTGGGGATATGTGTCTTGTGGAAAATCCACCCAAATGTTCGATGGACATCCAGAGTTCTCGACAATTACTGCAAGCTAGGAGCACCCGACTGTATATGCCGTTAAGCCTGCGCATTTTTGACTTGACTGACAAAGAAAGGATTTTCACTTTGCGATAGTTTCCACTTTTGTGAACACTTTCTTCCCTGCAGCGCAATGTTTTGAGGAACGGAGAGGAGAATCGGTCGCTACGGATGTATATGATCTTCAATGGATAACACACATCGTAGCAAAAATGCAGGTAGCTGGTAAGATGCTCACAAAACACAGTGGGGTTTTGGTAGCTGAAGATGTTGAATGCGGACGGTCGTTTTACGGTCCGGTTTACCAGTCATTTTAGCTAGGAATTCCTTTCCACATGATGATTCATTTGTGCATTGAGGAGGAGAACCCAGCTGTTGGTTTCAAATCTATTATTACAATATACTCAAAAAACAACATATCAATATGATAAAGGATTATGAAACAAGAACATGTTAAGAGTAAATAGATGGTCATCAGACTGGACACGAACAAATTGGTTTCTTCGTGTGCATGTCTCTTTGACCTCAGGGAGACTTCTCCCGCAGATTGGTTCATTTTACAAATTGCCATATCTTGTTCACAGAGAGACCGTTCTACAGGCAATTTCGGTTCTTAGCCTCTCCGGACAAACTGTTCGGAGAAGATATTCACGAGCAAAACTTACTGAGTATAATTAGGTTCATCTTGCAAAGTGTCTGTCGAACAAATTATTCGGACAGTAAATGCTGGTCACTGTACTAAGTTGCGCTCATGAGACAGTGATACGAAACTGTGAAAGATGTGGAAGGATCAGTCCAATAGATTTCAGTTTTTCGTAATTATCGTTATTCATGTAGCCATGATCTTTTAGTTTGCTTAAACAACCGGCTAGCCTATGTTTTATTTTATTAGATTCATATCCTGTGGAGAATATAGTTGAGTCGAATTATTAGCGAGATTTCGGAAGTATTCTTGCTTGTCCAATAGAACGACATCATGATGCTTGGCTCAAGGGAACACCGACGTGGTTTCCCGTTCCATTCTAGATCATTTGGAGTATACCGGTCAAACGACCGACCAGGATAAATCACTCCAAGCCATACCGAGTTCCACGTAATTGATCAAAACCAGTTCGATGTCAAGCCGTAGGCTCTTATTCACGGAGCGGTTGCCGTTGAGGTTTGTACAGCGTATCTGTAATAGTTATGATTGTTTTATAAGCAATCGTATTGAAACCCACAATTCGACGCTAAGCGTAATTTGGATTTTGTTACGTGTACCTCAACTACTACTGGAAGTCTGTCACACTCGGGAACTTCAACGGGGAGTCCTTGTAAGACAACATTTTGACTTTAAATCGAGTTGGCCTTGGGTTTCATTAGGTGGATTCCTTTCTAACCCCAAACGATGGAAAAGTATCTGATGCACGGGTGGTATTCAAAGACCAAGCCAGGATCACTTCAATTTCAAAAATATGGTTTTCTCGAGTGGATTACTGAAGATGGTTTGCTATTTACTGCACGGGATGTCAACCACGTAAGTATAAGGAGAAACTAACATCTTCTACAGTTAGGGAATCTAGAATATATTTTTATTTTTATTTCACTTTCTTTCGTGTGTTAAGCCACAAGGGAACCATATTTCAGAAGTTTTGACGGCTCCAAGTCAAATCTACCTATTAGAGAGTGAGAGACGGTGGTAGCAGAGCCACAATTCATAGTAACGACGAAGTAACTGCAGATGACAAAAGTATGCACTGCTGATACTGTATTTTAACAGTGAGTTGTGTGCTTAATTGGCATGAGAAGATATTTCGTTTACCATGAAAACTTTCTAACATGTCAAAACACAATAGAACAGTAATTCCTTCTACACACTCTTGTCGGCCATTAAGATCAAACATCAGTTTAAGGAACACAAAAAATTGGACAAATTGGTTGCTTGAAGCAGTGTAACTGAACTTAAACCACTCGTCTCTAGTCGTGTCTGCACGATCGATAATGCCGGGTATAATTTTTTTGAATTGATTGCAATCTATCAGTAAACTTTAGTAATTTCGGTTAAATCCACCAATCGCATTGTTCTCCAGGGACGAACCAATAATTTAGTTGGAAGCGGCCACTCGTCATCTGCTTACTTAATATTTCTTCCCCTTCTTGGTGGATTGCGGATGAGCTTAGGTCTCTGTGCCAAGTGTTAATATACATGAGCGGCTTGTGTGGACGGGGGAGTTCGTGCCCGCCGGATGATGCGAAAACGTAGTGACTGTGACACACAGAGTATTCATG
Organism: Fasciola hepatica; assembly: GCA_948099385.1. NCBI lineage: Eukaryota > Metazoa > Platyhelminthes > Trematoda > Plagiorchiida > Fasciolidae > Fasciola > Fasciola hepatica. The sequence goes on from CANUEZ040000201.1 coordinate 3,284,947, forward strand.
ATAGATGAACTAATAGATCAATTGTTTCGTTTTCGAAGTTCAAAATGACTGTTGAATGATTGTGGGATTGTGCAGTGAATGGTGATATACAGATCCATGACAGTCAGAAAATTGACTATGTTACCTTTACTAATGGTAAAGCCAGCGATTTGGTGCTCACAACGTGACGAAACTCAGTATATATCTAGACGGAATACTAAATGCCTTCTATAGCACAAATGCAAAGAATGTCCTGGTCTGTTGTTTAAGCATTTACAATCATGGTAAACGTCTCGTTGTAACATTGGGAAGCGATATCGCTGGCTCGCGGGAGATTACAATTTAGTATATGTTCGGATGACTGTGTGTTGTGTTATAACTCGTACCTGAAACTATGCACAGCAAGAAACGAACAGCGAAGTAGAGCACGTTTCAAATGTGTCGGTATTATTTATTCCAACATTTACTGTATGTCATGTAAGCCATAGCTCCATTACAGCGTGTTGTTTTGGATGACCACAAAGCTTTGTGGTGTTTTAAGGACACTTTGACTACCAGGGTCTGGCATAATCCGAGTCCTGATGAGTTAGCACTGCAAGCGAGCAAACCGTTGAAATCACGAGAGGAGATTTTGGGAAACAATTGATTCTTCGCCTCAAATACCGGCTGATTCATGTAGTGGAGTGCTGTGAAAACTAGAATTTAATTGCTTCGGTCATTTTGAAAGGGAGGGCGAAGTTAATGTCAGGGTTATACAGATGGAATGCGCATGGAAAGGGGAACCAAAAGCTCAAGTTTAGGGATCAGCTTCGATGCCTTTCTTATTTGCGAGATACATTGGATATATCTTGGATTTGTGTCAATTATTTAACAACAAAGCAGTATTCATAACAATTATTCACCGCGTTTTGAATCACTGAATGCAGTGTTACTATTCTCTCCAGTTGGTCGTTCAACTGTCTTTATAAAACGTTTTACAGTTTTCTTTATGGTAACACTCATTCCACTATGCACCGTTGCCCATGTAACACCGCCATGTTTCCTTGTGCTTATTACGAGCGTAGATAAAATGACTTTGACAGGTGAAATACTTGTTATTTCTAGCCTTCCGTTTAATAATAATTGGTAACACGACTTTGCTCAAATAACTTCAATTTCCTCTATTCCCATTACAATTTGGAACACTGAGCAGTCGTTGACAGATCAACCTGAAAACATTGAAACACTCAACATCATATAATATACAGGCTTTCTATTCTAACAATATATCTTATGAATACATTTCAATAACCACTAGATCACGTTCGGCTGCGCAGTGTTCATCTCATTGGAAAGTGGCCGACGAGGGAAGCCTAGTGATTAAGGCCAGGATAGTTGCCGTGAATCACGAAAATAGTGGATCACTCATCAACAGATGGGTAGTTGAGTGATACACACCCGACTGGCCGAACCACTACAGCTGAACTGTTAGAGCATCTTTCAGGTAAGCAATGGGCCAACGGTTGGATTCCGGCCAGCGGTGGTGGACTTTTGGATGAAATGAATGCAAATCGATATTTTTTATGCGTAATATTCAAGCCAGTCGGGCCAATGATGCATTATATGACTCTATTTAGATATAGTGTTTTTGGTGTCCAATGTTGACATGAAGTCAAATGTATATCATTTCTATCCCGGTCGATGTTCTGGTGACGGTGTATCAGCAACCACGTAGAATGGCGCTTAGGCATTATATATCATATAGTGTTGAGATGAAGAAGAAGGATATCTGGGGAGACAGACAGAGAAGATTTACCTGTAGAATTCACGGTAACTTGCTCGTCAGTTCGGAGTTGGAAACTGGATGATCTGCACTCGATTTTTGATCTAAAGTGTATTAGAACACCTTTCAGTCAAAATAACGTTAGCGTATCAATCATCATTTTCTTGTGCTTCTCTTTTCAGCGTTCAAGGCAAGTTTTGGGTGCACTGCTCCTTCGTAGACCATAACACGAACTACCATTTTAGTCAGGGACAATGTTATGACAAACATTATGAAAGAGCAATTAGTACACAAGACAGTATGCAGCTGGCTCAGAAACGAGTCTTTTATCGAGACTCGAAGCGAACTGCAAATAAAATACCCTCAGTTCATTGAGCATTGGAGGTTTTTATCCGTAGACAGATGTGATTGTGTATTCTACGTATTTCGAAGCGGAAACAGTTACGATACGAGAGACGAATGGAAAGCAAACGCACGTTGCTGTGGAACAAACCGCGAACCGCACGTGCACTATAGGCACAATCCGGAATTGTGTCAGTGGCTGGGTTGAAGGAAACCTCACAAAGGTCAATTCAGTAAAACGTATGCAACCGGAGTAAGAAGGTGTAGCCAAAATAAAGTGTCAGAAAAGTTCGTAAAGGGAACCAATTCGGAAGGATGTCCAGAAAATGTTTAATTTCTCAGAACTATCAGGGTTGTAACAAGATACTTCGTGGGCAGATGGCGTTTGACATCTAGCGTACAAGTGGCATACTGGTTTTCGGTAGCACTGAGCCTGGTAGCTTCAAGGAAAATTATACTAATATCATTTGAATTCATCATCGAATAATATTAGTCTCTGATTTTTGGTACTATGCTGTGATAAGACCTAGAACGCGTTCAGGGTGTCCACTTAGAGACCACATTCGACAAATTGGCAACCAATCTCTTAGATCGGCTTGCGAGATGAAGTCGTCTTTTGCCAGCTAGACTGGAACGTCGTATATCAAATGGACTTTCTTGTGTTTAATGAGTCTAAATACTACAATGACCATGGGGTTCTACTGATACTTCGATTCTACAAAATCTAGCGTTGGTGTATTGAGAGGCAGAATAAACTATGAAGTGTTTTCAGATGGGGTTCATGGGGGGACTGGGTGGATGAGATACAGCATTCAATTGGTTCGAGTAAATCGCGGGTTCTATGTGTTGCAATTTATAGAACAGAGTACTCCCATCTAGCTCTCATGACTGATAGAAAGAACTGTTTGAGCCAGAATACTTCACATATACACTGCCCAGAAATCCATTAATTCCGAAGAATCGTGTATTCATACTCGGGGATGTAATTCATATGGAGTAACCATAGAGAAAGAATTGATTATTGCAATCCAGTTTGGATGATATGGGATCTTGTCTTTCGGAAACAACAACGGGTTATGTGATTGAACTTCTTTCGGTGCTATCTGCCCAACAAGCTGTGTATAATTGGACTACAAGCACTAATGGCAAAGCCCAAAAATAACGAAATTTGCATCAACAATGGAGACCTCGAAAAAACCTTCAACAAGCTCGATTATGAAACAAATAATTCGTGGATACCAGCAAACCATTGAACTCAAAACCAAAATCGACATCATTCGGTCTACTCACTTTCTACTGTGGGAGTGAATATTCACACAACGTTATTGTTCTCGTGGTTACCGTTGCAATTTGATAGGGAAACCGATGAGGTATACAATTAGAGAACGTCATCATTCGCTGCTCGATATATCATGGTCTCGCTGAGGATGTTGATTCCAAGATCTGGTCGAATTTGGAACCAACAACTTACTTTCACTTACTTTCGGTTGTGTTGCCTGAATATCATTAGACACCGTTCTATAGGAATATAATCGTGAGGAGTACGGAAACCATTTATCATTTCTGTATCACCGTTACATCGGCGAACTTTGCCTATCCCACTTATTGTGGTTATGCTTTCCAGCCACGAATCTGATGAATTCACCCACATAAACAGAAATCCACAAGGGGCAATTGAATTACATTCTCATCAGTTTACTAATAATAGAAAATCAAGCAACATGGGCGTATGTAGGCTTAAAACCCCGCGGTGTGGAACCACATGGTGGAAACTGTCTCTTGGTCAATAAATTAGGAAGGAATGGATGATAAGCCTTTTCCACAGATAACTGAAATCGGGACAAACTTGAATTTATTTGCGTTTACTGCCTCCTGCACCATGCTCATCGGATCTAATCTGTTCATATACAGTCACGGAAGCACCCGAAATAAACACAATGCAATGAGCTTCCTTTCCTAGTGGACATCTACAGAATTTGTGTATTGTGTCTAAATTTGTTTTGAAGGATTATTTTCTGCTCGTTTTGCGATCAGTTCACTCCTCGTTACCTGCGAACTGTTTCAAGTGAAACGCAATGCATTAACCTGCATGCTTCACTCCGTAGTCATTAGTTTGATTCTTCTATGTTTCTGCGCAGAAATAGTCAAAGAATTCAGATGTAATATATCTCAATGCAGTAGCAGCACCCTAACCACAGTTCTTATTACTCATGGAAGCCGTAAAACTGTTATTCCACTTTAACGGATATCTGATCGGAATGGTATTGGTACCATGGCATTTATATATATCATCATCAAACCAATTCGTTTCGAATTCGATAGTTTATCCGACATTTTTTCCAGTTGGTGCCGCTAAAAGCTGTTCGTTCATCTCAGTTTAACTTGACGACGGTTTGCTGAATCGGTCGAGTTGGCGTAGGGGTAAGTGCAAAAAGACACCAGAAAAGCTTCTCACAATTGAATTATCACAGTTAGCTAACTGGTTGTGTACATGAGTTCAAAATCTTGTACACTGATAGTCAACAATAAAAAGTCGATACTACAGAGGAATGCTACGCCTAGGGACGTTGTAAAGAGAAAAAGTACAAATGCATAATTACTTACTGAAGAGCATGAAGAGGATTTACATCCATGTCCAACAGAATGGATCAATAGAATGGGGTCAGTACGACAGTGTACGATTACGACATAGCGAATAACCAACACAATAAAATCACTGTGTTGTGTGCCCGCGTGGAAGCTTGAATGTATATATACCTATATATATATATATATATATATATATATATATATATATATATATATATATGCGTTTTCACATATGCACGATGTCAATTATTAATCAGCTAAACTCTCCTCAAAAACAGAAGCTGATTTAAACGACTTATTATAGAGGTCGATGAAGATCCTTTTGCGGTACTGACAGCGTTTTGAGAGCCTCCACTCAATGAAACAGTTAAAACCGAGTGTTCCGTCCGAAGCAGTTTCTTCTCTGTCAGTGGTAATGCAAAGGCGTACAAAGTACATGTACTGGAATTTATTACTCGTTTATCTCATTTACAGCTGCTTCCGTGTATTCACTTCTGATGCGGTTGAAAAGTTGTTTGGCTTCAGCATTGTCTAACCGAACAATGTATATTACGTTCCACGGTTGACTCCGAACTCTTTCTGTTATTCATTGTTTTAATGGTGGAGGAATAAAGAAAACACTGTTTTTTGCTATAAAAAATTAAGTTGCATTGTATCGTGATATATATTGAAAGGCCTTTCCACTTGATCGTTTCGAAGGGTTAGCATGACCATGGGTTTCAGGGCTTCCAACTGTTTTCCAGTGAAGTCGACTGTTGGTAAACATCTCCAGTATGTTTCCTTCTCATTACAGCTTTTTGAAAGCCAGTTTCAATCTGTCAGAAATAGTTCCACTTGAACTCTTGATTGGTGGTGGTGAAAGGGACTGCATGCATGCTTAGTTCTCACGGAATAACAGGAGTAGGCGTACTCACTGCAGGTAAATGACGCCCTATTACACATCGTCAGAATTTCGAGGATCCGAAAATGTGTCTCAAGGTGATAAGAGCGCTCAGAAAGGAAATATTATTCCATAGGAAAATTTCGGGTCACTTTGAGTGGGCATCATCAGCTGAAATGGAATACTTGACTTCTAAAACCCAACTGTAAGAACTAGTTCCTAAGAGCCTGACTGTATCGTTCAAGAGTGTAATCAAACTTTGATGGGTGCGGTAGCAGCAACCGGACATGCTGTGAAAAATCTCACGCAGTCTTAAATCCGATTATCAAAAATGAGCTAGTAAGCCCAATTTCGAGCTACTGCTTTCATTTTTGTGACACCCGGATGACAACAAAGTGTTTGCTCCAGGACCCTAACTTGTATTGGTTTAGCAAACATTACGCGTTTCGACCACATTATCCGGCCATCAACTATTGCAAAAGGCAGTTTTCGGCCATCGTCAATCAGAATCTTGTTTCTGTAGGGCTTTTCAACTGGCTCTGAAGCTATGCTTTTTTAAATAGAGTTCTTATCACAGTTCACAAATCCAAGGCGGTTTTTCGGTTTTATGTCAATTTTCTATAAAGGCATTTGTTTAATTGCCACGAACTTACAGGTATCTGTGCAGATTCGGTTTTTGTTAGTTATGGGACCCGGAAACCTGTGAAATTATGAGAAAAAAGATGAATATTTCGTAATGCGGTACTTTATTCTGAAATTGGGGTCATATATTACACTATGTCTAAGTGTTGCGCTTGCTCCACTCTAGATTCATTGTGATTACTAAAATCATTCTGCGTATATTCATTCACATTCCTTGGGACAATATACATCGACCGCACGATCCGGCATTCGTGTGAATGCATCTGAGAACTCTACGCCACATAGTAAATCACCGGAGCAAAAATTCACTTATTGGTGCGGTAGTTTCACACCTAGTCGCATATTGAACTCATCTGAGGTATTCCATGCTCTGTATAAGGTTCGGGGTCAGCGATTAATACCGATAAAATACCGTGTGCTAGCCACTGTGGAGGCTGTCGGAATCCGTTTCTACAATTACCCTTGTGTGAGCAAAAACAATCCTTGTGTGCTCCCGATCTCCCCTGGCCTACCCTTCAGCCTAAAAATCTGGCAAAGTATGTGTACCAACCCGCAGCCGGTCTTGAGTGAAGCCTAACCTGCATTTTAGTTTTGCCGACCTGAGGACTCCAAATGTGTTCATTGGTAATTTTCTAACAATGATAATATTATCCATGTAAACAAGTACGAATCTGAGATCAGTCAGAATTGTGTCAATGATCTCCTGGAGCAGCACTTAGAGCGCACTTCACCTCGAAAGTAATGATACAAACCGTGATGGGTAGTCCTATTTAAAACTCCTTGAGTGCAATATCTAGTCCAGTCCTCGAACAGGCATCTAAATTATTCAACTTTCGAGAATATTTCGCTCAAAATTAATTTATAAGACGGATTTCCATAGGTCAGTAACCGATGCTGGTGACTTTTCAAGCCATCGTCAAGTAGAGTAGAGAAACGGGCACATATTCAAACAGCTGCTAGGGCACCAAAAGATTATTTTGTTTCTGCACTTGGCATTTAACCCGGTCGATAAGAGTTCTCATTGGGACTGTTTGATTTAGGAGTATAATACCCTGAAGATTGTGTCAGTACTCAAAGAGTGGTACAGTCATATTTCGGTTCCGGTTAGGACCCATGGCCATCTTTTTTCAACGGTTGTAGTCTCCGGTGCAGTACGATAAGGTTGCCTTTTCCCCTCATTTCTTCTCAACTTTGCTTAGAGATTTTTCCACGAAGTGTCTTGTTCATTCTCCTTAACGGCGTAATTAAACTTCTCCCAAAGAAGTGAATTTTCAACTCAGAATACACTGATGATACTATCTCTCTAATTAGTGAATGACAAGCAATGTAGGCATTTTGGTCCGCTTAGCGATTGGGCTTATCATATTTGGTATGCATATCGCCCCACCTAAGTGTAAACTGCATTTACAAGGCCGGCAGGAGTTTATATTTGCAATCGTGTTCCATATTATTCAGCTAAAATCGTTCAAGACTTCCAGGTAACTCAAGAGTTTTATTACAGTTGATGGTCGCGGTAAATTAAATTACGAATTTCAAAGGCTAGACCGGCTTCCGTGAACCTGCATCACTTGTGGCACGGCTACAACATGCGTATCTCATCAAAATATAGGTCTGGAATAACACAATTAGCAGTATTTTACTCTGCATTCGTGAATCCTGGCCGCTCCTTCCTGAGAATGTTTGTCGAAATTCTGCAGTCAACCGCAGATATATCTGAATCACTGCTTTTGTTGTATGGTAACACCAACCAAACAACGATGAGGTGAGTCATCGAGTGTTGGATTGATATGGCTATCCACTGGGGCCAGTAATCACAGCACCACCTGCGGTAGCTCATGTATTTTTATCGCCTACCGAGAGATAGTCGGAATTTACTGGTTCACCTGAAGAATAAATGTGGTGATCAGACCCGACGTCTGCTCTCTCTTCAGATGGTTGGTACCAGGGACCCAGTGACAGCGACTATCGAAGGTCGGAAGAAATAAGATAAGTCTCATATAGACCAAAGCCTTTCGCACAGACACTGTAGAACTTGCTTAAGAGACTTTACCAGTTGGAACTCCACTGACTTTAATTCGCGGTGGATACATTTTTCATGAATAACTGGAGATCGGCCTGGTCATTTGAATAAAACCATTGCCTGCAGTTCCCTAACATTTAAGTGTCCCTCAGTCATTATCTGTCAATATAGCCTGTGGCGACTGCATCCATTCGATGAAAGTAAGGTATCATTTAGCTAAAAATTAATTGACTGAAGTGAAAACATGAGTGTATCAACAATGAACCCTAAAACAACGATTATATTGTCAACTTCCAGTAAAAGCGGAAATGCCTTAACCGACAGGGAACGTCAGTTACTATAGGTTGTAGCATCACTGCACCCGAGGGCATGAATTTCATTTTTGCCATAGGTTTTTTGAAATAAAATGGTTGGTGAATCTATCGGGTGTTCAAAGCTGGAAAGAAAGTTCACGTGAGCAGCACAAAACAGCCATTACCGGCAACTTTGAAGCTTTTTTTTATTTTTCAGCGCCAATCGGCCTGCTTATTATTGTTGCAGCAGCCAGCTTGGCGTTTCGATCTTAGTGGATAATTTTATGCTTTTGAATGTGCTGTTCAACAATGCGTAATATTTCTGGTCAGGTTCAGATAGCAAAGTCCGTGGCAACTGTAGAAATAATTTGACTGGGGTCTCTCACACCATCAGGTATGATCGGGTGGTGGTGGTCCTCACGGTCGGGAAAATTTCAACGTGCTGATTTGGCTGGAAGCCTCAGCATGTCAATCAGCCGAACAAATCTTTAGCAATGTTAAAGGAAAGTGATAGGTTTAAGTACATATGTGACTGCTCACCGATAATCTCCATCATCGCTCATATTCTCATAATGACAGAAGGTTTGATGATACACCGATGAGGATTCCATATATTCATATTCAGTAGAATCTGGCAAGATTATCCTACGCTTACAATTCTACGGTGATTCAGTGCTGAGCTATGAGTTGTATAGTCTGTTATATTACGTTTTGAGTTTCCGAGATTCATTTACGATGCTCGTTTAACCAAGCAGTTTGATACGTTTCCCTAACAAGAGTGGGTTTTGCGGGGAAAAAAAGTAATCTTCCATGGAACTTGAAACAATGCCATCATCCACTTGCCCCGTGTAATCAAGGCGTACCGGTCAGTGGAACTGTCAGAATACTAAAAGATAAACACATAAGATCAATTGCTGAGTTTGTTTGTAACCTGTATTGTTAAAGCAAATCTTTTGTCAGCTACTTGAATCTCTCGTATACTGTCTACAAATGTGCTGGCACTTCTGAGTCCACTTTTCCATTTCCTTTACAACCTATATAAAATACGTTAGCTCCTCATTCCATCTCATCCCAGTGGTTGCAGTTACATCGACGGCATGGTTCTAAGATCTATGATAACGGACAAATAGTTTTTCAAACAGTCTGAATGAGACTTGGTATTGGTACTTTTTCCATTACTTTCCTCCGCTAAACGTGAAGGTGTTTTATTGCGTGCTAATAACTCTAGGGAGAACTCAGATCTGCCCCAGAATCAGTGGTATTCATATAAGTCTATTAGGAAGGATACGCAAGACATCTTGAAATCACCTGCTGTTATGCACAAAAGATAATCAAGGCGCATTAAGTCCAGTCACAAGCTTTGCAATAAACTGTTCAATGCCATCAGTGGCAGTGTCAGGTGCAATATTTATATTGTTGATGGCTAATTGCAGGAAGAGATTGAAAAAAAAATAATTTAAAGCAACCAGTGGTCGCAACCACCGCCAAAACTAATTTTGACTTTTGGTTTTATCTGACTCAAATCAAATAAATTTGCGTATATTTGCTGATGACAATCAAAACCTAAAGATAATGTGTAGATACGTGTGAGTGGTCGGCATTACATTACACGTTTTCGTAAATGCCTGCAATCGGGTTAGATTATGTTACCATAGATAACAATCCCGCAGGCGGGTTAACAATAAATTATACCAGCCGGTCCTATATGTAGGTCACCGATGTCTACCGAGAAAATACTCAGTTAAATTTTCAAGATTAGTAGATTTAGGTACACATTGACTCGGTTGATCCAATCCACCCTCGATAAGAGAGAGATCATTTTATCAGAAGTACTGTTGACAAGTATGTCGAAGTGCGCCAGCGTCTTTCTCATCACAGGGATTTTTAAGTGCATCTTTAAAGTCATGATTAGTGAATGCCAGTGTCACTATTCTTTAGTCTCGATGACTTTTTTCGTCATACTTGAAGAACACGAAAAATTTGCTCTTACTGTTGCTGTCAGTAACCAAACGAGCATTTCCGGACTCTAATGGTGGACCCGGAATTATTGAACCCTTTATATATTTCTCTCGTGGAATTCGATTTTAAGTTGTGCTTCACCATTGCTTGATGAGTCGTTTGGGGGTAAGGCTATGCGCTGAAAAAAGGAAACCATTGGGGAAACTTGGTCCGGGATGGCTTAATTCAACGCGAAGTTATAAGATATCACAACAGTTGATTCCACGACGTGGATTGTTGAATTGTTGGAATGTCAGACGACAACTAGACAGAGTTTCCTTTTACACAAAATGTACCATATAATTTTCAGTCTGGAAATTTTAATCTGATTCATATTTTAAACACTGTTTGTCTTGATTTTATACAAACTCAGTAGTGTTTAAAGGCAACCAAGCCGCAACCAAGTTTCCCACTCAGACGGAACTTCATGTGCATTATTCATCGACCTTGGAATTGAGACCCATTCTCACCAAGCCCTGTTATTCAGGTGTTATCCATGTTGAAAAACAGATCAGCTTGAAACAGAAATTTCGTTCAAAATATTTAATCTCACGATCGTAACCTGGTACTAAGGTGATCAAATGAACTCAACCGATTAAAAGTCACTCTGGTGAACTGCTGCCATCATATCGTAGATAGATCTTGCACAACCAAAAACCGACACATAGAAGGTATTTAGAAAAGTTAACAACGACATAAGTGCAGCGTCATTAGCAGACCAGACGAAGTGGGGTGGTGATCATGGACAGAGTTGACTGTATCCGAAAAATGTCTGATACATTCCCAGAGGAAAAGAAAAAGTAGCACCTAAAACAGGGGAACGAGGAAAGGGTGAACGTTTTGAGAAACAGATCATGAGAGTACTGAGTCAATGAAAGATCGAAACTATTTGAACCAACTCACTTTGGATATAATCATCCATGTGGGCCTATCATTCTAAGGTTATGTGGACTACCAATTATAAACGAACCAGGTTCACCTTTATGATCCTTTCTTTCACCAATAAACGAGTTTTATAAAGTAGCCAAATGGTTCATGGTCGAATTGTAACTCATTTCCAAGAATCTCGGTAAATACAGTCGTAGAGACTTCTTTGATTTCGTCAAAAGCATCAAACACCGACATGCGCAAAATAATCAGATGTTATCTCTGGAAGTGTCCCAATTTTCACCAACCAGGAGCAAATAACCAATTGCCGAATAACTTATCACAGAAGGAATTGAGGGGACTTTTTCACTTATGTGCTTTCGACGTCCGATTTATGTTTAAAGGAATGCTATTTCGTCAGTGTACTAATACAGTATGAGGATCGCCATTAGGTTCAGTTTCAGCATACAAGTTCATTTCAAAACTTGTGTGCACAACATCACAATAGGAGATCCATGAAACGGGCCTTTATCGATGATATACAAATGGGGTTGACCGCCACTCAAAAGAATCGACACAGGAAAGTTGAAACAGTCATTCAACCAAGTGCATAAAGCCACTCAATTCAATATAGATACTTAAATATACATTTAATTTACCTTCCTGGATGCAGCAATACATAGGGGCGTCCGCAAACCGGTCTGGAGAATGGTATACATAATACACACTTGGATTGGGCAGTACACCAACTTTCACAGTTTTGCGTCTATAAAACATATATAAAAGTTAATTCAATACTTGACTTCGTGAGTAGGAAAGATGTGCTCTTTGGAGACCATAGAAGAACTGGGACTAAATCAAAACACAGTGAAAACCGTTACTCGGAGCGTTTTATAGAGCGCAAACTAAAAAATATCCCAGAGTGAGATCTGAGTAAAGGCGTTTCCAATGAGAAATTGTTCATCCGTGTACCATTCAAAGGTGACTTCACGCTGGACCTCAACGGTAGACGTTCAACACGTGCATTGGGTGGAACATTCAATTCAGCCCATGTGTCCTATATATATGCAAGCTTTCTAACTATACGAAATTCTAAAACGAATGCTGGCCAAAGCTGCCCACCTCAACGGTAATCTACTAGGTAAGGTGTGATCAAATAAATGCAGATTCAGTATTCCGAGTCGTTTATTAATTGCCTCGTAGTTCCCGTAAACACCGTCATTTATACACACCCACCCCAATCACCCTGGCCGCAAATCGACCATTCCCAACCGAATGACCCAAATCCGGACTATGTGACCGTCAGGGGTAAGGATTAAACTCCTTGTTGTTTCATTTTTCCTAAGAGGCTCCTATCCCATCAAAGTTGAGGCCCACTGGTAGAAGCAAGAATGTAGTTCCTCTTAACTCCGAGCTAAGTTATTCACCGCATACGAAAAGACCATATTGGTAATTGTCGTAGAAGGTCCCCACTACTTGTAAGATATGTTGCACATAAAAGAATACGGTTCTGCGATATTGCTGTCGAGTATGAGCACAAAATGTACTTATCGGACACCCATTTGCATCACGATGGGCACTACCAGTATACAATGAGAATAAACAACGTGGCAAACAAGCTCGTTTTCAGTTATTCGTACTCATACCAATACATAACAATGTATATGACTCACCAAAATAAGAACGGAGAATGACAATCCAAATCTGTCTCTGCAAGTGCGTGCGTACATGTGAAATTGATCACAGTATGAAATGTCCAAGTGGTTGCATATTGGTCGCGCGACTGGGCGCTTATCCGAACGAGTTCGTGAACACCAGCCGGCCTGGCTGAACACGGGAGCAATTAGGACAATTACGAGTGCGGTGTGCTCACACCTTGTTGAATCAAACCACTCAGTGCAGGTGATAAACGCTTTTGCACAATTTGCAAAGTCCGAGGAAAGCAATCAAGACTTGTCAAGTGTCGCATCTTAGCCACAGCCAAAGCCGTGAGTAGTCGTCTCTACAATCCTCCCCTGTGCGCTCAGAATTGGATTGTCATTCTCCGTTCTTATTTTTGCGAGACATACATATTGTTATGTATTGGCATGAGTACGAATAACTGAAAACGGGCTTGTTCGCCACGTTGTTCATTCTCAATGTGTTCTGTGGGGTAATTCGGACTTTTTTGCATTGTTATCTGAGGCTCCCTTGTGTAAGTAAATTTTACTTTGTCTTACCTCTGGGGTTCACGAATTGTCACAGGAGAAACCGATTCGTGGTGGCAAATACTGTATTTTGTCTAAAGCGTAAGCATATTTCCTTATTGTACACGATACCCACACTGGTTATCATCGTAAAACACTGCATCAGATGTGTCTTGCGTGGAAATATGAAAGTTCATCGTAAGCCAGTGGCCATCAGTTTCATATAGACTTTTGAGTATGGTTATTTTCACTGCTCATTTGAACTTGGTAATAATTCCGTCTTTCCGAAAGGTACACAGGATATGTTCAGATGTGAACGTTGCCGATTTCGAAGTGACCACGCTGACAACTACGAATAGTAGTTTCAGCTACAAATGATATGCAAGATCCCTACCCGAAACAACTGGGCAACAGTTTTTACAAATTTGAAGTGCACTGTTTACCCGTTTATTTTTTGGTATGCGAAAGGAGAAACCTAGTTGATTGTTGGTGTCTCAAAAGAGATTTTTGTGGACAAAGAATCTGAAGACCCTTGATCGACGTCGAATTTCATTACTTGCTACTCAAACATTTGTGAGTAGGCAAAATGACAGATACCACAAAGCAGATAGTAAAATCAGCCAGAAAACGTACTTGAAAACTAGATGATAGAGAAGCAAATCAGCGGACTTGACATATACTTAATGAAGATTATTGGCTCCAGAATCTACATAACCATTACACGAGGATTCACCGGTGATACAATTCTTCTAAGCAAACTTGGGGTGCAGATGAATATAAGGTGTGATAAAGTCAGTGGTCCAGATGGGTTACAGCCACGGGTACCCCAAAGTCGTCCTCAGCCTTAACAACCTCTTTTCCATGAAGATAATCTGCGTTTTAATAGAGTGATATGCACGACACGATTGTATGGTCAATTCCTCGAAGATAGTTGAATGACTCTAAAAAGATCAGACGTCGAACGCTGGCGATGGCTGAAGCGACAAGCATGCGGGTCCTCAAGCCTGCACTGTGCTCGCAAAGGAGGCCAGTGCATGCCCTAGAGCTTATCTAGCCAGAGAATGATGATGATACCCGTGAATGCATGGTCGATCAGGCTCAGTAAATGCCCACAGAGTGACACTCATCACATTCTCCACATATTTCCTTTGTTGTCCAATCGATTGGCCAACAAACCGATAGAAGGACAAACCGACTGATAGAGCTACCAACTGTCCCATTACAACACCTCGCTTTTCTCATGACAAGTGCATGTGATTGTAATGGTTCGAAAATGAACCACTGAAAACATACGTTCGCCTACACTACGCGCTTGGTCTAAACCGTGGACTGTAAACCAATTCCCGAAATTTGCTATCAGCTTGCATGAACTCAACCCATCTCGGTATTGGAAATTATCGAACCCCCAGTCAGATAAGATTTTCACGCTCAAATGTTACTGGACGTAGAACATTCCACGACTGTTTGAATTCATGATCGATAGTAGTATAAAATATAATGGACATCGATTTATTTGAAATCAAACATGCATATAAATGCTTCACGGAATCTGTGAGATCAAGAATCACTTGGTATTTCCCTATCACTCTTTTGCTGAATGATAACATTCCCGATATCGAATAAGCGAGAAATTCAAATGTATGATATACCAGGAGAAATATCGAAGGCCTAGTGGGGCATGTGGATGCAGCAGTATTTCCCGGATTCATTGCCATAATGGTACACATAATTTCGAAACGAAGGAGCAACACTGAATATGACTCATAACACAAGAATGGGTATAATGAATCAAAGTCATGACGACGTCATCTGTCTCTGGACTTACTTGGGTGTGAAATTGAATAAGTTACCGAATTTCCATATGGTTGCTTATGTTCGGAGACATAAAGTTGGTCAAAGGAGATTCAGCACTTGCAGGTATAGCTTCTGAGACCACAGAGGAATGGTAGGGACGAGGTCAACGAGTTCAGCTTTCATTTAGATGCAACAGTTGGTCAGCGTTTACGGCGAGCATTAAACTTTGTTCAAACTGTGCAAAACGTCGGCTTAGCTGCTCGACTCAGAGATGTGTGAAACATACAGCTCATAAATATGTCAACCGATGCAATTTTCACCCATGATTCATAGGAGCCGGTCGTACAACCAATCCATCTACTTTCACGGAAATGGGCAATTGAATACACGGAGCAAAGGGCCTTGTTGAGTGTCACTTTGTCATTCAGTCAAAACTAGCAATCCATTTGTATGTAAATTACAATTGGAGTAGCGAATTATAATTTCTTTTGTTCATTGCCTTTGGTAGATTTTGTCGGTCAACTTTTACTTCTGCTTCCCGTTGTCGAGTACGAGCGGACAAATAAGAACTTCTATGTGGTTCCAACTCCCGTTGTTCTCCAAGCATTCAGTTGGGTTTGCTGAAGTTCATTTTCATTGAAGTCTTTTGTGCAAATGGTTTCCTATATTCAGTATGCAACCTACTGCATTCATCTCTTCTTTGTTAGACAATAACAAAGACGTCGATCGGATAGCCGTGTTTCATAAGCTTAGCAGTCGGGTTGCACTTCGTACAGAATTGGCCCCTACCGGAGCCCGTTTGCAGTTTACTGATGAGTGCCTCTAAAGTGCAGAATATCCAAAACAATACCAAACCTTGGTGGAGGAATTCATTTTATCATCATCAGTGTCCCCACGTTGCCGATTGCTAACCTCCCGGAAATGGAGCTTCACTCTTTAGAATTGTCCTCAGTGTTTCAGAAACTGACACCAGAACAGAAGAATATCTTTGCATTTGTTCAGCAGTCATTCGACAAACAGGTCAAGCGAATAGGTATACAAATATGGAAACGCATCAACTCAAGCAAACCGGCACAGAACATCCGTTCTCATCCTATGAAATTCGTCCACGACTCACATCTGTAATTCTGGAGCCGATATTGCTTGAGATGCTACCATGGGGAACAATTCTCAGCTGTACAAATACAAGCATACTGTCTCACGATCGGCTAGTGCATTTCCTACCAATGTTATCACACCTATATTCATATACAAACAAATAAGTGAAAAAAGCCGACAGAATACAGACTCGTCCTGTCAATTCTTGGTGCTCCTATTTCGGACTACAAACTATTTCATAAATAAGATATCCCAGATTGATCGGCGCTTCACTAAAACACGAATTTCCTGCGAAGGGCATTCAATAGCGCTACTATTCCGCACAGAAATTACTCCAGGTTTTATCAATATGCAAAGTACTTCGTTTACCACGATCAGCTAATCTACAGCTGATCTACATTTGATGCTTCGAACACATTTTGGTGGTCAGTAACTGACTGGTATCGCAAACATCTTACAGTCGAATCTGTTATAGAGCTGCCTAAGGACACGTGTAAGCAACGGGCTGGCCTAACACGGAAGCGGAGCTTAGTCACTAATACAATGTTCAACGCTTGACAAGAAGTAAACACTACATGTCACTGACGATCCATAGCTTTGATGTATTGCTTCAAACTCTGGCGAAATCTATGTCAGTTTTGTCGGGGTCAGATCTGGTCAAACGTCATATTACAAACTCAGTCTGGGAAATTTATATTGTCTCCTACAAAGATTGCCGTACGTTTACTTTCCACGTGTTTTGCTCACTGAGAAGAGGGTGACTGTTTAAAAGAAAGTTTGGGATAATCAACCAAAAACGTGGATAAATTTAAACAACCTTTTTGAGTAACCCGAAGGTTTCTGGTCTTATTTGGCTCTGTCAGGAATATGTGAAAAGTTTTTGGATAAAATAGGGGATACCGATGGACGTCATATTTGATCGTGTTGTCATCTACTTTACTACTCACCTGTACCCTGTACATGATCCCCCTATTGTGTTATGCTGCTACTGAGATAATCTTTTTTTCTGGGATACGCTAAGAGATACAAGCCAAACTGCGAACACAGGTCCGCACTATTCTTCTTTATTCATGTCGGTGCGTCTGCACGCTTGAAAACTGCAGTCAGTGTGATTTAATACAGTCTGTAGAGCAAACCACATGGCTACATTCCAACGATTATCCAAAAAAGCATTATGTAGAAATGCCATCTGGCACAAAGCCACAAAACGCTGAGAAGTTAAATGTTCTTCTACGATTGTCATTCAAAGGTGACCACGTCTATCATCCAGCTTGCAAGCACTTGAATTCAGTGGCCGAGTGCACTTACTACACAGCCGATCCAGTTATTATTTTCACAACAGCAAGGATACCAACACCGTCGGTGAAACATCCGCTGCCTCTGTGTACCCAATCAAACTCAGTCTATCAATTCACATGTGGATGCTCCGTCGTCTACACAGGCACAAACAAGAAACAATTGTGTGACTAAATAAAAGAGCACATTCCGATGTGACTTCAAATATCGACGACTGGTTAGTTCACAAGGATAAAGTCGTCAAAGGAAAGGAAAGTGATCAAATCAGTAACTGCGCAACATCTGATTGAGCGAAACCACTGTGTATCTTCAAGAACTTCATCTGTGGTCATATGCAACAAGAAAAATAAAAGATTCCTTAGATATGCTGGGGTTCCAGATATTCTCAATAATAAACCCGAAATGTGAAAACAGTGTGTGTGGCTTCTCAGTTTAACGTTATCCTGATGATCTAACCCTTATTCCCCTCCAACTCTTGTTCGCTCCTATAACCTTCAATCTTGTCTCATTTCCATTGGTTATTTTACTGCGAATCTTAGATCGCTTTGACTGCAGCATGCACGTATACAGGTGAAGTCAAATGGTTCACGAAATTTTGTACAAATCTATGTTTCCGACTTATTTAAAACTAATGACGGGTAATCACTGTTTCCAAATCGGGAACACCAAATTCGATAGTTTTTGATTAACTGCAACTTTGTCAACATCGGCACCACCATCATCAACGAAAGTAGCAGCAGCATAATAACAACGACGATTCGCCAGCTTATCCAGCCTAATGTTTGTTCAATTGTTACGATTAGTGATGACAGATATTTGATGCATGAATACAGTCGTATTGCAATGTATGTTATCTGTTGAAGAGCATGTATGGTTTTTCTGATTTTCTTATTGGAGGAAATCCAACTTAGGCTACTGGCTTTCAGAGCGCGCCCAGCCTTTTATTGCGGTTAACTCCCTGTCAGTTCCTCCTTTGATCTTTGGATTAAACACATATTTGGCTTCAGTCTGTTCGTTCATTCACATCAGAGCGAGACAGAAGTCGATTATTTGTGTTGTTCTGCCCACGAGGTGATTGAGGTCACACATGTCACGTATTCTGCACACAGCATGTGTCCATATGGGTTCAGCTTGTGTCCTGTTTTCGTTATAACAACGACAGTCATGGGAAACAGCACTGAGAATCCAGAATACGATAATATCAAACGAATGCGTTTTATATATTATCCTCACGGAATTTTACAATTTCCTTCAGTTATTTAGAAATCTTTCTCCATTATATTCAGACCGAAAACATGTGGTGCGTTCTTCCAAGCTGAGTCGTGTCTAACGGCATTGAATGCAGTAGAAAAAACCATTGCTCACAAGCTTATTAGCCCGGTGTTTGCATCCCTATGTAGCACATGAGAGAAAAAAGTAATGGTCGATTGGAAAATCAAATTATAAATTCTATGAGCTATTGGGCTCACACGGGCAAGCCACGATGTTTGTCAAATCAAGTAAATCGACTGCCTAAACGTGTTCAGAACTATTTTCAAACAATTCTTGTCACAAAGATGAAGACACCAGCTTGCGGCATTGACGTTTGGATAAACTCTTTATCGCCTGGCTTGATGTTTTGCGTCGCATACTTTTCACCCCATTCCAGGTGATTTATCGTTGCAAGCCGACAATGCAGCATTTACAACCTAAACCCTAAGTTCAGATCAGATGTTTGGAAAACACCAACCTCAGTAGGTATCATGCGCTAATAACGGTACTTGAACTGAGATAACAATAAGATCACCTCAATCCGGAGTTACGCACAACATGATACCAGGAACGCCTTGGCTGCAGAACGAATATGCATAAATACGTTGCTTCAAAGGAAATAATTGTTAAATCGCAAGTTTGCCAATTAGCTGCTTCGAATGGCTGGGGACTCTCAGTGTACGTGGCCGCCAACCTGAGCTAAGGATAACACCGACATTCAAAACCATTGAGAAGATAACCTATCTCGAAAAAATTCCAAGCGAATTAGGTTGTGGCAAGCAACTATTGAATAACACTGAAATGAAGGAAATTCACTTTGATCAGAGAATCACTGGATGAATTTGGTGAACTACGAATAGTGTTCACGTAAACAGTGGCGAGGTTTTTGCAATCGACTGTGCTGTGTCGTCGAAACATCAAGCTGTACCATATTCTGTGGATTTTTCAATCATTATTCGCAACTGCACTAATTTGAAGGTACTCAATGCTGTCGTACGCGTGCACGTTGATGAAATCTGTAGTGATAAGAATATTCCCAGCCGAGTAGGGCGAGAGCACGACACGACGCCGCATCGGCTCGGTGACGTGTATTGCCTTACCTCGTCAAGTCATGTGTGTACAGGACAAGCGTGCAGCAAGCGTGAGCTCAAATGTGAGCAGGGACACAAAGACGTAACGGGGTTCGCGTGTCAAAGTGGCGTCGTAACGGAAACGTGAGGCAAGCGTACAGTCGAAACATATCACGATAGGCTGATGTTTGATTGGTCAATGTCGTCTGGAAGGAGTATGACTAGCATCAATTGGCTTGTGTGTGTGTGTCTACACATGGACAGGACTGGAATCAGCTGTCAGTAAAGTGTGAGACGATTTTTGGCTGAGCGTGTGACTGTTTGGACACCAAAAATGGTTGTGTGAGCGATCGACTGGCGGTCTGCGTGCGGATCGTCTGAAATGACTATGACTGTATGGATCGCGAATCATGGACGAAAAAATAGATTGCATGAATGCCAAAAAAATGAGAGCTGAGGTTCCAGCAAAATCACTGTCTGCACCACAAAACCTTACGTTTTTTCACGCACACTGAGTATGTATTGTGAATTGTGGCGATGATGTTCGTACTAAGTTCAAATAGGTGATTAGGAAAAATATTGAGAGAGAAAATAAACCCTGTGAAGCATGGCAAGATTATCTGCGACATGACTGTTCTGGAAGATCTCGGGATCCGTGATCATCAAAAGCAGGATGCGGTCTATGATAGAAAGAGCGAAAAAATGACACCAATAATACGGAAGGATGACTACAAAAATGCGGAAATCGTTGTTACAGAAGTCTTGGTTGCGCACGGATATGTCCGATGGAACAATACGTTAGACATTTTCCACTCGTACCGAGCCGGTCGTCCCGTTGATGTCCGCAGTCGTGGAGGAGGCGTCATCGCTTCGGTCAACAACAAAAACCGAAGCAAATAAATTAATTTTACCTCCACATATTCAACTGAAGAGCATATTTATCGCACCATGGACTATAAGCTATTTCCTCAGTGGATTTATTTTAATACTCATGGGAAACAGTTATTTGGCACCTAGCACATCAGTATTTGAAACAAACATATGTCCTGATATTCTGTCTGTCTCACTAATTGCGCAAATGGGTGAATCCCTTTGCATATTTGTCACCTACCTTACCAGACATGACGTTACCGTCCCCACCCCTCTTTGCTTTATAAATTTGGTGTTTTTCCAACAAACCTGTGTCACAACTAGACATGGGAAAACAAACAGACCACAATTGTTCAATGTTCAAAACAAGTACTTTTGAGCAGCTTCGATCACAATGTGTTGAAGGTTTGTCCGATAGTGTATAGTAAGACCATCCGGCTCACCGGCACTTCCAAAACAATGAATCAAGGAAATCGCCCACTCAAACTTAAGGATCCTGGTTGCCACAGCCGAAGTTTCCGTGTTTGCCAACCTCATCCATTTTTCCCCAATTGTTCGATGCACTGGTGATAGACTGCTGTGCCATCGCCCGGCTCATTACTACGCCTGATTTATTGAGGCCTTATGTGGCCACCACTTTAAGTTTAAGGATCATGTTTGCCGGTTTCCTTCAAATTAAAACTCATGAACATTCACAACGACACAAGCACTCACTCCTTCACTCACTTTACTCACTCGAGAAACAAGCACTAACTCATCACCCTCACTAACTTCCGCGGAATGAACCCTGATACCGATTCTGTGCGTCAGGTTCTCCAATCTACCTCTCCTCTTGCCCAATTTTAACCGAAAGCCGAATCACCCCTCACCAGACACCACTTACTTTCAATTTCCCAAATATACCTTACACTCCTCTTTTTCACTCAAAAGTAGCGTCTGTACTTTTGTCCACCAGTCAGTAGCCACATCCAGTATCCAGAATCTTGACTTTTCCAATCGTGAATTTCAGTTGATGTGGCTGAAACTCCGACTTAATTAATTTAATCAAAACTATTTTGTTGTTCACCATTCACCCAGCTGTAGAGCTCTGTAGTGACCTGCGGATGGCTGAGTTTGGTTGTGTAAATTCATGACCGAAATTGACCGTAGATAAACATTACCAATTAGCGCTTAGCTCTAGGCTGTTTGTATGTTGTTCGATGCCACAGGGCTGTGTGTTGTTTGTCTACTTGCAATAAGGACAATTGGTTTCCACCAATTGAAAAATACATTTCTGGTTGCTCTGCTTACGGACGGTTGAACGTTTAGCTCCTTTAGCCAGTATCGCATCAAGCGTCGCTCCCAAACGAATACGTGAATGACATTGTTTCAATAAAAAACAGAATTCACCGATTCCATCAACTTTTACCGTCTTTTGGCACGCGTCGGGACTTTTGGCATGTTGCTCGTTCCAAAGGCCATTTTTGGGATCCAGTTGGTGTTTTGTTCCGTCTCACCAGCCCTAGTGAGAAACCAGATCTGCTTCAAAGTCATTTTCATTTTATCCGTACAGAACAACGGATATATAGGTTGCTCTCACACTCGCCCACTCGTTGCACGCATTGCATTGGTCTGATTGGGATGGATAACCACACCTTAGGGCTTGAATACCGCTGGCACGATTCGTTTGGTCTATTGATTCGCGCCATTGATCGGCTGTCCCGTTGCTCGTGATTTCGTGGGCTCGGTAGGGGCTGGTACTGATGCACCATCTGCCAGTGAGACTGAACCGTCTGTCAAACGATTTGTAAGATCACATCCTAACAGGTCTGACCTGGTATCCGGAGTACTAATGATTCATCGATCTTTGATTTCTTATATTTGAACATTGAGCACTTGCCTGTTACGGATTCCAACTACCTTACCACCAACCCAGGGGAATTTATTGCTCACAATCCAGATTGGCAAATTCACTCATCGGCTCCGGGGTACGAAGCCGTGGTCAGTAATCTGTGTCAATTTGTTGACCTCCCCACACGTACTCCCGATCGAGCTGGCGATCGGGCTGATCCCCTTGACCTTATTCTCACTTGTATTCCTTCTTTATTCTCAGGCGTCTCTGCTCTCGCTCAACTTGGCTCACCTGACCGCTGCATTATTTCCTGTTTCATTAGTTTTACTAGCTCCGATCCTCCACCTACCTCGAGACACACATGTTGGCGTTACAGTTCCGCTAACTGGGATCGTTTTCGCGATTTCCTAGCCCCTATCCTTGGAATCATCGCTGGTTCACTTCAGACGTTTCCGTTTCGAATTTCACTGGCACTGTTCTTCAAGGTATATAACATTTCATTCCTCAGTTTTCCAAACCCGGCAAACCCGAATCTTCGGATTGGTTCAGCCATGCATGTGATCGTGCTGTACGTGTGAAGCGTAAAACATTTCGCCGCTGGCACCGCTCGCCCATTCCCACTTCGTGCGAACCAGGAACAGTTTCTCGTCAATCATACACAGAACCAAAGAATGCTTCGTCCGCTGGAAAGCCGAACGCATATGCTCATCTGCCACCGGTAGCCGAACACTTTGGTCCCTTGCCAAAGCAGTCCCTTGCAATTTTCTCCCTTCCAATTTCCCTCCCATCTGCAATTCCTCTGGTGACCTTGTCTGTGAACCACATAAGAAAGCTGAATTTTTCGCATCCCGGTTTGCATCCAACTCCATCTTACTCACTTATCCTACTCCTTCGGTTTCTTCCCTCTCCGCTTTACACCTCATATTAGCACTAGGAAGATCCGCCAAAGGCTGCGTTCTCTGGACATATCCAAACCACACGGTCCTGACGGTATACCACGTATCGTCCCCGAAATGTGTGCCCCTGAATTGGCTCCTCTCTTGCGTCATATATCCTGTCTCTCACTCCAAATTTCTACTTTTACGATCCCCTGGAAGCACGCCGTGATTTTTCCTACTCGCAAATGCGGTGATCGTTCTGACTCGAATAACTATCATCCTATTTCCATCGAACCTGCATTTCCGAAAGTATTTAAAACTGTCATCTCCGACCAACTGCGTACGTCTGTCGAACGCGAAGCACTACTGAACGATCAGCAAAACGGATTCCGGCCTCATCGTTCCATCGGTGCTATCCTCTTTCTCCTCTAAAACTCCTGGTCGACTGCACTCTACAACCGCGGAGGAACACACATGGTGTCCCTGGACATCTCTAAGGTCTTTGACCGAGTTTGGCACGAAAATCTTCTGGTAAAACTGCCCTCGTTAGGGTTCTCCTCAAAACTCGTATCATGGACGTCGTTTCCTCAGTAAGGGAAGCGTCGTCCGAGTTAATGGGGTTCCGTCCCAGCCATTTCCTGTGTGTGCCGGTGTTCCCCAAGTTTCAGTACGTGCAATCACTCTGTTTATTTTTATTTATTATTGATCTTTTATCCATTACTTCCAACCAAATCCATTCCTTTGCCGCTGATGCCATCCTTCATTCTTCCCTCTCTTACCGCACTCCCCACCATGCCAACAAACACATCTCATGGGGATCCCACAATCACGTTGCATGTAATGCCTCCAAAACTTCACTCCGCTTAATTTCCTTGAAACATCATTCATTCACCCCACATCTATCCCTTGACTTCACCGTGCTGCCTGCCACAGATTCTTTTTCTATTCTTGGCTTATCTATAACTTCATCTCTATGTTGGTCCGCTTTCATATCTCAGCCCACCTCTCATGCCGCGCGCAAAGTTATTTTCTGCTTCGCGCCAGACAATTCTTCACACCAGCTCATTTTCTGCTGTTCAAAGCTCAAATCCGACCCGTACTTGAATACTACCGTCACGAGTAGGGTGGAGCTTAGTTTATCTCTCTTCTTCTTCTTGATCGAGCTCAACGTAAGGTCATCCGGCTATTCGACGACCCTTCTTTAACTTCTAATCTGCAGTCGCTAGCTCATCGTCAGGCTGTTTCTTGCTTTGTCTCTCTTCTACCGGCACTATTTTGGATTTAGTTCTTCTGAACTTGCTTCCTCTTCTTCCTCCCAAAACCTTTGCCGACCATCACGTACCCAGACAACTAGCCATCCCTATCACGTTTCTGTCACCAGATGTCGCAATTCTATCTTTTAATCTCCTTTCTTCCTCCGGACCGTTCAGTTATGGAACACTGTTCCTCTTTCTGGCTTCCTATCAACTTACGACCTTTCTTTCTTCAAAATCAAGATGAACAAACTGGTTCTAACATGAATGTTCCCCCCAATCCACGCTTACAGTATATCTCTTCTTATGATGGGGTTTGCCCCTTATACTGCAATTGACTTTATGTGTAATAAAAATACTGATCACCTTAACGTTTGCTTTATTCATTGTTGCCAATTTACTAGGGTCTGCTTCCAAAGTGATCGATATTCTTCAACGGTACTAAAATAGTTGCGAAGAAATAAAGAGCGGGCTTACAATCATGTTCAGAGAACACAAGTGAGGTACTCGCCAACTTGATCAAATGTGAAATTAAACGCTTGAAGAAGTTCTTAATGGACAGTTGTTGTATCATGTGGAAGGCCATGAAACACCTATGTTGAAATAGCTAAAGAAACAGAAAAAAATGTTGATATTGGAGAAATCAACTTTCATTTTATCTCGGTATCATAGTATAATTCCATCCCACCTCAATCATCAACTATCGAACCATATGTGGTCTTCCAACAGCTGTACAAATTGAGGAATAAAACTCCCGGCTCATCTGCAGCAAACAAAGCGTATCCCAACGCCCATTCGGTTCCACTAGCCACTGTATTCAATGATTATTGAGCAAACCGGAAAGTCACTGACATTGGCAGATTGGCCAAGATAATGACCGTCCACCAAGAAATAACCTGGGAAATATTGTCCCATCGCCTAAAATTCTGTGACGGTCAAACTGTCCGTGAGAATTTGTTACCGTAGGTTAACGTGGGGTTTGAGGAAGAGGATGCCCCAATTTGCTTGGCAATCTTAGATTTCGACATTTGACGCCCTAGCTTACCCAGTCCCTTCAATAGCTTTGGTTCCAGAGAAAAACAACTAAGATTGTCAGAATAGTGGTTTTAGACTATAAAAGCGCATTAAGTTGCCTTGATCGATCAGTTTTTCGTAGTGAGCTCTGCGTAAGTGGTATCCACCCAGAGGTCTGCAATCTGATTCAGAACTACTCCACTAATCAAAGAGGTTTCGATTATTTCGATCAAAAACGTCTCCATTTCTTCCAGTTAGCTTTGGTGTTCAACTAGGTTTAATTCTTCCGCTTTTTTCTTTTCGTTATACGTCAGGCAACTTTCAATAGTGTGGGAATACATTCACCACGAGTACGACGACAATATAGTTTTGGACTGAGGAGTACCAGCACAAGGAATTTCATTCCGTCTCACTAACTCCAGTGAGAACTCAGTTCAGTCTGCGAACTGTCTCGTTTTATTTGTAAAGTACGATGGGTACATAGGTAGTCAGAACACGTAGCCACACCTTGTACACAGCACATCGGTCCGACTGGTGCGGATGACCACTCCTTGAGGCTTAAACGGCGCTGACTTGATTCGTCTCTCGTTTATCTATTCACGCAATCGACCGGCCGTCCCGTAGATCGTGGTTTCGTGGGCTCGGTAGGTGCCGGTGCTGACGTACTGTCTGCCACTGAGACTAAACCGTCTATCGAACGATTTGTCAGACCACACCCTCACAGAAGGCACTACACAAGTTCAGAAAAAAGTAATTGTAAATAGGTCCTCATCCTGCTCCTTTTAAGGCGTGCTTCTAAATGCCAGGATATAATGATTCCCTTTCTTTCGGATAAACCGCATAGAGGCCCCATTGTCAGGTTTCCCCTCCTACCTGCGAAAATGGAATCTATAGTGTTAGATCCATGAGCCCGATTCCAATAAAATAAAGTACGTAGTTCAAAGCAGCATAACGGTTACGCGCTACGTTAGGAGACGAAGTCCAGTCGAAAGTAGGGTTTATTTGCTGTATTTCACTAAATAATTATTACAAGATAACAACTTGTGCGAAATCTCAGTTATCGGCATCCGTGGATTCACCGGCCCTCATTCTGGTAGATATAAAGCAGAAACACGCCGTGGCCATCTGAGGTCAGCGAGCCAGTTCAACCGATCACAGCTCCGACTACCTAACAGAACCAACTGATTTGGCAATCAAAGAATGGGGGAGCATGTACCGAAGTGGCTAGTGCACTGGATAACTCATCCCCGGCCGGCTAACAGACGACTAGGAGAAACCCGGCTTCATCGATCGCGAAACACCATGCGAGTGATTGCACCGAACCGGAACCCAAAGTTGATTTGACGACCTAGGCCTCCACTGTATGCACAGAAACTTTTGACCCACAAAGTGTGTTTGTCGTGGAGGTAGCCAATCCAGTCTACCGGACCTTTTCCTGATTTCGTTCGACGCTGTCTATTCCATTGTGCTGCTGTGTGCCCCATTCGAACATGAATGGGCATGTTTTACTTACGCGATGAGAATATTAAAAGAAGTACTTGCATCTCCCAATTCGTCTTCTCTCGGTTTTGATGAACTAGGTCAAGGGGACCCAATGCTTCAAATGACTTGGCAGAGTCGGAACATTACTCTAAGTGTCACACTCTATCCGTCCGGAGATGGAGGAGGGAAACAAGTGGGACAAAAACAGTCGAACGGGGCTAATATAGATCAAAAATGACCAAAATGTCTCCCGTTCAAGAAGTCCAAGTACTAACTTGTGAATGCATGCATGTGATTATATGTGCGTGTGCGTGTGCATGTAGTGTATGCACATGTGTGTGTGTGTACTTGTGTGTACATCACACGGAAAGCCGATCATAATCTGAGCTAACAGCTGTCTGGAGCAAGGTAAAACAAAAAACTGACAAACAAACAAGTCAGATTCAGCATAGACGTTAACCATCCTCTATATCATGAACTTTAAAATGCTGTGTTTACTTCATGCATATGCTCAAATTTCCAGTTTCTATTCGTTCGCACTTCTACATATCGCAGTTTCGTCTTGTCATATCATGCCCATCTGTTTGTTGATCCAATGAAAGTCACCACAAGCTTACGGAACTATCTCCTTCGCTGGAAAATCATCATTCTGTAGGTATTTTCCGATTCTACCTTTCTATATCGGCAAAAGTGGTGCGAAATCTGTAGTTTCCCACAATGAGATGCATAAAGCCACTACTGAATGAGCTTGATTTGTCTCATCATGATACATCTAGATCAATTCATCGTTAAAAACCACGGAAGTACTGGAAAGTTATTTTATCCTGCTGGTTTGGAATCGTAAGCAGTGCACATCCACTTTTCCTTCTAACTGGAACTCGAACCCGGAATTAATGCATACAAACGGAACACTCATCCATCAGGCTATGCGGGGTGAGTCTCAGAGGTTTACCTACTGTGAGGGTATTTGCTGTCGCATCGATAGACGGTCTAGTTTCGTTTGCAGGCAGCACGTCTTCGTCAGTCCCAAATCGATGGCAAAGCGAAGGCTAGCAAAGCCGGTCGATAGTTTAGCCAGTTCGTTAGAACAGCCACTTTTAGCGAACCGAGCGGAGTCAAAACAATCCACCTGCATGCGTTGCTTGGGCTGAATGCAACTGATTCAACCCATCGGCGGCCAAGATTTGTTTTATTCGAATGAAACGGAAATCGATCGATCAGCAGCCAGAAGTTGTTCTACCCAACTGTAAAGGAATCAGCCAATCGGGGACTTGTAATACATAACCTTTCAGGGGACCCAGTTACGGGAAGAGCTCTGAACCAATGAGCTTCATACCATGATTTTGTTTTCGGTAACCTAGTGTCCTGTGAAAATTCTGTTTTTGCAAAATGAACGAGATGGTTCGAAAGCGGAAGAGTTTTCTCATTAGAGCTAGTAGGACAGAACAAAACATCTACCACCAACACTGCATGATATAGAACAATTTCGTCATTGGCTTTTCTACAGTATGAACTCCTCTCATGGACGATTTATGTGAGATGTAAGTTCTTTTAAGTCACTCTATTACAATCAATCCACGGAGTTTGGCTACTGAATGAATGTAGTTAGTAAGGTTTGTAATGGGATAATTACGTGCAAAAGCTTTGATTCTGCAGGAAGAGGTCGTAGGTTGCTCACATTTATGGGCTTCTGAAATTTCATGTCCGTATCTTGCCACGGCCCATAAAATTGGGGGTAGACAACAATCTTAAAATAGTATATGTCTCAACATTCAGAGTCACGGTTGTCATTGCGGAAGATCCGCATAAGAGCGGGCGCATGCTCTTTTCACGGCTTGTTTGCATAAACAAGCAATAGAAAATCTCGCCGCAATGTGCCATACGTACAACACCTGCTTCCAGTTTAGTCTGCAGTGCTGCCACAAAGGAATCATTCCGTGTGCAGTACAAACTTCATGCTCATCATTGAACAAACCTGAAAGCATGAAAGTATGACAGTTCCGTCAGACTAATTGATAGCCATTACCAACGGAGTATC
The DNA here is from genome assembly GCA_948099385.1 of Fasciola hepatica. NCBI lineage: Eukaryota > Metazoa > Platyhelminthes > Trematoda > Plagiorchiida > Fasciolidae > Fasciola > Fasciola hepatica. The sequence continues at coordinate 3,314,380 of CANUEZ040000201.1, forward strand.
GCAACAAGGCTGAAACATATGTAGCGGCTTAGATGACTTTGTGATGATAAATGTAGTATCGTTGCCAAACGAGAAAAATATGATATGAACATGCCGAAACATACTAAGTGAATAATGTTTCGATTCATATCAAGTAATATGTGTACCGGAGCCCCAGACATGCCTCAAGATAGAACTAGTTGGAAGCTTCAAGTTGATATATCAAGGAGCGCTATGGGGAAAATACACGAAGAGTGATGCAACTGACTATGGGAGGAAAGCATGCATACATGCTCATGGCCAGAGGGGAAGCGAAATATGCAAGTTTTACGATGATGGATGTTGGTGGAGTACGGTCGAAAAACGTCCTACTCATAAGGTTGAACAGGTCTGGCGATACTTAGGTATCCGGTTTAGTCAATACAGCTTTTTATCTGTTGTGTGGCTCTATAGCAGTTGTATCGATAACGGAACGAAGTTCACCTAACTCGCTTACTGCCTATTGGTTCATGCGTATGGGCTGCAACGTTCACGCACATGCACGCCTCCTGTATCTGATTGCACAGTTGTTATCCAATCACATTTCGGTCCGCATTGAATGATCTCACTTGGCCGTGCCGAAAGCATGCACAGCCTGCGCTTCTTCAATTTTCGGACTTTCTTACTTGCTTCCTCAAGTGCCAATGAAATCATGGCCTACTTACCGTGTACTACCACCAATTGTGTACATCGGTCTCAAGACATACAAATCTGTCTCAAATGACGGTCGCGATGTGTAAACAGTGACCGCAAAGTAGTCCGTCACGCACATGCTCAGTTTAATTGATTGTGAAGGGGACGGCATGGTTGGTGAGTAAATTACATAAAATGATTGGAACAGAATTTGGTGTGTGCTTTGCACAGTATTTTAGACCACATGATAATGCCTCAAATTGTTATTGATTGAGTGGGAATCATGATAACTTATGAACTTGCCTTTCAAGATTTTTATCAAATGCAGACACCATCAATTCATTATTCAATGGCTTGTTCAATCGATTAGGTTCATTTTTACTTCTTTATTGGACGTTTTTGAAACAGAAATTGGTAAACTTAACTAGACATCGCGAACTCAGGTTATCAACAACTTATGAAAATCGGACCTGTTGAGTACATTAGGTAACAAATGACGAATTGGTTCTCACTATTGTGCATTGCCTTCATAGTCAAGATCTGCATTTGTCGCTGTGACATTTTGTTATACTGGATGGCACACTCCCTCAGCTCATACGATCGCTTTCCTCGTCGAAGTCAACGAGAAAAGATTGTGGAGTGCCAACTGCGTGTGTTCTCATAGGGCCTGAGTACGGAGACCGCACGCTGGCGTGTGCCGAGGAAGTGTGTCGGAAGTATCGCTTGCGGTTGCCGTGTGCTCAAAACATACAGTCAAACAAGTGGTAGACAGGATGTGATCGGCTGATCACCATAGAAGCCCCTCCTAGAAGACTGCCCGCAAAAAAGGCTTCGATTTCGGAGTCTGTCAAGCGAAAGGGGATGTCGGTTGTGATAGCGCCAGTGAAATAAACAAATATTGCAGTTCTTTGTGACTTTGAAACCGTTCATGGTTTCGGACAGCAGCTCCAAAGTCCTCGGATCAGGTGGTATTGCCTGTGGATGACATCCGGTCATCTGACGGGCAGATTAAACAAGTCACCGAAAGAAACGTGTAGGGTTACTCCAAAAAGAATGAATTAATTTGAAAAGTAAAAATAAACAACAGATTGAAACCATTTTATATGAGTTAAAAATGAATTGACCTTTAGGTCCCTCAAGGAGGAAAACATGAAAAAATAGGGAACAGAAAGTTACATGCGGTAGAATGTGGCGGTTAGCAATAGAAGCGAGACACTGGGGAGAGCCGCCGTAGCTGGCTACCCAACCCGTAAAACCTCGTAGGTTCAACGCGGGAGGTAGAATTGTCTGGTGCTTACGGTGAAGGTGTCGGTGGAGTTTTCTCCGCTCACCCGAGTGAATAACCTATTACAGGTTCGGCTTGGTAAAGGGGTGTTGTGGTCGGTCTTTTCGGCGGTGCATGTATCCTGCGTATGCGTTCCTATTGCGAGCGCAGTAGATGAGGGATGCGAAAACTCACCGAAGGGCAGTTGTTATCCCGTCCTTTGCCAACAGGCATTTTGAAGAACGGTACGAGTCTCTCTAAGATTGTGGGCTTTTAGTGATGGTTTCCAGAGGTGATGTATGAGCAGAACATCAACAAAGTTGTTTAGCGACGAAAAAGGAAATAGTAAATGGACTCAGTGTGGAACGCAAACCTCGAATGAGCAGCCACAACAGTGAGTAAAAAAATCTTTATTTTTATTTATTTTTGTAAATGTTTTCCTATTCATAGGATCCAATAAACCGTATCTGCGAAAAGAACGGGTTTCTTGATCACCCTTCCGAAGTTGGAAGTCAATGGAAGCGGCTCTGTTGAGGGCTGCTTCAGGATGGTAAGGCCACTGGGTCATCGGCGTTGGTAAAGCCGGCATATGGGAAGCCTTGGATGTGGATGGTGGTCCTGAATAATTCGATGGGGTGACATCAGACGGAATAAATTCAGCCAGAAAAGCCGGTTTAAGTCGGCCTACGGCAACCGTATCTTTTCTGCCGCTGTGGTCGATGACGAATGTCTTCTCTAGACGGTGTAGGACTATGTGGGGGCCGGAATAGGCAGGTTGTAGCGAACTGCGTGCTTCTGTCCTGAGGAAAATGTGCATACAGCCTTGGATGTGTGGGTGTACGTAAATCGTCGTGTTTTGTTCGCGAGCCACAGGAAGGTGTAAATTACGTATCCGGAGCGCTAACCTGGCGGCATATTCAGCGTAGTCAAGAGTGACGATGGACTTTAGGGCTACCATGTCGCCAGGAAGTCGAAGCGTGCAACCGGATGTGAATTCGGCTGATGTGGTTTGTAGATCGGCCTCAAGAGCGCTGTGGCAACCTAAAAGTACGAGCGGTAGGGATTCCCGCCAGTCTGGATTTTTCTAAGCTGCTAACGCTGCCTTAAGTTGCCGATGAAAACGTCCTACCATTCTATTTGCTGACAGGTGGTAGGCGGTGGTTGAATGTGACAGTTGCATAGAAGTTGTAGAAGACCACTGAAGGCTCCCTTGAAATGCGAACCGTTATCTGTGCTAACCATTACTAGACAAACAAATGCTGCCACCCAGTGTTCTAAAAAGGCTTGGACAGTTGTTTCGCTAGCTGCAATATGCAAAGGTATAGCTACTGGCCATCCGATGAAACGATCTGCACAAATGAGCAGATATATGCTACCCTTTGACGGAGACAACGACTCTACTAGGTCGACATGCACGTGTTGGAAACGTGAGTCGACAGCTGGAAATTTTGATAAGGTGCTTTTTGTGCTCCTATGGACTTTCGACTGTTGACATTGGATGCAGGTACGGGCCCATGCAGTGACATCACGGTTCATGTTGTGCCAAACGTAACGGTCACCAACAAATTTAGTAGAGGTATTTATACCCGGGTGTTACAAACCGTGTACGGTTTCGAAAACCTGTCTCCTAAAAGCTGACGGTACTATTGGCCTTGGGTGGCCTTTGGACATGTTACAAATTATGTAATCTTCGGCTGAAGCAATGGGAACCGACTGCAGCCAAAGCGAGGTGCTACAGAGCTGTTCTACCTCGGGATCGTCTGCCTGAGCGGATGCGATAGCTTCGATGTTGATCGAGTCGGGGGTGCTGATGTCCAGTTAGTGAATGGGAGAAAGCGTCTGCGAAAGGGTCATCGACACCTGAGATATGACGTACATCACTCGTGTACTGAGTGATGTAATCCAGATGTCTAGACTATCTGGGACAGTATCTGTCAGTGGTGGCGCGCAAAGCGTGGATCATTGTTTTGTGGTTGGTGTAGACGGTGAATTCGCGTCCCCCTGAGATGTGTCTAAAGTGACGGATGCGTTAGTATATAGCAAGAATTTCGCGGCCATAGGTGTTATACACGGTTTCAACCGTTTGTAGTTTCTTGGAAAAGAAAGCAACGAGTTGCCAAGTGTCGGCTAAATATTGTTGCAGCACCTCGCTCACGGCTTTATCTGATGCATCGGTGACTAACGCAATTGGGGAAGTTAGTTTCAGGTGTGATGGCAAAGGTTATGTTGCTGATAGCCTGCTTCAGCATAGCAAATGCATCTCGTGTGGTTTCTGCGAAAAACAACTGTTTCGTTTTGCCTTTTAACAGGTCTTTGAGCAGCAGCATTAGCTGAGCCCACTGTGGAATGAAATGAAGATAGAAGTTGGCCAACCCGTCGTAACGCCGTAGTTGCTTGAGTGACATAGGTTCTGGGTAGTCCACGATTGCCTGCACCCTGCTCCTAAATGGTATAATCACTGTAGAAGTGACCTTGTGGCCTGGGAATTCGATGGCTTCGACAACTATTGCGCACTTATTCGCGTTGACCGTGGCCCCGTTTTGGGATAGGCGGTCGCAAAGCGTGCGTAGATGTGCTAGATGTTCTGTCTTAGAAGAACTGGCACTCAGGATACCATCCAGATAGGTGAACGCGAAATCCATACCACTGCTTACCATATCGATGAAGCGCTGGAAGGTTGGCGCGGCGTTGCCAAGTCCAAACATCGTTCGTAGATACTCGAAAATACCAAAGGAGTCGATACAGCTGTTTTGGGGATATCTTCCTCAGCTACTGGTATTTGGATACACGCCCACACTGAATCCATTCGGCTGAAAATTATCTTACCAGCCAAGCCAGCTGTGAGGTCCGTGATGTGCGGAATGGGATATCGGTCGGGCATAGTCACTCGGCTGAGTGAGTGATAGTGCCCGCACTGTCTTCAAACGTCAGGTGACTTCTTCGGGACCAGGTGTAGGGGTGATGCCCACGGACTGTTGGAAGGCCAGTTAATTCCCAAGTTGAGCATATGTTGGAACTCGGAGCGGGCTACATGGAGCTTGTCTGGAGCCAAGTTGCGGAGTCGAGCGTAGACCGGGGGCCTTTGTGTGACGATGTGATGGGCCACGTCAGTGGTGGTTAGAGGCAGGTTGTTGTTTGGTAGGACATGATTAGGGTACTCGCTGAGCAAACTACCTAATTTCTGTTCGGAAGTGGAAATTGGCGTGAGGATCGCTGGTGGTTGAGCTCCATTTAAGGAAACAACAACGAAATGGGATGTGACTCGATCTACATAGCTATCGCTTGCCGGGATCAACTACTAGACCATGACTTTCTAAAAAATCTAAGCCTAGAATATTCTGGTGCACTTCGGCGACAAAAATCTCAGGGCAAAAGACGACACAAGCCAACCTCTAGGGTGAGAAATTGACTGCCGTATGTTGGGATTGGAGTACGTTGGAGGCTTGCAGTGTTAGAGCTGTAGGGGAGACAGTGGGCCGTTTTGAAACCGGTTTTACACTGACCTGCACTCCCGTGTCGATTAAGAAACGCATATTGGTAGTCGTATGTTTCACGTAAATAAGGCAACTAGGAACAAGGGCACCCGAGGAGGTCGTCACCATCACCTCTCGGCCTGGCAGTTTCCCTGGCGGGTGCGGTAAGTGCAGGGCTGTTCGCATTTACTCGCCTGGGATCCGAAACGGCGGTGATAATAACACTCGCCGGATTGTGCGTTTGCTCTTGGGGCGTTCGGGATGGAATGACGACAGCTTTGGCTTCGTGAACGCAGGCTATTATTGGTGGTTTCGTGCTGTTCGACCACCTGCAATAAACGGCGGACCTGGTGGGATAGCATCTGAATATCAGAGTTGTTACTGGGTGCACTGTGCTGGGCGGTTGTCGAAGAGGGGTTGGCAACGGGATCTGGTGGAGTAACAGTGGAGTTGGCGAGTGCGTGGGATTGTGGGAAAAAAGGCGCCTGCCTGCTGGAGGATTTTGTCTACAGCATCTGCGCACTTACCCAAGATCTGACACAGTATTAGAAGGGCAACTATGTTCTGAGCATATGGTGGAATCAGCTGCATCATTAGTTGACGCAGGACCGCATCGTCCATGGATGTCGTACCTGATAATAAATGCATTTTCCGTAGTAAATCAAATCTTCAAGATGGATTTCGGAGAGAAAGTGTTAGATAATTTTCTCTTCCGAATCTGCCACGCGCTTAATCAGAATTTCCCGGAGTGTGTCGTATGGGTTGGGATCCGGGGAGGCTCATAACGATATCTCGGATTTGTGGGGTCAAACTAGCTTGGATTGCTGAGAGCAGTTTATTATATTTGGACTGCGGACTAGATATGCGAGCCTCCTGTAAACGACACTCGAGCATGCCGATGAACGCCTCGTGATCTTCCGGTATGAAATTCCGTATTTTCATGCGCGCTACATGGCACTCCGTTTCATAATCGAGCTAAGACTCTCTATCCATTTTGAAATAGGTGCGCTAGGAAATGAACTAGCCTGGAATTCCATAAATTTGTTGGCAACGCCTGATATACGAAATCTCGGAATCGTTGGGAATGAATACTGACCGATACAATAATGACGATCAAAAAATACAAAGGATGAAACGGTTGTGCTAACCTAAGAAATGTTCGTAGTTGAGAATGCCCAATATGGATATATATACGCGATGAAAAAATCTAACTAATGTCAGACCGAATATATGGCCGACGAAGGGAAGGAAAAACTATCGTGGACGTGATCTGGCTGGGTCACTTCGGTGGGATAAATCAAAAATTATAAGTGGAACGGGCTCACCAATTACTGGAGGGCACACTCCCCAAGCTTCTACGATCGCCCTCGTCGAGGAAGTCAACGAGAAAAATCGTGGAATGCCAACGGCTTGTATTCTCACAGGGTCTGAATACGGAGACTGCATGCTGATGTGTGCCGAGGAGTGTGTCTTTATCTTCCTGGTGCTACCTTGGTAACAACTTGCCGTTTGGGAACAGGCATTTTTATCTTGGCCACTGTACTGATTATTATATTACCTGTAGTGAGCGCAAGATGAGATACAACCGAATCTCCACGGATTTGGATTGAGCAATGATTTTCTGCTGTTTACTTAACTAGTTCTCAGTTCTGTGCTGACTGCTTGACCATCTTCAGTTTGATCACTTTTTCGATCGGAAGGCCAGGTTACGGTGATTTCTGCCTGAAACCGCTGATGACCAAGAACAAATGTAGATGATACTTTCGGTACCATTTATCTTGTTCAAAACAATCTATATTGCACATACAATCCGATTATCACAGCAGAACCGCGATTTTAAAGAGAATCTCGACTGTTTTATGATGTTTTGTTGAATTTGGATGCATCCATTAGGGGGACCATTGGCGGCCGAAATGTCATCACGGTGGGCCTGGAAAGTTTCAACCGCGGGTTCGAATCCCCGGTCTGCCGCCAGTCACTCCCCAGTTGGCAGTGTGAGGTTGGCCGCGACTTTCTTCTTCAAGTTTTGTACTATTAATAGAATGTATTATTCTCAGGAAAATCCTGAATCTTACTTAATAGGAAATTGCACTATTGTTTTATCAAAAAGAATTAAATAAAAGAATTAAGCAACCTTTTATCGACATCACCTATGTACATAATAATAATATAAGTAGGCGTATGTGTGTCTGCCGAAAAATACCAGTACAAATCACGCCATTTCTACTTCACCTGAGCTTGTCGTAACTTCAGATGAAACTATGAATCTTTTCGCCATCCAACACGTGTATGAGTTCGCCTTGATGGAAATCACTGATCATTCACGTACTCTTTTCTACGGGATAAGCAACATTTTAATGTTGATTTCTATCAAGGATAATCTAGGTATGCGTTGACAAATCCGGCAATCTGTACGGCAGCCTACACAGACGTGATCTGTGTGTATTTTTTTCATTCAACGACATAAGTAAGTGGGTGCTAATATTTCCGTCAACATTATTTTTTAATTCTCAATTCAGTGAAAATGCTGCAAAACAGCAGGCAGTTCAATAGTACGATATAATCTATGCACGTAAATAACTGTTATTTTGCCGTATTTCTAGGAGTCTTGTTTGTAACTATGGCAATAAGTACTCGTGTTTCTCTGTTAAGTTTTTATCATTTAAATGAGTTCATCTTGAACGTCATTCAAAACTAATTACCATTATAAACACAAGTTAATTTAAACATTTTCCCAAACCGGCTTTGAGGTACATGTTTGGACTACGTCCGAAGTCTTGCTTCTTCATCCACGAAATAAAAGGAAGCTCTTTAACTGAATCGTTAGTGAATTTTCCTCTGAAAGGTCTCAGCTTTATTTATGTAACCAGGGCACTGGTTGCTTTTTTAGTGATTACGGGTCTTCACAATATGCAGAAAATATCACTTTTATGCAAAGCAACACAGCAACAATGAAATTGTATCCCATACGAACATCATAGAGACATGGATTTTTTTCTTTGTACTGTCTCTTCATTTGAAGTAGCATGTGATGTAATCATGAGTCCCAAAAGAGAAGAAAGACTTCTATGTCGTGCTTGTATACAATCATCTCAGTTCGGTAATAAACCAATTTAGAACGCAGGATTTTAGCATCCAAAGTTTGCTTACCTGCACATGAGTTGTTACGCTTTGACAACTTTTCAGATGGCTCAGTTGAACCCAGTCAAGGGGAGATGAAGAAAAATACAACGAATTTTGTTTCCGTATGTTGAAGACATTTAGGTAGAACTGAAGAGGCGTGTACCAAGTATCGGAAAATTAATTTGAATCGAAGCACGAGCAGTAATGTAAGATATGTATGGACATCAGGATAAGAGATGCATTTTCAGAATAGTAAGCATAGACTTCCGATTGAAAGATACATGTGTAAAAGACCGATACTTGAAGGGATTACCGATGTTTGGGAGATGTTGAAAGAACAGATATTCTTCTAGAAGCATTCACGAGAACACGATTTTCAGACCCCAGTTATACATACTTTAACGGTCAAAATGGTTCAACGCAATAAGTGCACACCGGTCGAGATCGACGATTGTTCTGGTGCAGCGTTATGTAGACCAGGGTACGTAATAGTGTAGTATGCCAGCACAAGAGAAGCCGTGGAAAAAGTGGAAGTATTGGATAACAAACGGGAAGTTGCAACCAATCAGAAAGAGTTGCCAAATATAATTAATCCCGGAGAACATCGACATTGACGAAAAGTGACTACGACTGTACCCACCCTATCTAACGTATATAGCCTGATTACAGCAAAGACTTGAAGTTCACAAAATACTGGAAGGTTTTCTGCAGAGAGTGCACAATGAAACCGGTAAATCACCGTGCAGCACATTTCTGATTGTTTTCGATATGCCTGGCAAGGTCAGGTGCATTTTCCGTGATTGTCAGGAGTTGCTGAGTGTGCAGGACTAGATCTCGCAATTTACCGGTGGATAGAGGAGGCTGAAAACGGAATTATTCGTTGCTAGGCCCCCTTTTATGTTCATATCATAGGCTTAAATGGTCAGAAATTATATTCCGTTAATTTGAAAATAAAGCGTACCATAGAAATTGGACGACAGTTATTTGCGACTGGAGGTACCGTCATGTTTAGGAATCAAAAAGCCACAGCGTCCTGATACAAGACAGAAAAGTATGAAATATGAGAGAAAAATCATTCTTTAAAGCACATATATTTAGAACGATTGGTGGAATATTATTCGGGTAAAGTGATTCAATCTGGATGGATGATTCAGAAGTTGGGTTTTCTTTTGTTTGTTGTTATTAGAGCGACGAAAGATGACTAGTGAGAAAAGAGAAAGGGGGACAAGTGATAGCTTTGGGGAAAGGTAAATAAGAGGTATACGGAGAGGCGAAAACTCAAATTTGTTCTAAAAGTAGCAGGGCAGATGGTTGGAGGGTTTTCAGATGAAAGAAAAATTGGAGTGACTCAAGTTTCAAGATCAATCCTTGACTACAGAGAAATATGGTAAATTCCGCTAACCAGAAGTTCAAAGTTGCTGAGGGTGCAATTGTGTTAAACTTCCATGCTGAGAAGAGAGCTTTTGTTTTCAGTTGAAAGACTACTTTTGTGGGACTGAAATTTAATGCAACTGCGTAGCTTGAAAATTTTTGAGCGAATTACATATTCCCCTGTTTGATTAAGTGAGTAATGTAGAGTCACTTCTTTATTATAAATCCAGGTATATATTGGAAGTAATACATCAGTGGTTCTAAGTTTTGAAAGAACAGAGTGTTTCGAAGCCCATCCTAGTTTTCTGGTTCGTCATGCCAAATGGTGCCATTTCGTGGCATGTCAGTTGATAATAGCTTTTAGAAAAACAACATGATGGGCCCATTCCAGAAATAACTTCAAAAGCAATCTTCTCGGTAAAACGAGAGCTGTCAGTGAAGCACAGTTGGGATTCCTCGGTGCACCCTTCGGACAGGAGTGACCACTCACACACCTAGTGCATAGATTAGATCAGAGTGAACAAAAAATATACATGAGTTGCCTTTATATTCACTTTGAATATTTCCTATTCAACGAAATAATTGATATATCATCGGAGCCCCAAATACCTGCTTTATTTCTTCTGACCGCATAAACCAAGTACATTTGCTAATCAGGCTTCGGAATATTCTAAATAACAAAGGTCGTTAACATCGACGGGATTCAAATCTACTCATGTATAACACCCATTGTTATATACCGTGCATGATATACCAGGTACCCTACGAGACAGCACCTAGAAATTTCGGTAAACGTCATAAGTTTGTTGATAGATCACAAGGGATACGAAAGCGTGAGTGGTGTATTTGAGTGATTTTGACTCCTGTTTGGCTGGCAGATTTTGATATTTGGATCAACTCAGAATTTGTCAAAAGTGAAAAAAAAACATTTTTTGAATTCCGTTTCAAGCTGTTTCAGGAAATGTTTTGTCCGAAAAAACCTACCGAATAAAACTGTTGAATGATTTTACCCTTCATCTACTCTTGAATGGTTGCTGTCGAATGTTATAAATAGTAGATTATGCAGTAAAGTGTACGTGATTTGAATTTCACTTCAGTCTACCGAATTCACTTGCCGACAGTGCACGGTTTTGACCATGGTTGTTGCCACGCCTGAATATCTGTGATGTAATCTGGTTCTCCACTCCCAACAGTAGGTATATTATGATCAGATATTTTTGTTACTACTCCACTGTTTTTAGTTATTGACAGTCCATATTTTTCTGAACCTCAATAGGAACCTGAACTTGTTATGATTGGCACACGTGATTATTCGGACAATCCGACAGGACCAAACTGACTTGGTTTCGGAAATCACTAACCCTACTTCGACTAACTATCTGTAATGACAAACCCAACCAACACTGCGATCGACTGTTATGCTAGATGCTTGTGCCACTGGCCGTGTTCTCTATTCCGGTTTCCGGATTTGCAGTAGTAAAATTTGACGAATATTGCTTCTTATTTGAGACCGAGGATGATTCGAACCCGAGTGTTGAGTCTGACGTGCTTTAGAGTGACTTCAGACAAAAAATGACTTTCTGCTGGTATGGATGTAGAATATCTGGCAGACGGTCTGTATCTAACCGGTAAGGTTGTGTTTTTTATTATTCCGAGGATCATGACAAATTTTGATTTGCGTTTTTAACTACGAAGTAAGCTTCGACCAATCAGCATTTTCATAATTTGTTTTCCCTGTGTAATTCCATGCATGAACTCTCCTGTCGGAACCAATGTCACATTTATTCCAACGAAGTTTGCATACATCCATGAATCGTAAATGCATATATCAATCAAAAAATAAACGGCTAGTATAGAAGGTGATGCACAAAAAAAATTTAATGTGTTTAGTTCGATCTTCGTGAAATAAGTAAGTTTTATCGGAACATCTGGTGACGATACGAAGTTATTCAAAGATCCCTCATAGTTAAGATAGGTCTTTGATGTGCTATGGATAGTTTAAAGTGTGACATTGGTTGCCAGGATAAAAGGCTCTAAAAGAACGTCAACATACTGTGAAATTACAGTTAAGTTGAACAATAGGACCACATCGATTATTCTAGGTTGTATTTAAATGGGTTTGCTATCCGAATATGTTGGTAAAAACAATTTTTCGGCCAATATACTTTTCATGGTTGTGCTTATTTCATAAGGTTGACGGAAAATCATTCATTGTTTGGAGATTTCACGAAGTGTTATTTTAAAACCATCTCTACAGATGACTGCCACACGTACTGAGCAAGGAAACTCCATTTCGTAATAATATTAGCTTCAACACAAAGGTTATTTCAGCGCACTTCGGTAATAGACTACGTTGTTATCGCTATAGCGATAAAAAAATCCACTGAAACCGAATTTTCTCAGTCTCTCCATTAAAGAGATAAAAATTGAACCCTTGAGGCCTATAACTTCGAAGCTTTATTGCCTTGTTTTGCTCAGTGTAATACCGCGAATGGGAATATCACTTACTGGATAAATCGGAGAAAAACTACCACCGATGCTCATTTCACAGGTAAGAGAATAAGTAAGTCAAATAATCTGAAAGGTTTTAGGTACAGCACGATCATAAAACAGTGTCGTAATTCCATGCGCTGAGCCAGCGCGGGAATGTTCCCGGGCTCTCTCACTCCCTGTTGGATGTTAGTTAACAGCCATTTTCAATGCGGTTTAGTATCACATGATCGGAAGGCTGTACTGCAAGCCCAACAAATGAGGCCACGTATTGTTTTTAGCATGGGTTCCAAATCATGAGGTCTATCATTTTGGCGATGGGTTCGTTCATCGTATGAGTGTGTGGTGTATGACGACTTGTAAAAGGCTCGGAAAAATCCCATTTGTTACAGAAATTCCCCCAAAACGTTATTCCGTCGAATGTTGACACATCATATTAACCAACAATATTGATTTGGATCGGAATGGAACACGTCTAGTATTCTTGGTTAGATTCAACCAGAGACGCTGCGAAGTTGGGGGAATTTTTATCTGTTCACCAATGTCCCGATCGCTGAAACAATCAACTTTCTATGTGATTACATGCACGAGAACAGTATCGATCTGGGCATCTCGTTGGATGAACTGAAACAACTACTATTTGTCTGCACTCGTAATATCTAGTTGCAGTTTAACGGTGAAATATGTCGTCAGAAGGATGGGGTCGCAATGAGATCACCTTTGGGTCCCTTATTTGCAGATATTTTCATGGCAAAACTTGAAAATAACCAACTCATGTCAACAATTGAAGGGTGCACCTTATACAAACGGTACGTGGACGATATCGTATTTGTAGTAGATACCAAAGTTGATCCAAATGCACTACTTAATAGATTTAATAGAGCTCATCCAAATGTTCAATTCACTTTGGAACAAGAAAAGGACAGCAGTCTACCTTACTTAGATGTTTGCGTAAGCCGTCGAAGTGATGGTTCCGTTCAGTTGTCAGTGCACAGGAAAGCAACTTGGAACGGTCAATACATTCGTTTTCATAGTTTCGTACCACTCAAAGTGAAGAGAAATCTAGTGCGTTGCTTGGTTAATAGAGGAAGGAAAATCTGCACAGAAGACACAATAGAAAAAGAACTTCGTTTTCTGAGGAGTGTTTTCCTAGAAAACGGTTATCCTGAACGGTTCATTGACAAGACGATGCAAGGAAATGAAGATAGGCCAAGACAGAAAGTAGTCGAAAAGAAGCCCGTATTTGTCCATTTACCGTTCAAAGGAGACACGGAAACTGAAGTTATTCAACGAAGACTAACAGGAGCAGTCAGTAGAACATTCTACGCTGCACAATCACAAATTATGTTCGAGTCTAAACCGATCGTGTGTTTTCGACTGAAGGATAAAGTACCAGATTCTGCAGCATCTTTTTGTGTGTATTCATTCACCTGTTCCTGTGGAACCAGGTATGTTGGCCGCACGACCAGGCGCTTATCCGAACGTGTTCGTGAACACCACCCGGCCTGGTTGAACACTGGAGCAATTAAGACAATTACGAGTGCTGTGTGTTCACACCTTGTTGAGTCAAACCATTCCGTAGAGGTGATAAACGCTTTTCGCACAATTTACAAAGTCCGGGGCAAGCAATCAAGACATGTCAAGTGTCGCATCTTAGCCACGGCCGAAGCCGTGAGCATTCGACTCTACAATCCTCCCCTGTGCACTCAGAAACAATTTGTGCAAGCACTTAAACTTCCATGGCCCACTTCTTGTTCCCGAACACGTGTGCAACCACTCGAACATTCTTCGCTGTGATCAATTTCACATGCATACACACACACACACGTGCACAGACAGATTTGGATGATCATCTCCTTTGTTGGTTTGAGTCATATTTAATGTTATGTATTGGTATGAGTACGAATAACTGAAAACGAGCCTGTTCACCACGCTGTTTTGTTCTCAATGTGTTCTGTGGGATTCTTCGTACATTTGAATTTTCATCTCTATTACTGAAAAAGTCGCCCAAGTCACAAAGAAGAATTCACCTAGCAGTTTGTAGTTCTTCGGGGTAGCGCTTCATGCTCCTTTCCATGGGAGTTTTGTGAATAAAGTCATGCGGAATGGTTTATCTATTATTTATTTACCCTGGGACTTGTAGATATATGCGAGGTGCAGTTCATACATCTACCTTGTAGTAGCGCAGCTCCAAACCTAGTCGTAAAAATGTCTCTGTTCTAAAGCGATTAGTCAATGGGCTGCCTACACACCGGCCATTGCAGTCAGAAGTGAAACATTTGGTGGAGCATAATACAAATGATTATTTCATCACCTACGGCGTGGACCATATGTCAATCAGACTGTGAAAAATCCTAAATAATAGAGACAGACCAAGTGTTCAATACAGTGTATGACCCTTGGGTTCTGAATATTGTTATGGTTCATGCAGTATAAATATCTTGTTCCATATTTCCTTAGGGGTTCACATTCCGTCATAATTGTGGCCCGCATATGGCTGTAAAATTTGGTTTTATCTGCAATTTCCGTGCAGCCACTCACGGCATACAAACAGATGATAAGATTTATTGTCCTATTACCCAACCACTATTTACTTATTATGGTACGTATAATTTGGTTAAGTTCCTCATCAATGCTCCAGTGCACGAGTACAGAAAGTGCTTATTGGACAACCGTGTGCACCAGTTTCCACACTACTTCTAGGTAGAACAAAAACTGGATTATTCATTAAATCTAGTTGGATAGACATATTGGTAGTGGAGAATCACCATCTATCCCCACCACTCTGTCGACGATCTATTTCTCACAGGCTGAGCCTTGTACCGCGATGACTGTCAGTAATACTAAACGTCATTGACACAGTTTTTTAATTTGACAGAAAACCGAATCCTCACTTTTAACACTTGTGGAGCTAACTCTGAGTGGAATTCAAATTACTTTGAAATTGTTCGTTTCTTCGAAACTCCGAAGTAAATCGGAGTCTCTGGAACCGAAGGAAAAGCATTTGAATTTACAGATGTAAATCCATCCTACCCATGCATCGAAGCGCTGTATTGTAGTAAGTCCATTTTCCATGAGATGCTACTTTTGATACACTGTTGATGCATTTCCACAAACTACTTGAAGACTGAATTGATACGCTGTTTGATTTTTAACTGATCATGATCTGCGATCTGATTTCAATTCTACATCTTCCATTCACAGTTTGTTTTTTTGTGTTACGTTATGTTTTCAAAATACCTCGTTTACCAATTCTATTTGGTTTTCTC
This sequence comes from Fasciola hepatica, assembly GCA_948099385.1. Classification (NCBI taxonomy): domain Eukaryota; kingdom Metazoa; phylum Platyhelminthes; class Trematoda; order Plagiorchiida; family Fasciolidae; genus Fasciola; species Fasciola hepatica. Next base: position 3,330,021 of record CANUEZ040000201.1, read on the forward strand.
AGTCCCAGTCATTTTTGTCGCTAAAATGAAATTCGAGCATACATTTCACTTCATTGAGTTCGCTAATTGCACTTGTACCTTTTCATTTAAATTTCAGTTAGTACGGTATATAATAGGGACTGATAAACACATACCGAAATATCACTCGGTCGCATCTTCATCCATAGAAAGCGCACAAACACAGGAGTAACATGCCCATAGTTGTACGACGTTCGCTTGAAAACTGTACATTTCAGTTAAGTTAGGATGATTTTCGAGATTTGTCTTCATTGCTGGGGTTTCGCAACCACAAACAGAAATTGCCCAAGAGTGAGTGCAGGTTTGGCTCCACAACAATGGACATTGGGGCCTCAAACAGAGGAAGTGGTGAAATTCAAAAACGGGTGAGGATGAAAATGTGCAAAATAATTTCAAAATTTATTTACACACAAAATCAGTTCCCAAAACAATTCTTTTTTACATGATCAACAATAATCTAAATTGAAGTGATTCCTTATTAGCCTAATACCCTTAAAGACTTTCCAGAAAAGGTCGTCAGCAAACAAGTTTTAATGGAGAGACGTAGACAGGAAATCCCTCACCTACCTTCACTCAAGTGTTTCCAGCTAAGCGGTCAGAAAGTGCACCCCTGCATGATCCTGTAGGTCAAAGACTGTAACGCAAAGAAGACCTAAAACATACAACTCACTGCAGGATGTTATATGAAACTAGTCAAGGTTCACCTGAAAGGAACTGAATATCAAACAATACTACTGTTTTGACCTACAAGCCAACGAAAAAGCAATTTTAAATGAACATTTTTCGGAGTAAACCTTGTTCCTAGAAAAATGAACTAGATTTTCTACTCACAGAGCTTAACAGGAAGTAACGGCTATCATTATTAATCAAACACACAAATGATTGATCGTTTCGAGAAGCGGTACGTGGGTAAACAAAGATATCACACCCAAAGAGGCCAACGTTAGTTCCACAGCATGCCGCTAGCTGATCAGTTCTGTGAATTGAAAAGTGTCTTTTAGGCTGCAGCGAGCAATCTTTCGGCGAACCGGTTCAAGTGCATCTATGTAGGTAGAAGGACATGACAGCTATCACAAAGGGTCAACGAGCACAACCAACTTGGCTGTCGACGGGAAACAGAAAATCCATCGCCAGTGCAATTGTGGCGCACCATGCAGACACAGCACGTCACGTAAACGACTATGCATTCAAAATAGTCTACAGAATCCCTACGAACGCACCAAAAGCCGCTAGAAAACAACATCTGGCAACGGCAGATCAGACTATTCAATCCATCTCTTTGTTCTCAGAAACGTTTTCTCAAGACACTCAAACTACCTTGTCCGCGATCCGCGATCGACCCTAGAGCACAATGTGACCCATACGTTGACCCTTCGGTTGAAACCGGAAACGGATGAACGCCGGAACCCACGTCCATTGTTTCACTGGTCCCTTTCCCTATCACGAAACAACAACATTTCCTCTCCTATCTTTCCTAACTACGCAACACCAACTTTGATGAATATTCGATCACACTTTAGCATACAGAAGTTGTTCATGATTTATGCACTTCTAACCTATAAATAAAACTGCATCAGTCACGAGGATGATGTTACCGAAAACGAGCTTGTTTGTTATTCAAAATTCTATTTATAATGAAGTGGGAATATTCAGTGATTTGTATGGTTCCTCAGTCAGGTTTGAGATTCACGACACCGGCTCAACCTGTGTGAAATTATACCCTCTGTAACTTTGGAAATAACAGAAGTTGCAGAAAAGAGGTGGTCTTTGTTTCTGATGTGAGATACCGCTAAGTCCGAAATTTGCAAATTATTCATTCCTCACTATGAAATAGAAAGAACATTGGATTTGAGAGTGGGACAGAAAATGTGACTGAATAGGTGAGCTCGATTTGAAACGAATGTTGAGGGTGACAAATGGAACACTACTGAAAACTGGCGATTCAATTTGGACAAGTAATTTGAAGTTCGGGCAATCATTCCTGATCCCCTTTTGAAGAAAAACGTACTGCCTCTGAGAAAGGGTGAAGAGTGCATGATGGTAATTCGGTCAAAGTGTGGTCAGAGGTGAACAGAAGAGTGAAACTTCTCAGCCATGATAACCGGGTGAGTTCAACACTGGAGACAAAATAAATAGCTGAACTTTCATTACAAACATTTGGCAAGAGATAGAGATGTGCAACTACCACTAGCCACACGCTTAATTTTGTTGCTAGTGCAATGTTGCTTGGCCTTTTGGATGGGAATTAAGCATTTGTTTGCTGTCAGAAGACAGCGTTTGTTAGATCTACGATATAATTCAATCGCACTCGTGTTGAAACCGATCGCAGTATTATTGATTTATCGGTTTGAGTAAGTGCGTGATGCAAAATTAAGTCATAAAAACAAGTCCTGTTAAATGTCCAATCCGATGCAGAAAAGTCCTAGTTATCGCATCAGTAATTTTGACCATCAAGAAGACGGAGTGTCTCAGTATCCATTTTATTTGAACTAATTGTTAAGCTCATAGGTGTTCCGGGATTATGACGGAAGAACCCGGATAGGAAGATGGGATGGAAAGGAAGTCTGTTGTTATAGGTAGGTGAAACGAGTTAATATCAGACAGCGAACAATGGGGGATGTGAGTGAGAATATGATCGACCTTAGGGGCACGATGATAAGCCCGACTGTGAGTGCTCGTTGAGGGAACAACGAGTCAACTTCGACTGGAAGCCAAAACAGAGGCTCGGACTCCGCGTCTTCTGGTCGAAATGCCTGCATAGTGTATGGGCCGGTCCTCAACCTGGACAATAGCATCACCAAGAATTCAGCAACCGTGAGATCGTTTAGATACGTTTCCAATGTTAGAGAGCAAAAGATCAGTTATGATCCAAACGTTAGAAGAAACAGAACAACCGTTTACTGAGTGGGTCTTTGAGTGCATATATGGTGCACTAACCACTCATACTGCATAAATGTTGCAAATAGCGGAACTATCTCAGATGACGGTAAAAAGCGAATAGAAACAGAGGAGTATGACTGGAGGAAAAGACAGAAAGAGACGTCGCAATGGAAATAACTTGGACGAATAGTACAACACGAACTCAGTTGTTCAAATTTCTGGTTGTAGGAATCTGAGTTCGCAGGTCCATTATCGACCGTGGTCTTCTGTGCATCTCATTTTAACTCCCAGGACTTGATGGCGGTTTGTCAGATCGGTTGAGTTGGTTTAGGGACGAAACCAGAACGACACGGAGAAAGCTTCTAACGAGTGAGGTTATCCCAGTTAGATCACTGATTGTGTATGAGTTCAGAACCGTGTGCTTCGGTTGCTAATAGGAAAACGTCGGTACTACAGAGGAGTGGTACACAAAGGGACATCGTAAATAGAATAAGTTGAAAATGTACTGGTACCTGCAGACGGCCATGAAATAAACTTACGGGAATGTCTAACAGAATATATCAATGGCATAAAATCAATACGACAGTGGACGATTTCAATTTGGCGAATAACCAAACAATATAAACATTCTTTTGTGTTCCTATGCGTAAGTGTGATTATGTGTGTACGTGTTTTTACATACGTATGATGTCATTCAGTGGTTCTTTCAAGTCCCTTCGCGAATAGAGACTAGCTTGTACGGCAAATGTGGATATTGACGGAAAGTCTCCTGAAGGGAAACCGACCGGACCTGGTGTATTTCTGCTTTTTCAGACAGTTAGAGCCTGGAAGTTAGGTTCAAGCAGTTTTCTTCTCCACAAATCTTAATGTAAAGGTGTACAAAACCACATATGATCGAAGTTCTCCCTCGTTTTTCTCACGTGCCGCTGTCACAGTGTAACGTTTTCTAGTGTGTTTGAGATTTATTTTCGTTAAACCATTATCTAAATAAACACCGTACAATACGTTCCCCAGTTGGCTCAGAATTACTTTCGGAATTCATTTATTTTAGAGGTGGCAACTATCCACAATAGATGGTATCAGCTTTGCTCAAAGAATGTGGCTTCGCAACTTGATATAGATAATTGATCGTTTCGAAGGGTTAGCATGACGGTTGGATTCATGGCTTCCGACTCTACTCGCAGGATTTTGCCAAAAGAAGATTTCTGCTGGTGAGCCATTGTTTGGGACTGAGTTGAGCGGCATGTCCCCAGAAAGATATCAAGTGTATTTTATATGCTACCTTGATACTGTAGCTTTTTGAAGGCTCGTTTCTTTGTGTCCACAAAATGTTCCATTCGACAGTTTAATTGAACGTGGGAAACGGGACTGCATAAATATTCATTCCGCACGGATTATCAGAAGCTGATGTACTCGATGGAAGTAAATTGGGTCTCGTTCTCTTTAACCAGAGTTTTGGGGATTCCAAACTGAGCGACAAAGTATCACAAGATAACAATAGTGCTTAAAGAAGAAGTAATTCTTTATTAGGAACCATTTCCGGCCATTTTGGGTATGCATCGAAGATAACAATGTATTACATTTGATATCTTGTGAAATTAAAATCTACCAGAACCGGTTTCCATGGCCTTGACAATATTGGCCAACTGTATAACGGGACTTCGACGAACGCATTGGCAGCAGTCACACATTCATCGCAAACTCTCTAGTGCGCTTCAGCCTGCCTATGAATAATCAGCCAGTAGGCCTGCTTTCAAGCTAACGCACGCTTCGGCACTATAGTTTGTATTGATTTAGGAATCGCTACTCGTTTGGACCATATTAGTTGGCCATCAGCTTTCGTCACTGACTGTTTTTCGATCGTCGTCATTCAGAATCTCGTTTCAGCAGGAAGTTCCATAGTACCCCAATGTTATGCAAAACTGGAATGAATTCACTGTCACAGTTGACAAGGCCAAGAGGGTATTTCGGTTTTATTTTAGTTTTTCCATGCTTTATTTGAATCAAAATGTTCTATATTATGTGAGATTCTATCCATGTATTGAACATGTTCCATTCTAGACTGGATCATATTGACTATCAGTTTGTGTATATGCATTTGCTTGTTCCTGTGGAACAATGTACAACAATGTACGTCGGCCGCAAAGCCAGGTGTTCTTCCGAACGGCGAACGCCACCCTGTATAGTTAAACACTAGAGCGATAAAGTCACTCACTAGCTTGACGGTTTCACACTCTGCTCAAACTGATCACACAGTAAATGTGACTGATGCTTCCAGTGTCTCATACAACGTTCAGAGTCGACAATCAAGATTGCCAAAATGTCATATACTAGCCCCAGCTTTCACTGTAGAACAGACCCCAGACGAGACGAAAACGTGTAAAACGATCCACATCCGGTCTGGAGATCAGCATGACCTACATATTTGTTTTGCTTTCACAAAACCCTCTTCCTTCCATATACTTGTCCAATTGGTTCAACTGCCTAACTTGTATTCATTGAGAATTTCCCCACAATGAAAACATCCTTCATGAAAAGCAGTGCAAATCTTCGATCAGTAAACGTTTTGTCAATGATCTGCTAAGGTAGCATTTGGAGTGCACGTTACCCCGAATGGCCATCTACTGAACTGACACGACCCCTCGTAGGCAATAATGGTTATCAACTCTTTGCGTGCGTTATCCATTCAACCTGTTTACAGGCATCAGCAAAACAATTTTTTGAAAATATTTTGATTCATTTCAGCCTATCACAATAAATTATCAGGGCGTCGTAGCAGCCATTGATGAGTGTTTAGGTCGTCATTACGTCCAGTGGATAAATGGGCACATATTCGGACAACTACTAGAGCATTGTGCTCCAGACGCTACTCTCGTCTCTGTTGACAGGAAAGTATTACGGAACTGTTTAGAAATATATTACCTGAAGGTTATATGTCCATACTTATATTTTCATGGTCATACACCAGTCCGAGTTATAACCTGCTGTTACCTTCCGTCAACTTTTGCAGCCTCCGGTGCAGAAAGATAATGTTGCCTAACATCCGCATTTCTGTTCAACTTTGCCTTAGAGATAGTTCTACGGAATGCCTTGTTTGCGCCTCCTAAACAGTGTGGTTGAACTCCTTCCAGAGAACAGAATTTAGAAATGACAATACATTGACGATACTGTCTTGCTGAGTAATGAATGCCTAGCAAAGCAACAAGTTTTGAATCGCATGGCCATATGATATATGCACTGCCCCACCTAAGGGTAAAATGCTTTTCCGAGGATGGCAGGAGCCTGTTTCTGCACCCATCTATTTTGGCGACCAGCTAAAATTGGCTGATAATTTAAGTACTCCGGGGGCATGATTACAGCTGGAGGTCGTGCTAGATTACATTACGAATGGCAAAGGTCGGACCGAATTTTGTGAAATTGCGTCAGTTGGATCTAAAATAACATAACTTGTGGTGTTCTACCCTACGTTTGTGAATTCTGACCGCTCCACGTCGAACATGTTTGGCGGAGCTTTGCATGAAACCGCTGATATATCCTAAGCTTAAATCTCTTTTAGGCGGCAACTTCAAGTGATCGTGTGTTGGGTGTGAATAACCACTCGCTGACACCAGAAATCACTCTGTACCCACTCCGGTAGCTTGGATAGGTCTTACTCATTTCTGCCTACCGTCTAACGATTGACATTTGGAAAATTCAGGTATTGTTGGAGAAGCAACACTATGGACAGACTTGAAGTCAGCAATTGCCTCAATCGTTCTGAGAAAATGACCGTTTTCTGGACATCATTTTGGATTTATTCTTTCCTGGGGCTAACCCCTTCATCGCCACGACATCGCGTGATAGTCAGGGTGTTGATATGGATGAATTGTCGAAGAGGACTCGGGACTCTCGATCCATCCAGTTTCGATTATCTTTTAAAGACAGAGTTACGATACAAACCCCTGGCAGTTGCCCATGTAAGCAACGGCATGGACGGACAACCTCCACCGCCCACGTCCACCGTAAATCCGTCTCATCTACCTCCTCCAAACCAGACCATCCTACCAGTGGTTTTTCGGTTCCACTGCGTCTTCGGACTAGCCGCCCGTGGGTGCAGATAGCCGTGCTCATGCTCGGCTAGAAACGTCCCTGCCGGCGAGTGAAAGCGACCGTACTCGCCAGCAGTCAGTCACAGGTTGGCCGTTTGTTTTACGATCATGTATCGTGCACTAACGCCAGGTCCCTAGTTGATAATAGGGCCCACGTTTCTGTCATTCATGCAAACTTTCCCACAGACATCCTGGGAATCGATTTTTTGCAGTACTATGAATTACTTGTTGATTCATATAGGCTGCAGCTTATCGATCCTTCGTTGGACACTAATTTTACAGGTCTCGCAGCTCGAACCGTTGCACACCGAATCACAGGTTTGTTTTCTACCATTCCTCATTATTTACGGTCTTTAATTATTGAATTCCCCATTTTGACTAAGCCAATTGAAGAGATAGATACAGTGACCGATCGTGTGGCACACAAAATCGTTACTAGCGAACCACCAGTCACGGCACGACCTAGCCGACTGGCACCGGACAAACGGGCTGTCGCCGGAAGTGAGTTTGACACTTTACTTTCTAAAGGTATTGTTCGTCCTTCTCACAGTCCATGGGCCTCACCTCTGCACATGGTTTTTACGAAAGATGGCGTTAGCCGGTGACCATGTGGCGAATATCGGGCACTAAACTCGGTTACCCGTTACGACAGCTATCCGATACACCACATACGAGATATCACGACATCACTTCACGGCACGACTGTATTTTCTAAGATCGATGTGGCACGAGCCCATCACCAGATCCCAGTCGCCGTTGATGATGTCGAGAAGACTGCTGTCACGACTCCATTTGGTTTGTTTGAGTTCCTACGTATGCCTTTTGGTTTGCAAAATGCTGGTCAGACGTTCCAGAGGTTTATCGATAGCATTACATGAGACTTAGAATTTGTTCAATTCTATATCGATGACTTGCTAATCACATCGTCGAGCGTAGATGAACATTTCCAACATTTGACGCTACTTTTTCAAAGTTTGCGCGAACATCAAACGGTAGTCAATCCTGATAAATGTGAACTGGGCAAACCGGAACTTGTGTTCTTTGGTCAAAAGATCATTCTAGTTTATGCAGTACCGTCCTCAGTCAAGGAGCTTAAGGCATTTTTAGGGTCAAATAAATTTTATGGTCGTTTCATACCCCATGCTCCTGAACGTGTGCTTCCAGTAACTGACCTACTTCGTGGCAATCCAAGTAATTCCCCGCTTACGGATGCCGTACGGGTAGCTTTCTCGGAGATTAAAATGGCATTAGCTCAGACCACGGTCCTAATGCACTCAGTTCCGTCTCTTAGCCTAAGCATAGCGGTCGATGCATCCGACTCTGCCATCGGAGCGGCCATTAGAGTTTTCCTCTCGAAGCCTCAGTTCCACGGAAACGAAATACAGTGCTTTTGGTCGTGAATTGCTGGCTGCATGTAAGGCTGTTAAACGCTTCCGCCATGCGGTCGAGGGTCGATATTTCATCATTTATACCGACCATAAGCCTTTGACATGCATTGCATACTAAGTCTGACCGTTCCTTCCCACGAGAAGTCAGACTTTTAGACTATATTTCTCAGTTAACGACTGATCTACTACACGTTAAATGTAAGTCGAACTGCGTTGCAGATGCTTTGTCGCGTATTTCGCCTAATGCTATTAAATCTCCGGTTCTAGGCATCCCTGCCATGGCTGCAGCACAGGCACAGGATTCTTCATTTATGGAAGTCGCTCAGTCATCGTCGCTACAGTGTGAGTCCGTACCTCTGGCCACCGGTGCTGGGACTATACTCTACGACATCTCAGCTGACTTACCTCGACCAGTCGTACACTCTACATATCGGCGCCTCGTGTTCGATATCCTTCATGGACTCTCACATCCAGGCATCGCAGCCAGTCTCCGACCAGTAGCTGCACGATAAATCTGGCTGTCCATGAATAAAGATGTTCGTATGTAAGCAAAACAGTGTCTACAACGTCAACGATCTAAATTGCATAGGCACGTAGCCTCGCCTATCGGTACTTTTGCTACACCTGATACTCGCTTCGATCATATCCACGTAGACATTGTGGGTCCATTGACCCCGTCACACGGGTATTATTATTTATTAACGTGCATCAATAGATTTACCTGGTGGCCTGAGTCTATTCCCGTCTCTATCGTGACGGCCGAATCAGTGGCTCGACATCTGATAGAACGACGGATAGCTTTATTTGGTTGTCCTTCTAAAATCACTACCGATCGATGGCAACAATTTGAGTCCTGTCTGGGTACGGAAAGCATTCTCACGACCGACTACGTCGAAAGTTCTCATCACCAACTCAAAGCGGCTCTTAAAGCACAAGAGAGCTCTGACTGGTAGGAAAAGTTACCGCTAGTTCTGCCTGGTATCAGGACTTGCATAAAAGCAGATATCCAATGTTCCACCGCAGAACTTGTTTACGGCACGACATTACGACTTGCCGACATACGTTCACCGTTTGTTTACGTACAAGCAAAATCTCACACAGGCACAGACTCGAATGCAGCGACGACAGGTTTTCGTCCCGACCGAACACGAAACTTGTTAGCATGTATTTATTCATGTTGCCTCGGTAAGAAAATCATTAAAACAGCCTTACGAAGGTCCATTTTGCCTGATTTTCTCTTCACGATAAGACCTTTAAGATTGATCAGCACTGGCTCATCGATACAGTTGGCATCGATCGTTTCGAAGCGGCGTACGTCGATGATAGCGTGTCGCCCGATGACATGATATTCGATGTTAACCCTGCAGTACCTGTTGACGATACATTAGAGTTAACGTCAAGGTCTGCAGCTAGCGTTGCCTGCTACGACTTCGAATGAGGCTATCGTCTCACGTTCAGGACAGTTGGTACTGCTACGGTTTCCAATGGGAATACTGTCTCACTTTCAAGTCAGCAGAGCACGCCTATGTACCCGTCCGTGAATTAGGCTCCCGTCTCACTTTCCGGTTGGAAGATAGTTTGCCTAGCACATTTTCGCGACTAGGTCAAACACGATCTTAACCACTGCACTTCGCAGTAATAACTTTCGTGTTTATCGTTTCGACACGATTTAACAAAACTCATTAGTTAAAACTGTATTCTAGTCAAGTCCATTACGGCTGCTACACCAGTTTTTCGTTTCTTTTTGTTTCACGGAACCTTGGCATATGGTACGCTTCGCTGGTCCCACGAAATCTGGAGAATTTTGCCATCAACCTTTGCATTCTGGATCGGCCTTGTCGCTCTCGTTCCTTGCCATTTACGAACCTACCGATTTGGCTTCCGGATATCGTATTGGTTCAACGTTACCCGACGCTGGACGTTATTGGTGTGGCATATCTGGATGATAATTCATGCAGCCGAGGACATTGGCAACAAATCTGGTTTACGCTCGACCATCATTCTACGGTTCCTGCCTACCTCAGATTCTGCTCGTCAGCATCCTACAGCACAGCTACATTCACGTATTTTGCAAGCACTCACACACACGAATGTCGTTTGTATGCTTTCACCTCTCTGAAATTTTTCGAAAGCTTTTCGCACTTTCTAGCTAGGGGCTGCTGTAGTGACCTCGATCGTTCTGAGAAAATGACTGTTTTCTGGACATCATTTGGGATTTATTTTCTCTGCGGTCTTTTCTGACTTTTGACATCGACTTCTATGCTTTGTGTGGTTACGTACTTTTTCTTGGACTGACTTTTCCGAGGTTTCCGTCGACCTCGCTTTGAATCACTTCCACTTTCGGTCTTTCGCCGATTGTACCCGCTCGTGGTTCGCCTTTTGCGCAGTCTAAATATCTGTTCGGTGTATCTCTCCCATCGGCACTGTTTCGATACCACGTTATATAGTACACATCTTTGCATCTGTAAACTGACTTACTTCTTCTCCATTCGTCCGATAGAGGGGATTACGTTGGTATTTCGCTGCCGGACCGGACAGAAGGCACGTCCACTAGCCGTCTACGAACGTCTTCTATAGGTTTTCCCAGCGATAATCTGCCTACCCTGTCTTTTAAACGTAGTCAAACTGATAAATTGATCCCCATGGGACTATTCCACGTTTTTGAATGCCCTGTACAAAAATGGGTAATATTTTTCGCCGAGATCAGGTAGCAACGCTCGCTGCAACTAAGAAAATAATTTGATTGATGTCTGTCACACAATCAGTCTTGAGTGGGTTGCCTGCATAGCTGGATAAACTTCAATCTATTATATTAGCTGGAGACCTTAGCATTTCAGCCAGTAGAAACTATATCTTTTTAATCGATGAATTAAAAGTGTCGATTAGGGGAATTACCAAAACATCTAAAGCTTCTTACGAAGATAAACTGTTGTCCCATTGCAGTCGGCCTTAGGTTGGAATTATGCGTTATCTTAGTGTGTACTGTGGAGTCATCTCTTTAGCCACCTCCCCAAACCTCTCGTGTACTGTCTGCAAAAGCGCTTCCAACCCCTTCATCCCCGTTTCCATTCCTTGTACGACTAATTTTAGTTATTTGTCTCTCAGTTCCACCTAATCCTTGCTTGCAAATGCGCCAATGATAAAATTCTTAGAACTCACCGAACGAACCAATCGCATGGAATCTGTTACGGATTCACTTCCTAAATTTTTCTTCTCCTGAAGTTCAACAAAACCTCCGGTTTCACCACTTGTTCCTCCAAAACAGCTGTTCGTCAGGTCTCTTGGTCTTTGCTGTGATTTCAATCTTCCAGTTCTTAGACGTCGCTTGATATCATTGCAGCACAAGTGGCAGAAGAGTTTTCGTTGATTCGGCTGGCTTGAATAAAAATAATCTCATGCCCTTCGTAAACTCGGACCCAGTCGTTCTAACGGATCTTCGCACAATAATTAGCCTTCCATTCACAAATCGTTAACGACATGATCATGATGGCATCAGCGCTATGACTAAGAATATTTATCGATCTAACAGGTTCATGCAGATACATCCTTGTACCATCTCACTGGCAGGCAAGTAAGATTGATTTAATTTCATGTATGTAACTATGTTTAATCAATTCCGCGATCATGTTGTAGGAAGTCACCTGCGTTTAACGTGATTGAGCCGGTGGTATTTATGCAGATTTAGGAATCTCAGGGTCACTAAGGAGGACCAGTCAAACCGACTGAAATTGCCTGCTGTAGGAACATGAAACGATCAAGATATGTAGTAAAATCAACGGAAAAGATATCAATGGTTGGCTTATTACCGTCAGAAGGAGCATCAGGTGCAACATTGATATTGATGATGAAAATATGTCCATAGCAGCTACGAAATAGCGACTTACAATAACCAGTGATCGCAACCACCGCCTAGTCAGTCGGAACTAACTAATATTGCAGCCTAAACTCCCTGAATTCATAAATATCTCACAAAACTGACAATCAGAAAACTGAGGGGGATGTGCAGCTACATGTAAATGATCGGTATTCAATAAGATAACGTTTCGTAAATGCGTGGATTCCTGGCAGAGTTCGAGTTACCACAGCTAACCATTTTGAAGGCGGATTTAAGATCATTTGGGCTGGTTTAACCCATACGTTTCACCGATATCTATTGAGTAGAAGCAGAGTGAAATTGTGAATAAATATGCACATATAGGTGGGCAATGACTCGAGTGATCCAGTTAGATCACGCTAAGAGAGTCATTTTCCTAGAAAAACCACAAACAGGACTACTGGAGTGCGTCAATTTCTTTTGTAATCACATCTGGGTTACCGAATATACTACTGCAGTCATGGTTAGTTGTGGTTAATCGACATTTCTGAAGACTATTTTCGGCAGGCTACGGAAAGAATAAGAAACTACCTACTTCCATCACCGTCAGTACCCAAACGAGTAATCAGGAACTTTAATAACAAACTCTCAGTCATTGACCACGTTGTACATTGCTCCCTCAATATGGAATCTCAAGTTGTCCCTCATTACTACATGCATATATGCAAAATAAAGGAAACCACTGCAGAAATGTGATCCTCACCGACTTAATTCAATGCAAGATTGTATAATATTGTAATATTTGATGCTGTGCCGTGGACTGAATACCGGGCAGCCAGAGGACACCCAGAGAGAATTCACTTTTGTACGAGATATTTAATGGAACCTGCAAGCAGCAAATATTCTGTCCGTTTACATCCCAAGCAGTGTTTGTATACACGAGATGCAAACTCAAGCCCACGCTTCAATTGTTGCTTAGCTGCGAGCCCATTCTAGTTTTGCCTTCACTTCGTATTTTTGTCAATTTTTTGAGCCTTACAAATACACTAAGTTTATGGCTTCCATCGCAATAAATGTGCGAGTTGTTAACCCTCTGCACAGTTTCCCGTGTATCGGTGAGTATAAATGAGTGGAAACACGAGCTCGGCTATTAGATTTCGGTTGGACAGTTTTGAGTGTTTTGTGAAACTCCAGTTTGGCCTTGCACCTAATCAGTCAAAGCTTTGGCGGCCAAAATATGCCCGTCCAAATGTATGACCATCATAGTTTCTCAACACATTTTTGTTGAACATGGTTGTGGCTTTTCTGTAGTGCCTGTACGTAGGTCATTCTATGCGCGTGCATTACATTTATGATAATGTAGTGTCAGTGGACCTCCTGAGTGTGCGACCTTGTGAGAAGATGGAATCTCCACTGCGTTCAAAAGTTCTGAACAAACTCTGGTTAGGATGAAATTCACAACTCACAACTCCAACTGCTGCCAGTAAGTGAAATAGTCTCAAGTTAGTTGGCCATAACATCGCTGACGGTTGCTGGAAGGTAATTTCTGACAAGGTGGATAAAGTGTTTACATCATGGCATGGAGATAGATAGCTGCATTCATCCTGTTGAGAAGGGAAGCGGGAGAAACCATCGGTGAATCGAGGATGCCGCACTATGCGTTCACATTTGCGTGACCTTATTTGTTACTTTCGTGGCAGTCAATTTGAGTCCCGTGCCGTCTCGTGTTGTGCTTACAGGCTCCAATGCTACGAAAGCGAAATGTCGGATAATGGTATGCCACGCATAACCGTGCTCGAATGATGACCGACCATCAAGTCAGCCAAAGAATAATTTCTATAACCAGGTCAAGGGTCAAGTAACATCCCTGGTTGACTGCACTCGATCAGGGTAGTGGAGCCCTTAGCGCTGAACACGCTCATACACTTCATGATATCACGTGACACAATAAAGAAATTAGCTGGCCAAAGTTGAGTCACGTGACAAACTTTCATCTACAATCGGCTAACGTCAGAGTCAGCACTCGATTAACCGCCCAAAACTGTGCCGTGTGTGTAATGGGTTTGATATGTGTGCAAGTGTGTGCGTGTGTATGTGTGTGTTTGTGTGTGTGTCTGGCAGAAGGCTTCTGGTGGTTGAGGCAGTGCTAGTTGCATTCCCAATCAAGGGCTGTCGAACAGGCCCACTGCATAAATTGCTGTCAAACTTTGAATCAGTGGGTTGCGAATTTTGATCTCCCTAGAGTGTGTTCGAAATTCGTATGCAACCTGATAACAGGTGGAAGTCGCCTGAATATCTAAATGACATCAAGAAAAATGAGAACAAGTCCATACTTTAGTGGATAAAGATAAATATCTACAAACGAAGAAGAAGCTGTGATCGGTGAAGCTACACTTGTGGTTTTCGAAAAAACGCTTTTTCGATAGATACTCTTCTGCAAATAGGACGAATGCTTAACGGATGCAAATGGTAAAAGCCATTCGCGCTTTACTGCCAACATATCCGACACTCTAGGAGTGGTCTCCTAGCTCAGCTGGTAGAGCACAGACCGAACTAATGCGTGAGTGGCGTCCGTGACGAAATTCCAAACATCTGACCCATCCAAATTTTAAAGGCTATTGGTTGCTCATATCAAACTGTTGCTTCAGAAACCATGCTATTTTCTTTGTTATCGGGTGTAATTCAACGAGCTTATGAAGTTGTCGAACAAATGTGTAATCTATTCACTTTATCACGTAAATCAAAGTCCAGCTTCTACCACATATTCATACAATTACAATTACATAATTACAATTATGATTACAGTTTTTAAAAAAATAAGTTGGCTTTTCACTCTCCGCCGGCCGAGCGATTAGGTATATCATGCTTCTGTTCAGGCTTGAATTACGATGGCTTTGAGCATGAAGGCTGAAAGTGTACCACTGGACTGGATCCCAGTCAGCAGTCTGTTGTGTATATCGGCCAAAGCTATTCAACTCCTGAAGCTGCTACCATAAGATGGCCATCGTTCTGTTATCCAGATGGTATTATCTACCAGCTTATCATTCCAGTTAAATGCTTAGGATCCAGAAGAGCAAAGGACAGAGGTCAAGTAGGGCCATGAACCAGACACACTTAGAAGAGATATTGATCTGCGCCTTCATCTGCAACGTTAGGTAAGCGCAGTTTGATTTCTGGAAACGCCAGATAAAACTAGGAACGAATAAGCATTAGATGACAACCATAGGGAAAGACCTTAAACAGTAATGGGTTGTGAAATGTTGGGAGGTGGGAAACACTGCGGGGATCCTCAGCAGCCGTGACCTTTCCCCATCTTGTTAGAAATACCTGTCCAGAAAAGCAGGACGTCATCGGACTAATACAAAATCTGAATGACTCACGACTTCATACTTGAAAGCGTCGTCTAGTTTTTTCGGAGGCGCATTTTGAGGAACATTTTAATTGGTCTTAACCCACAACAGGTGTGATCTATAACACGTTGACCAGAAAACCAGGTGGAGGGACCGATGCGGTTTCAGGAACTGAGATTCTCCATGAGATACTCAAAATTAAACGACTGAAAAAATGCCTAACCGGATGGGTAAACTCCGTTTTTTTCAAGGAAGGTAACTGAACTTGGTCACTAGAGCCAATCGAGCTCCTGTATTTGGAACGGAGGGAGCAATTTTCGAAATTGCAAGCTTTTGTGAACAGCTCGAATTGGTGTGTATCGAAGTCTAGTATGCATTTTGCACCGCCATATTGTAACTTGTTGTTACAGGACTGGTTTTGCACAATACAAAGCCTTTCATTACCTGAGGATACTATGAAGCTAGTTGATTAACAGCATGGTATAGCTAGCTAATTTCCAACCAGGGGTTGGATATCGGATGAAGTGTCTTTGGGCATACCGAAAGCTCTCCTTGGATCTCTCAGTCTGATTCATCTGTGGTGCTGACATGACACCATTTTATCTGTCAAGGATAGAGGGTATGATGCATCAATCAGGCTAGTTCTTCTTTATGGTTCAGAATCATGGTCAACCCCGGTGGAAGACATAGGAAGATTTTCGATATTCGAATTAGTGTCTTCGAAACAAGGCTTAAAGATGATGGAACCGTCTTATCAGTAAAGCTGAGGTTTGGCCGACAGTGATAAGTATCAGAACCATATCATCAGACAAAACACTAAAGATCACCAAGCTAACATATTTTCCACGTGTATTGTGCTTGTCCGCAGGTAGGATTCCTTCGAGCACACTGTTCGCTGAAACGGGTAGTCGTGTGAAGATGAGTTAGGGTGCTCATTAGATGATATGAAAGAAAATTATGGATACCCTCATAAGAGTTCTTGGTCATGTAGAGCAGGTGAGGATTCTTGGGTGGGGTTCAAGAGATCTCCCCACTCAGTGATTAGATACACTGGAGTATAAAGCTAGGTGTTGTATTCAGTGGTGCCCTTGTAGACATGAACCTTCTTTATCGTTTGAAAATATTTGTGATTCTCCTATTACTCTTGTTTCCTTAATTATTTTCAGCTGTGGCTGTTGCTAAGAGAAATCAGCTGAAATCCCTGCCCTCGGTACGTGGTTAGTATTTATTTGAACTGAGCCAAACTGAACTGATTCAACCTGTGCCCCAGCTGTATGCCTATTACTTGTCTTGAAATATGGCAGCCACCACGAACAGTTTGCTGGAAGAATGAAAACTAAACAGTAACTAAAGATTATATTTTGGCTGATTTGTAACTCCATGATGATTTAATTCACTTCGAGCGTATTTTCCTCATCGACGGATTACTAATGATACTTGAAGCAGTTCTTTTTGCGAAGGAGAAGGAAATTCGCCGGGTGGGCCGATGTTCGGAAAAACCGGACAGGTTGCTAAAAATATTGGACGTTCATGCTTTCCGTCTAACTCTTCAATTTGTCGAGAAAAACTTATTTTATGTTTCTACTTTTGGGGGCTCTGGATAAGGAAACTTGTAATGGAATAAACCTGAAAATGCAAAGCTCATGCCGACGATTTGGCTTGGGAATATATTCCTTCACCACGTAATCCCCCAAGTTTGCTCTCCTGACCCGACTCATTTTGTCGACAAACCAACTCCATGAACCCTAAACCTCGTACTCTACCCTACTGGTTACATGGCTTCTACTCCTGATCAAGGTGGCGTGCTGTCAGGTCAATTGTTCTTGACTATGCGAACACATTTTGTTCTGCTCACAGCGGTACACTGCTGAGTAATCCCCACAATAATAGGGTTGACGGACATAGTTTGAACACACTTTGTGACCGCTGTTCTAATCGCACGCATTGTACTTCCTGTGTTAACTGACTCTAGTCTTCTTCCCAGTTCAGCTATGATATCTTTCATCAATTGCCCAAGGGATGCTGGAGCTCACAACCATTGTTGGACTGGTCAAGTTGAAACATTCTTCACTAAAACCAGAATTGCTTTTGCTGTCGTTAGACTAAGAACATAACGTGCCTTACAATTATGTATTTCAGTTTGTGCCCTCGTGCATTTTCCTTCTTTGATTTTACTACTCTCCTATAATTTTTCTTGGTCTAAAAGGAAAAAATGAAATTTTTATCAAGTCTGTGAAGTTGCTTTCCCATTGCAGCAACATCAATTGAGATATTGCCAATGACCCCATCATTGGCAAGCATTTTGTTGATTGCGACAAGGGCGCAATTAGGTTACTACCCAACACAAATCATTGTCTTTAATCCACACTCTGTAACGACGTCTCTTCCTCTTCCACTCCCGCGAAGTTCAAAATAATTCACTGAAACTGCTGTGCACCTAGAAATAGCCTCATCCCTTACTTTGTCCACTTCTCGTAGATCACGACCAAGTAATGAACGATCTCGTTATTCACCTTCGTCATTGTTCTAAATGTATGTACTGCTTTGTTTTCCTTCCACGCTTTCCTTCGCACATTCCAATAAGCCCTTACACGTCCACTGTAAACCACGTACGTGCTGAAGATCTTTTCTACATTGGAAGAGTGAAACCGTTTATTGACGTTACTTTACTTCGATTTTTAGAACGGTTGAAAGAGTAAAAACGTGAATTTTTAACACCTCCCAGATGGTTAAATTACTATTATAATCCGCAAGAACTGCCGAGCGGAAAGATTGGCTTCAGTTGCCGACCTTGTCGTTGTTGACCTAACAGTCTCTGGGGATCCTGCCCCAGTTGCACCATGTTGACTCCAGTAACAAACTTAACATCAGGATCCGTTTCCTCAGAACGGGGCAGAACATTGGCCGGGTGATAGTCCGCAACAGTGACGTATTCAATGGTAAAACGAAAGTCCTGGAGACAAACTATCCATCGGGCCAGTTTCCCTGGAGTATCCTTTGCTGTTTTGGTCCACTCCGATGGGTTGAGATCAGTCTCAGTATGAAACCGTTGACCTAGTAGATATGACCACCACTTCTCTAAAGCCCACACGATAGCCTAATATTCCTTTTCGTTTGAAGAGTACTTTCTCTCCGCTGGTGACAACACTGTGCTTGCGTATTCGACCAAATCACTCATATGCCTTAACACTGCTTCGACACCTACATCGCTGGCGTCTGCACTGACCATGAAAGGCTCACCAATGACCGGCAACATCAACTTGAGATGTTCGTTCGACATTGTGTGTTGAATTTGGCGGAACTCCTGATTCGCCTATGGTCTCCATTTGAACTTGTGCTCCTTCTTGAGAAGGTTGTAAAAAGGCCCCACGACAAATGCGAAATTTGCCACAGATTACCTATAGTACACAACACTACCAACAAAAACCGTCTCAACCATCTTTCAGAGGTTGGTACTGGAAATTCCCTCAGTTTGAAAATTTTCTCGGGAAGAAGTCCTAGTTCTCCGTTGCTAAACTTGTGGCTGAGGAGAGTACCCATCGGTCTTCCTATACGGGACTATGGTCATTTTATTTTCTGTCCGGACTGCTTTAAGAGCCTCAGCAGGTTCTCCAAAAGCACATAATATTCGGTCACCGTCCGACTGTAGATCACGATATCAACTCCATAGATTATAACGCTATTTAGATCCGCTAGAAATTTAGGCTTTAGCAAAAGAAAGCTAAACGGCGCTCCCGATAAATCAAACGACATTCTCAGAAATCAATATTGCTTGTCCACGGCAGTGAATGTTGTTTTATCTTGATCCTCATTCGTTACTGGAACTTGCTGGTATCCCGAACGCAGATTGACTATCAAAAATATGGTGCCTGCCTGCAGTTTATCGAATATTCCTGCTACAGAAGGCACCGGCACCGTCTAGTTATTGTTATATTTTTTACACTTCGAAAATCAACACAAAAATCGGGATTTTCCATTGGGCTTTCTCACCACCAGCACAGGCGAGTTGCATGAGCTTCGCGCTTATCCGACAATTTCTTGTTCCAGCGTATTGTTCACTTGTTGTCTTACTTCGTCCTTCACACGAACGGGAATATAACGAGGTCGAGATGGTCGAAAGACCCCAAGATTTGTAGGTATTTCGTATTGCACCCAGTCATAAAAATTGTGTGGGTCCTCATCTTTCGGTAATAGCTCAGCGAATTCTCGCACGGTCGGTTGAAACGCTGGATTCTCACTGCCACATAGTTTACTTGCAATGGACCCACACATCTGCGTGGGTGGTCAAAAAGCAATTGGTACTCAGCCAAATTTCGTGTTCAGCCGATATTCTTTTACATCGATCATCGCATTCAGTGTCCGCAACAGATCGGCGAGCAGTATTGTTTGGTTGGTGTCGTGTGATGTTACGAGCTCAAGCCTCAGGGTTCCATCGTTTATTCGAATCAACCTTCAAGCAGTTCCTTCTGTGTTCAGTATGTCTCCTCCGACCGTCCTGACTTTCATGACACGACTGTACTTTCTCACCTGCTAAAAGCCGGGACAACGGAACCACCGCACTGGTATCCATCAAGTAGACTTCATAAGGCTCAATAATCTCGACTGCCCCGATCACTTCCTGATTTCGAGAGCACGGTGAGTAGGAATTCAGATCTTTATTTCTTGCATCATGCCTTTCGCATTTGCTAGATTGACGCCATAAATGTCCCGATTTTCCGCTATGAAAACACCGGCATTGATTCGGTTTTTTGCGTCCTCCGATTCCCAGGAAACCGGCGAGGTACACCATGAAGTGGGCTACCGAGCAAGCTGTCAACCGGGATAACTGGACTAGCTGAACGAGAATGGTGTCCAAAGGAATCAAGCCAAAAACCACAGGCAACTGACTAGAAGCCAGCCGAAATACTCAGGTAGCCGCAAGAGCAACCTTGGTGCAGCGCGGTCTGGAAAACGGGCTACAAAAGCGATTGTGTATAATGAACTTAACTTGTTTAGACTTCGAAATACAAGTGTCCTCACATGTCTGGCCTTTTCGTTACAAAAACACTGTTGGAGAATTTGCGGCTCTGGTATCCCTGGAATTCCTATGTAAGTACTTAGATACGTTCAGCGCACCAAAATGTATTTGTTTTATTCTATTAATATATTCCGTTAGACATGCCCGTAAGTTTATTTCATGGCCGTCTGCAGGTACCAGTACATTTTCAACTTATTCTATTTACGATGTCCCTTTGTGTACCACTCCTCTGTAGTACCGACGTTTTCCTATTAGCAACCGAAGCACACGGTTCTGAACTCATACACAATCAGTGATCTAACTGGGATTACCTCACTCGTTAGAAGCTTTCTCCGTGTCGTTCTGGTTTCGTCCCTAAACCAACTCAACCGATCTGACAAACCGCCATCAAGTCCTGGGAGTTAAAATGAGATGCACAGAAGACCACGGTCGATAATGGACCTGCGAACTCAGATTCCTACAACCAGAAATTTGAACAACTGAGTTCGTGTTGTACTATTCGTCCAAGTTATTTCCATTGCGACGTCTCTTTCTGTCTTTTCCTCCAGTCATACTCCTCTGTTTCTATTCGCTTTTTACCGTCATCTGAGATAGTTCCGCTATTTGCAACATTTATGCAGTATGAGTGGTTAGTGCACCATATATGCACTCAAAGACCCACTCAGTAAACGGTTGTTCTGTTTCTTCTAACGTTTGGATCATAACTGATCTTTTGCTCTCTAACATTGGAAACGTATCTAAACGATCTCACGGTTGCTGAATTCTTGGTGATGCTATTGTCCAGGTTGAGGACCGGCCCATACACTATGCAGGCATTTCGACCAGAAGACGCGGAGTCCGAGCCTCTGTTTTGGCTTCCAGTCGAAGTTGACTCGTTGTTCCCTCAACGAGCACTCACAGTCGGGCTTATCATCGTGCCCCTAAGGTCGATCATATTCTCACTCACATCCCCCATTGTTCGCTGTCTGATATTAACTCGTTTCACCTACCTATAACAACAGACTTCTTTTCCATCCCATCTTCCTATCCGGGTTCTTCCGTCATAATCCCGGAACACCTATGAGCTTAACAATTAATTCAAACGATATGGATACTGAGACACCCCGACTCTTTGATGGTCAAAATTACTGATGCGATAACTAGGAATTTTCTGCATCGGATTGGACATTTAACAGGACTTGTTTTTATGACTTGATTTTGCATCACGCACTTACTCAAACCGATAAATCAGTAAGACTGCGATCGGTTTCAACACGAGTGCGATTGAATTATATCGTAGATCTAACAAACGCTGTCTTCTGACAGCAAACAAATGCTTAATTCCCATCCAAAAAGCCAAGCAACATTGCACTAGCAACAAAATTAAGCGTGTGGCTAGTGGTAGTTGCACATCTCTGTCGCTTGCCAAATGTTTGTATTGAAAGTTTAGCTATTCATTTTGTCTCCAGTGTTGAACTCACCTGGTTATCATGGCTAAGAAGTTTCACTCTTCTGTTCACCTCTGATCACACTTCGACCGAATTACCATCATGCTCTTTTCACCCTTACTCAGAGGCAGTACGTTTTTCTTCAAAAGGGGACCAGGAATGATTGCCCGAACTCCAAATTACTTGTCGAAATTGACTCGCCAGGTTTCAGTAGCGTTCCATATGTCACCCTCAACATTCGTTTCGAATTCAGCTAATTTATTCAGTCATATTTTCTGTTCCACTCTCCAATGCAATATTTTTCGATTTCGTGGTGAGGAATGAATAATTTGCAAATTTCGGACTTAGCGGTATCTCACACCAGAAACAAAGACCTCCTCTTTTCTACAACTTCTGTTATTTCCAAAGTTACAGAGAGTATAATTTCACACAGGTTGAGCCGTTTTCGTGAACCTCAAACGTGGCTGAGATACCAGCCAATATTCGAGGTCTGAAGCACAATATTGACAATTACGTACAACATTTCCTCCAATCTCATTGTTCCCTAGACTGATATTCGATCTCCGTCAATGTCCAATCGCCCAGTAACCACGGAAAAACACATCCGGTCCTAATGGACATATCACAAACCAACAAGAGTACCGCGCGATCTTTTACCGGTCGAATTTTCTGCTCTCTGGAGTTTTCCACTGATTGTCCTGTGAAAGTGAAGTTTCTGCGGTAAACAGTCCATTTATGTAAGGAATGGTTGGTGCAGGTGTCGCCGTTCTCCACAAGTGTAGGTGTTTCTCAGTTATTTTAGCTTCAACTTACATCTTTCTCAATTTTTCAAAGACCTGATATCAGTTACTGCCAATATTACTCTTGGGTTTTCAGATGCTGAACACACACACTGATCCGTAACTTGCTTCAAATCCCATCTGGTCAAAACCAATACGGACCTCGACCTTTACACTTCTATATCACTGCTCTACATTGACCGCCTAAACATGTCTAAATGGTGGTACAAAAATCGTGTTTCCCTCAATACAATGAAAATAATCTGGTCTTTTTCTTCTTCTCTAAGCAATTATACTCCAGGATATCTTCAGTTCAGGACTCGAATGTAGCGAGACCCTGGTAGTTTGCTTCTCTCTAAAATACCAATATGCGTTTTGCTAAATTGAAACATCTATTAATATGGGTGTGCCTTACTTTACATATGGAAAATTTGGGGATAACTAACACCAACATATTACAAACATGCTCTGTTTTTCTTTTCGGTATTTGCTGTGCGTAGTTTCAGGTACGATTCATAAAATTACACACGATTACCCGAAGATATGCTAGTCAGCGCTATCACTTTCTCATTTCAGACCGAGATGATCATCCTGTGTGTAAACGTTTGATCTACTGGCCAGAAGATTCTTCAAATTGTTAAGTTTTGCGAAGAACCCATTCAACATTCTGTCCAGAGATACCCTGAGTTACGCGACATTGTGAAATCCACATCACGGATTTTAACACACGAACTCAATAAACGCTATCAAATTCCTGGCCGTATTCGATCAGCCCACCTCCATTCGTTCTGCAATCCACTATCAATTCAGCGACCATGTTGAACCTTGCAAGGGAAACTGTCGATGGATTATTTCATCTATCGTAAATTTTCCATGTGTCACAGCTATCACGTTTTTCACGACATCCAGGGGGCACTAACTCTACCCGCACAGGCAGTTTCACGTGAGGTTACATTTGGTGTCGAGTTTTCAGCTCATCCGCGATCTACAAAGAAGTGGCTAAAAGACTTCGTGAGCAAATGACGACTGACCAATCCTAAGTCAATAGATTGTCTGTGTCTGGAGAACGGGACAATTCATGGACTCACTCGAAATTATGTAGATTTCACATAAAGGTGCTATAAATTTAATAAATGTAACCCCACACTTTATCAATTGCGCTCAACACATTCTGATGTGTCGGAGAGTATTTAACATTTACCATCAGCTTAAAATGTTCTAAGCAAATAACACTCTCACAGACACGAACGGAGACAAATGGATTCAAGTTCAGTAATATTACTTCAGTTGCCGAATTCGTTCTATAATTTATATTCGCTAGTCTGATTTTACACTCACACGGCCGACGAGAGCGTACAACAACAATCACGGTATCATCGTCTTTGGACTTGTTATGAGAGATTTCACCTGAAGTGAAATACCTTCTATTGCAAACAAGTTCATAACTTACTGTTGAAATTCAGTGTCAACAATGTACAGTTGTTTAATTTACCGTTTTCTACATCCTAGCTCTGAATTTTTGCACTACCACTGCCGCTCACTTCCCACTAAGCAGATTCGACTTGGCCGCGACACCGTCCCTGAAATATAGTTTCATTATTGCAAAGCACAAGAGACGGATGTCAAATAAAAAAAGAGTAAAAATATTCTGTATTCCTTAACTTTAGAATGTGTCAATTGCTATACTCACTTACTTTGTTGACGCCTCTTGCAGTGAAATGGCCAACCATCTTTATGAATTCATTCGGGGAAACATTGTTTTCGGAGCTCAAATGATCCTGGCTGGACCTTAGAACACCGACCGTACATTAAATACTCTTCCACCTTTCGTGATTTACCGGGAAATCCTTCTCTTCTGGTCCCGAATTTGATCTTATTTTCAATCCAAACGTTATCCTACAAAGGCTCCTTTTTGATATCCTCACGGATCCTCGAGCTTGGCGACATTTCTCGAGCATGTTAGAATGCAGTCAGAAATCTGGTAAAACATCTGTTACGGAGGGTACATGGGCAGTCAATTGAACATCACACTGATTGATGAGCTGTTGTGCTACATCCGACGTCTTCCTTAATATCGATACCGACAATATCTTTTCGAACTTCCTCTCCTTCTTGGAGAAATTTGATGAAGTATCTCTTATCACCCCACGAAACGAGTTAAAAACGTCGACTTGGTACCTCCCCGAGAATTTTAGTTGTACAAAGAATCTGATGTTGACGTCTCGCATATCGATGGGTTTGAAGATTTCAGGGCGATCGGCCTGCGAACTCAAGAAAACAAGGAGGTGGAATAATCCCATTTACCGGACACAAGGGGTGCAAGTCTTCTCACCCTCATTCCAATTCAACACGTTGAAGATCAGCTGCATTGCAGGTAATTGTGGGCCACCATTTCCAAGTCCCCTTTGATATCTTTTTCTCTTTTTTCCTATTTCGCAATAGATGCCCCGTTTATTATATCAGCCAGTTACTTGAGAACCTTCCTAACTATCTCATTACAAGACTTGATCCGTGCTTATGCATAATGGAAGGTGATTTCAGTGAATTTTATTTATTATTTTTAATCGCCGTCGTGTTTGCCCGTGAGATGTGAAAAGTTCTGAAACGGTTATGCTATGCCAGGGCCAAGTTAGAACTAAACGTCGAAGACTTGAATCATCAGTTCACCATTAACTCCGACGCATGCTTACCTCGACCTCCATATAATAAATCCACTGAACTAAACGCCGTTACACCTAGTTCTGTCCTCAGAGTACTTCCACAAGTCGATTGACACTTATCTAGGATCTCCAACTTTCTATCATCTGTGGTAATAAAACCCTCATCTTTCGGACTCAATTCCCCTTTGACTATTTTATTTAATCGTTGTATTGATTCTGAGATCCGTACGCGTCAAACCTGTACGCGAGATATGACCCAACCAGTATCGCCCGATAGTCAGTAAATCTGCTTTGCTGGGAGAAATTGAGAATGTACCTTTCAACCGCATAATTTCTCATGTTCACTTTCCCGACCCGACAAATTTCCCCTAAAGACCTTCTCTGTCAACCTTTGATGTCATTGGCCAAATTTTTAATTCTATTTCTTCTACTCTGGATCATGGCTGCTGTACTGTCAGGCTAGTTTTTCTTGACAATACGAATGTATGTTAAATTCTTCATCGCAGTACTCTCCAGAATATTAAATATGATAATTGGGTTGCTGGTCTTTTACTGAACACCCTTTGTAATTATTTTCTGATCGCATGCAGTTTACTTCTTTTGACAGCCAAAACTCGTCTTATCTTCAAGTTAACTTCGGTGCCTTCAGGGTGTGATTCTGTCCTCATTCCTTTGCTCCCTTTTGTATTAGTAAGCTCCCTGTCCCACCGAATCTCGTAAGCTGCAAGAAAGTCTATGATGCTGTACTTAAATATCTTCACAACGGAAACGAAAATCGGAATTTTCTTCAGAACAATGAATGAGATTCACTACTGGCCTACTACCCATTCTCTTTCCTTTAACTTCTTTAAGTGCATTGACATTCCCCTCAACATTCAGTGTGGATCACGCTACCAAAAGTGTTTTTATTACAATCCATATATCTCTATTGATAACCAATATCTACTACTATTTTTATACTCATAATATCCAGTTTTATCGCAACCCGATGGAGCGAAAACGGAGTCGTCATCTTCACAGAATTTGATAAATACAACTTTTTCGCCTTCATTGGGTCTTAGCAACAATATTTTCCTACCAGGCTGTAAGTCTGTCATACAGTCAGGGTGCTCCTAGCACTACAAATCCTTTCGTCAGAGTACCATTTGCACTACGTTGGCAACATAGAATCACAAGCGTGGATAACAGTTATCCTAAGTCCTGCGAGGAAGATGAAAGGAAATCAGATCTCCGTACATGTTGGCTATGAAAATCAACCTCCGTCTCGACCTTGTTCGATCCTATTGTTTGGGCAAAAGAAGTATGTCCTAGGGATAACGCTACCAGGAATTTCAGATGTTAGTCACGGATGAATTTAGTTGGGTGAGGAGGGACCTCCTCTGCAGGGTAGCTTAAGTTGATGAGCTTTCCTAATGAAGTACGCATTCGTTCGACAAGTTTGCCGAATGAATATTGGACATAGGTTGTGAAAGCTCCCTGTTCTCAGGTCAGTTTGTGAAATGCACTTAGTACTATATTACAGAGTTGTTCTCCATTTTTGAGGCGCAATCTGATGGGGTATGTCAGGCTTTAAGCTTTTGGCGATACACACTAATGACGGTAGTCCGATTTCCCATCACTAAAATCCGATATTGTTTTTGAATATTCTGCACCAGAGAAGCACTCATCAATAAATGGAACGCAAGTCTCTGACGGGCGCAATACTTTCGAAGTGCAACCAGACTATTAGGCTTGGGAAGCACGACTTTATGTATGACTTATCTCAAACGTCCAATAAAGTGGCGATAAATCCAATAGATTGCTTGGTAAACATAGCAAAATCCATTCGCAGGAAGGACTAAAAAGTAAAGGAACTCCGTTTCCACTCAGTATCGTAACACATTATGACTAATTTTTGCAGCTGTTTTTACAGCAGAATCCAAATGAACATATAGGAGACAAATATAGTTGGACCCGTTTAAGAGTCTGCATTTGCCCGCCCGTATTTGACAGTTAAAAAAGGGAAGCACAAGTCACTGAACATAATACCAAAAGCAGTGACGAGAACATTTTGCAATTGACGAATCCTAAATTTATTCACGTTCAGATGGACGGTGAACTTTTGTCTGAACAACTGGGTGACACACTAAGCTGGCCCCTTTAGTGTGCATTCATTTACCTGTCTCGGTGGAAGTAGATGTAAAGGTTACACGACTGGTGTCCACGTGTTCACGTTCGTAAATACTACTTGCCCTGAGTTGAAATGGGAAAAGTGGGCATAATTACGAACCTTCTCTTTTTACACATTTCTGAGTCGAACGGCAATGCAAATGCTTTTCGAAATTTGATCAAATTCCAGTGCACCCTACGAGGACTAGTCAATTTTCTCATCCAAGCAAAGGCCGAAGTCGCTATCTTTATCCCCACAACCTCCTGTGGTCTTAGAAATTATATCTGCAAGTGCTTAATCTCCTTTGACCAACTTCATGTTTCCGAACGCATGCATCCATTTGGGCGGTCTGTGATGTGATCAGTTTCCTACACATGTAAGTCCAGAAACAGCTGGTGTCGTGATGATCCTGATTCATTTTTCCTATTTTTTTATTGTGAGTCATATTCGATGTAATTTCCTGGTCCCGAAATTGTGTGGATGACAATGATGATGAATCAACGGAATACGTGTGCAATCGGATGCTCCACTAGGTTTTCCATAATCCTCTTGGTTCTTGCATCTGAAAGTTTCGCTGATTGGATTTCGAACACGCGGTAAATGTGGCATTCCGCTTATTTTTGATGGAAAAAGGCAAACCAAATGAATTTTCTAAATCCTACTCAGCAAGGCTAAGATCGACAATGGCGGACTTTCGTTGTCACACGGATGTGTTTGCAATCAACAACCCTTATCATGATCGATAATAAACCTCGCTACATTGCGCTACTGATCAAAGCTCATGCAGGCATGCGCGCGCACAGACGTACTGAATCGATTACACAATTATCAATCAAGACCTGAGCGTTTTTGGTAATTGTGACCATCAGATCTTTGGGCCCTAGGTGAACTGAACTGTGGCAGCGGAACACGTAGCCTCATGCACTTTACCTGACCTGTTTACCGCCTGTGAAAGGTGACTTTCCGAGAGCCATATATAAGGCATACCCTATTTCAACTTTTGTGCTCTTCGTACCGGTTGCAGTCAAGCCGTGGTCGCAATAAATAATAAACATGACCGCTCTTAACCACACAGGTTCTCACATACATAAGAACTTATCACCGAAACATCACCTCTTTCCTGATGAGTCATAAAGCAAGTGACAGATTACATGAGTAGACTACGAGTAGCTGCTTTCAGGCTAGTTTCATATTTGTTTTAGGAGCGGTTTGATTGGCAGCTTCACTTGAAGTTACATGGAACTCTCCTGACTTCACGAAAACATCATTGGAATTTAAAATGGCCATATTGGTTGGAGAACAGAGTCTAGCTAGGCACGGTAGTTTGATGTGCGCATGAGTACAGGCTACACGACCAATGAATGAAAAAAGAACAAGGACGAATGCAACTGACCATCCAATTAACTAAGGAGAAACAGAGGGTGTGAAATGTGGAGAAATTATTAAATACAAGTACAGCGCCTTCCCACGAAAGTTATTGATTGGTCTTCAAAACGGAATCAATCACTATGGTGTTACTCAGAATAAATGCTTCGCAATGTCATGCTGGTTAGATTCGAACAATATTACCATTGAGTGGAACCACTGGTAAAGTTTAAGGACGTAGTTCTGTCTGACTTCCTAGTTCCGTGCCAAAAGTGAGCGATCTGTGCCACTTCTTGTACTTGGTGACCATTCACGCATGCAGTCTCTTTTTTTGACCACGAATCCGTGTGTTTTCCTTCGCGATGTATCACCAGTCACCAGTTTTCATACGCGATCATTTGGACTGTGAAATACCCGAGCTTCATAGTGGGTATTCAGTTAGGACTGGTTCACTCGACATTTCATGTTTTCAGGAAAGCATGTCATGTTACCTGGGTGTCATTATGACGGTCTTGTGTAGTACTTGAAGCTTTAGCGAATCAGTTCAGGGCAAACAATCCCGTACGCATTCTGGAATGTAACTGTTTCACAAACGCACAGGATGGGATGAACTAGGTTTGATCTCGTGCACACTGTTATCACCTGAATTTCTCATGAAATCTTACATTTGGGTCATTTTAAATCAACCAAGTTCCAATTCATATCCAAACAAGCATTCAGCTGGTGAACAACTGTTGTTTCATAGCGAAATTTCGGGTGGACCAGTCACATTATACTTTAGTTTTATGTGGAGGATCCAAATTGCTACTGTAATTTGGGCAGGTAAACTGTATGATCAATATGTGAAGAATCCCAATCAGTTTAGCGTTTCACCTTACTTCAGCTGGTGGAGCAAACGCGGTACTAACGCATTGGTGGCAACCGTGGGTGAGTTCAAATCCCATCGGAGTCAGCAAAGGTTACTTTATATATAGATATATGCATATATATATATATATATATATATATATATATATATATATATATCAACCGGCCTCTCCGAACTGAAGTACAATCCCGACAGTACATATTCATCAAGTTATGTCGTCGAAATTTGGTCCCGTATTTTATGCTTGATTTTTCTATCCTATGTTTGCTTCCGTGTCTTGGGTTTTAATAAACTTACGTTCACGAAGTTCACAGCGAATTCGCTTTGGACACATTTACAGTCTTTGCCTTCATATACGCCCACGATTCGTGTTCGTTAGGCTACCTCTTACGTATGGATGCCATATTGGTGCTACCATATATAAGACACTCTCGCATCTGTCTACTGGCTCCGATCTTCGCTGTTCGTTCAACCTAGGGTATTCCGTTTGTAATTTGTTCGTAGACCCAATGAAAGATACGTTCGGAACTCCTTTGCCGCTCTTTTTCTGTAGAATCTAAAAGTAAACCTTGGTAATGTCGATTTTACAGAACACGCCCTGACCACCCCCAAAACTTCAAAACGTCCTCAGGATCGTTTGCATTTCTACACGTTATTGTTGTTTAGAATTTCATTAGTTTTGCTGAATGAAAGTAAAGGAAATTGGGAACAGCGAATATCATTTGAACACAAGATATGAAAGCTCTATCTAGATAAAATGAATTTAACATACAACTCTGCGAGATCCACTATGTTAACGGGAGCCACGAGTGGAATTTAGACGAGGCCTTTCCAGAAATACTCAGTTCAGTCCATACAGCATATCTGAGACAAAAGAAAATACATCTCAGAAGAAAGTTTCGATAGTTTCTGAATGAATTGATGGTCAATACTTAGAAAATACAGATAAATTATTGAACGGACACCTCGGGACACCTGAGAACCTGTGTCTGTCTATGACAGATATGAATACCACTGAATTTTGAAGTTCGTCGTTTAACCGTATGATAGATTCATGGGCCACATACAGTCAGTTGAGTAGAGTTTGAATTCGAATCCGCTATAGTGTGTTCTTTCTCTCGTTTTGGATTGAAGCATTATTACGTTCTTCCAGTGATATAGATACTTTTAACGTTATTCGGACGTGCAACAAAATGGCACTTTCGTCCTCCACAGACCTTTTTACGTTTTCCTAATTTTACACATGCCTAACATCCGGCATATGTGAAACTCGAATGTAACTCACGACTTAAAAACATGGTTTCAAATAACAGGATACAGCCTTTCACATTGTCGGATGTTTGGGCTTGAATATAAGTATTGATTGTGACTGATTAGGGAGATATTTTGAACTGTTAGACAATGCAAAATGAATGGATATATCCGGGCTGTTGTCACACTGCCGAACTAGGCAGAGAAATTACAGGCCCCTGTGAAATTGAGGCAGATATAACACCAGATTATTGTTAAACTTATAGTAGCATTGCTGTTTCATTTGATTGGTTTTGATGATATCCGAACCGGTAGTAATACAGAAACGACATGCTTACTAGGAGCAGAGTTATAACAATTGGTGCTGTGACCATTTGGGATCTGCCTTAGCCGGAGCCATTCGAAGAAGGGACGTGCGGAATTTCCTGAAGGAATTCGAGGACCTGGTAGAGCTCTTGGGGATCCAGTCTAGCCGGCCTGAGTTTGCAGCCCTTCGGGCGCCTCTCAAGGTCAGATCACGGAGCGTACTAAATGCCGCTAAACGGGGCCAGAAGGAGGTGAAGTTGACCACCACAAAGGACTCCTTGATCGCGGAGTTCGGCACCCCGGCTGACCGTCAGCTCTCGATATGGTGGTTCATGGCTGCTCAGCTAAGGCTGATGCAGACCCGCTGGTGCATGCCTTCGCGCTCCGTTCAGACTTGGACCGTGCTCAGCCTAAACAGGATGAAGAGTCACGGGATGACCTGCAAGCGAACCGATTTGTAGATCGTTTTTCAGAGCCCCTGAGTGAGGTTGTGCGCGTCGCTTATGTCAGCCGTTCCGTGAATATATCTCACCTCGCAAATGTGGCTCGTGGACTGGCCATTTTTGAAGTTCCTCTGAAAAACACGTCCCATGTCGAGGATTCCAGAATGATCAATTAACCTGTGGGTATGACACACAGACGAAAAAAATTTCAACCTGGAAGACACAGAAACGGGGTCTGAGAATTGGCATTCCCGCCGTGAAAACGCGAAATACGTTTTGCACGGACTTTCTTAACTTGAGCAGGATCTCGAAGAAATCGTATATGAAACACCTCTGCTGGTGACTTCAGTCTTTTCTGATTAAGTGCACGAAATAATGGTAGATACTAAACCTTTTAGTGAAAATAAAACTGATTACTATTATTTGTAATATTAGCCTGCCTTGAGCACGTTTTCAAGTTGCGCTTTAGCATACTTGCTTGCTGAAACACGAACAAAATTCTGCACTCCAAAGTATCTGTACAGTGACAATTTTGAATGAATTAGTTGATACATGGAACAGATCAGTGGATGGAATTAACTAGGATAAAGGTCGCCATGCAGTGGGTGCGAACAGAAAAGTAGTCATCTATTCGATACATATAATGAATACTATGATGTGCTTGTCACACAAGTCGGATATAAGATACATCAAGGCTATTAGAAGAACAAGACGGATCGTGAGCAGGCCACTACAGAGAAGGATGTACTTCTTCCTCACTAGACCGGAACACTTTACGAGAGAACGCTAACGAATAATGGAAAATACACATTGACGTCAGAGGAAAAAAACGACATATAGCGAAGCACTGAACTGCATTTCAAAATTGGGCTACGATATTTCTCATGAATAACACGTCCAACGGGAATAGGGTTAACGTTAATTTTGTCCTTCTTACTACGCAACCCTGAAGCACATTGGATTCACTCTACATTCTGCGTTGTGTAACATAAGACCAGACGGCACATAAGTGTTTTAGGACATGTGCCAGATTTTCTGTCAAACTATGTTACTCGGACTGTTAGGAGACACACCGAGCAAAACAACGTCATCTGCATACTTGGTTAGACGAGCTGAGAGGATTACAGTCAAGTCGCCAATGTAAGCAGCGAATTAGTATGGATAACGACCAACTCCTTGGAGAAGACCGGCACTATTTGGGGAATCTCGGCATTCTTTGCCTTCAAATTTGATGTATTTCGTCTTTCCCAGGAAGCAATTTTTCAGCCAGCTATGTTAGTGAATGAAAGGCAAGAACCGTGGCACACCATTACACGCCGATATGTAATTGAGAAAGACGTACCTAACTGTTTTAAACGAACTCTTGAGGGAGTTGTCAATGAATTGGACCACGCACGATACTGCATCACCTGTCAGATTCCAGAAAATTTACTCGGGAATGTGAAATATTTTAAGCGATAGGTTTATACCAGCCTCATGCATCCGGTAATGTGTTTGTTTGAGAAAAATGGGTTAACGTGGTGAACTTGAGGAAATTGGAATCTTATCTGCTGGTGGTTTTTTAAGTCCTCGATAGTGAGAATGTTGAAAACGAATAAATTGGTAGTTCAAGTGGTCAACATCCATGTTGCCAGGGCGGTGAATTCAGTTCTGATCATGATGTGGGGTGATTCCCTGTCATCCGCATTTGAAGTTTCGGGATTTCAGAAACAGATGAGAAAAGATCTTTATTTTAGACAGTTGTTTTCCTTTTTGTTCAAGCTGGATAATCTACGGACCTCGTGTGTGGTTGGCGTTTTGTAGTCTAATTCCTTATTCTTGCGTAAAACGTTTAGGTACGGTGAGATCTCTCTTCCCAGATAGAAGAATGCCATCACACGAAAGTGTGAGATACTATGATCACTGGTCATAAGGGATGCCTTCAGTCTGAGACAAAAGAACTCGGAATGTTTTGCCAGAGACAATTCAACGGAGAGTCACCAGGAATCCGTGAACGCTTATACACTGAAATTTGGGAACATCGTCAAAAGAAAGGAAGTTTCTGATCTTTTGAAACCTACTCAGTTGCTAGCATAAGTCAGTGAGAATCTGTTGATTTAGTGAAAGCGCAAGGACGTTTCGAGATGACTGTGAACAAATTTTTTTCCATTTATTTCACATTATGGTATTCGGTACGGTAAGTCTTACGGATGCATTTTCGGAGGAGTTTCATAGATATTCTTCAGTTGTACATGCGTTTTCGATTTCTGTTATTGGTGACTATTTTTACTGTTCACATAATTCGATTAGTTGAGTATTGAAATTATTTTTGAGATTATTTTATTTGTATTAATAACGCCAAGTTCATCACTGAAAACTATGCCAATACAACCGTTTTATGCTAAGCCTGATGGTTAGGTGTTCGAATAATAGTAGCTTACCCGGCCTTCGAATCCCGGTAGGGTCTCGAAGGATAAGTACCTCATCTAATGATTTCTGAAAAGAATGAAACGGAAATTCGTGGTAACCTTCCAAGGGCTTCAATATGCCTTTCAGACACGGTGCTGAGTGACAGTGACATTCAAATTAAATCTTCTAATCTTATTATCCAGAAAACAAGCCTGGCGGTGAGGTCATTTATTGAGAACCACTTGTTTGGAAATCATCATATTCAATCACGTGATGAAACAGCGCTCACTCACATTTCAGGTGTCAAGTCCACTTGAAAGCAGTCTTTATCTAGTCGTCGGATGCAACCTTTTGAGTCACATGCCCTTCTTTGGCTTATTACGTTGGTTTCTCTGATGTAGTCGCATTCATTATCAATCCCCAACTGAGCTCAATTGCGTTTCCTGCAAATCTTTCTTCCATTTTATGGACAGACCACTCCATGGCGTTTATCCTGTCAAGCTTAATATGATCTTAGAGAAGTGATGTACTATTGATTTGCCAAACCAACTGCCAATCCGACTATGGGTTAAATCTCTATAGTATTTGACCTCATGATTTCAATAATTTCATGCAAAAGACTTTATCGAGCTGTCAGAATGGAGTGGATGAAAATCACTTTGGTTTGTTCTTGCGGAATACACAGTAACTGGCAGTATTATGTGCATGACCATTTGCGTGTATAGTGCAACTTTGGAAATAGTTCGTCTGACCTCATGACTGAGCAGTTCTCCGATCGTTTTGGTCGAGCTTATCACGAGACTTTGGAGCAACTTGGACAAGTTGGCAGTATTTCGACTTAACCGTTCCTCCACCATTTTTTGCTGGCCTCCTAGTAAAAGAATTTTTCATTTTGCAAAGGTTCATTGAAGTTATATCACTATCCAATGGCATCTCCCGCCTGAAATTATTCAGTTTAATAACAGCAGAGCAATTTGCTTTGAGTAACGAGTCTTGCAGTAAAAGCGCAGTTTGATATTGCTTGAGGAAATTGAAAAGCGGTAATCTGTTGGTGCTAAAAACACACCATTCTAGTGAACCGCGTAGTCCCCTACATTTTTGAGTATCATATCGATGACAATTCGGGATATAGAAACACATGGAATACGTTTGGTAATAAGGGCACTGATGAGGAGTTGAAAGACGTTGTCGAACAAACTACTACCCACACTCATTCATCTCAATATGAACGTGGTAGACCTTTGTATTCTTGTTTATGCACTGAGATTGGACAGAGACAAAGCTGCTTTAACAATGAAATGACTGGAAAGCTTGGCTGCAGATCAGATGTGAGAAAATTAGCCCACCGTTTGTTATCAGTTTTGATCATGTACGGTATTACTTTTGTCGTTTTATCTTATTTCATTTACTATCTTTTATTTCGTAATAACAGTGAAATATTTCAGGAAGGGGGTCTCGACCAATTAGAAGCTGCTAAATGGGGAAAGAGACCGGCGGCTGTCTCATCAGCACATTGTCACAAACTTGAGGTTACACAAACGGTCAACACAAGGTGCACTTGTTTATTCGCCATAACGGCGGAATTGCCTTGTATCTGTCACTGCATACACCCGTGTACCGACCTGTAATCGGTCAGTAGGAATGGACTTCACTGATATCTCAATCTCTCCCACCGGAGCTATTATTTTCTCATGGCACTCCGAAGCAGTAATTTTGGAAACTGATAAATTCCGCACAGACTACCACTGTTCTTGTGTCTACTAACCTTCAGTCACGGAATTCACTAAGTGTTCATCACAACCACCATGTTTGCACATGACACGACCTGGAAGCACAAATTCCAGTCACTTTTATACTGGCTTGATACCATGCATCCCTACCGTGGTTCCAAGGGGGACAGTGTGTCTTTCTCCAATTGTCATACCCAACCCAGTAGTGGTAGATTTTCTTGGAGCCCTCCAGTATTAGCGAATCGTAAACCACAACGCACTTTTCCAGTATTCTTTATTCACCTAACGACTGCGTCCACCTTAGCAATGGAGTCGCGTTATTCATTGTTAGGTCACTTCACATATTCACGTTTAGGCGTCAAATTGTTTTGTTCGTCATACGCACTTACGCTGTCCGGTGCATTATATCCCTGTAATGAGTGGCCTCATCCAACTAGCGCAGAGGTTACCTCACCATGACGTGCGTTGTAGTTCGCGTACACAGCATACATGAACCTGCAAACACCCGCACCAACCATCACTTCCTCTCATCAGCCCATACCGGTGGTTTTCAAAATCGGTAAATCAACCAAAAACACATCATTTTGTTTTCTCAAGCTTTGCTCACGGAGTTAATGGAATGTAGATCACAATGAGCCACGGATATCGAAGTGCGTCCAAGTGACCTTTTTCACTTTAATGGTCCTAGGTTTCCCTGCCTCAGTTACGCAGTCAACTCGGACCACACGTTGTACCTTAGACAAACGATAAGCCAACCGTTTAGTTTATTCGCCATAACAGCCTTTCTCCGCCCAGTCGTGATAAAGGACATCATAGTGGTTGTGATTCGTGTGCGATCCAGGCCACTGTACTTTAACACCAGAATGAGTGCGTATTTACCACTGTTTTTGTGTGTGTATGTGTATGTGTGTGTGCACGCACGTGTGTGTACAGGTGAATGCGAAGTAAAGCCAACCTCAGGCAACTTCGACAGTCTGCCTTTGGCCATCTTGTCAGGGGTCCTGTTCCAGCAGAATTGGGCACCGCCACATAGCACTAGAGGCATGAACCACTGGCTTAACGAAAATCTCCCGCTGTGGTGGATCGGACTGAGAGGGTCGGTACCATGGCCAACACGTTTTTCGGACCTAACTCTACTTGATTTTTCTTCTGTGGGGCTAGGTGATACCTTGGGCGTATCATTCAAAAAAGGGGGATACATTGTACATCTGAAGACGAGATGGGCAAACGCAGATTGCTGAGTTAACCATCGGGTGTCTCCTTGACCAGATCTATGTAGATCGTAGAAATCATCTTGTTCGATAAGAATACATGATCAATCAGAAGATTTGCGTGAATTTAGCACCAAACACTCAGCTTCGTGTCACCTTGACTATTGCGTTCATAGTAAGTGAGGATGTTTTCGATGTGCCAGGTTTCACCGTGTTGATAGCCCTCTATATTGTGCAAGTAACTCGTCCACATGCTCTAACTCTCCTTATCGCACAGCTATTGCACACGTTTCCTCATCGAAAGAAATGATTGTATAGACTCATCTTCCGACAACTGCATTCACCCAGGTAAGTATAATGTACCAAAAAGCTAATACATTTACTAACCGAATAATTGTCGATATAAAATATCCAGTTATCATCAACAACTTTTGGCCGAGTTTGGAGCAGACAGCTAAGTGCCGAAAACAATCACAGGATTTACATTTGGAATCTCCAGTAAAAAGTAACTCTCGTGTGTGTAACCATGTCAACGAATTATATTACATTTACGCTCATACCAAATTCTCACTATTTACACGGAATTGCATTTTCATTGGTCTGTCATTGTTGATGCACTGAACTGAACGGAGTTGTCCTCGCTTCTGTTTAATTGCATAATATTATTTCATAACAATTCGATTTTCAACAGCTTCTCTCTCACGTGAACTACTTATGAAACATGAAAAAGTAAAATAGATTTTCGTGGTGATTCTGTGAAAAATACAGCATTTGAATTTTAGTCCAAGAGAAAGTTAATTTAGTCCAACAAGTGGTCGATAACGCAAAGCTGATTTTCGCACAACCAACATTATGTGAGCACAGTTCATTCCACTTCAGACACAGAATACATAATATGCTCATCGATTGTGACCGTCCAGGCATTCGGTCGATTTCTGTCGCCCTACAACAATCAGTTGACTCATGATGAATACGCAAGCACTCGTGATCCAAATGCTGGTTTCCCATGCGTTTCACTATATTTGCATTGCCTACAAAAATGCCTGAATTTGCATGCATATCGAACAACGCCTTTCTGTACCAGTTGGTGTGATTTATAATTTCATTTCGACCTATATGATCACCACAATTTTTGAACCTCTTTCATTAGAACACACGCGATCACAACTGCCGTGTTGGATGAGCTAGGATTTACGGGAGTTGTGCCAAAGATGAACCTCGGGAAAGTAAATATGACTTGTCTGAGTAATATTTCAATGCTGATTCTGATGATGTTTAGATTTGCATCACGAACTCCCGCAAACTCTGCTTGCATATAATTTCATTCATTTCCATGGTAGCAGTCAGCTCATCAAGAACGGGATGTGGAAGTCAAAACATATTTGCAATTGTACAATTGGACCAGACGGATTACCGTAAAGAACACATGCGCAATGTGTGGTGTGGTACCAACCATGATAACTATCTATATTTACCCATGAGAATTCATCATATCAAGACGCATATACGTTCTACGTAATAAGATCATCAGTTACAGTCGTTCACTGTGAAGAAACGTTCATTCTTCCAGTAACAAATACATTCTGCAGGAATAATTTGCTGTATGAAATCATTGTTTCGTGAAATATTGAATCGCATGACGGCATGTTTCCTGTACTACTCAAAAATGCGTACCGTGATTGATGAACAGCAGATTCTTTTTATTTGTGGCTGGAATTGTTCACTCTCATTTTAATCAGTCCTTGAACCCGAAATTGCACCATTCGAAATTGAGACATTAGGTGTAACTATTGATTCTATAGCAACCTTTATGCAAACATACTGTGGGGTACCGAACATCAGATTTGAGTTAATGGTACTCAACTTGGTCTGCTTGCGAGCTGCATTGCCATTACTCCTTTCAAAGCATCATATCCTTTGAGAAAACCCTCGATAACGTTTGATGTAGGTTTAACTAACATCTCCCATTCATTTTTTTTGACATGGAATATATTTTTGCGGTGTACTCATTTGACAAATACGTATGCTTAATAGCGTAAAGCCGAACGACTAAGGAGAAACTTCAAGCGAGGATTTTGCAATTCAATTTCTACTGCACACGGCATTGTGTACGTTTCAACCAGTCAAAATAAGTGTGGTCCGGAGAGATGAATCTTTCGAAAGCGATCAGATTGCAATATTATTTGTCAGCTTATTGTCTACCGCTAAAATTATGCTTTCTTTTGTTTATATACCAGCTTTTGATAAGAAATGAGGACACAATACATTGCTGGTATTTTCCTGTTGTCAGTTCATGATGCTCGTAATCCACACGCGAATTGTTCCATTGTATATGGCTGACCAGGTAGACAGTTTCCAAAATATAATAAAACGGGTATCTTGGCAGTGTGATAAATAGGTTTACGTATAATTACAATCAACTAAGATACTCAGCTAGATTGATATGACCGTCAGCAGCACAGAACGAAAAAGATACACAAAACTATGACTCGACTATTGTCTATGGTGTATACTTTTTCCCAAAAGCCTTATTCTACACGACGACCGACCTCTGCTCCGCCATGTGCGCCCTAAAACCGGTAGACGGGACTTGTTACTCAAACAAGTCTTTTGCCAGGTTCATCCGTTCACGTCGACACACATCACTTCTGTCATTTTCAGTTGCTACTATTTGTACTTTCCCATTGGTGACGACTTAGAGTATACAAATTTGTATATTCTAATTATAAATTATTTTCTTATCCTGTGACTGAAGCTTAGTTTCATGATGGCCCGAAAGCAACTTGATACACTATCTGCACCGTATCCGTGCTGCACCACAGTTTCGTTTGACTCCTTGCTGTGTAGATCGTTTATGACCGCACTGTCCGGATTTATCGGATAACCTTCTGTACTGTTGTTTCTGGTTGTTCACCAGGCTGTAAGTCATTTGCATTTATGTATTTCCATGTTTTGCATTATTTAGGACCACGCATTTACGGTGAACACGGTTATACGTTTGGAATTTGTTCTGCTGTCCGTAGCCGTGTACAGCACTTATCATGCGTGAAGCTGGTGGGACTAAGATTTTCGCTATACAGACAGTCCAAGTAATCGGGATAGTTTCTACAGCTACTCCCAAAGTTGACCACAAGGTTAACCATCTTCATCATGCTTTAAGATGCGTTCTTGGTTGGACGCAGCTGACAGCCAAATTGGGTAGATTGCAGACCACTGCGGGACTAAGATTTCACGAATACTCTGATAAATTACTTGATCTTCATGCTTCACATGTTATGTACTAGCTGACTTATACACAGAGATAGCGAGGCGATAACTGACTCAACCGGGGCTGAACACATATCGAATGAGGTTTCATACTTGTCAACCTTCTATTTTTGTCCAGAAACGTGAAATATTCAGAAGGGCTTTCGATTCATCACTGTTTTGGATGTCTCACGCAGAATTACGTCAATAATTTGTATTTTTCTGCAGAACAGCGTATTTTCCATGGTAAGTACACACATTATTCCTCCTTTCTTCATCCCTCAAAATGGTTTTGCATTTTGAAACTCCTTTTTTTCTGTTTTTTTCGTTTGAAGGTCACTAGTTTGTCTGCGAGCAAACTAATTCAAACCCGCCTCACACGAGCTCTGAAAATTATCCAGACAATCAAATTTTATTCCTTGACCTCAATCAGCTATCACTTCTGCTATATTATTGATGACTGTAGGGAGTACTTATACGGTGATCAAAATGTAATGTTGGAAGAATGTTCCTTTCACGGGTCCTTATACCGTTTATGAATTCCTAATTGATGGAACCCACCGTGATTTACTGCCGTTAGGGAATCAGACTCCAAAGATGTGCTTTTCTTTATTTGCCGTTTCAAGCTCACATACTTTTCACCAAAGGCATTCCAGATAAGCAACTACCAAATCTCAGATTCCGAAGTAAACAACTGCAAAGGGGTGGAATAATAATGCACAGTTTCAGCTTTATCAATCAGTTGTTTGCCATTTGATGATAAGATACGATGTCAGCAGCCAAGCCATTTTAGTTTGACCACAAATCAAAAACAAACGAGCGTTCTCGTGACAAGCTGCCACAGATACCGCAAAGTTGTCCTCAAAAACCGTGGTGCGATTACCCGACATCATTTGTTGGCATTGAAAGAACTAAGAAAAAGAAAAGATATATTGTTACTCAAGCCAGATAAAGGATCCGGTGATGTCCATATAGGCAAGCAAAATTTCCTCAAAAATATTTTTGAGGTTGATTCCAGACCCAACGAAATTCTCCACATGCCACATAAGTAAAGATGAAGCTGAGAAAATGGATAACAGACTGGCTGTATGTTTGATGAAATTAAAAGATCGTGGCTACATATACAACTGTATTTATAAAAGACTGGAACCAAGCGGGCTGACATTCCACGTCTTTACGGCCTGCCCAAAATCCGTAAAGAAGGACTCCCCATTCGACCAACTGTGGCCATGACCAACCCAACATATCAGGTAACAGCTCAGTGGCTAGTAGAATTATTGGAAACTGTTCGCGCAGAACTTGCCAAATACAGCTTGCGAGATAGTTTTGAATTCGTATCCACCATACTAGAATTCAGTATTCAGAAGAAAACTATGTTCTCGTTAAACATCACATCACTGTTTTCGAACTTTCCGCTTTTGGAAATCGTGGACCTCCTTTGTGGATACATAAATACGTCCAACATACAAATAGGCATTTCGACAGAATATTTGAATGAACTATTGCTACTTTGCACGTTAAACATCCAATTCCTGTTTAATATATGTTTCTACCGAGAAAGAGACTGCATCGCCATGGGTTCTCCACTAGGCCGATTGCTAGCGGGAATTTTCATGGCCAAACTTGAAAATGGAAAACTATAGCAAACCATTGAAGGTTTTACTCTGTACATTCTGTACTTGGATGATATATTTTGTTTATTAGACCAAGAGTTCAATGTGCCCAAAGTTCTAGAAAAATTTAACAAAGCCCAAGACGCGTTGGCCTTTATGATGGAACTGAAAACCAATAAAAAATTGGCTTTCCTCGACGCCCTACTAACCAGAAGGGAAAATGGTTTAATACAAAGCAAGGTCTATAGGAAAAAGACATGGAAAGGCCAATACGCGATTTTTCACAGCTTCCTGCCCTTGTTTCAAAAACAAAATTTGATTCGATGTATAGTGTTCAGGGCCCGGAAAAATATTTGCTCAACGGAGACCTAGCAAGATGAACTTGGCTTTTAAATCTTTCGAGATCTAATGCCCGACAGAGGTGATAGATTATTAGTTTGACTCATCAGGTTGTCGAAATGTGCCTCCCATTCAAGCCGGTGGTCTTGGTTCATGAGACTGCGGAACCTCCATCCAAGTGAAAGGCCTTCTACCCAGATTGGGCTGTGTCATACTCGAAACTTTATGTATACATTTTTCCGGCTTTGTCAGGAACCTTATTTGTGGTTTTGTTGGGTTAATGCTTTTGACCAAAGGTTCGTAAACAATCTGCACGCGGCGCGCACTGATATGACTTACGAATTCTGTAAACCGACACTTCTGTTCATCGGAGAGATTTTCCACGGGGTGTTGTCGTTGTGTGATATTCCTCTAAAATTCCGCTGTTTTGGATAACAAAATCATTAATATTTAGAGCATATCGCCGAAGGGTTTTGTAGTTTAGGTATATCCGGTCAAGACGAAGCTGCTTCCAAAATTGTTTAGGATATTTGTTGTTATTCACACACCTTACCGAAGAAGGAACTGTTTCTTAAAGTACCATTCGACGGGATACACATGCCAAGCGGTTGACAAAAACACTTAGGGCAGCTGTAAACTCAACGTTCCCAGCCGCTAGACTGAAATGCACTTTCTCCATCTCCCGTGATCAGCATGCAGGCAAAATACAAACTTCCTGAGCTGATCAACTTTATGATCATTTACTCGTCTAGGTGCAAATGTGGCGTATCCTACATAGGTCGCATGGCTAGGCGTTTGTCTCAGCGCATTAGGAAACATCACTCAAGAGGGTTGAGTCAGGGGAAAATCGGTGTGATTACTAGTTCGATTCTAGTTCATTTGGTGGACAGTGGCCACAAGATGGACCCTGAAAAAGCTTTCAGTCATAAACCGAGTTCCACCCAATCGATCAAAGCCAGTCTGACTTCGATCCCTGGCCACGGCATAGGCAATCGACATTCGCCTACTAAGTCCTGACCTATGTGCACATAAGCGACTAGTCCAGGCTGTCCAGCTGCCCTGGTCAAAACCAGAAACCACGGGTCGCCCACCGAACCCCAAAAGTCCACTATCGGTTACCACTCTTGACGGTGGGAGTAAAACTGTCACCACAACCCGCGTACGATAAAGACACGCCTCCCCACCAACTCCCTTTTCCTAACCCCACGACAATGAACTTTACCAATCGCTAACGCTTTCCAAATTTACCTAACCCATATGAATTATAAGAGCACGTGTAGGATTCATTGAAAACAATTGTTCGCTCTCCAGCGTTTTGTTCTTAAGGTGACCATGACTGTGGCACTATTCAGACTATTCAAATAAATGGTGCTTCGGTGGTTTACCACGGTGAGTTCGGTGTGGGCACTGCATGCTGAATCGTATCATAAAAACGTTAATTGTGAACGGATTACTACTTAAGCGGATGCCAGTATAGATGTGTGCACGTAAATGGTGTAGTGCTCACCAGCGAGAAGAAAAACTAAATGTCAATGCCAATACAACCGGTTCTGGATCCGAATTTCATGCCTCAAATCTTTGCGCGTGTACAGATCGGATGAACCGTGAGTGAATATCAAATATGCGATTCATACGATGGATTTGTTCCGAAAGTTTGGTTAGTCAAACCAAGATAAGGTGTGCAGATGAATAGGTTCTCTGTATAACAATTCACTCGACGTGTTTCGATTTAGTGAATGATAAGTTCCGGCAAAACGGAGTGTCATGGGTAAACATCTGTCAGTAGGCCGAATAACACTATTTGCTAGGTTGGCAAACTATTTTGAATAAGTGACTTGAATATAGTTCTTCCTTTGTTCCACTTGTTAGGGAGTAGTTCAAAATGAGATGTTACGTGACTGAGGCGTGCAGAGCTCCCAACTGAGGGTATAGTTCCCTTTGGAAAACGTCTTGCTTTTGTTTGGCTACCCTAGACACATATGGCATGTCTCACTGTTGTTTTCAAGACTGAGATCCATAAAAAACTTCCCTAATGTTATTTATTCAGTCTTTTACTAAGTGGGTGGGCAAAATTTACGACAGTAAAACATTGTTTAGAAAATGATAATGATACAGATCTGTGCTGAGATGGAAGATTTGGCAGAAAGCAATGGAGAAAAAATAGAAAGACTCGGGTTGCGGGCAACATTATGATTATTAGTTATGAAAAAAAAACACGAAGAATTGTTAAGTGTTTGCAAGATATTTGCAGCAAAGTAAAATATTCAGTTCAGCATCAACCCAACGATCGATAACGGGAGAGCGCAGAGA
The DNA here is from genome assembly GCA_948099385.1 of Fasciola hepatica. Taxonomy (NCBI): domain Eukaryota; kingdom Metazoa; phylum Platyhelminthes; class Trematoda; order Plagiorchiida; family Fasciolidae; genus Fasciola; species Fasciola hepatica. Next base: position 3,374,661 of record CANUEZ040000201.1, read on the forward strand.
GTCACAAGAAAAGAGCATTGAGAGGAGCCTCCTGAAAAGAAGGGTGAAAAAAACAGAAATGAACGCGGAAAAAACCAAAATGGACGAACGAAAGAATCAACGACAGAATTCAGGCAAAATCCCAGAAAAACAAGGGAGCGCAAAGAAAACCGAGGAAGAAAACAGAAGAGTGAAGGAAACAGTACAAAAAGTACGTCAAGTTAATCATGCTAAAAACAAATGAACAAGACCAAACTGCAACATGATCAATAACACAGCTCACCGTCTTCCGTTTTCTGTGGATCTACAATCAAGAAAGATGGGAAACGAACAATGTACACTGATTGATGTATCCAATCGAATGAGAACAAGCATATAATAATAAGCGTCGTATTTGAGTAGAGTAACGTTATATGATAAGAAGAGGGCGAATCAGTTCTCTCTTGTCGACTGGCACAGTTGAAGTGTGAAATCATTTGTGCACAAATGCGAACAGTTCGGTGAATTGGACAATTCAATATGCTTTGTTTGGTTGTCTGTTCGTTTGTTGCATTGCGAAACAGGTGTGACTATTCCGCTTTGCTATTTTGTGTAGTTTGTTTCGAAATATGTTCAAGTGATATCAGTACAAATTGTTTCTATGTGGACTGTTGTGAGTCGATCAGTAGTCCATATTTGACCATTCTGAATTGGGACTGGGAAATCACATGGATCATTATGAGTTCTTATTCATTCATGTATTGTTCACGTGGAAGAGGCCGATCAGACTGAGAATCGTTCAATTCGTGTTGGGATGCGAGTAAGCAGTCGGTCAATATGCACTTCTCCTTCTTCCGAACAAGTGAGTGAGATCAAACACGTGTACACAGTGCTCATATACTGTTCATTGGTCAGTTGAGTGTTCATCTCCTATATTGAATCATTGATGCGCAACAGATGAATAAACGAATGAATGAATGAAACAATGAATGGATGAATGAATGAATGAATGAATGAATGAATGAATGAATGAATGAATGAATGAATGAATGAATGAATGAATGAATGAATGAATTAATGAATGAATGAATGAATGAATGAATGAAACAATGAATGGATGAATGAATGAATGAATGAATGAATGAATGAATGAATGAATGTGCTATTGGTCAGGAAACTCATTTCTACGGGTCAGTTGGAATAGTTGGCAAGATAGCATATGTTTGATTTGTGTTTTGATGATCAAATCATTCGAGTGCTTAGATCTATCTAATGGGAACATATGAGAGACTAATTTCCAGTGCCCCCAATTCGTTTGTCATTTTCAATTAGAATGTCCAACCGGATCGTGTTTATTTGCGTTAGCAAATCAGTGTGGATAAAGAGACCAATTGGGAAATTGTTCGTCTACTGCACACAGTGAAGTAGCCAAATGTGAATTGCTTGTTGTAGCAAAGAGACGAATCAAATTGGGAAGAGAACAGAGCAGCATGATCCTCATTGTTCCACACCGTCCGTCAAGTGAATCATGCTAAAAACAAATGAACAAGACCAAACTGCAACATGATCAATAACACAGCTCACCGTCTTCCGTTTTCTGTGGATCTGCAATCAAGAAAGATGAGAAACGAACAATGTACACTGATTGATGTATCCAATCGAATGAGAACAAGCATATAATAATAAGCGTCGTATTTGAGTAGAGTAACGTTATATGATAAGAAGAGGGCGAATCAGTTCTCTCTTGTCGACTGGCACAGTTGAAGTGTGAAATCGTTTGTGCACAAATGCGAACAGTTGGGTGAATTGGACAATTCAATATGCTTTGTTTGGTTGTCTGTTCGTTTGTTGCATTGCGAAACAGGTGTGACTATTCCGCTTTGCTATTTTGTGTAGTTTGTTTCGAAATATGTTCAAGTGATATCAGTACAAATTGTTTCTATGTGGACTGTTGTGAGTCGATCAGTAGTCCATATTTGACCATTCTGAATTGGGACTGGGAAATCACATGGATCATTATGAGTTCTTATTCATTCATGTATTGTTCACGTGGAAGAGGCCGATCAGACTGAGAATCGTTCAATTCGTGTTGGGATGCAAGTAAGCAGTCGGTCAATATGCACTTCTCCTTATTCCGAACAAGTGAGTGAGATCAAACACGTGTACACAGTGCTCATATACTGTTCATTGGTCAGTTGAGTGTTCATCTCCTATATTGAAACATTTGATGCGCAACAGATGAATAAACGAATGAATGAATGAAACAATGAATGGATGAATGAATGAATGAATGAATGAATGAATGAATGAATGAATGAATGAATGAATGAATGAATGAATGAATGAATGAATGAATGAATGAATTAATGAATGAATGAATGAATGAATGAAACAATGAATGGATGAATGAATGAATGAATGAATGAATGAATGAATGAATGAATGTGCTATTGGTCAGGAAACTCATTTCTACGGGTCAGTTGGAATAGTTGGCAAGATAGCATATGTTTGATTTGTGTTTTGATGATCAAATCATTCGAGTGCTTAGATCTATCTAATGGGAACATATGAGAGACTAATTTCCAGTGCCCCCAATTCGTTTGTCATTTTCAATTAGAATGTCCAACCGGATCGTGTTTATTTGCGTTAGCAAATCAGTGTGGATAAAGAGACCAATTGGGAAATTGTTCGTCTAGTGCACACAGTGAAGTAGCCAAATGTGAATTGCTTGTTGTAGCAAAGAGACGAATCAAATTGGGAAGAGAACAGAGCAGCATGATCCTCATTGTTCCACACCGTCCGTCAAGTGAATCATGCTAAAAACAAATGAACAAGACCAAACTGCAACATGATCAATAACACAGCTCACCGTCTTCCGTTTTCTGTGGATCTGCAATCAAGAAAGATGAGAAACGAACAATGTACACTGATTGATGTATCCAATCGAATGAGAACAAGCATATAATAATAAGCGTCGTATTTGAGTAGAGTAACGTTATATGATAAAAAGAGGGCGAATCAGTTCTCTCTTGTCGACTGGCACAGTTGAAGTGTGAAATCGTTTGTGCACAAATGCGAACAGTTGGGTGAATTGGACAATTCAATATGCTTTGTTTGGTTGTCTGTTCGTTTGTTGCATTGCGAAACAGGTGTGACTATTCCGCTTTGCTATTTTGTGTAGTTTGTTTCGAAATATGTTCAAGTGATATCAGTACAAATTGTTTCTATGTGGACTGTTGTGAGTCGATCAGTAGTCCATATTTGACCATTCTGAATTGGGACTGGGAAATCACATGGATCATTATGAGTTCTTATTCATTCATGTATTGTTCACGTGGAAGAGGCCGATCAGACTGAGAATCGTTCAATTCGTGTTGGGATGCGAGTAAGCAGTCGGTCAATATGCACTTCTCCTTATTCCGAACAAGTGAGTGAGATCAAACACGTGTACACAGTGCTCATATACTGTTCATTGGTCAGTTGAGTGTTCATCTCCTATATTGAATCATTGATGCGCAACAGATGAATAAACGAATGAATGAATGAAACAATGAATGGATGAATGAATGAATGAATGAATGAATGAATGAATGAATGAATGAATGAATGAATGTGCTATTGGTCAGGAAACTCATTTCTACGGGTCAGTTGGAATAGTTGGCAAGATAGCATATGTTTGATTTGTGTTTTGATGATCAAATCATTCGAGTGCTTAGATCTATCTAATGGGAACATATGAGAGACTAATTTCCAGTGCCCCCAATTCGTTTGTCATTTTCAATTAGAATGTCCAACCGGATCGTGTTTATTTGCGTTAGCAAATCAGTGTGGATAAAGAGACCAATTGGGAAATTGTTCGTCTACTGCACACAGTGAAGTAGCCAAATGTGAATTGCTTGTTGTAGCAAAGAGACGAATCAAATTGGGAAGAGAACAGAGCAGCATGATCCTCATTGTTCCACACCGTCCGTCAAGTGAATCATGCTAAAAACAAATGAACAAGACCAAACTGCAACATGATCAATAACACAGCTCACCGTCTTCCGTTTTCTGTGGATCTGCAATCAAGAAAGATGAGAAACGAACAATGTACACTGATTGATGTATCCAATCGAATGAGAACAAGCATATAATAATAAGCGTCGTATTTGAGTAGAGTAACGTTATATGATAAGAAGAGGGCGAATCAGTTCTCTCTTGTCGACTGGCACAGTTGAAGTGTGAAATCGTTTGTGCACAAATGCGAACAGTTGGGTGAATTGGACAATTCAATATGCTTTGTTTGGTTGTCTGTTCGTTTGTTGCATTGCGAAACAGGTGTGACTATTCCGCTTTGCTATTTTGTGTAGTTTGTTTCGAAATATGTTCAAGTTATATCAGTACAAATTGTTTCTATGTGGACTGTTGTGAGTCGATCAGTAGTCCATATTTGACCATTCTGAATTGGGACTGGGAAATCACATGGATCATTATGAGTTCTTATTCATTCATGTATTGTTCACGTGGAAGAGGCCGATCAGACTGAGAATCGTTCAATTCGTGTTGGGATGCGAGTAAGCAGTCGGTCAATATGCACTTCTCCTTATTCCGAACAAGTGAGTGAGATCAAACACGTGTACACAGTGCTCATATACTGTTCATTGGTCAGTTGAGTGTTCATCTCCTATATTGAATCATTGATGCGCAACAGATGAATAAACGAATGAATGAATGAAACAATGAATGGATGAATGAATGAATGAATGAATGAATGAATGAATGAATGAATGAATGAATGAATGAATGTGCTATTGGTCAGGAAACTCATTTCTACGGGTCAGTTGGAATAGTTGGCAAGATAGCATATGTTTGATTTGTGTTTTGATGATCAAATCATTCGAGTGCTTAGATCTATCTAATGGGAACATATGAGAGACTAATTTCCAGTGCCCCCAATTCGTTTGTCATTTTCAATTAGAATGTCCAACCGGATCGTGTTTATTTGCGTTAGCAAATCAGTGTGGATAAAGAGACCAATTGGGAAATTGTTCGTCTACTGCACACAGTGAAGTAGCCAAATGTGAATTGCTTGTTGTAGCAAAGAGACGAATCAAATTGGGAAGAGAACAGAGCAGCATGATCCTCATTGTTCCACACCGTCCGTCAAGTGAATCATGCTAAAAACAAATGAACAAGACCAAACTGCAACATGATCAATAACACAGCTCACCGTCTTCCGTTTTCTGTGGATCTGCAATCAAGAAAGATGAGAAACGAACAATGTACACTGATTGATGTATCCAATCGAATGAGAACAAGCATATAATAATAAGCGTCGTATTTGAGTAGAGTAACGTTATATGATAAGAAGAGGGCGAATCAGTTCTCTCTTGTCGACTGGCACAGTTGAAGTGTGAAATCGTTTGTGCACAAATGCGAACAGTTGGGTGAATTGGACAATTCAATATGCTTTGTTTGGTTGTCTGTTCGTTTGTTGCATTGCGAAACAGGTGTGACTATTCCGCTTTGCTATTTTGTGTAGTTTGTTTCGAAATATGTTCAAGTGATATCAGTACAAATTGTTTCTATGTGGACTGTTGTGAGTCGATCAGTAGTCCATATTTGACCATTCTGAATTGGGACTGGGAAATCACATGGATCATTATGAGTTCTTATTCATTCATGTATTGTTCACGTGGAAGAGGCCGATCAGACTGAGAATTGTTCAATTCGTGTTGGGATGCGAGTAAGCAGTCGGTCAATATGCACTTCTCCTTATTCCGAACAAGTGAGTGAGATCAAACACGTGTACACAGTGCTCATATACTGTTCATTGGTCAGTTGAGTGTTCATCTCCTATATTGAATCATTGATGCGCAACAGATGAATAAACGAATGAATGAATGAAACAATGAATGGATGAATGAATGAATGAATGAATGAATGAATGAATGAATGAATGAATGAATGAATGAATGTGCTATTGGTCAGGAAACTCATTTCTACGGGTCAGTTGGAATAGTTGGCAAGATAGCATATGTTTGATTTGTGTTTTGATGATCAAATCATTCGAGTGCTTAGATCTATCTAATGGGAACATATGAGAGACTAATTTCCAGTGCCCCCAATTCGTTTGTCATTTTCAATTAGAATGTCCAACCGGATCGTGTTTATTTGCGTTAGCAAATCAGTGTGGATAAAGAGACCAATTGGGAAATTGTTCGTCTAGTGCACACAGTGAAGTAGCCAAATGTGAATTGCTTGTTGTAGCAAAGAGACGAATCAAATTGGGAAGAGAACAGAGCAGCATGATCCTCATTGTTCCACACCGTCCGTCAAGTGAATCATGCTAAAAACAAATGAACAAGACCAAACTGCAACATGATCAATAACACAGCTCACCGTCTTCCGTTTTCTGTGGATCTGCAATCAAGAAAGATGAGAAACGAACAATGTACACTGATTGATGTATCCAATCGAATGAGAACAAGCATATAATAATAAGCGTCGTATTTGAGTAGAGTAACGTTATATGATAAGAAGAGGGCGAATCAGTTCTCTCTTGTCGACTGGCACAGTTGAAGTGTGAAATCGTTTGTGCACAAATGCGAACAGTTGGGTGAATTGGACAATTCAATATGCTTTGTTTGGTTGTCTGTTCGTTTGTTGCATTGCGAAACAGGTGTGACTATTCCGCTTTGCTATTTTGTGTAGTTTGTTTCGAAATATGTTCAAGTGATATCAGTACAAATTGTTTCTATGTGGACTGTTGTGAGTCGATCAGTAGTCCATATTTGACCATTCTGAATTGGGACTGGGAAATCACATGGATCATTATGAGTTCTTATTCATTCATGTATTGTTCACGTGGAAGAGGCCGATCAGACTGAGAATTGTTCAATTCGTGTTGGGATGCGAGTAAGCAGTCGGTCAATATGCACTTCTCCTTATTCCGAACAAGTGAGTGAGATCAAACACGTGTACACAGTGCTCATATACTGTTCATTGGTCAGTTGAGTGTTCATCTCCTATATTGAATCATTGATGCGCAACAGATGAATAAACGAATGAATGAATGAAACAATGAATGGATGAATGAATGAATGAATGAATGAATGAATGAATGAATGAATGAATGAATGAATGAATGTGCTATTGGTCAGGAAACTCATTTCTACGGGTCAGTTGGAATAGTTGGCAAGATAGCATATGTTTGATTTGTGTTTTGATGATCAAATCATTCGAGTGCTTAGATCTATCTAATGGGAACATATGAGAGACTAATTTCCAGTGCCCCCAATTCGTTTGTCATTTTCAATTAGAATGTCCAACCGGATCGTGTTTATTTGCGTTAGCAAATCAGTGTGGATAAAGAGACCAATTGGGAAATTGTTCGTCTACTGCACACAGTGAAGTAGCCAAATGTGAATTGCTTGTTGTAGCAAAGAGACGAATCAAATTGGGAAGAGAACAGAGCAGCATGATCCTCATTGTTCCACACCGTCCGTCAAGTGAATCATGCTAAAAACAAATGAACAAGACCAAACTGCAACATGATCAATAACACAGCTCACCGTCTTCCGTTTTCTGTGGATCTGCAATCAAGAAAGATGAGAAACGAACAATGTACACTGATTGATGTATCCAATCGAATGAGAACAAGCATATAATAATAAGCGTCGTATTTGAGTAGAGTAACGTTATATGATAAGAAGAGGGCGAATCAGTTCTCTCTTGTCGACTGGCACAGTTGAAGTGTGAAATCGTTTGTGCACAAATGCGAACAGTTGGGTGAATTGGACAATTCAATATGCTTTGTTTGGTTGTCTGTTCGTTTGTTGCATTGCGAAACAGGTGTGACTATTCCGCTTTGCTATTTTGTGTAGTTTGTTTCGAAATATGTTCAAGTGATATCAGTACAAATTGTTTCTATGTGGACTGTTGTGAGTCGATCAGTAGTCCATATTTGACCATTCTGAATTGGGACTGGGAAATCACATGGATCATTATGAGTTCTTATTCATTCATGTATTGTTCACGTGGAAGAGGCCGATCAGACTGAGAATTGTTCAATTCGTGTTGGGATGCGAGTAAGCAGTCGGTCAATATGCACTTCTCCTTATTCCGAACAAGTGAGTGAGATCAAACACGTGTACACAGTGCTCATATACTGTTCATTGGTCAGTTGAGTGTTCATCTCCTATATTGAATCATTGATGCGCAACAGATGAATAAACGAATGAATGAATGAAACAATGAATGGATGAATGAATGAATGAATGAATGAATGAATGAATGAATGAATGAATGAATGAATGAATGAATGAATGAATGAATGAATGTGCTATTGGTCAGGAAACTCATTTCTACGGGTCAGTTGGAATAGTTGGCAAGATAGCATATGTTTGATTTGTGTTTTGATGATCAAATCATTCGAGTGCTTAGATCTATCTAATGGGAACATATGAGAGACTTATTTCCAGTGCCCCCAATTCGTTTGTCATTTTCAATTAGAATGTCCAACCGGATCGTGTTTATTTGCGTTAGCAAATCAGTGTGGATAAAGAGACCAATTGGGAAATTGTTCGTCTAGTGCACACAGTGAAGTAGCCAAATGTGAATTGCTTGTTGTAGCAAAGAGACGAATCAAATTGGGAAGAGAACAGAGAAGCATGATCCTCATTGTTCCACACCGTCCGTCAAGTGAATCATGCTAAAAACAAATGAACAAGACCAAACTGCAACATGATCAATAACACAGCTCACCGTCTTCCGTTTTCTGTGGATCTGCAATCAAGACAGATGAGAAACGAACAATGTACACTGATTGATGTATCCAATCGAATGAGAACAAGCATATAATAATAAGCGTCGTATTTGAGTAGATTAACGTTATATGATAAGAAGAGGGCGAATCAGTTCTCTCTTGTCGACTGGCACAGTTGAAGTGTGAAATCGTTTGTGCACAAATGCGAACAGTTGGGTGAATTGGACAATTCAATATGCTTTGTTTGGTTGTCTGTTCGTTTGTTGCATTGCGAAACAGGTGTGACTATTCCGCTTTGCTATTTTGTGTAGTTTGTTTCGAAATATGTTCAAGTGATATCAGTACAAATTGTTTCTATGTGGACTGTTGTGAGTCGATCAGTAGTCCATATTTGACCATTCTGAATTGGGACTGGGAAATCACATGGATCATTATGAGTTCTTATTCATTCATGTATTGTTCACGTGGAAGAGGCCGATCAGACTGAGAATTGTTCAATTCGTGTTGGGATGCGAGTAAGCAGTCGGTCAATATGCACTTCTCCTTATTCCGAACAAGTGAGTGAGATCAAACACGTGTACACAGTGCTCATATACTGTTCATTGGTCAGTTGAGTGTTCATCTCCTATATTGAATCATTGATGCGCAACAGATGAATAAACGAATGAATGAATGAAACAATGAATGGATGAATGAATGAATGAATGAATGAATGAATGAATGAATGAATGAATGAATGAATGAATGAATGAATGAATGAATGTGCTATTGGTCAGGAAACTCATTTCTACGGGTCAGTTGGAATAGTTGGCAAGATAGCATATGTTTGATTTGTGTTTTGATGATCAAATCATTCGAGTGCTTAGATCTATCTAATGGGAACATATGAGAGACTAATTTCCAGTGCCCCCAATTCGTTTGTCATTTTCAATTAGAATGTCCAACCGGATCGTGTTTATTTGCGTTAGCAAATCAGTGTGGATAAAGAGACCAATTGGGAAATTGTTCGTCTACTGCACACAGTGAAGTAGCCAAATGTGAATTGCTTGTTGTAGCAAAGAGACGAATCAAATTGGGAAGAGAACAGAGCAGCATGATCCTCATTGTTCCACACCGTCCGTCAAGTGAATCATGCTAAAAACAAATGAACAAGACCAAACTGCAACATGATCAATAACACAGCTCACCGTCTTCCGTTTTCTGTGGATCTGCAATCAAGACAGATGAGAAACGAACAATGTACACTGATTGATGTATCCAATCGAATGAGAACAAGCATATAATAATAAGCGTCGTATTTGAGTAGAGTAACGTTATATGATAAGAAGAGGGCGAATCAGTTCTCTCTTGTCGACTGGCACAGTTGAAGTGTGAAATCGTTTGTGCACAAATGCGAACAGTTGGGTGAATTGGACAATTCAATATGCTTTGTTTGGTTGTCTGTTCGTTTGTTGCATTGCGAAACAGGTGTGACTATTCCGCTTTGCTATTTTGTGTAGTTTGTTTCGAAATATGTTCAAGTGATATCAGTACAAATTGTTTCTATGTGGACTGTTGTGAGTCGATCAGTAGTCCATATTTGACCATTCTGAATTGGGACTGGGAAATCACATGGATCATTATGAGTTCTTATTCATTCATGTATTGTTCACGTGGAAGAGGCCGATCAGACTGAGAATCGTTCAATTCGTGTTGGGATGCAAGTAAGCAGTCGGTCAATATGCACTTCTCCTTATTCCGAACAAGTGAGTGAGATCAAACACGTGTACACAGTGCTCCTATACTGTTCACTGGTCAGTTGAGTGTTCATCTCCTATATTGAATCATTTGATGCGCAACAGATGAATAAACGAATGAATGAATGAAACAATGAATGGATGAATGAATGAATGAATGAATGAATGAATGAATGAATGGATGAATGAATGAATGAATGAATGAATGAATGTGCTATTGGTCAGGAAACTCATTTCTACGGGTCAGTTGGAATAGTTGGCAAGATAGCATATGTTTGATTTGTGTTTTGATGATCAAATCATTCGAGTGCTTAGATCTATCTAATGGGAACATATGAGAGACTTATTTCCAGTGCCCCCAATTCGTTTGTCATTTTCAATTAGAATGTCCAACCGGATCGTGTTTATTTGCGTTAGCAAATCAGTGTGGATAAAGAGACCAATTGGGAAATTGTTCGTCTACTGCACACAGTGAAGTAGCCAAATGTGAATCGCTTGTTGTAGCAAAGAGACGAATCAAATTGGGAAGAGAACAGAGCAGCATGATCCTCATTGTTCCACACCGTCCGTCAAGTGAATCATGCTAAAAACAAATGAACAAGACCAAACTGCAACATGATCAATAACACAGCTCACCGTCTTCCGTTTTCTGTGGATCTGCAATCAAGACAGATGAGAAACGAACAATGTACACTGATTGATGTATCCAATCGAATGAGAACAAGCATATAATAATAAGCGTCGTATTTGAGTAGAGTAACGTTATATGATAAGAAGAGGGCGAATCAGTTCTCTCTTGTCGACTGGCACAGTTGAAGTGTGAAATCGTTTGTGCACAAATGCGAACAGTTGGGTGAATTGGACAATTCAATATGCTTTGTTTGGTTGTCTGTTCGTTTGTTGCATTGCGAAACAGGTGTGACTATTCCGCTTTGCTATTTTGTGTAGTTTGTTTCGAAATATGTTCAAGTGATATCAGTACAAATTGTTTCTATGTGGACTGTTGTGAGTCGATCAGTAGTCCATATTTGACCATTCTGAATTGGGACTGGGAAATCACATGGATCATTATGAGTTCTTATTCATTCATGTATTGTTCACGTGGAAGAGGCCGATCAGACTGAGAATTGTTCAATTCGTGTTGGGATGCGAGTAAGCAGTCGGTCAATATGCACTTCTCCTTATTCCGAACAAGTGAGTGAGATCAAACACGTGTACACAGTGCTCATATACTGTTCATTGGTCAGTTGAGTGTTCATCTCCTATATTGAATCATTTGATGCGCAACAGATGAATAAACGAATGAATGAATTAAACAATGAATGGATGAATGAATGAACGAATGAATGAATGAATGAATGAATGAATGAATGAATGAATGAATGAATGAATGAATGTGCTATTGGTCAGGAAACTCATTTCTTCGGGTCAGTTGGAATAGTTGGCAAGATAGCATATGTTTGATTTGTGTTTTGATGATCAAATCATTCGAGTGCTTAGATCTATCTAATGGGAACATATGAGAGACTAATTTCCAGTGCCCCCAATTCGTTTGTCATTTTCAATTAGAATGTCCAACCGGATCGTGTTTATTTGCGTTAGCAAATCAGTGTGGATAAAGAGACCAATTGGGAAATTGTTCGTCTACTGCACACAGTGAAGTAGCCAAATGTGAATTGCTTGTTGTAGCAAAGAGACGAATCAAATTGGGAAGAGAACAGAGCAGCATGATCCTCATTGTTCCACACCGTCCGTCAAGTGAATCATGCTAAAAACAAATGAACAAGACCAAACTGCAACATGATCAATAACACAGCTCACCGTCTTCCGTTTTCTGTGGATCTGCAATCAAGACAGATGAGAAACGAACAATGTACACTGATTGATGTATCCAATCGAATGAGAACAAGCATATAATAATAAGCGTCGTATTTGAGTAGAGTAACGTTATATGATAAGAAGAGGGCGAATCAGTTCTCTCTTGTCGACTGGCACAGTTGAAGTGTGAAATCGTTTGTGCACAAATGCGAACAGTTGGGTGAATTGGACAATTCAATATGCTTTGTTTGGTTGTCTGTTCGTTTGTTGCATTGCGAAACAGGTGTGACTATTCCGCTTTGCTATTTTGTGTAGTTTGTTTCGAAATATGTTCAAGTGATATCAGTACAAATTGTTTCTATGTGGACTGTTGTGAGTCGATCAGTAGTCCATATTTGACCATTCTGAATTGGGACTGGGAAATCACATGGATCATTATGAGTTCTTATTCATTCATGTATTGTTCACGTGGAAGAGGCCGATCAGACTGAGAATCGTTCAATTCGTGTTGGGATGCGAGTAAGCAGTCGGTCAATATGCACTTCTCCTTATTCCGAACAAGTGAGTGAGATCAAACACGTGTACACAGTGCTCATATACTGTTCATTGGTCAGTTGAGTGTTCATCTCATATATTGAATCATTTGATGCGCAACAGATGAATAAACGAATGAATGAATGAAACAATGAATGGATGAATGAATGAATGAATGAATGAATGAATGAATGAATGAATGAAACAATGAATGGATGAATGAATGAATGAATGAATGAATGAATGAACGAATGAATGAATGAATGAATGAAGGAATGAATCAAGGGATGAATGAATGAATGAATGAATGAATGAATGAATGAATGAATGAATGAATGAATGAATGAATGAATGAATGAATGAATGAATGAATGAATGAATGAATGAATGTGCTATTGGTCAGGAAACTCATTTCTTCGGGTCAGTTGGAATAGTTGGCAAGATAGCATATGTTTGATTTGTGTTTTGATGATCAAATCATTCGAGTGCTTAGATCTATCTAATGGGAACATATGAGAGACTAATTTCCAGTGCCCCCAATTCGTTTGTCATTTTCAATTAGAATGTCCAACCGGATCGTGTTTATTTGCGTTAGCAAATCAGTGTGGATAAAGAGACCAATTGGGAAATTGTTCGTCTACTGCACACAGTGAAGTAGCCAAATGTGAATTGCTTGTTGTAGCAAAGAGACGAATCAAATTGGGAAGAGAACAGAGCAGCATGATCCTCATTGTTCCACACCGTCCGTCAAGTGAATCATGCTAAAAACAAATGAACAAGACCAAACTGCAACATGATCAATAACACAGCTCACCGTCTTCCGTTTTCTGTGGATCTGCAATCAAGACAGATGAGAAACGAACAATGTACACTGATTGATGTATCCAATCGAATGAGAACAAGCATATAATAATAAGCGTCGTATTTGAGTAGATTAACGGTATATGATAAGAAGAGGGCGAATCAGTTCTCTCTTGTCGACTGGCACAGTTGAAGTGTGAAATCGTTTGTGCACAAATGCGAACAGTTGGGTGAATTGGACAATTCAATATGCTTTGTTTGGTTGTCTGTTCGTTTGTTGCATTGCGAAACAGGTGTGACTATTCCGCTTTGCTATTTTGTGTAGTTTGTTTCGAAATATGTTCAAGTGATATCAGTACAAATTGTTTCTATGTGGACTGTTGTGAGTCGATCAGTAGTCCATATTTGACCATTCTGAATTGGGACTGGGAAATCACATGGATCATTATGAGTTCTTATTCATTCATGTATTGTTCACGTGGAAGAGGCCGATCAGACTGAGAATCGTTCAATTCGTGTTGGGATGCGAGTAAGCAGTCGGTCAATATGCACTTCTCCTTATTCCGAACAAGTGAGTGAGATCAAACACGTGTACACAGTGCTCATATACTGTTCATTGGTCAGTTGAGTGTTCATCTCCTATATTGAATCATTGATGCGCAACAGATGAATAAACGAATGAATGAATGAAACAATGAATGGATGAATGAATGAACAAATGAAGGAATGAATGAATGAATGAATGAATGAATGAATGAATGAATGAATGAATGAATGAATGAATGAATGTGCTATTGGTCAGGAAACTCATTTCTACGGGTCAGTTGGAATAGTTGGCAAGATAGCATATGTTTGATTTGTGTTTTGATGATCAAATCATTCGAGTGCTTAGATCTATCTAATGGGAACATATGAGAGACTAATTTCCAGTGCCCCCAATTCGTTTGTCATTTTCAATTAGAATGTCCAACCGGATCGTGTTTATTTGCGTTAGCAAATCAGTGTGGATAAAGAGACCAATTGGGAAATTGTTCGTCTACTGCACACAGTGAAGTAGCCAAATGTGAATTGCTTGTTGTAGCAAAGAGACGAATCAAATTGGGAAGAGAACAGAGCAGCATGATCCTCATTGTTCCACACCGTCCGTCAAGTGAATCATGCTAAAAACAAATGAACAAGACCAAACTGCAACATGATCAATAACACAGCTCACCGTCTTCCGTTTTCTGTGGATCTGCAATCAAGACAGATGAGAAACGAACAATGTACACTGATTGATGTATCCAATCGAATGAGAACAAGCATATAATAATAAGCGTCGTATTTGAGTAGAGTAACGTTATATGATAAGAAGAGGGCGAATCAGTTCTCTCTTGTCGACTGGCACAGTTGAAGTGTGAAATCGTTTGTGCACAAATGCGAACAGTTGGGTGAATTGGACAATTCAATATGCTTTGTTTGGTTGTCTGTTCGTTTGTTGCATTGCGAAACAGGTGTGACTATTCCGCTTTGCTATTTTGTGTAGTTTGTTTCGAAATATGTTCAAGTGATATCAGTACAAATTGTTTCTATGTGGACTGTTGTGAGTCGATCAGTAGTCCATATTTGACCATTCTGAATTGGGACTGGGAAATCACATGGATCATTATGAGTTCTTATTCATTCATGTATTGTTCACGTGGAAGAGGCCGATCAGACTGAGAATTGTTCAATTCGTGTTGGGATGCGAGTAAGCAGTCGGTCAATATGCACTTCTCCTTATTCCGAACAAGTGAGTGAGATCAAACACGTGTACACAGTGCTCATATACTGTTCATTGGTCAGTTGAGTGTTCATCTCCTATATTGAATCATTGATGCGCAACAGATGAATAAACGAATGAATGAATGAAACAATGAATGGATGAATGAATGAATGAATGAATGAAACAATGAATGGATGAATGAATGAATGAATTAATGAATGAATGTGCTATTGGTCAGGAAACTCATTTCTTCGGGTCAGTTGGAATAGTTGGCAAGATAGCATATGTTTGATTTGTGTTTTGATGATCAAATCATTCGAGTGCTTAGATCTATCTAATGGGAACATATGAGAGACTAATTTCCAGTGCCCCCAATTCGTTTGTCATTTTCAATTAGAATGTCCAACCGGATCGTGTTTATTTGCGTTAGCAAATCAGTGTGGATAAAGAGACCAATTGGGAAATTGTTCGTCTACTGCACACAGTGAAGTAGCCAAATGTGAATTGCTTGTTGTAGCAAAGAGACGAATCAAATTGGGAAGAGAACAGAGCAGCATGATCCTCATTGTTCCACACCGTCCGTCAAGTGAATCATGCTAAAAACAAATGAACAAGACCAAACTGCAACATGATCAATAACACAGCTCACCGTCTTCCGTTTTCTGTGGATCTGCAATCAAGACAGATGAGAAACGAACAATGTACACTGATTGATGTATCCAATCGAATGAGAACAAGCATATAATAATAAGCGTCGTATTTGAGTAGAGTAACGTTATATGATAAGAAGAGGGCGAATCAGTTCTCTCTTGTCGACTGGCACAGTTGAAGTGTGAAATCGTTTGTGCACAAATGCGAACAGTTGGGTGAATTGGACAATTCAATATGCTTTGTTTGGTTGTCTGTTCGTTTGTTGCATTGCGAAACAGGTGTGACTATTCCGCTTTGCTATTTTGTGTAGTTTGTTTCGAAATATGTTCAAGTGATATCAGTACAAATTGTTTCTATGTGGACTGTTGTGAGTCGATCAGTAGTCCATATTTGACCATTCTGAATTGGGACTGGGAAATCACATGGATCATTATGAGTTCTTATTCATTCATGTATTGTTCACGTGGAAGAGGCCGATCAGACTGAGAATTGTTCAATTCGTGTTGGGATGCGAGTAAGCAGTCGGTCAATATGCACTTCTCCTTATTCCGAACAAGTGAGTGAGATCAAACACGTGTACACAGTGCTCATATACTGTTCATTGGTCAGTTGAGTGTTCATCTCCTATATTGAATCATTGATGCGCAACAGATGAATAAACGAATGAATGAATGAAACAATGAATGGATGAATGAATGAATGAATGAATGAAACAATGAATGGATGAATGAATGAATGAATTAATGAATGAATGTGCTATTGGTCAGGAAACTCATTTCTTCGGGTCAGTTGGAATAGTTGGCAAGATAGCATATGTTTGATTTGTGTTTTGATGATCAAATCATTCGAGTGCTTAGATCTATCTAATGGGAACATATGAGAGACTAATTTCCAGTGCCCCCAATTCGTTTGTCATTTTCAATTAGAATGTCCAACCGGATCGTGTTTATTTGCGTTAGCAAATCAGTGTGGATAAAGAGACCAATTGGGAAATTGTTCGTCTACTGCACACAGTGAAGTAGCCAAATGTGAATTGCTTGTTGTAGCAAAGAGACGAATCAAATTGGGAAGAGAACAGAGCAGCATGATCCTCATTGTTCCACACCGTCCGTCAAGTGAATCATGCTAAAAACAAATGAACAAGACCAAACTGCAACATGATCAATAACACAGCTCACCGTCTTCCGTTTTCCGTGGATCTGCAATCAAGAAAGATGAGAAACGAACAATGTACACTGATTGATGTATCCAATCGAATGAGAACAAGCATATAATAATAAGCGTCGTATTTGAGTAGAGTAACGTTATATGATAAGAAGAGGGCGAATCAGTTCTCTCTTGTCGACTGGCACAGTTGAAGTGTGAAATCGTTTGCGCACAAATGCGAACAGTTGGGTGAATTGGACAATTCAATATGCTTTGTTTGGTTGTCTGTTCGTTTGTTGCATTGCGAAACAGGTGTGACTATTCCGCTTTGCTATTTTGTGTAGTTTGTTTCGAAATATGTTCAAGTGATATCAGTACAAATTGTTTCTATGTGGACTGTTGTGAGTCGATCAGTAGTCCATATTTGACCATTCTGAATTGGGACTGGGAAATCACATGGATCATTATGAGTTCTTATTCATTCATGTATTGTTCACGTGGAAGAGGCCGATCAGACCGAGAATTGTTCAATTCGTGTTGGGATGCGAGTAAGCAGTCGGTCAATATGCACTTCTCCTTATTCCGAACAAGTGAGTGAGATCAAACACGTGTACACAGTGCTCATATACTGTTCATTGGTCAGTTGAGTGTTCATCTCCTATATTGAATCATTGATGCGCAACAGATGAATAAACGAATGAATGAATGAAACAATGAATGGATGAATGAATGAATGAATGAATGAAACAATGAATGGATGAATGAATGAATGAATGAATGAATGAATGAACGAATGAATGAATGAATGAATGAAGGAATGAATCAAGGGATGAATGAATGAATGAATGAATGAATGAATGAATGAATGAATGAATGAATGAATGAATGAATGAATGAATGAATGAATGAATGAATGAATGTTCTATTGGTCAGGAAACTCATTTCTTCGGGTCAGTTGTAATAGTTGGCAAGATAGCATATGTTTGATTTGTGTTTTGATGATCAAATCATTCGAGTGCTTAGATCTATCTAATGGGAACATATGAGAGACTAATTTCCAGTGCCCCCAATTCGTTTGTCATTTTCAATTAGAATGTCCAACCGGATCGTGTTTATTTGCGTTAGCAAATCAGTGTGGATAAAGAGACCAATTGGGAAATTGTTCGTCTACTGCACACAGTGAAGTAGCCAAATGTGAATTGCTTGTTGTAGCAAATAGACGAATCAAATTGGGAAGAGAACAGAGCAGCATGAACCTCATTGTTCCACAACGTCCGTCAAGTGAATCATGCTAAAAACAAATGAACAAGACCAAACTGCAACATGATCAATAACACAGCTCACCGTCTTCCGTTTTCTGTGGATCTGCAATCAAGACAGATGAGAATCGAACAATGTACTCTGGTTGATGTATCCAATCGAATGAGAACAAGCATATAATAATAAGCGTCGTATTTGAGTAGAGTAACGTTATATGATAAGAAGAGGGCGAATCAGTTCTCTCTTGTCGACTGGCACAGTTGAAGTGTGAAATCGTTTGCGCACAAATGCGAACAGTTGGGTGAATTGGACAATTCAATATGCTTTGTTTGGTTGTCTGTTCGTTTGTTGCATTGCGAAACAGGTGTGACTATTCCGCTTTGCTATTTTGTGTAGTTTGTTTCGAAATATGTTCAAGTGATATCAGTACAAATTGTTTCTATGTGGACTGTTGTGAGTCGATCAGTAGTCCATATTTGACCATTCTGAATTGGGACTGGGAAATCACATGGATCATTATGAGTTCTTATTCATTCATGTATTGTTCACGTGGAAGAGGCCGATCAGACTGAGAATTGTTCAATTCGTGTTGGGATGCGAGTAAGCAGTCGGTCAATATGCACCTCTCCTTATTCCGAACAAGTGAGTGAGATCAAACACGTGTACACAGTGCTCCTATACTGTTCACTGGTCAGTTGAGTGTTCATCTCCTATATTGAATCATTGATGCGCAACAGATGAATAAACGAATGAATGAATGAAACAATGAATGGATGAATGAATGAATGAATGAATGAAACAATGAATGGATGGATGAATGAATGAATGAATGAATGAATGAATGAATTAATGAATGAATGAATGAATGAATGGATGAATGAATGAATGAATGAATGAAACAATGAATGAATGAATGAATGAATGTGCTATTGGTCAGGAAACTCATTTCTACGGGTCAGTTGGAATAGTTGGCAAGATAGCATATGTTTGATTTGTGTTTTGATGATCAAATCATTCGAGTGCTTAGATCTATCTGATGGGAACATATGAGAGACTTATTTCCAGTGCCCCCAATTCGTTTGTCATTTTCAATTAGAATGTCCAACCGGATCGTGTTTATTTGCGTTAGCAAATCAGTGTGGATAAAGAGACCAATTGGGAAATTGTTCGTCTACTGCACACAGTGAAGTAGCCAAATGTGAATTGCTTGTTGTAGCAAAGAGACGAATCAAATTGGGAAGAGAACAGAGCAGCATGATCCTCATTGTTCCACACCGTCCGTCAAGTGAATCATGCTAAAAACAAATGAACAAGACCAAACTGCAACATGATCAATAACACAGCTCACCGTCTTCCGTTTTCTGTGGATCTGCAATCAAGACAGATGAGAATCGAACAATGTACTCTGGTTGATGTATCCAATCGAATGAGAACAAGCATATAATAATAAGCGTCGTATTTGAGTAGAGTAACGTTATATGATAAGAAGAGGGCGAATCAGTTCTCTCGTGTCGACTGGCACAGTTGAAGTGTGAAATCGTTTGCGCACAAATGCGAACAGTTGGGTGAATTGGACAATTCAATATGCTTTGTTTGGTTGTCTGTTCGTTTGTTGCATTGCGAAACAGGTGTGACTATTCCGCTTTGCTATTTTGTGTAGTTTGTTTCGAAATATGTTCAAGTGATATCAGTACAAATTGTTTCTATGTGGACTGTTGTGAGTCGATCAGTAGTCCATATTTGACCATTCTGAATTGGGACTGGGAAATCACATGGATCATTATGAGTTCTTATTCATTCATGTATTGTTCACGTGGAAGAGGCCGATCAGACTGAGAATTGTTCAATTCGTGTTGGGATGCGAGTAAGCAGTCGGTCAATATGCACTTCTCCTTATTCCGAACAAGTGAGTGAGATCAAACACGTGTACACAGTGCTCATATACTGTTCATTGGTCAGTTGAGTGTTCATCTCCTATATTGAATCATTGATGCGCAACAGATGAATAAACGAATGAATGAATGAAACAATGAATGGATGAATGAATGAATGAATGAATGAAACAATGAATGAATGAATGAATGAATGAATGAATGAATGAATGAATGAATTAATGAATGAATGAATGAATGAATGGATGAATGAATGAATGAATGAATGAAACAATGAATGAATGAATGAATGAATGTGCTATTGGTCAGGAAACTCATTTCTACGGGTCAGTTGGAATAGTTGGCAAGATAGCATATGTTTGATTTGTGTTTTGATGATCAAATCATTCGAGTGCTTAGATCTATCTGATGGGAACATATGAGAGACTTATTTCCAGTGCCCCCAATTCGTTTGTCATTTTCAATTAGAATGTCCAACCGGATCGTGTTTATTTGCGTTAGCAAATCAGTGTGGATAAAGAGACCAATTGGGAAATTGTTCGTCTACTGCACACAGTGAAGTAGCCAAATGTGAATTGCTTGTTGTAGCAAAGAGACGAATCAAATTGGGAAGAGAACAGAGCAGCATGATCCTCATTGTTCCACACCGTCCGTCAAGTGAATCATGCTAAAAACAAATGAACAAGACCAAACTGCAACATGATCAATAACACAGCTCACCGTCTTCCGTTTTCCGTGGATCTGCAATCAAGAAAGATGAGAAACGAACAATGTACACTGATTGATGTATCCAATCGAATGAGAACAAGCATATAATAATAAGCGTCGTATTTGAGTAGATTAACGGTATATGATAAGAAGAGGGCGAATCAGTTCTCTCTTGTCGACTGGCACAGTTGAAGTGTGAAATCGTTTGTGCACAAATGCGAACAGTTGGGTGAATTGGACAATTCAATATGCTTTGTTTGGTTGTCTGTTCGTTTGTTGCATTGCGAAACAGGTGTGTCTATTCCGCTTTGCCATTTTGTGTAGTTTGTTTCGAAATATGTTCAAGTGATATCAGTACAAATTGTTTCTATGTGGACTGTTGTGAGTCGATCAGTAGTCCATATTTGACCATTCTGAATTGGGACTGGGAAATCACATGGATCATTATGAGTTCTTATTCATTCATGTATTGTTCACGTGGAAGAGGCCGATCAGACTGAGAATTGTTCAATTCGTGTTGGGATGCGAGTAAGCAGTCGGTCAATATGCACTTCTCCTTATTCCGAACAAGTGAGTGAGATCAAACACGTGTACACAGTGCTCCTATACTGTTCATTGGTCAGTTGAGTGTTCATCTCCTATATTGAATCATTTGATGCGCAACAGATGAATAAAGGAATGAATGAATGAAACAATGAATGGATGAATGAATGAAGGAATGAATGAAGGGTTGAATGAATGAATGTATGAATGAATGAATGGATGAATGAATAAATGAATGAAACACAGAATGAATGAATGAATGAATGAATGAATGAATGAATGAATGAATGAATGAATGTGCTATTGGTCAGGAAACTCATTTCTTCGGGTCAGTTGGAATAGTTGGCAAGATAGCATATGTTTGATTTGTGTTTTGATGATCAAATCATTCGAGTGCTTAGATCTATCTAATGGGAACATATGAGAGACTAATTTCCAGTGCCCCCAATTCGTTTGTCATTTTCAATTAGAATGTCCAACCGGATCGTGTTTATTTGCGTTAGCAAATCAGTGTGGATAAAGAGACCAATTGGGAAATTGTTCGTCTACTGCACACAGTGAAGTAGCCAAATGTGAATTGCTTGTTGTAGCAAAGAGACGAATCAAATTGGGAAGAGAACAGAGCAGCATGATCCTCATTGTTCCACACCGTCCGTCAAGTGAATCATGCTAAAAACAAATGAACAAGACCAAACTGCAACATGATCAATAACACAGCTCACCGTCTTCCGTTTTCCGTGGATCTGCAATCAAGACAGATGAGAAACGAACAATGTACACTGATTGATGTATCCAATCGAATGAGAACAAGCATATAATAATAAGCGTCGTATTTGAGTAGAGTAACGTTATATGATAAGAAGAGGGCGAATCAGTTCTCTCTTGTCGACTGGCACAGTTGAAGTGTGAAATCGTTTGTGCACAAATGCGAACAGTTGGGTGAATTGGACAATTCAATATGCTTTGTTTGGTTGTCTGTTCGTTTGTTGCATTGCGAAACAGGTGTGACTATTCCGCTTTGCCGTTTTGTGTAGTTTGTTTCGAAATATGTTCAAGTGATATCAGTACAAATTGTTTCTATGTGGACTGTTGTGAGTCGATCAGTAGTCCATATTTGACCATTCTGAATTGGGACTGGGAAATCACATGGATCATTATGAGTTCTTATTCATTCATGTATTGTTCACGTGGAAGAGGCCGATCAGACTGAGAATCGTTCAATTCGTGTTGGGATGCGAGTAAGCAGTCGGTCAATATGCACTTCTCCTTATTCCGAACAAGTGAGTGAGATCAAACACGTGTACACAGTGCTCATATACTGTTCATTGGTCAGTTGAGTGTTCATCTCCTATATTGAATCATTTGATGCGCAACACATGAACAAACGAATGAATGAATGAAACAATGAATGGATGAATTAATTAATTAATTAATTAATTAATTAATTAATTAATTAATTAATTCATTATTGAATGAATGTGCTATTGGTCAGGAAACTCATTTCTACGGGTCAGTTGGAATAGTTGGCAAGATAGCATATGTTTGATTTGTGTTTTGATGATCAAATCATTCGAGTGCTTAGATCTATCTAATGGGAACATATGAGAGACTAATTTCCAGTGCCCCCAATTCGTTTGTCATTTTCAATTAGAATGTCCAACCGGATCGTGTTTATTTGCGTTAGCAAATCAGTGTGGATAAAGAGACCAATTGGGAAATTGTTCGTCTACTGCACACAGTGAAGTAGCCAAATGTGAATTGCTTGTTGTAGCAAAGAGACGAATCAAATTGGGAAGAGAACAGAGCAGCATGATCCTCATTGTTCCACACCGTCCGTCAAGTGAATCATGCTAAAAACAAATGAACAAGACCAAACTGCAACATGATCAATAACACAGCTCACCGTCTTCCGTTTTCTGTGGATCTGCAATCAAGACAGATGAGAAACGAACAATGTACACTGATTGATGTATCCAATCGAATGAGAACAAGCATATAATAATAAGCGTCGTATTTGAGTAGATTAACGTTATATGATAAGAAGAGGGCGAATCAGTTCTCTCTTGTCGACTGGCACAGTTGAAGTGTGAAATCGTTTGTGCACAAATGCGAACAGTTGGGTGAATTGGACAATTCAATATGCTTTGTTTGGTTGTCTGTTCGTTTGTTGCATTGCGAAACAGGTGTGACTATTCCGCTTTGCTATTTTGTGTAGTTTGTTTCGAAATATGTTCAAGTGATATCAGTACAAATTGTTTCTATGTGGACTGTTGTGAGTCGATCAGTAGTCCATATTTGACCATTCTGAATTGGGACTGGGAAATCACATGGATCATTATGAGTTCTTATTCATTCATGTATTGTTCACGTGGAAGAGGCCGATCAGACTGAGAATTGTTCAATTCGTGTTGGGATGCGAGTAAGCAGTCGGTCAATATGCACCTCTCCTTATTCCGAACAAGTGAGTGAGATCAAACACGTGTACACAGTGCTCCTATACTGTTCACTGGTCAGTTGAGTGTTCATCTCCTATATTGAATCATTGATGCGCAACAGATGAATAAACGAATGAACGAATGAATCAATCAATCAATCAGTCAATGAATCTATGAATCAAATAATGAATGGATGGTTGAATCAATTAATGATAGAATGAATGGATGAATGAATGAATGAATGAATGAATGAATGAATGAATGAATGAATGAATGAATGAATGAATGAATGTGCTATTGGTCAGGAAACTCATTTCTTCGGGTCAGTTGGAATAGTTGGCAAGATAGCATATGTTTGATTTGTGTTTTGATGATCAAATCATTCGAGTGCTTAGATCTATCTAATGGGAACATATGAGAGACTAATTTCCAGTGCCCCCAATTCGTTTGTCATTTTCAATTAGAATGTCCAACCGGATCGTGTTTATTTGCGTTAGCAAATCAGTGTGGATAAAGAGACCAATTGGGAAATTGTTCGTCTACTGCACACAGTGAAGTAGCCAAATGTGAATTGCTTGTTGTAGCAAAGAGACGAATCAAATTGGGAAGAGAACAGAGCAGCATGATCCTCATTGTTCCACACCGTCCGTCAAGTGAATCATGCTAAAAACAAATGAACAAGACCAAACTGCAACATGATCAATAACACAGCTCACCGTCTTCCGTTTTCTGTGGATCTGCAATCAAGAAAGATGAGAAACGAACAATGTACACTGATTGATGTATCCAATCGAATGAGAACAAGCATATAATAATAAGCGTCGTATTTGAGTAGAGTAACGTTATATGATAAGAAGAGGGCGAATCAGTTCTCTCTTGTCGACTGGCACAGTTGAAGTGTGAAATCGTTTGTGCACAAATGCGAACAGTTGGGTGAATTGGACAATTCAATATGCTTTGTTTGGTTGTCTGTTCGTTTGTTGCATTGCGAAACAGGTGTGTCTATTCCGCTTTGCCATTTTGTGTAGTTTGTTTCGAAATATGTTCAAGTGATATCAGTACAAATTGTTTCTATGTGGACTGTTGTGAGTCGATCAGTAGTCCATATTTGACCATTCTGAATTGGGACTGGGAAATCACATGGATCATTATGAGTTCTTATTCATTCATGTATTGTTCACGTGGAAGAGGCCGATCAGACTGAGAATTGTTCAATTCGTGTTGGGATGCGAGTAAGCAGTCGGTCAATATGCACTTCTCCTTATTCCGAACAAGTGAGTGAGATCAAACACGTGTACACAGTGCTCATATACTGTTCATTGGTCAGTTGAGTGTTCATCTCCTATATTGAATCATTTGATGCGCAACAGATGAATAAACGAATGAATGAATGAAACAATGAATGGATGAATGAATGAATGAATGAATGAATGAATGAATGAATGAATGAATGAATGAATGAATGAATGAATGAATGAATGAATGAATGAATGAATGTTCTATTGGTCAGGAAACTCATTTCTTCGGGTCAGTTGGAATAGTTGGCAAGATAGCATATGTTTGATTTGTGTTTTGATGATCAAATCATTCGAGTGCTTAGATCTATCTAATGGGAACATATGAGAGACTAATTTCCAGTGCCCCCAATTCGTTTGTCATTTTCAATTAGAATGTCCAACCGGATCGTGTTTATTTGCGTTAGCAAATCAGTGTGGATAAAGAGACCAATTGGGAAATTGTTCGTCTACTGCACACAGTGAAGTAGCCAAATGTGAATTGCTTGTTGTAGCAAAGAGACGAATCAAATTGGGAAGAGAACAGAGCAGCATGATCCTCATTGTTCCACACCGTCCGTCAAGTGAATCATGCTAAAAACAAATGAACAAGACCAAACTGCAACATGATCAATAACACAGCTCACCGTCTTCCGTTTTCTGTGGATCTGCAATCAAGACAGATGAGAAACGAACCATGTACACTGATTGATGTATCCAATCGAATGAGAACAAGCATATAATAATAAGCGTCGTATTTGAGTAGAGTAACGTTATATGATAAGAAGAGGGCGAATCAGTTCTCTCTTGTCGACTGGCACAGTTGAAGTGTGAAATCGTTTGTGCACAAATGCGAACAGTTGGGTGAATTGGACAATTCAATATGCTTTGTTTGGTTGTCTGTTCGTTTGTTGCATTGCGAAACAGGTGTGACTATTCCGCTTTGCTATTTTGTGTAGTTTGTTTCGAAATATGTTCAAGTGATATCAGTACAAATTGTTTCTATGTGGACTGTTGTGAGTCGATCAGTAGTCCATATTTGACCATTCTGAATTGGGACTGGGAAATCACATGGATCATTATGAGTTCTTATTCATTCATGTATTGTTCACGTGGAAGAGGCCGATCAGACTGAAAATTGTTCAATTCGTGTTGGGATGCGAGTAAGCAGTCGGTCAATATGCACTTCTCCTTATTCCGAACAAGTGAGTGAGATCAAACACGTGTACACAGTGCTCATATACTGTTCATTGGTCAGTTGAGTGTTCATCTCCTATATTGAATCATTTGATGCGCAACAGATGAATAAACGAATGAATGAATGAAACAATGAATGGATGAATGAATGAATGAATGAATGAATGAATGAATGAATGAATGAATGAATGAATGAATGAATGAATGAATGAATGAATGAATGAATGAATGAATGAATGTTCTATTGGTCAGGAAACTCATTTCTTCGGGTCAGTTGGAATAGTTGGCAAGATAGCATATGTTTGATTTGTGTTTTGATGATCAAATCATTCGAGTGCTTAGATCTATCTAATGGGAACATATGAGAGACTAATTTCCAGTGCCCCCAATTCGTTTGTCATTTTCAATTAGAATGTCCAACCGGATCGTGTTTATTTGCGTTAGCAAATCAGTGTGGATAAAGAGACCAATTGGGAAATTGTTCGTCTACTGCACACAGTGAAGTAGCCAAATGTGAATTGCTTGTTGTAGCAAAGAGACGAATCAAATTGGGAAGAGAACAGAGCAGCATGATCCTCATTGTTCCACACCGTCCGTCAAGTGAATCATGCTAAAAACAAATGAACAAGACCAAACTGCAACATGATCAATAACACAGCTCACCGTCTTCCGTTTTCTGTGGATCTGCAATCAAGACAGATGAGAAACGAACAATGTACACTGATTGATGTATCCAATCGAATGAGAACAAGCATATAATAATAAGCGTCGTATTTGAGTAGAGTAACGTTATATGATAAGAAGAGGGCGAATCAGTTCTCTCTTGTCGACTGGCACAGTTGAAGTGTGAAATCGTTTGTGCACAAATGCGAACAGTTGGGTGAATTGGACAATTCAATATGCTTTGTTTGGTTGTCTGTTCGTTTGTTGCATTGCGAAACAGGTGTGACTATTCCGCTTTGCTATTTTGTGTAGTTTGTTTCGAAATATGTTCAAGTGATATCAGTACAAATTGTTTCTATGTGGACTGTTGTGAGTCGATCAGTAGTCCATATTTGACCATTCTGAATTGGGACTGGGAAATCACATGGATCATTATGAGTTCTTATTCATTCATGTATTGTTCACGTGGAAGAGGCCGATCAGACTGAGAATTGTTCAATTCGTGTTGGGATGCGAGTAAGCAGTCGGTCAATATGCACTTCTCCTTATTCCGAACAAGTGAGTGAGATCAAACACGTGTACACAGTGCTCATATACTGTTCATTGGTCAGTTGAGTGTTCATCTCCTATATTGAATCATTTGATGCGCAACAGATGAATAAACGAATGAATGAATGAAACAATGAATGGATGAATGAATGAATGAATGA
This sequence comes from Fasciola hepatica, assembly GCA_948099385.1. Lineage (NCBI taxonomy): Eukaryota > Metazoa > Platyhelminthes > Trematoda > Plagiorchiida > Fasciolidae > Fasciola > Fasciola hepatica. The sequence continues at coordinate 3,402,477 of CANUEZ040000201.1, forward strand.
ATGAATGAATGAATGAATGAATGAATGAATGAATGAATGAATGAATGAATGAATGAATGAATGAATGAATGAATGAATGAATGTGCTATTGGTCAGGAAACTCATTTCTTCGGGTCAGTTGGAATAGTTGGCAAGATAGCATATGTTTGATTTGTGTTTTGATGATCAAATCATTCGAGTGCTTAGATCTATCTAATGGGAACATATGAGAGACTAATTTCCAGTGCCCCCAATTCGTTTGTCATTTTCAATTAGAATGTCCAACCGGATCGTGTTTATTTGCGTTAGCAAATCAGTGTGGATAAAGAGACCAATTGGGAAATTGTTCGTCTACTGCACACAGTGAAGTAGCCAAATGTGAATTGCTTGTTGTAGCAAAGAGACGAATCAAATTGGGAAGAGAACAGAGCAGCATGATCCTCATTGTTCCACACCGTCCGTCAAGTGAATCATGCTAAAAACAAATGAACAAGACCAAACTGCAACATGATCAATAACACAGCTCACCGTCTTCCGTTTTCTGTGGATCTGCAATCAAGACAGATGAGAAACGAACAATGTACACTGATTGATGTATCCAATCGAATGAGAACAAGCATATAATAATAAGCGTCGTATTTGAGTAGAGTAACGTTATATGATAAGAAGAGGGCGAATCAGTTCTCTCTTGTCGACTGGCACAGTTGAAGTGTGAAATCGTTTGTGCACAAATGCGAACAGTTGGGTGAATTGGACAATTCAATATGCTTTGTTTGGTTGTCTGTTCGTTTGTTGCATTGCGAAACAGGTGTGACTATTCCGCTTTGCTATTTTGTGTAGTTTGTTTCGAAATATGTTCAAGTGATATCAGTACAAATTGTTTCTATGTGGACTGTTGTGAGTCGATCAGTAGTCCATATTTGACCATTCTGAATTGGGACTGGGAAATCACATGGATCATTATGAGTTCTTATTCATTCATGTATTGTTCACGTGGAAGAGGCCGATCAGACTGAGAATTGTTCAATTCGTGTTGGGATGCGAGTAAGCAGTCGGTCAATATGCACTTCTCCTTATTCCGAACAAGTGAGTGAGATCAAACACGTGTACACAGTGCTCATATACTGTTCATTGGTCAGTTGAGTGTTCATCTCCTATATTGAATCATTTGATGCGCAACAGATGAATAAACGAATGAATGAATGAAACAATGAATGGATGAATGAATGAATGAATGAATGAATGAATGAATGAATGAATGAATGAATGAATGAATGAATGAATGAATGAATGAATGAATGAATGAATGAATGAATGTGCTATTGGTCAGGAAACTCATTTCTTCGGGTCAGTTGGAATAGTTGGCAAGATAGCATATGTTTGATTTGTGTTTTGATGATCAAATCATTCGAGTGCTTAGATCTATCTAATGGGAACATATGAGAGACTAATTTCCAGTGCCCCCAATTCGTTTGTCATTTTCAATTAGAATGTCCAACCGGATCGTGTTTATTTGCGTTAGCAAATCAGTGTGGATAAAGAGACCAATTGGGAAATTGTTCGTCTACTGCACACAGTGAAGTAGCCAAATGTGAATTGCTTGTTGTAGCAAAGAGACGAATCAAATTGGGAAGAGAACAGAGCAGCATGATCCTCATTGTTCCACACCGTCCGTCAAGTGAATCATGCTAAAAACAAATGAACAAGACCAAACTGCAACATGATCAATAACACAGCTCACCGTCTTCCGTTTTCTGTGGATCTGCAATCAAGACAGATGAGAAACGAACCATGTACACTGATTGATGTATCCAATCGAATGAGAACAAGCATATAATAATAAGCGTCGTATTTGAGTAGAGTAACGTTATATGATAAGAAGAGGGTGAATCAATTCTCTCTTGTCGACTGGCACAGTTGAAGTGTGAAATCGTTTGTGCACAAATGCGAACAGTTGGGTGAATTGGACAATTCAATATGCTTTGTTTGGTTGTCTGTTCGTTTGTTGCATTGCGAAACAGGTGTGACTATTCCGCTTTGCCATTTTGTGTAGTTTGTTTCGAAATATGTTCAAGTGATATCAGTACAAATTGTTTCTATGTGGACTGTTGTGAGTCGATCAGTAGTCCATATTTGACCATTCTGAATTGGGACTGGGAAATCACATGGATCATTATGAGTTCTTATTCATTCATGTATTGTTCACGTGGAAGAGGCCGATCAGACTGAGAATCGTTCAATTCGTGTTGGGATGCAAGTAAGCAGTCGGTCAATATGCACTTCTCCTTATTCCGAACAAGTGAGTGAGATCAAACACGTGTACACAGTGCTCATATACTGTTCATTGGTCAGTTGAGTGTTCATCTCCTATATTGAATCATTTGATGCGCAACAGATGAATAAACGAATGGATGAATGAAACAATGAATGGATGAATGAATGAATGAATGAATGAATGAATGAATGAATGAATGAATGAATGAATGAATGAATGAATGAATGTTCTATTGGTCAGGAAACTCATTTCTTCGGGTCAGTTGGAATAGTTGGCAAGATAGCATATGTTTGATTTGTGTTTTGATGATCAAATCATTCGAGTGCTTAGATCTATCTAATGGGAACATATGAGAGACTAATTTCCAGTGCCCCCAATTCGTTTGTCATTTTCAATTAGAATGTCCAACCGGATCGTGTTTATTTGCGTTAGCAAATCAGTGTGGATAAAGAGACCAATTGGGAAATTGTTCGTCTACTGCACACAGTGAAGTAGCCAAATGTGAATTGCTTGTTGTAGCAAAGAGACGAATCAAATTGGGAAGAGAACAGAGCAGCATGATCCTCATTGTTCCACACCGTCCGTCAAGTGAATCATGCTAAAAACAAATGAACAAGACCAAACTGCAACATGATCAATAACACAGCTCACCGTCTTCCGTTTTCTGTGGATCTGCAATCAAGACAGATGAGAATCGAACAATGTACTCTGGTTGATGTATCCAATCGAATGAGAACAAGCATATAATAATAAGCGTCGTATTTGAGTAGAGTAACGTTATATGATAAGAAGAGGGTGAATCAGTTCTCTCTTGTCGACTGGCACAGTTGAAGTGTGAAATCGTTTGTGCACAAATGCGAACAGTTGGGTGAATTGGACAATTCAATATGCTTTGTTTGGTTGTCTGTTCGTTTGTTGCATTGCGAAACAGGTGTGACTATTCCGCTTTGCTATTTTGTGTAGTTTGTTTCGAAATATGTTCAAGTGATATCAGTACAAATTGTTTCTATGTGGACTGTTGTGAGTCGATCAGTAGTCCATATTTGACCATTCTGAATTGGGACTGGGAAATCACATGGATCATTATGAGTTCTTATTCATTCATGTATTGTTCACGTGGAAGAGGCCGATCAGACTGAGAATCGTTCAATTCGTGTTGGGATGCGAGTAAGCAGTCGGTCAATATGCACTTCTCCTTATTCCGAACAAGTGAGTGAGATCAAACACGTGTACACAGTGCTCATATACTGTTCATTGGTCAGTTGAGTGTTCATCTCCTATATTGAATCATTTGATGCGCAACAGATGAACAAACGAATGAATGAATGAAACAATGAATGGATGAATGAATGAATGAATGAATGAATGAATGAATGAATGAATGAATGAATGAATGAATGAATGAATGAATGAATGAATGTTCTATTGGTCAGGAAACTCATTTCTTCGGGTCAGTTGGAATAGTTGGCAAGATAGCATATGTTTGATTTGTGTTTTGATGATCAAATCATTCGAGTGCTTAGATCTATCTGATGGGAACATATGAGAGACTAATTTCCAGTGCCCCCAATTCGTTTGTCATTTTCAATTAGAATGTCCAACCGGATCGTGTTTATTTGCGTTAGCAAATCAGTGTGGATAAAGAGACCAATTGGGAAATTGTTCGTCTACTGCACACAGTGAAGTAGCCAAATGTGAATTGCTTGTTGTAGCAAAGAGACGAATCAAATTGGGAAGAGAACAGAGCAGCATGATCCTCATTGTTCCACACCGTCCGTCAAGTGAATCATGCTAAAAACAAATGAACAAGACCAAACTGCAACATGATCAATAACACAGCTCACCGTCTTCCGTTTTCTGTGGATCTGCAATCAAGACAGATGAGAAACGAACAATGTACACTGATTGATGTATCCAATCGAATGAGAACAAGCATATAATAATAAGCGTCGTATTTGAGTAGAGTAACGTTATATGATAAGAAGAGGGCGAATCAGTTCTCTCTTGTCGACTGGCACAGTTGAAGTGTGAAATCGTTTGTGCACAAATGCGAACAGTTGGGTGAATTGGACAATTCAATATGCTTTGTTTGGTTGTCTGTTCGTTTGTTGCATTGCGAAACAGGTGTGACTATTCCGCTTTGCTATTTTGTGTAGTTTGTTTCGAAATATGTTCAAGTGATATCAGTACAAATTGTTTCTATGTGGACTGTTGTGAGTCGATCAGTAGTCCATATTTGACCATTCTGAATTGGGACTGGGAAATCACATGGATCATTATGAGTTCTTATTCATTCATGTATTGTTCACGTGGAAGAGGCCGATCAGACTGAGAATTGTTCAATTCGTGTTGGGATGCGAGTAAGCAGTCGGTCAATATGCACTTCTCCTTATTCCGAACAAGTGAGTGAGATCAAACACGTGTACACAGTGCTCATATACTGTTCATTGGTCAGTTGAGTGTTCATCTCCTATATTGAATCATTTGATGCGCAACAGATGAATAAACGAATGAATGAATGAAACAATGAATGGATGAATGAATGAATGAATGAATGAATGAATGAATGAATGAATGAATGAATGAATGAATGAATGAATGAATGAATGAATGAATGAATGAATGTTCTATTGGTCAGGAAACTCATTTCTACGGGTCAGTTGGAATAGTTGGCAAGATAGCATATGTTTGATTTGTGTTTTGATGATCAAATCATTCGAGTGCTTAGATCTATCTAATGGGAACATATGAGAGACTAATTTCCAGTGCCCCCAATTCGTTTGTCATTTTCAATTAGAATGTCCAACCGGATCGTGTTTATTTGCGTTAGCAAATCAGTGTGGATAAAGAGACCAATTGGGAAATTGTTCGTCTACTGCACACAGTGAAGTAGCCAAATGTGAATTGCTTGTTGTAGCAAAGAGACGAATCAAATTGGGAAGAGAACAGAGCAGCATGATCCTCATTGTTCCACACCGTCCGTCAAGTGAATCATGCTAAAAACAAATGAACAAGACCAAACTGCAACATGATCAATAACACAGCTCACCGTCTTCCGTTTTCTGTGGATCTGCAATCAAGAAAGATGAGAAACGAACAATGTACACTGATTGATGTATCCAATCGAATGAGAACAAGCATATAATAATAAGCGTCGTATTTGAGTAGATTAACGTTATATGATAAGAAGAGGGCGAATCAGTTCTCTCTTATCGACTGGCACAGTTTAATTTTTCATTCTTTTTTTAGCGCTTATGCATGTAGTTCTTTTCTTATTTGAACTCATTGTATTTTTCTGCCTTTTGTTTCCTTTCTCTCATTTTTCCATGGGTATTTATTGCTTTCCTATTTTGATACTTATCTTTGCCTATCTCCTTTGTGTCATCTTCGCTATCGTTTTCTGTTATCAGTTCCGATTTTAGGTTTTGTTTTATCTTTTTTTCGTACATTAAATTTTGTTGTTAATCAAAATCTTTGGCTCCTTTTGGACTAATCATTACCTGTGGTTGAAATCATTGCTCAACTAATGTTTTCCCTTCAATGTTTTCATATATTTTTTTCCACCAAATTTTTTGCTTGTTAGCCTTTTTTCCTAGTGCATTTTTGTTCGCGTGGATGGTATTATTATGAGAAATTCGTTTGCCATTCCGAGATTTCACTTCAAGCTTTGTTCCAATATACTTTAACACGGAGTTTATAGTTATTTGTAACGGCACCCTTCACCCTGTATCTATATCGTTGTCGATGTCAAAGTCATTTGGGTCAGCTTAGTTGATTGTTTATAATTTCATCGCGATAGCGAAGGAAATATCTATGAGAAAAACTTTTCTTGGCAGTCTCATCAAAAGGACCGTAGAGGAATTACAAAATCGTATTTTTGAACCTGTGATGGAATTTCTCCCAAGTTTTCATCTGATTAAGTGCACAAATGATAGAGCGAATCTAAGGAAACTTCCCACAGGTACACATTTCAGAGGTGGATGATCTAGCACATTGAATGGATAGGGCGAATCAATGCGCTCTGATCTAAAAAATAAGCAGTTTCTTGAATCCCTGTCCTTTATCCAGGGTGAGAATATTCCCGGTTACACTCAGTTCTACTTAGACAAGTTAGCAGCAATTTTAAGTGTATCCAGTGGCACACGACATGGAAGATGCAAACTTAACAAAGGGGGGCACGTATTGACTTCATCAAAGGGCTCGAATATCGAAGCTGGTCATTTGAGAGATGAGTTTTTCCTATATTGATGTTTCGTATGGTGGCTATTGCTCAGAACGATTCATTTGGCTTGAGAGTTTCCCCTGAAATATTAACCCGCAAATAACAAAATCTCATACCGATAACACTATTGATTTGGATCGGAATAAAACAAGCCTGATTCTGTTGTTGATCTTGAATTGGCAACCCCTCGAATAGTGGAAAAGTCCTCATCGTTATGGCTGTAAATATCCTGGAATTCAGCAAAATATATAGTCAGTGTAGGTAATAATGTTTCAGGATAATGCCCTGTATTACTTTTCATTACAGGTTTGTAGATATATTCATGTCGACTGGGTTGTTTGTTCCTTGTTCACTAGTGAAATTATGAGTAACTTAAAAGACCAGTTCAAAAGATTACACCCTCAGGGAGCAGACTCAAAATAATTTATAAAATGTTATCTGTTTTGAAGGCAATACCCAAATGGCTACCTATACCAAAAATAAAAATTGCAACAGGTGATGGAGCTTATTACATAAGATGATTTCCTCGCTAACATGGTGAACTCTTTGCTGATGAAACCGTGAAGAATCCTAGAGAATAAAGGCACACCAAGTGTTCAGTACTCTAAATCGAAGTTGTGTTCTTATTACCGTTTGGGTTGATTCTGAGTAGACGTATCCGGTCTCGTTTTTCTTGGAGGCACATATTCCTTCATAGTTGAAATCGACTGTTGTTAACGGAAGTGGGATTTTATCTGCATTTGTTTAAAGTATACAGGCAAACCACTGTCGTGCGCCCAGACAGATCGTCTCGCTCATCTTTATCGGTGCTTGCGTTAGTGCTTGCTAATGCCCTTACCGAGCTCCGGCTCAACGATTCTCCTTCCTTGTTTTGCAGGCCGTACACGGGCAACTCCCACGTAAGACAATGCATGCAGCAAAATACAACCATAAGATTTATTGTCAATAAACAACATTACTACATCCTGCTAATGGTTGATACAAAATTGTGTATCTCTGCTTCATTGCTGTCATGATCGAGAATGAAACTTGTTTATCAGACAACCGTATGCAACATTTCCGATAGTACCAGTTCACTCAGTCCAAAGAAAGAGTTATTTTTTACAGACTAATATTGTTTACCGCTGACATTTCTTAACGTTGTTGTGAGTTTGCACGACCCAACGTATCCCACCTGCGTCAAGTCAGCTTGAAGCTGTTGTCTGGTTCACAATAGTATCATTAGGAGATTTGATCTCAAGAGTTTTTTTCCATCAGAAATATCCTTAGTGCAATGAAACACTAGTACTTCGTTGAAAAACTGACAAACAAGATATGGAGTTTAAAGTAATTGCAATGAATTACATCTATTTTATCTCGAGAAGGTGATTTTTGTTGTTCCTAATCCGCTCGGGGTTTCCTATAGGTGATAAATCTTTAGCTCTGTGTTTTCAAAAGAAGGCGAAAGATCCAGCATTTTTTCCCCGTCAATTCGTGAAAATGAACGAATCTTTGGCTTAGATATTTGGTAGACATTGCCTCCCATCTCAAACGTACGATTATACCTAATGGGAGGACATTGGGGAAATGGGCTTACTGAAAACGAATAAACCTGATAACTTTATAACAATGAAACGTCCATTTAACCAAAGACGAAAATTTATTACACTGCTAAAATAAACCGACCTGTTATGCGTGATACAGAAATAATAAATAATATTTGCTGGATATTCTATTCCGTTTGTAAGTATGGGTCGTCTAGTATGTATAGCCATTTTCAATCTCACTTACCTGCGTTCCGTGAGCGCAGCATGCACAGTATCACAATCAAGAAAATGATGATTCTCATTTTGTTTTCTTTGCTAGGCTTATTCTCTCGCTTTTATACTGTATGCACTTGAATTACATGTGGTTCTATTGGTTTAAAGCAGTTGTCATGTCATTCCTGTGTTTGTCATACTAATCATTCTCCACTTTCTTTGATTGGCCAATTTGAATATCTAATTCCCAGTAGAAGATATCCGGCATTCACGTATCTGAAACGTTAGTGCCAACCTCAGGTTTCTGCTGTTCTAGAATACTCGTTCAGGCAAGGAGCCATAGATTAGAAGACGATATAAGTAAACAGATTCATCCACTACATTTGGGGGCGGAGGTAGTTTATATTTCATATAAGTTACATGTCTGCGCACAGCTGAGCCACATAAGAGAAAATCGGTGCAACGTTGGCCCTCAAACGCTGTTTCCCAGATATATGTCAATGGCGTGAGCGGTTGTTCGTGATGTTGTCATGTACTTGTTGTTTTAGTTGGTGATCTCAGCTCAACCAAATGTTTCAATAAGGACTAACTGGAGGTTGGTTATGAGAGTTCTTAGTAAACTGAGGACAACTAAAACCATATTGAGCAACTAGAATATTTGTTTTCGTGTTCACTTTTCTAGTAATTTATAATAGAATTAACAAATGTCGCGACCTAACTGGGTCCTGATTGTATCGAAGAAAAGAAACGACATGTAGTGTGTTAAACGGCTTTGTTACTGACGTTATGCTAGCCATTGAGGACTAACAAATTCTGGAAAACACCTCATTCCTTACCTTTTACTTTCAATTACTATCTAGAAAGAATACCATTATTCATTTTTAATTAACACAGATTTCCCAAACTTTGGAAGCCTATTCAAGCAATTGAATAATAATGAGAATTCTGGCCCATTTGATGAAAATTCTATTTTCTTTTCCGTGTTATTGAGTGAAAGGCATTGGGACTGTGTGGACAGCTAAATATTAGATATTTTGGTCGGAGAAAAGTACGTCACTCCCGTGGAACAGGTAGGAACGGTACGCGACCTCGGGATGCGGTGTCACCAACATAGTAGGTGCATGTCACTTATGAACTGAGACGTTGTGCCGGCGTATGATAAAAGTAGAGTTCTAATATTTGATGTACATAGAAGAACTTTTCATTACCAACTGGCGACAGATAAATCATCACTTCAGTAGGATATTATGATCCTGATTTTCCCTGGAGGTTTATTTTGATGTCCAAAAAAATGCCTAGGTTGTGCAGCATAAGAACTAAACGCTATTGATCGGGTTTAGCTTTGAATAATAATGAAAAGGTTCCTGAAAGCACTCAAACACCTCTAACTCCTGACTAATAGACAAAGCCCAAACTACTATCCAAACACAACAAGAGAAGTCGGTGTATCGCAGATAAGTGAATAAGATATTCAGTTTAATGACCTTTCATGTAGTGAACAACTTTCGAACTAATTATCCACCCATACTCAATACATTGACTTCAGTTGGAATAATTACAAATAAATAACCCTCTCAATTTGACACGAATACGTTTTACCCGCCAAAAATATGTTCAGTCGGAAACATCTTCATTAAGCAGGATACTGAAAGTCAGTGATCAGAACTGAAAACACGTCTGCAAGTGTACGGATTTTATGTACTGGTGCACATTTGCGTGCACAGCCATACTCTTCTTTCTGTCCAAATACAACCATTCATTTATGTTTTATTTCATCTGGTACAGAGCACAATTCGTTCTCACGGTAATTTCTGGGTTTTGGACAGTGACTGTTAAGATGAATGAAGGATGAATGCAGGGGCAATTATGCTCCAGTTTCAGGCAGGCTCTGGGATTTTAAATGAACTTGAATGAGTTATGAGGATGATGAATCAATCTTGCTAGAAAAGCTACAGTTGTTTTGATCTTATAAATTTTCGAAGGATTTTAAACGACTTCCATTCTACTTGTCTGAAAGTTCTAATTTTCCGTAATACATTCTGAGTGAAAGAACGACGAGACGGATGCTAGTCACAAATTTTCTGACCCATAACATTTGAAATATTTGAAGCTTACCGTATAAAATCAACTTTTCCAGCCTGTTTCATCAAAATACTCAGATAAGTTAAGGCCATTTTTAGGACTTTTTCAAAATACTTTATAAAACTTTTAAATCAGCTATGCAACTGATAGAAGTTACTCAACAACCATTATAAAATCATCCAATAAAGTGTGCTCGATCAACGACAATAGTTATTATTTTTAGAGCACACATTTCTGTTTTGAAACCAGGGCCGTCTAAACACCGAAGACAGACGACAGTGTGGCTGATATCAGTTGATCCAAATGCTGGAATAATATCGTCCAATTTTCAACATATTTCCGTTTATTTTACCAGCTGACCAAAGCAGTGTTTTCCACGCAATCAGATGCAGCCCGAAATGTTGACCAAGAACTAAGCCAATGTCGCTCGTGTCCCACCCATAATCCAACTATTGCTACGTCCAAATGTTGACTGCCTCATTGCGCTGCGTGGAATTGACACGTTTGTATTTGGTATATAACTATGGAATTCGTGATGCAATCAAAATAATTTTTCTACCCACCCATTCCCCTAGCTCCATTCATCTCTGATGCTAGTAAATTGGATTTCACTTACGTACTCCCACTACTAAAATTCCTGACTGGCAGCGTCTAAAAGTGGCACCTAAATTAAAAGATATTTCCTTAGGCATATCACTGTGAGATTAGGTGACTGGTATGCACCCAGAATCTTTTGCAAAATGTATTTCGTGGTAATGTTCCGAAAAATGTGTATGACCGGAAAGAACTGTTTTTCGGAAGACTAGTGAACAGTGTACATAGGAACATGATATACCCTTTACGCTCGTCTTGCCAAATAAATGGGCAAACGTCAAACCAATCGCAAGTCCGTCTTCGTTTAAATTTGAAAACATGTTCCGTACCCAAGATTTTATTCATTGAAACAGTAGAAGAGTATACGGCAATTGCCACGCTATAATCGTCTCGTGATTTTTCGAAAGAGATGGTCATTGACAAACCAACAGATGTGAACTTAAGCGAACAACGTCTCTTCTCTGTGATCATCTTTCCGAAATCCTAACGAACCCTGAAGATTTATGAAATCAGGTTTACGTAAGCTCTACCATTCCGTACAGAAGCACATTTCCGAGTGACATGCAACGAACACGTAGGAATAAACTGGTAAATCACCCCATTTTTCGTTGTCAGGCAGTTCTTTCAACCTACTAAATGTGGTGAGACAGCAACAATGTCTATTCAAATTCACTTGAGCCAAAAACAGATTATTATAATTATCAGAAATCACTACGTCTCAAGATTCATCATGCAAAATGAACACTTAGATTGCTATTACTACCACTTCGACTACTACCTACTAATACCGTGGTGAAAAACTGTGTCGCTCTTGTTATGTCACTGTCAACAGTGACGAGACCATAACAACTGAATGCAACAAGCCAAAATCAAAGATACAGTTCAGTGAATTCCAAAAGGTGACATTTTACAGCCGATCAAAACACAGTTTATTAAAATCAGAAAAAAAGAATTCGAGCCTAATCTGTGAGGTGAAAGTGAATGCCCTTATGAAGAGGTGTACTGTAATACACGCATCAGTTTGTCAGGCCAAAAAGGAAACCTTCGGGGTTTGAGGATTTCCTCAACAAATCAAAGACATCCTCATATTTGAGCTTTGTGACTATCCCAGGTTTTCAAAGATTTGTGTTGGCATACTGAATGCCCGAAGCAGACCATGATTTCGTTGTAAAAAACAGTTATTAGCATTCCGAACTTGATGGTACACTGTTTTATATTCAGAATTTCACCGACTAACTAACATTGTTGTAAACGTCAATACAATACGCGCACGGTTCAAAATTACTCCTTTGTATTGGTATTAAAGAAAGCAAGTGTCGAATATGTGTAATAACAGGCCATGTATGCTATCGGCTCAGCCAAGTTAGGCCGTACGGTGCCTACCGAAGTGCAATTAAAAGAATTGCTTGCGTGAGATGCGTGGTGTTTGCGCATGGGCGATCTTAGGGAATGAATGCAAAACGGTAGATTATCATTCACGAAATACTCCAGTCTTCAACTGGAAACTCGATCATATTCCCACTAGAACCACTCTCTCTTATGCCAGCTATTTTCGTGTGGCTCATTGAAGCGGAGTCACTTCCAGGAACGGGTGGGGTGGAGCTTATCATCATGTATTGATGGTAATTGATGGCGACAGTCCACGATCAGTAGAGAAGCTTGTTTTTCGTGGTTAGGCGCCACAATCAAGTCAAACCAGAATCTGTTCTGGCTGAGTCAGCGCATCATAAATCTCATCATTAGTCAGTTAGACAGTCCACGATAAAGAAAAAACGGTCTATTCCTTTGTAAAGCAACGCCCAACTTTAGACGTGAAAACCTGATGCACTTAGTCACAAGGCTTTGCAGTCGCCATCGTGTATGTTCCCATCGCTTGATTAGTCATTGTATCACTAACACGGACCCAGACGTGAGGCGTAACGAGCACAAATGTCGCACGTGGGATTCAATATTCCGCGCAGACGCACACACACATACACAAGCAAACACACACGCGTGTGGATATATCATGGGACTGTTTCGTTAGTTTGGAGTACACAAGCTTTTTTGTAATATTCCCGTTCAGCACAAATATCACACTATACCAGATACTGAAGCAGTATCCACAAAGGCATATTTATTCGTTAGTCACTCAAACCAGATTCAACTACGTATATCCGCAATAGGACTGTGGTGTACCGTTCGCGGAGACATTTGTTGCATTGTATGACAACTAAGGCGACTTATCGATTTTTCATGTGAATTTATTTGCTCGCAGGATCGACAGAACATGTGGCAGCGCACGAGGACTGAGTATCAATTAGGCCGAAACGAACGAGGTCTATATGTTTTGCCCATCGGCCTTGCACATGAAGTGAAGCACATATTGCCTGGTCGTTTGTGAGTTGGTGTGAATCTTGCGAGCTCCAACACCTACATTTCAATGAGAATGTTTACCCAAAGCTGAGACTTGTTTATTTCCTGAGTATAGCACGAACAAATTAACTCGTTTTCAGTTACTCGTACTTATACCAAAGCTTCACACTTAATATGCCTCGGAGAATCATCAAAAGGAAATGCCGACCAAATTTTTCAGTTCACGTGCTTGTGTGTGCGTGAAAGTGATCACAGTGTAGAATAATTGATTGGTTGGATGCCTGTTCAAGAAGAAAAAGTGGTCCATGGGAGTTTGAATGCTTGCACAACTTGTTTCTGAGTCCACGGGTGAGGATTGTAGAGACGAATACTGACCACTGTTGCAGTGGCTAAGACGCGACTCTTGCCGATTCTTAACTGCTATTCCGAAGCTTTGTAAATGGTACGAAAAGCGTTTGTCACCTCTGTTGAATGGTTTGACTTCGGGAGATTTGAACACATAACTCAAGTAATTGTCCTAATTGTCTCCATGCTCAACCTAACCCAGAGTTGTTCAGGAACACTTCTCACTTGGCTTCTTGTTTTTCGACCAATATACCTAGTTCCACAATAACATATGCATGAATACATACAGAAAGAGGCTGAAGAATCTGGCCGTCTGTCCTTTAGCCGATGAACACGATCGGTTCCGACTAGAACATTATTTGTAGCTTTGCGGCGTAGAATGTTCTGTTGACTGCTCCCGTCGGTCTTCGATGAATAATGACAGTTTCCGTATCTCCTTTGAAAGGCAAACCAACAACCGCGGACTTCTTTTCAACCACTGTCTATTTTGACTATTCTTTATTTCGTTTCATTGTCCTATCTCTAAGCTGCTCAAGATGGCTGTCAGTTGATACTAATCAGCTGTTCAACAGATCCAACATAGCGTATCCATATATTTAATTCACTTTGGGCATAGAAATGGATGGAAGTCTACTACACTTAGATATTCATATAAGAAGTCGGGGTGATTGTTCCTTTCGGTTTTCAGTGCTTATAAAAGAAACGAAGAACGAGTGATCCAATCGTTTCCACAGTTTCTCACCGCTCAAATGGGAGAACAAGTTAGCGTGTTGTTTGGTTAGTAGAGTGAGGCAAATCAGCTAGGATAACAGAGTAGTGTCTGAACTTCGTTTTCTGTGGAGCATTCCACTCGAAGGTGGCAGTCGTGAACGATTTGTCATCTTTTTTCTTCCTGCGTTATATTTTTGATACAGTATACCTTTTATTGTGCAACAGTGGTACGATATTTCGGAAAGGGTGCAGCTGCCAGTCAGCGGTTGTTGCTGAGACAAAGCGGAATGGGAAAAGAATTGGTGATTAGTTTACACTGGCATGTTACTGAACCCTAGCTTACACTGATTTAACTGCACTATCTGATGCCCGTGGCAACCAAAGAGGTTCCCAATTCGTCCATTATATGTAGATCGTTAACACACGACCCTGAAAAATTTGCATCCGGTGTTCACGCAATTCACGAACCGTGACTTGCTCAATAGAATGTTAGTGCCCTACCGATAGTACCACCTGTCAGGGCATGGCACTCACAATCCTCCCGGAAATCATTAGAGGATCCACATGAAGGGATGTTGAATCACGCATGCATAGATAACGGTTCCGTAGTTAGTTAAGTTGAACAGGTTTGGTGGGACAAGCTAGTCTGTAACTAATTTCAACCTGTTTTACCTCTAGTAAAGCCAACCAGTGTTCTGATGTTGTGCCCGGGAAAGAGGACCGGAAAGCCTCAAGGTCAATATGGAGTCAAGAGGATCATGAGTTGAATGGTTCCTAAGCATTCGGATATGCAGATCCGTGAGGAAGTGACCGTGGACAACGTGTGAGACGGACTGAATCGTACCTGAGCAAATCTTCATGAAGCATGATATCGAATTTTACGACGACGAATAACCTACACAGGTCCTTTTGCAAGAAGGTTGAAGGGTTATCAATGGTTGTCTAACATCTCTAGAACATTTTCAGCTGCCATCACCGTATGCCTTCCCTGTGGAAAGAGGTTTCGGTATACATAGCAGACAGCTTCAAACTAGTGATGTGACAACAATATGCTCCCCGACAAGGATTTAGTCTTGAAAAAAAGAACTCCCAGAAGTACAAGGAACCTATACAGTCAAACCTGAATATCCTTTGTTCACTGCCAAATCTCAACGAATGGCATACGCTAGAGTTCACGTCTGCTAGATCTTGCTGTGGCAAATAACAAAAAGATTCGTCGGTGACGAGAGATATTAGACTGTGTTTGGGAGCTTAACGAATAATCACAGATCGTCCTGTTACTACAACCAACTGCGGTTACCAGTTAGGTAATGTAGGTCTCAGTGCTTTTCAAGCGGGACAAAATAGCCTACGTTACGGACACTGTAAATGTTCTTGCAGGTCCAAATGACTCCAGAAGATCTAGAAGAGCTGAGAGGTCTGTGGTTGGACATGGATAACACGAAAAAGAACTGTGTGAGCTACCTATTCTGCCCACGTTTAAACTTGAAGCTTAGACTCATGGTCGGATAGGAGGTTGGTCTGGTTAATTAGCGGAATACCACTTATCAGGGACTATAATACTTTTGATAGGGGTAAACCAAATTAGGTGATCTTTCCATAGCTAGCAAAGAAGTTATTGATAGCTGAAGCAGTGCCGGGCTCCAACATAGGTTCCTCAGGACTAATCGGAAAACATAATGCAGTAGCAATAAATAGCATTGCGTATCCTCCAACGCCCTAATGAATATTTATTAGTGAATATAGAACTCAGTGATTGTTTTGAAATACTAAATAGTTTTTATATAACTAAAGGAAAACACACTACATTATTCATTCAACAATTGATATCAGACAATGGGCCAAGCAGCCATTTGAAATAACCACTAACTTTATCAAGCGCAGTCACAGTGTGCCCACTTGAGGGGGTTAATAGTTAATTCGTAATGCCGCACTAATGTCTTTGGCCATTTATAGGTATCCGTTATCCACCTTGGAATACACGGCCACAAGCTTCATCCAATCGGTGGTAACATGCAAGAAGGTATGACTTCATGACGTGAAAAGAGACTTTTGTAGTTGCACTAACCACCAACCAAAATGATACTGCAATTTGAAGTCTTTGTCTCTCTATTCAACCTTGATGATTGTTTCCATATTTGAGTTTAGCTGCAGCTGAGAAGAACAAACCACCAAACAACAGCGATCAATGAACTGTGCATGGAATAAGACCGTCTAAATAATCGCAAATTCCAGAGAACAAAGTTAAATACTCGAGTTAACCACAACAATTACTGTGTCAGAGAAAAAAGTCCCAATGAGTAGATTATACCTAATTTGTGATTTACTCGGGTTTTCCTGGCGAAGGTCTTCAAAACTGATCAACATGACGGATTTATTAACAATAGGCATGCCAATACTGGTTGGCGTGAGCTTCACAGTTCCAAAGACGTACAGTAGTAGCTTTATGCGGCCATTTAGCAGCAAAAGAAACTAACTTTAAAGCTTATTTGTTATCATCATCATCGTCTTAAGTGGACAAAGGAACGCATTTGATCCGCCGGGTGGTGAAATCTAACTACTGCTACGGCTCTCAGTAGCACTCGTAGAAATTCGGCCCTTCCGGGAATGGATAAAATGCCGATGAAAACACAATTGAAGAAAAATTTAACACTCAGAAGACACAGCACTATAATGACCTTCACATCATACACCGAAGTGCCTGTGTTCCATCTTCCTTATCCCACTAATACAAAATTCAACATATTCAACACCGGTAGATTACGGAATGATGATGTTACGTACGGGAATGTCGTTTGAATCATAAACCATTTCGTACCTTTACCGATCCTGTTTTTTGAACCAATATTAGAACAAGTTGTATCAATCAGTCTTAGTGAGCACGTGAGCTACCGATTATATCGGGTGTACACTGTACGTGGATAAATGAAGTCCGCATTCCTGAATGATATTAGTACGGGACAAAACGGTTCCTAACTTTCATTCACAATTCTGACTAAGTGATGACAATCTAATTACGGCACAGATGGTGATAGACACCAAAAGTTTGACTCAAAATGGAATGAATCGTGGATTTCGGAAGTGTTATTTGAAAATCAAATCTACCGTGTATCTTCAACCGTCAGATACAAGAAACCTACCAGACGTCAAAATAAAGGGTTTTCAAATAATCCCAAGGACAAAATCTCGCTATCACAACTAACCATCGGTTTATCAGAGAAAGGGAATTCGTGGAAAACATATACGTTCAATATGAAGAGAGGTATTTCAGCTAAAGTTCAGTTATTTACTATGTACGCTGTGCTTGTAGCACAAATATGAATTTTACTTTGCTCATGAATAAGTTAAGAATCAGAAACCTAGTCAAAGAACGGGGACGCTATTCTTCAGAGAGCTGTTGTCTTTCCGCAATCAGCACTTCTTTGATGGAAATGCATTGCTCTCATCCAATAGAAAATAAATCGTGTTTGCCAAAGGATATCTGTCATTTTTAGTGGCATGTACAACAAGCACTTGAGTAATCTACCATCACGGAATAACACGTTTTTGATAGATTGTGCCGTAAAAAGTTTTTTGAGAGTTATGAGTATTTTGTCCGGTTTTCATATCGAATGTTTGTTAGGTGGAAATTGTTGTTCACAGCCTAATACCAGTTACAATACGTCTCTTATATAGAACGATTTCATTTTTCAAAAATACTTGTGAGCCCGGTATTTTAAAAGTAATTGGTAAGCAGAGAGATGTTTCAGCTTTAAAACACTTGTGATTATTTGGATAAGATTGGAAGGAGTTCTGGATTGGGAGCACTTTCATCAGTTGACTTGGCACTGAATCAGCATTTGACAATTCATTCGGTGCTCATCGGTTCAGGGTCTTAATCAAGTTGTCCTTTATTTAACCTTTCATGTCAACTTGGCCCAAAACAAAAATAACCATGAGAAAGCTGATTATCGTTGATTCAACTCTGGCAGGCGCTGGCGATAACTGCCAACTGACTATTCGAGGATTTTCCGATCGACTTCAATCTTCAGGAACAGCAAAAAACATGAATCTACCAGAACAGTCCTCGATTCTATTATTCGTTGCATATGGCTCATAATCAAATGACGTTGCTAGGAGAAACAAGAGGAATGCAGCAATGTTATGCCAAGTGTCACATGGTTCTTTGAATAGAGAGATTTTCCTCACAAGGAAGTTTTGCAAATACTTTATAACAGAATCTGATTAGACGTAAAGAGAGCACAAAAGATGTTAAGATTATCCAGTTAGAAGATTCATAGTATATGAATGATAAGTTTCCCGTAGTTATGATACTTCACCGAATATTTTAAACTTTAGACTTGACGTCTTTAGTCATGAGATCCTCGATTCACAGTCGTGTCGATCCTCATTGTTAAAATGAGGAAAGCTTCACTAGCACTGACCCAAACGTGACGTGCCACTAGCTTGCAAATCCTACACGTATCATTTACGTTTCCACACACATACACCAATACATGGACAGGCGCACACACTATGCGACAACTCGTTTTGCCAGTTACTTGTTACAAGCAATAAATGCATCATTCCCGTTCACCAAAAATATCACGCTTTACCAGTTACATAGTCAGTACAGAAAGAGGCCTACTCATTCGTTAGGTACTCAGACCAGACAGTTACGCAGACTCCTAATGCAATATTTGAGCACATGCTTGGAATATTGCATCAAAAGTGTTGTTTACCAACAGTACTATGTGACTAAGCAACACTTTATATGAATTTATTTGTACGGACGGTCGAGGGAAAATATAATATAAGTCAGGGTGCACAATGCGATGCGCACGAGGGTTAGATATCATACTCAGCAGATTTATGCATTGAATAAGACAAAAGAGCCTGGTCATTTGTGTGTCGATGTGAATCTTGCGAGCTCCAGTAACTACATTCCCATAAAGAATGTTTGTTCAAAACCGCCATTAGGGAGTTTCCAGAGAATATTGGGAAGTTAGTACATTTCAAACTCTGGGATCACATAGGAGAAACTGAAAGTTATACAAAAATACAACATCATTAGTGAACTACAAAACAATTGTGGAAATTGCATACACTAATTCACCTTCTCGACTTCTATGCCCGTGTGGATGCCAAAGAAATTTGAACGCGCTCCCCAGTGGCACTGGCACAAAGCTAAGTCCGCTTTCTGTTATCGTGTACTATTCAAATTATATATAATTTACAAATGTAATATAAGATTAGTTTGTCGAATATGATGAGTGCATTGGTCTCACCAATTACATATGACAAAATAGCAAATAATTGTGACTCACTAAATAAATTGGAAACGAAAAACTTTTCCGATGATTTTGTTTAAAAAAAAAATCATTATTCTTTGATTATTGATGTATGTTTCCCATCCACCATAGCGCAGATATCTATCGTACTCAATGCAGCATTACCTATGAGGCAAAATGACCGCGAAAGTTTGCATGCACATATTGAATATGGATGTGTTTCAGAAGTAGGGATGGTTGTAAACTGAACATATTTTCACTCGATTTCATTGCTGAAAGTTGCGATTTTATGGACTCGACTGTTCCTCAGATGAGATTACTTCGGACGACAAGGGTGACTATTTTCCTGCGATCAACATACACCACTGAAAAAGAAGGGGAATATTTTACGGGAAAACTTTTTTTAACTCTGACTCACTAATCCCTCGAATAATGAAGTAATCGACCAAAGCTACTCTATGAGTGAATGCTTTCTTGATCACCAGTCAGTCGAGGATTTGCGACCTGCAAATTCCCTTCAGTCTTTTGCCTAACAGAGAATTCAGTGGATCAGATTCAGTTTAAGCAACAGCTATCATGTTTTAGTTGCTGCTAAAGGACATTTATTTCTTTTGAATCAACGCGTACTTCGAAGGTCTGGCACGAATATATCTATCCAAGTGAAACTGGAATAAAACGTGCGACGAGAACATTGCGGGAGTCTAAGCTGCGCGCGTCGTTTATCTAAATAAGATTGAATCAAACACAATGAACCGATTAGGGTTTCAGTCAAAATGTGGTCATCTTTTGGAAATTGTTTCCGCAATGAAGGGTTTTCAATAAAATGTGACGATTTCAGTGTGCAATCCTCATTTTACGGAATATTAATAACTCTGGTGTTGAGATTCCATTCAAAACCTTTTCCGGAGAGCAACATTAGGGAGCATCTCAACTGTCACAAGACAATATGATCATGTTCGGCAAATCGATAATGTCAACACGATATAAAATTGATTCAGTGAGGTTAGAGGATGACTGTGTAAAAGGCCAAATGCGGATGGAAACGTTTGACTTTCTCATTGGTTTATGCGGGAGATTGAACTCGAAATAAACTGGAAGGCTCTTCCATGTAGAAGTAGCAAGGCAGAATGTCGGTATGTTCTTCTGTTTCATGGTAAAAAAATAAGTGTTGAGAAACCCTTATGAAAAACGGTTTATTCATTATTAGTTTTGTCTTTACTTGGGGTTCGACGTCCGTTGTCCATATTTATTAGGACAAATGTACATATATATATATATATATACGATTCCGACTTATAAATAAACGAAGTGCCTTGTGTTGTTCGCAAGGGACTCAGGTAAGGAAATAGACAAAAGGAAATCACATTGACACACGCAGTTGGACGCCACTGGTTGTGTTATCTTCGAAGTTCTCACTTAGCGATTGCGAAAATGGCGGATAAAGCAACTAGACAGCACGTCCGAATATCGAAGGCTTAGTTAGTTGAATAAATTCAAGTGATTCACGTGGCCAACCGTAGACTGACAGTTGAAACTAATGTACATAATTGTTGACAAATTTATCGTACTAGCTTACAAGTCGTATCGTTTTGTTCCCTTGTATACTCTGTCATTTGGTCATTTGGTTGGTGGAATTGAACCATTCCATATACTCCACAGGTGGTCACTCCAGTCATGTAAATATTTTGCAATTCACAGTCATGTTTTGGACTTATTTACAAGCACACGGTCCTTACCTGTGAGGATCAGTAATCGATGTGTTCAGTTTACGAAATAAATGAAATCCCTAATTTGATTCACTAACTCACATAATATCATTTACCCACAATCACTTTCGTGAGTGACGTCTGTGTCATGGTTCTATTGGTATCATCGAAATTTTTCAGGTATCGTCCAATCTGAAGTCAATCTAACCCCTCCAAACAGTGTTGCTTCTTGGCGCAAACCAATTTAATTCATGCTTCAACTTTTCGTGACTAGTAAATGTGAGTTTATTCTGGATTGTCTGTCCTCGCAGTTGATGCAAATAACACCAGGGAACTGTGGCTAGTCAAAGTTGGGTGGCAGTCCGTTTTGGGAACGTGTTTGTTTGTGTATTATTCTGTTATTTTGAGTTTCAAATTCCCACACTGAACAGTGTATACTTTCTCTTCTCAAAGTAAATCCATCCATCCGGCCACATGTGCAAAGCGGACCGAACTTGTATCAGACCCACCTCCAACCGCGTGCTCCGGCTTACCTGCCTACACTTATGAGGTTCTACGTGTGTGTGTGTGTGTGTGTGTGTGTGTCTATGCGCAAAGTGGGCTGACCATTTGTTCCCCTCACCCCACCTCGACAAAGACTGACGCGTACGACATGTCATATGGATAGGCGGAAACCACTTCGCCACTGCTTGATACGTTGTGAAATCAGATAATTCTGTAGAAGCTGTAAACACTTTTTGCACCGTTTACCAAGTCTGCGATTAGCAGTCGAGAATTGTCAAATGTCTCATCACAGCCACAGCTGAAGTCGTCCGTATTCATCTATTCAATCCTCACCCGTGGGCTCAGAAACAAGTTGTGCAAGCATTCAAACTCCCATGGAACACTTCTTGTTCCCGAACACGTATGCAAACATCCAAACATTATAAACTGTAATCAGTTTCACAATCACACACAAACAAGTGAACAGACAATTCTTGATCGACATTTCCCTTTGATGATTTGCAAATCATATTTAATGTTATGTATTGGTATGAGTACGAATAACGGAAGACGAGCTTGTTGGCCATGTTATTCTTTCTCAATGCGTTCTGTGGGACGTCATGATATTTTTCACAGTGATTTTTCTCACGACTGAATCAGTCAGGGTGCGTTTATCGCCTCAGTTATTCACTTGTAGTTTCTTCGACACATACATCGCCAAAAAAGATTGCTGCTTTTTTCAGGGTGTTACTGAATGCTTTTCAAGATGAATTTCACATCTTTCGGTTCAGTTGGACTGCACAAAACAAATTCTGGCAAGGAATCCTGCATCGGTCATTAAAACATCTTTACTGATTTGACCTGACCCGGTCATTTCAAGTACGATAAAGCAGCCGGAATACAAAAGTACCCGCGTTTAGTGAATTTATGGTGAACAAAACGGATAAATCTCTTCTTTGTGCACGGAAAACGTTGTTGCGAAGGTCTGTCTTCCCTGGCATTTACCACACGTTACCATAAGATTTACTGATTTATTTTTGATAATTATTTTTTTCTCCATTTCTCGGTGTAATGGGTGCCGTTTTTCACGGACGCCGTATGTACGAGTAGACGGAATGCTTATATTTCGCAAACCTATATCCTCCCCCTGATTGTGGTGAAAGGATTAGGAGAATAAAATATTTCAATATACTCCAAAATAAAGCTTCTCACTAATTCCTCTCATGAGGTCCATTTACTGAGATTAGAAGCTTGGTGAACGTATTAACTGGGAACTACCACGCACAACTTTCATATCAAAGTTCTATGGGATTAGTTGGGTATATATCCGTTTTATTTTTGCATGTGTGAAAGAGAATGTGCTCCCAACGACAGAATTTCACTAAATTATTAAACAAAAAAGAAATAAAATTCCTAAATCTTACTTTTCACAGATTTCGAGGACAAGTTTTGTTTGTAACCTGGTAGCCTATCCGGAACCAAACAGAAGCTTCTTGCGTATTATTCGTTCGAAATATCAAATCCACAATTCGTGGTGGAAAGCACAAAAACACTGATTTTGGATAATGATAAGAGGTGCATCTTGGTAACGGCTAATGCATCCGTAATAAAAAATGAGCGAATCTGAGAAGATTTTCCAGTAAATTTGTACAAACCGTGGTAACGAAGACGGAAGAAAAATAAACTGCGTCCGATTCAGTCCACTTCGGGCCAGGATTAAGTTCCCGACCACGGGAAATTCTAATAATGTCACAAATCTTTTCAACTGTCTGTTTGCTCTGCATAGCTCGTGTTGGGTGCCGGAAGGTACACATTTTACTCATGATAAGTAATTCCCTTATAAATCTCATCCAGTGGCTTTGAAGTAGAAAGTTGCTCACAACTGTTGAGATGGACTGCTTTTAATCAGGGTCTATATTTTCGGGAGAGGGTTTCACGTGATAATCTCATCACAGTTGAATTCATCCGAATCAACAAATATGTGTTATCGGTGATTCATTTAAGTAACTATTCTAGCAGGTCTATCTTGTTTCGAGGCAATACGCCATGTCATATACCACATACCCTACAAAAGTAATAAACATGAACACATCTGATAATGTGTTATGTTCGTTTTGATTAAAAAATTCTAACAAATTTTGGCGGTCTGAATTCCGCAACTGATCGTAACAGCCCTAGTTTATCTGTTCATGCTTTTTCGACATTTTGAACTTCAGAAGCAAAAGAGATGGATAGAAATGATCACGGAATATTTAGTAGTCCCGGTTATGGGTTGGCGGAATCCGAAAAAATTGACTGAAAAGAATGAAGGAGCTAAACGTGAGAGAACATTTCGATATCCAAGTGAGAATACAACTCACCGAATAGTATTTTACAAGTATGAGTTTCACAAAAAGCTTTCACTTTTTCAATTGTAATATAAACTGGGAGATACAATAGCTATATTTTGCTATCTTCATCAAGTGAGTGGGCGGAAGTGCCAGAATTTCCTCGCATTTACTGGCCATAAAAATATAGAGCGCTAGTTAAAAAACGAGTTCGCTTCAGTGAGCAGTGAATAGATTAACTCCATAATGAGCGATGTCCAACAATTTTCGACAACATCTGTGGGCTTAGAGCGGAGACAATATCCGTAACTTGTCAAAACATGAGCTATATTGTGGGTAACCAAATTAAACTAAGAACTCCCCTTATTTCGCAAAAGGATCGTGTGTACTGGCCCAATCAATCGCAGACCATATGCTTTGATACTAGCTTCACAATGTGAATACCTACTCTGATTGGATTGGGCACCACCAGGTGAAATATAGGAGCGGTTCGTTTGAATGGACCAGAATTGAGCAACCATAAATTCTACTCAAGTCAGCATACAGAGTACTAGTTACATTTTTACACTCATCGCTCAGTGACTGATTGTTTGATTTCCGATTGACAAACAAAGCCAGTAAGTACTGCTTATCGTTGGGTACCCGATTTCTGAGGAATAATTATGCACTAGACATAGACTGAAACTGATGAAGGCAAAATTGTCGTCATGCTGTAGTTTGTCCTCTACAATGGCATAAAAACGAGAATAGAAGGGGAATGATAATATGGAATCTACGGGCCAGAATATGTTTGAGGCATGTCGCGATTAGATAAGACTGTATTAGTAAAGATAAAGCAGTTCATAACCGTAAAATTAGATGATGAATTTTCATTTATTTAAAACATGTGCAACATGTAAATCCGTTCAGATTTGCAGAAATGTGCTAATTCCCGTCTGTTTGTATGCACGGTGCCCAGAAAATGTCATTTGTAAATTCTGTGCCTTCATGGCGCGTGACGTTATGTGCATGTCATTACAAGACAAATCTTTTTACATTCGGAGTAAGCCTGAGAGTAGTAAGAAAATTCCGTCTAAGTATTACTCGAATGACGTGGGTGAATGTGCAAAGCTACTGTATTGCTTCGGCTTGAGTCCCTAGATCGTTTGATATTTGATGCGATAGAATTTGACTAAATGACTACGACAGCTCACCATGGTAGCAGATCTTCGCTACACGCATTAGTCCCATTTCGTCGCGGTTATGTTGTTCACGTTTAGCTGAAAAACGCGTGGTGTTAATTCGCTTTAGAACAATAAGCAAATTTCAGCATCATATGATCGAATAATGGCCTCGTTCTTTATATGCACGTTGTAAAACATTTCTGAAGATCAGGGTGTGATCAGTTATCCAAATGTTGGCTGTTCCTCGCAGCCCGTCTAATAGCCCAATGATGAAGAAAGTTTTATTGGCAAGTATCACAAGCACTAAGAAGCACTTTATGTTATACATTTATATGACTTTCCGAGTTGGTGAATTGGTGCTGATGAACTAGCTACTCATTTCAGTTGGGATTGTACTACTGTGGATGATAAAATCTGATAACAAACAATGGATCAGTGGTGTCCCATTTGATTCAGCTCACTACTAAAGCACCTTTTTCTCTGTTTGATCAAGCCGTGTATGGTTGGGAATAAAAATTTTTACGAAGTATATTCTAAGTTGAATTGTTGCGGGTCTCAGCCTGTTGGAAAATGTTATTACTTTCTATATTCCATGAAGTTTCATAGTCTGTATTGTCATTTATATGATCGAATTAAAGAATACATAAGACGACATTGTCTTCCAGAGATCCAGACAACTAAGCGTGTTACCAGATCTGCCCACATGCAAGAAATCCAATCGCTTTGTCAAATTCAGTCAAATCTTGAGCCTTCGAAAAATGAAGAAATCATTCAGCAGAAGACCGACAAGATGGATAAGGGAAGCTTGGAGACAAGTAGAATTCGCCCATTTGCCCAAGATTCTCTAATGTCACCTGATATTCCACTCTATTATAGCCATGGGAGAAGAGCCTACTTATGAAGTACAGTGGTACACAGTACGCGTAAATAACAGTGCGTATAATAATCGCATTTACTCTGTATTTCACCAGAACAAACTAGAGTGATTTCCATCCGTCCGTGTTTGACCGCTCGTTGAAATATTCTGAAAGAAAATATTACAATCATGGGATTAAACATTATGAAGTTTTGACTGATAGTGCGATTGGTGGCTGGTCTGAATAAATAATAGTGTGGCACTTTTCGAGGAATACGTAGAATGTGGTAGGATAAAATTCATTAGGTGATCAGTCCATAATATGGAATGAAGGTATTGACAGCTGAACCAGTGCCGGGCTTCTTCATGGGTTCCATGAGAATCATCTGACCAGTGATTATAGGCAGTGAAATATGACTAGGTGTGACTGCCAGTCAAGTTATTGTGATAGATGAACTTACTCGTCTAATTGATGCTGCTAGTTGTAGCATGCTCTGTGCTCTGTCAAACTGGTGTTCGTTTTGATTTCCTAGTGAGGTAATTGCTGAGAATCAGCAATCCAGTGTGCCAATGGACCCTTAGTGGTTTGTATTTGTATTTCCTTGTACGGTCCCATTTTTACCCCCACTTCAATGGCATTATAATATCTGCAAACATAACTGGGTAACAATAAATTTCACCATGTATTCTACAACATTTACATATGTTTAAAGTATTGAATGCAGCAATTAGAGTGATTGTTTTCAGTGATCGTTTTTCATAACACTTAAGGCAAAAGCAATACTATATTCATTCTACAACTATTACCGGACAATTGACCAAATAGCCATTGGAAACAATTACTAACTGCATTAGGCATAGTCATTGTAGACCCAGTTGTAGGTGATGGTAGTTAATTTGTAGTGCCGGGCCGGTACGTGTGCCTATTTGAAGCATATCGGTTATCGACGATAGGTTACACGATCCTGAGACCCATCCAATCAGGGCTCTATTAGCAGATATCGGTACTGGTCATCATCATCATCATCTCAAGTGGACGATCCAACGCATTTTGTTCCCCGGATGTAGAAATTCGGCGCTCCCGGGATCAGACAATCTGTTGGTGAACACGCAAGAGAAGTAACGTGCAACACCGAGAATGCATAGCAATAGTGTTACCTTCTAGTTATACACCGAAGTGCCAATGCGTAATCTGTTTTTATCCGTGTAGTAAAATTCCAACCGATGCTAACACCGGTAGATTAGTGAATACGGGTTTCACGTATGGGAACTTCATCTGATTCGTAAATTTATCCGTCTTCTTATCGATCCTATCTTTGGAATCGATACTAGAAAGATTTGTGCCAATCATCCTTGGTAAAAATACAAGCTACTGTTTATGTAGAGTTTTGGCCTCCGCCGTACGTGGATAAATGAACTCCGTATTCCGAAACAATATTAGAAAGTGATAAAATATTTCCCAGCTTTCACTTAAACAATTCTGGCTCCGTAACGATAATCCATTTACAGTACAAATCGCGATATTCACCAAGGGTGGGACTCAAAATGGAATGCATTATGGATTTGGGGTCTGTAATTTGGAGGTCAAGGCTACCATATACCGTAAACCGTCATATACAAGAAACGTACTAGATGGAAAAATGAGTGGTTTTTCAATAATTCCAAAAACGAAATCTCACTATCACAATTCAACATCGGTTTATTAGAGAAGGAGGTGGGGAAAATATTGACGGTTAATATGAGAATAGATATTTCAACTAAATCTCATTAAATCGTGAAAAAGTCCCACGATCAGTGGCATGTGTTAGAAGTACTTAAGTAATCTACCATCAAGGAATGCCGTATCATTGGTGAGTTGGGTCGTAGTACTTTTGTTGTGAGCACCAAGTATTTTGTCGGGTTTTCACATTGAATGCTTATGGATTGGAAAGTATTGTTCATAACCGTACACCGGTGTGGATATATTTCTTATACAGAGTGATTCAACTTTTGGGAAATATTTGTGAGTGCGTTATTCTGAGAGTAACTAGTGGGTGGGTAGATGTAATAAATTTGAAATGCGCGTGACTGTTTGGATAAAATTGAAAGGCGTTTTGAATTCGAAAGAGATTGGTCAGTCAACGCGGCACAGGATCAGCACTTGACAGTTCATTCGGTGGTCAACAGTTCACTTATAATCACACTGTGGTTGATCCTACCATTCAGTGCCAAATAGATGCAAACATTATTGACCATGAAGAAACTGAGTGTTCTCGTTGATTCAGCTGTAGCAAGCGTTGGCACTATCTGTGAACCGATTATTCGAGAATTCACGACCGACTCCAATCGACATTAGGAAAGCCAATCATGAATCTACTGGAACAGTCCTCGATTCTATCTTTCAATTTCTCGTGAATCAGATTAAAAAGACGTTGTTTGGAGAAATGAGTGGAACGTTGCAGTTTTATGGCTTGTGTCACATAGTCATTTGAATAGAAAGATGATCCTCACAAGGAAATATTACAAACAAGCCAATGCAGAATTTGATTAGATAGAATCAGAGCACGAGATCTCAAAATTCTCCAGCTACATGTTTCAATATAAATAGATAATAAGTTTACCACAGTTGTGATATATCACCCATTATTCTACTTCAAACCCGATGTTTTAGTCACGTTACCCTTGATTCATGATGGTGTTGATTTCTATTAATAAAATTTGAGCGCTTCACTAGCACGTGACGTGCCGCTAGCTTGCAAATCCTACACGTATCATTCACGTTTCCACACACATACACCAATACATGGACAGGCGCACACATTATGCGACAACTCGTTTTGCCAGTTACTTGTTACAAGCAATAAATGCATCATTCCCGTTCACCAAAAATATCACGCCTTACCAGTTACATAGTCAGTACAGAAAGAGGCCTACTCATTCGTTAGGTACTCAGACCAGACAGTTACGCAGACTCCTAATGCAATACTTGTATGCACTATTTGAGCACGTTCTTGGCATATTGCATCAAAAGTGATGTTTACCAACAGTACTATGTGACTAAGCAACACTTTATATGAATTTATTTGTACGGACGGTCGAGAGAAAATATAATATAAGTCAGGGCGCACAATGCGATGCGCACGAGGGTTAGATATCATACCCAGCAGATTTATGCATTGAATAAGACAAAAGAGCCTGGTCATTTGTGTGTCGATGTGAATCTTGCGAGCTCCAGTAACTACATTCCCATAAAGAATGTTTGTTCAAAACCGCCATTAGGGAGTTTCCAGAGAATATTGGGAAGTTAGTACATTTCAAACTCTGGGATCACACAGCAGAAACTGAAAGTTATACAAAAATACAACATCATTAGTGAACTACAAAACAATTGTGGAAATTGTATACATTAAAACACCCTCCCGATTTGTATGCCCTTGTGGATGCTGAATAAATTTGAACGCACTTCCCAGTGGCACTGGCACAAGTCGCAGCTTATCGTGTACGTTTATTCTCCAGTGATTAATGAGATAACAGACCAATGCTCCTTGATGCAACAGTGCCTTCTTGATCACCAAATAGACTACGATATGTGAAATGCACGTTCCTTTAGATCTATTGTGTAAAGGAGTATTCAGTGGATCACATTCTGTTTAAACAACCGCTGTTACGCTCTAGATGCTGCATCATGTGCGTTCACCTGTTTTGAATCAATCTAACCTTCGGAAGTCCGACGCGAATATATCACTTTAGATGAGATGGAAATATAATTTGGACCAGAAAGTTGTACGAGGTTGTTCTGCGAGTGACGTTTATCTGGGTAAAAGCATAACCACTGTAATGATCCGACTAGGGATTCAAGCAAACGTTTTTCATGTGTTGGAAATGTTTTTCGTGGTGAAGGGTATTCAGTAACATTTACCGAACGGTGTGTGTATTTTTAAAGTAGTTGGAAGTAGTTGTTGAAATTCCATCCGAAAGGTTTGCTGGATTGTGATATTGGGGAGTATCTTAACCTCCAAATGAGTAGGTTTGACAGTTTTCATGGCTTCATTACGATAAGAAAATTGATTTAGTATGGCTAGAAGACTAATGAGCAAACAGCCAAAGGCGGGAGGAAAAGGTTCGGCTTTCGCTTTGATTTCTATCGGAAACTGGACACGGAATAAATCAGACCGCATTTCCAAGTATCAGTGTCAGGGAAGATTGTCAGAGTGCTCTGAAAATTCACTGTGAAGACATGTATGTTGATCAACCTCCGTAAACGATAATTAGCCACTTTATATTATTATTTTTACTCGCTAATTCGTGCACTTATCTCAAATTCCAATGTCGAAAGACACAAATACTTATGTATGCAGATGTTTTTGACAAAGAAAATGACGGTTGTAATGTCTTCAAAAGGTTCAGCTTAGTGAATAGAAAAGAGTAAACTACATAGACATACGCAGTTGCACACCACTGGTGGGGTTATTCTACAAGTTCTCACTGACAGAGTGTGTTCAAATGGCGGGAAAGCAAATTCATAATGCACCTGAATATCAAAGCCTTAGGTAATTGTGCACGGTCTAGTGATTCATGTAGCCAACGACAGATGGATGGTTCAAACTAACGTTCACAAATTTTAGGAAATTTAACATACAAGCGAACAGGTTGACTCCGACCTGGTGGATATATTTGGGATTAAGTTAGGATGACGGAGAAAATATGATTTACTCAATGCTGTGAAGTTGGAAAATACATCAACTAAATACACAAAAACATAAACAGCATGCATGCAAGTGAGGTAATTGACCGTTACTGGTCAAACATTCACTATGGAAAAATCCAGATTTGAAAGGTTTCGGGTTGGTAACCTGCCGGTGCTGGCCACTTCCTTATTGGTGGACTTCTGGTTCATCACTAACCGATTCCTCGTTGTGTGTATCTGTTGGATTAATAGAAGTGAATCAAAATGTTATTTTCACATTGTAAGTTCATGCGCCGGGAGAACAGCAATAAAATTGTTCCCTGCATACAGATTGTGGTGCTCAACTCAATCACAGTGGGTAGTCACATTTTGATGCTAATATCAAAGCACATGGTCCAGGATTGACTCGGCTCCTATTACTTGCGATCCGTTTGCGAAGTAATCGGGGACCTCAGTTTTTTTGGGCCACTCTTAACAGCTCTTGTATCTCCTGTTCCTGGATATTTTCTCTGCATCGATTCTACCGGTATTGTTATAGTCTTATCGGGCATCGTTTATTGCGGAGTAAATCCGTTCATGGCAGACACTGATTCTCCGTGGCAAAAACCTTCCATTCAGCTAATGCTTCACGTTTCCGCTGCCGGAGTGCTTAGTGGCATTCTTGTATTGTCCGCTCCCCCAATTGATAACAATAATACAGAGGAACCAGTGTCAATCGATGTTTGTTGGCAGTCCTGTTTCGGGATATGTTGTTTCATGTGTTATTCTATCGTTTCCAGTTTAATATTTCCACACCTATCCTTGTCTAACTTTACTTCTCAAACGTAGGTCACGCCAACTACGAGATACCACATACGGCTTGCTACCACCACCGGCCTGAGGTTCACTTTTATTCCACCTGAATTGGCATCGGACTCGCCACCAACCCAGTGTCCCACTTTGCCCGTCTACTCTCACCGAGTTTCACGAAGGCTAGACGCTGTTTTACTGTCGCATATGGATCTCTATTTACTAAACCTATTCTCGGCTACTTTTATGGCCTTATTTTGTGTCGTCCTTATTCGATAAATAGTGGTTGACAACTGATGTTCTTACTTAAGCAGACTCTATTTGTGCTGTGTGCTTACCATTCCCTTGGTATTATTTTTGACACATTCACAATCATACTTCATTCGCGTCGAGTTGTGTGTTTGATGACTCTTCGTGATATTCGTTTTCTGTACGACAGTTTGTCTCTTTTTGTCCCCCATCTGTGCCCCGTGACTTTGATTGGTCGTTTCACACTGTCAAACAGCCCCAAGTTAAACACTGAATGTTCCTGGTCACCCTTCAACTACCGTCTCATATAACAATCTGCTTTCCTGCCTAACGTGTGACTTTACTCTATAACCCATGATCATGCACTGGCTACTCCATCCGACGGGTTATACCAAGTTCCTCGAACGATCGGAACATTGTGGCTAGCTTGCTCGTCATGCGAGGCATGTATGCATCTGTGTTTAATAGATTGTTGGTTATTGCACGTTGCAACCTAACTTCGCCTTTTTTGACCAGATATTCGGGATTTGTCTTCCACAAATCCTTCAGTCAATTGACCACTGTTCAGTAAAAACAGTCTATTCCGGTACTACTCTACACAGCTTCCTGGGTAGGGCAGGTTGATCAGGCGATTTTGGAAAGCAAAACGAGCACATACTACTGCCCCATAGCCAGTCTCTCGAAGATTACAAAGGGCGAACGGTCGCAAAAATATCCCTCGGATTCTGTCTGATTTATTATTTAAGGACCAGTTTTACTCCACGAAGGGTTGCTTTTGTTCGATCTGTAACATACGAAGAAAAATAAAACTCCGTCTTGACAAAAATCAGTCAGTGTCTTACTGGAAAATCACACTTACAATAATCAAACACCACTATGTCTGCAAACAGCCTGCTCACTAAACCTACCGCATACGAAATTCTTCAGGAGAGCAACTCAGTCATAAAACATAGTCAAGAAAAGCTACACTTTTGATGTTCCATCTTGATTTATTCATCCCAATAACATCCATCTTTGCACATACTCTGTAACAGGACCTTCCTGATGGTCACTCGATCATCATGGTTGGCTATCGACACTTCCGCTCAGGGTTCGAACACTGCTTCAATCGCCGGTCACATTCCTTGATTATAAATCCATAAGTGCCTTTGTTAGCAGCATGACAGTGAAAACTAAGCCATTCGGATAATATAAGCAGAAACAATTACCAAAATTATTTTTCCGAAGTGTGAATAGTGAAAGTGGAAAAACATTACTCTGAGAAACCCACTAAATTTCAAGCTGCCTTTAGGTTGACACATGATTGAAGTTCATATTGGCAAAATATGCGGGTAGTCATGCTTCAGTATAGGAGACAAGACGTAGTGGAAAACCTGGCGCTGTGTGACTGCAAACGCGTGTATTCGAAAAGTGGACGATCAAACCAGTACATGAAAGGATCCTGTGTATGTGTGTGTGTGTGTGTTGTGTGTGTGTGTGTGTGTGTGTGTGTGTGCGGTAGTGAAGTCAGCTGACTTCGGGTTGATAAGCACATGAAGCAAACGTGAAATGGACGGTATGGCAGGGCTGAGAGAAAATTCAAGTCGGTAAAACATCCGGACCGAGGCGTAAAACGCGATGAGAGCTCCAAAATACTCCCCTCACCAGAGCATCGGACAAATGTGTTGAGAGGCTTGTGGAGAAGAACTATGGGATTTGAAAACGAACAAGCTTAACAATTTTGCTTCCAGAATGGATTATGAGAGGAGGGACAGTACCAGTGTCTTACGAAGTATTCGGAACGTTAGAAACATGAGAACTGGAATAACTGGGAACAGAAGTAGACGTTTTCGTGGAAGGAACTGAAGCCATATAGTCCGAATCAAGGTTTGCTACTTTAAGGCAATCAATACTGACAGTATCTGGCCGACCAAGCTTATCAATAACAAAAAAAAAATTAGTTGAGGGAAATTACACGAGAGGGGCCACAGTATGCCGGATGCAAAGGAGGTTTGACAGTATCACAACAACAAAAAAACATGGAAGAACGTAGTCAACTCATTGGGGGGGGGGGGGGGTAAGTGGGACGAATGGAGGTTCAAGTTGAAAGCGAGCGGAGTGATTTCATGCACAATTGTAATTGGCGAACGAGATCGGAGTGGTCAATAACATTATGACTGCGTCAAGGAAACTCACAGGACAATTGTAGGGGTGTGCCAAACACCAAATCACCAGAACAAAAACAAATCTTCCTTTAGTGTAGTGCGAATGGACAATATGGTTAACGGAAAGGTGTCCGTCCGCTACGCAGAATGAGAGATTGAGGTGAGAGAAGCTTATAATTATCTATGAAAACGTCTCAATAGTCCATTTGATGATGGGTGGTAAGCGGTTTTACGAATAAGTTGAAATCTAAAGACAGAAGTAAAATCATGAGATAGTTTGGATTGAAATATTGCACCTCTATCCGTGGTGATCCTAGATGGAGTACCGAACATATAAATGTAGTGGTGTAAAATTATTTTGGAAATTGTTTCACCGAAGGTGTCAACTAAGAGGACAGCCATAAGCCAAAGCGTAAAACGACTTACACATTGGAGGGGAAAACGGTATCGGTCGGCCTGTAGTAAGGGGTCAACAATATCTAAGTGGATATGAGAAAAATGTGAATTGTCTGTGGGTATTTAGATGAGAGGGGAACATTTATGCCGGGGAATCTTGCTCTGTTGACAGGTTATACATGTTCTAGACTAAACACGAACGTCCTTCTTTACACTCGGCAAAATATATCGATCGGAAACAAATTTTCCAAAGCAAGTATTTTAGGATGGTATATGGAATGTAAATGCTTAGAAACCAAGCGAAGAAGGGCATCTTGATAAACGGGCGAGGCTTGCCGGAGAAGATATCGTAATCAATTGTACCATTTCCGTCAAGTAGTGGTGATTCATTCAACATCAGGGAGGACGATGAGTGGTAGCTCTGTAGTTCTTGGTCATTTTTTGGAGCTTGCGCTATCTCATTTCTTGAAGCTGTTGCTTTGAAAGCACACGGTGATTGTCAGCGACGAGCTTGCTCCCGAAAACTTCAGTTGTACCTACAGTATGATAACCGAGACGAAAAAGCAGAGTGATTGCTACAGGATTTTGAGCAGGACACTGAAAGTCGGCGAATGATGCGCTGCAGCACAGTATTCATCTGGGAGGCTAGGTTGTCAATTTGTTCCTGGGAGTTGGAAACACAATCTGGAATTGATGTTCGAGTCGTCGTACCAGTTTGTGTGTGTTCTGGGGTTTGCTTCCAGCAGTCTGTCAGCAGTGACTGTTAGTTTCTCTATCAAAACCGCCAGATTGAAAAACGCGGGGATATCCTTGGTAGATAAGAGGAAGCTGGTTCAATCACAGATGTCTTAAAAGAGAGTCATCCATTTAATCCGACGCACAAAAATGCTTCATGTATCGTAGAAGCTGAGAAGCCTTGACCTCGCCGAGATGGAGATTTGTGAACAAAGTTTCGATTTGGTGTCTATCAAACAATCCGGTCCGCTATATAACTGGGTGCTCAATTGCGTCGTAGGGACTGTTTGATGAAGGGTCCGTGAATAAGATCACACTCTTCCTCCGCACCTTCGGGAGGAAGGCCTCAGATAACGTATGAATGTACTGTAGATCGACAATGCAAAATTTGACTTGGGAAATATCCTCCATTTTTGTGAACCACAAGCAAGGATTTGAAACGTAAAATGGAGGTAGTTTTACATTGCCTGGAGCTTCGAGAGCGTTACGGTTGATTTCGGTACCATTAGAATCCATGTCAGATGGGAATGGTGCACAAAGCGTCGTGGTATGATTTGTGAATGATGAGTGAAAAGCAAACTAATCGGAAGCACAAACGCGGGATCGCCAACTTGTAGTGAAACGGTTGATGCTGTGTGACTGCAAACGCGCGTATTCGCAATATGGACGATCAAACCAGTACACGAAAGGATCGTACGTGTGTGTGTGTGTGTGTGTGTGTGTGTGTGTGTGTGTGTGTGTGGTAGTGGAGTCAGCTGACTTCGGGTTGATAAGCTTACGAAGCAAACGTGAAATGGACGGTATAACAGGGCTAAGAGAAAATTCAAGTCGGTAAAACATCCAGATCGAGGAGTAAAAATCGATTCAACCTCCACAAGGACCGTCTCCACGCTAAACCCACCTTTTCTGCCGAATACCTGCCTAACCTGGCATCACTGAAATCTGCTTCACGAGAATATTGATACCCACAATATATAGATAATCACCCACGCGGAATATTGTGAAGACTAAATTTCAAAATAATCTTCAGTCATTCAGATTAGTGTAAGCTGATCGTAAGGAGTTTCTACCTGGGGAGAAAAGGTTGCTCACATTGTTCTCGTTTGTTTTACCAATGTCTGACAGCAGACCTCTCAGTGCCTCCCGATCTTTTGGGGTCATTCGGATGTGCAATAACATACTCACAATGTTCGTAAAGATGTTTATTTCTTCCAGCGGAAATAGTGCATTTAAATCTGCATTAGCTTATCACTAGAGCCAGGTATTTTCGTTAAAATATTGATTAGTGATTACTCATTAGACATCGCGACACAGTCTAAAATCCATCGTCGCTGATCTACCTCATTGTAGTTGGTCACTACAAGGTGCTGCAGACTTGAACTCCAATGTACGCCGTTCGTCGAAGTTTGGTAGTCAACAGTAACTATTCAGTTTTGACTATGTAGCTTCCCATTACATTTTGTAGAAATCCTTGTCGTGGCTAATTTTTAGACGGAGAGCATACAATTGCTACGTCAATACCTAGGAGCTGTTTGTCATATTTACCAAAACCTCATTTCACGGGAGATTTATATAGTAATGGTCTCCGAACAGTTTCAGAAAATGTTAGGCAATCAATGACACCATTTTATTTTCCTGACAGAGGACTTGTTTAGTAGATCCTTTGTCGTGAAATTGGCGTCATGCATCACGGAGATTTGCCCAAAAACGCTTGAATCTGTTTTCCACGTTGTCTATTGTCATCTTCTCATAGACTCGCAAACCCAAGTTCCTAGAATAGTTCAACTTATGACTGACTTGACTCTATATTTCTCCTTAGGCTATTCTATGTCCGCAATCAATGAACCTCTTTCTCGTCTGAACTTATAACGATCCCGAATTGCATAACTCTGTAGTTCACAAGAGGCACATCTTCACGATGAACACAATGGCGCTTGGAAAGGAGGAAATTAATATGATGAGATTCGGAAAACAGTTGGCTGTTACCGAAGGCACTATCTGTTTTCATAATATCTGGTTTATCGAACTATCTTGTTGTAATGTTTGCAATCCCAGGCTCAACATAGTAACACTGGTTGGCAGTACTAGTGGAAAACATGTTCAGAATACTAACAGACTATCTTGTTCTGCTAAACTTGTTTAACTAAACTAAATTCTGAACCGTTATCGATGCGTGTGTGAGTCAATGCCAGTTCATGTGAGTCCTCTACTGATTACAGAGAAGATTGTGAGCTAGACACCCTGGCAGGTGGTACTATCGGCCGCACGCTGTCTTTCTACTGAGTAAGTTGCAGCTTGTGTATTGTGATGAATATATGATGCTAGTTTGTCAAGGTTTGTGTTAACAATCAAAGTATCATCGAAGACTTGGAAATCTCACTGGTTGTCACAGATACCAGACAGTGCGTTTGAATCAGTCTAGACCAACGTTCAGTAAACGACCATAGTGAACCAGTCACCATTTCTCTTCCCATTCTGCTTTGTCCCAGTAACTGAAAAACAAGAATGGGTTTAAATGTCGGGAAACTGTGTATGATATGTGTTCTGAATAGGGTTTGACTGTCAGACCAGAGTAGATCAGTGTATTCAGATGCTCCATCTCAGAAGGCGCTTAAAACTGTCCGTGTGCAATGTACCTTCTGGACAGTGGAAGATGTCTGTGGGATATAGGTCAACAAATGATATGCGTATCCAAATAAGTATCGGAAGCAAAGCCATCGAAGGTTAATAATGCTTTAGACTAACAGAGTCTGAGGATTTAACTGCAACTTTATAAGGCAAAAAATGAACAATTATTCGTCGACAGATTTTGCATAATGAAGTAACAATCAGCTTGATGGTCTTTCTAGTTTCCGCATCGTCTGAGAATTACCGACCGAATTTAAGGTTATTCTGAGGTTTACAGAGTTGTTTCTTTCATACGTAGAGTTCCAATGTGAAAATACCACTTTGATTCACTTTTATTAATCCAGCAGATACACACAACGAGGAATCGGTTAGTGATGAACCAGAAGTCCACCAATAAGGAAGTGGCCAGCACCGGCAGGTTACCAACCTGAAACCTTTCAAATCTTAATTTTTCCATGGTGAATGTTTGACCAGTAACGGTCAATTACCTCACTTTCATGCATGCTGCTTACGATTTTGTGTATGTAGTTGATGTATTTTCCAACTTTACAGCACTGCGTAAATCGTACCCAAAAATGGACCTTATCCGTCATCCTAACTTAATCCCAAATATATATACTAGGTCGGAGTCAACCTGTTCGCTTGTATTTTAATTTCCTAAAATTTGTGAACGTTAGTTTGAACTATCCATCTGTCGTTGGCTACATGAATCACTAGACCGTGCACAATTACCTAAGGCTTTGATATTCAGGTGCATTATGAATTTGCTTTCCCGCCATTTGAACACAATCTGTCAGTGAGAACTTGTAGGATAACACCACCAATGGTGTGCAACTTCGTATGTCTATGTAGTTAACTGTTTTCTATTTACTAACCCGGGCCCTTCGCGGCTATCCTCTGTTTGACCTGCCTTAATTTCTTTGCTTAATCCTGTAAATGAGCTATTCAGAATATTATTTTAACAGGGAATTACTCCGCAGAAAACGAAGTTCGTTTTTGTTTTTCTCTTGTGCTGATTCGCCTTGCAGTAATAAGCGGGCAGATTTCTCTGCCTCGAATAGTGCAAATCTGTGAATTCGATTGGATCGCCTCTTACCTGTTGCCTTTGTGTGTGTAGGTAACAGAACGGAACCAGCACTGGGATGGCTTACGCAATCATCGAGGTACGGTAGATTTTCTTTCCTTCATTTATTCTAAAGCGAACAGAACATTTGGATGGAAAGATGCTTAAATAATTGAATTGTAGATTTGCGTCAACTCTGATATGTACCATAAATGAAATTTGGTCTCTTCTTATCCACTTTTTTATCCATCTTCCTATCCTTATTTTTGTTGTGTTCACTGAACATTGTTTATATAAGATGTAATGTAATGAAAACGAGCTAGTTCTCCATCGTATGTTGTCACTCCTGTACTCTGCTGGATTATTCGGATAAAATCAAACGTATGTCGTAGGTTGTGTCTGGAATTTCTTTCTTTTGCTAGTTCTAAAAAGATAATTAACTACATTGCTGATGCGCGATAATCCGTGGAGTCAAACCATTCAGTGAAGGTGATACATGGTTTTCTGCTCTACTAACGAAACTCGGGCTAAGCAAACAAGACTTGTGTGGATTCTTAGCCACAGCCGGTGCCCTTGGTACTCGTCTCTACAATCCTTATCTGTGGACTCAAAAACGAGTTGTACTAGCACTCAAACACCCATGGACCACTACCTGTCCTCGAACATGCAAACTACCACTCAGACATTGTACCATGTGATCAACTTCGCACGAACATAAGCAAAAGAACAGACAAATCTTGATCGACGTTTTTCCTTTGATGATTTGCGTGACATTTATTAGTACGTATTAGCATGAGTACGGATAACTGAAAACGACCTTGTGCCGCACGTTGTTCTGTTTTAAATGTGCTCTGATGAACTTCGTGATACAGACTGAAAACATACAAGTTTCAGCGTTGGATAAACATTCTCATAGAAATGTAGGTGTTGGAACTCGCAAGGCTCTTACTAACTTACAACTGACCAGGCAATAATTGTCTCGTTTCATGAGCAAAACTGCTGGGAAAATAAGTAAACCTCGTTCTCTTCGGCCTGATCGATGATTGGTTTTTGTGTGCCCTGCTTTCTGAACTATTTCCTGTCGATCGACAGTACAAATAAATCCACTCAAAATATTAAGATGTCGCCTTAGTTGTCATCCAACGCAACAATGTCCTCATCGAACGATGCAATACAGTCCTTTTGCGAATGTGCGTAGTTCAGTCTGATTTAAGTACCTAACGAATGAATAGGTCGTTGTGTGTACTGATACAGTATCTGATTAAGCATGATATTTCTGATGAACTAGAATGATGTAAAAATGCTTGTGCCCTTAGAACTGGCAAGACAGTCCCATGACTTATCCACGTGCGTGTGTGCTCGTTTTGTATATATATATATATATATATATATATATATATATATATATATATATATATATATATACATATATATATATATATATATATATTGTCATGTGCGACTTATTTGTGCTTTTTGCATCTCACCTCTGGGTCCGTGTTTACGATACAATGACTATTCAAGCAGCGGGAACGAATACGATTTGCACTGCAAAGCCTCGTGACTAAGTCCATCAGGTTTTTCCGTGAAAAGTTGAATGATGCTTCATAGCGGAATAGCATGTTTCATTTCTGTCTCGTGAACTATCTAACTGAAGAATGACGGGATTTCTGATGCTCTGATTGAGTCGAAACAGATTCTGGTTTAAATTGTTTGTGGCATTTCACCACGATAAACTAGCTCCTTCTCTACTGATCGTGGAATACTGGTATCAATTTGCATCGATACGGAATATTAACCTTCGTCCTACTTAATTTTTGAGGTGATTCCTTTTCAATGAGCTACCTGAAAATAGCTGGCACAATCGACTGTGAGTTTTTCTGGGGATCGAAGTGCTAACACTCAAGTTGGGTCTTGTATGCATGTTTCGGAGACACACCACCTATCCATTTTAGAGGTTTCAACGGTTCTAGCTAGGGAAGGCTGTTGCTCTGTTTGGCTAGAAATGCTCACTTCGAAAAATACCAAGTGAGGAGAACTCCAAGGTCTGAGAATCGATCTCGTATTACCCCGTGTCTTAACGTTACCGCCCCTATGGAGATCTAGAAGTTTTCGGTCACGACTCGTTGTGGCTTCTCGTACCAATTTAGAATTGGAAGGTAAAGAATGAAGTGCAAGGAGATAATGAATGTCTCCCGAGGGACCGCTGGAGATTTTAGGACATGTCATACTTCAATGTTGCCCACAGCACAGAAGATTTTCTTTGGAAACCGTAACCGGAACTTTTGACTCAAAAGTCTGACCCTCAAGACAGTGGGGCGCTAACCCAGTACGGGGACACGACTGAAGTACCCATGAAGGAATTTCTTCTGGTCTGTCACTTGAGACAAGATCGTTGCATGCATTCTGTTTTTTCTTCGCTGGTGCTTTGTTGACGATCCGCTTTCCGGAGTCAGTCCTTAGGCCCATGCACCCAGTGGGCAAGCGGAATATGGACGGGAAGGCATTCTTTGGAGGAGGTTATCCAGCTTGGGCGGGCGATAGCTGCCCAATGAAAAGCCATGACTTCTGCTACAGTAGAGAGGAATCCCAGATAAGCCACTCCTACTTCCATCTAGTAGAGGTTTCTAGACCGGTAAACTGTTTTTCTTCGCGTTTATTCCCTGGGGTATCCTCTATAGAGACACAGTGTTTACAGCCAGATACCGCCCATCGACTGGCTCAGGGACCAGACTTCGTCTGGCCTCTACCCATCATTCTGTTGGACATAATTGCATCTCGGACTTAAAGGAGCTGTCCTTCATAGCTCATCGTGTCATGGAGGCACGCAATCCACCACAAAACGTCCAGGTGCAGTCTCGTCGTAATCTCACGATGACTGATTATATATCCGATTCCCGAAAGTTGAAAACAGTGTTCATTTGACGTGATTCTCAATTCAGCAAATTATAACTGTTCAGTCCGGAAAATGCCGAGGGACAAGACCCGAATAAAGCGAATATTTAGACCATACGAGGAACGATTATCTAAATTGATAAAACAAGTTGGCAATACTTCATGAGAAATTTGAAACATTGGGTCCCCTTGATCCAGTTCATCAAAACAGATAGAAGACATAAATTGCGAGATGCTAGCATTTCTTTTAATCTTCTCAGTCGCGTACGTAAAACATGCGATTTCGTGTTCAAATGGAGCACAGAGCAAAACAATGGAGTAGATAGTGTCAAGCGAAACTCGGAAACCATTCGGTAAACCTGCTTGGTTACCGCCACGGCAGGCACACATTGTGGGTCAACAGTTTCTGTGCACACAGTGGGGGCCTAAGTCTACTTATCAACACTGCCTCACAGAAAGCTAGGAGCTTTGGGTTCCGATTCCATGCAATCACTCGGAACGCTTGACCCGGATCAATCCGATGACGAGAGGTCACAAGGTGTTTCGCGATCGATGAAGCCGGGTTTCTAGTCGTCGTCTGTTGTCCGGGTGGAGGATGACTCATCCACTGCACTAACCACTTCGGTACATGCTCCCCCATTCTTTGACTGAGGCAACGATCCGTTCTGCCTATGTAGGTGTCACCGCAGCTGCAGGTGAACTGATAAATGATGTGAGAGGCATTCAGGTTCGCGACTCTGTTTGAATGTGCTTGGAGGTTTAATCGTTTGGTGGTTTGCGAAATCTGCAATTCAGCCGCCAAGTAGGTGCGCTTTAGTGCACACTTTAGATTTTGGCTAATCCGATTGAACAGATGATCCCCTTTAAACGGCAACACTAGTGTAACTCGTTTCTTCTCGACCGTGTCGACTTGTACGGTCTTAGGCCTTTCTCTTTTGTGGATTTCAATGAACTTTTCCGGGTATCCATTGGCACAAAGAGTTTGGGATAAGAACTCTTCTTCCTTTTTCAGTTGGTCTACACTGCAGATTTTTCGCGCTCTGTGGAACAGGGTCTTGACCAAGCCCCTTTTGTAGGCAACTGGAGCGAAACTGGAGAACTGAATATATTGTCCACTCCATGTTGCTTTACGATGGATAGTCTTCTGAATTGTCCCATCTGCACGTCTTTGTATCATGATATCCAAAAAAGGGAGGCTGCTGGTAGCAACACTCAAACCCACGTTACCGATTCCTGTTACATACATCAGGGACCTCATTCTCTTATGTACAGAAAACATACGTTTTGATTTTGAAGGACAGTCATACAAACAGATTGATGGTGTGGCAATGGGTAGCCCTCTTGGACCCACATTAGCAGATATCTTTTTGGGGATGATTGAGAAAAATGTACATCAGAATATCATCCAGTTTACCCTGTACAAGCGTTATGTCGATGATATTTTGATTTTTACTGAGGAAGAACGGTTCACTAAGTTCTTCAACCTAATGAACACCATGCATCCCAATCTATCAGTCACATGTGAAACAGAGAGTGGCAGCAGCCTCCCTTTTTTGGATATCATGATACAAAAACGTGCAGATGGGACAATTCAGAAGACTATCCATCGTAAAGCAACATGGAGTGGACAATATATTCAGTTCTCCAGTTTCGCTCCAGTTGCCTACAAAAGGGGCTTGGTCAAGACCCTGTTCCACAGAGCGCGAAAAATCTGCAGTGTAGACCAACTGAAAAAGGAAGAAGAGTTCTTATCCCAAACTCTTTGTGCCAATGGATACCCGGAAAAGTTCATTGAAATCCACAAAAGAGAAAGGCCTAAGACCGTACAAGTCGACACGGTCGAGAAGAAACGAGTTACACTAGTGTTGCCGTTTAAAGGGGATCATCTGTTCAATCGGATTAGCCAAAATCTAAAGTGTGCACTAAAGCGCACCTACTTGGCGGCTGAATTGCAGATTTCGCAAACCACCAAACGATTAAACCTCCAAGCACATTCAAACAGAGTCGCGAACCTGAATGCCTCTCACATCATTTATCAGTTCACCTGCAGCTGCGGTGACACCTACATAGGCAGAACGGATCGTTGCCTCAGTCAAAGAATGGGGGAGCATGTACCGAAGTGGTTAGTGCAGTGGATGAGTCATCCTCCACCCGGACAACAGACGACGACTAGAAACCCGGCTTCATCGATCGCGAAACACCTTGTGACCTCTCGTCATCGGATTGATCCGGGTCAAGCGTTCCGAGTGATTGCATGGAATCGGAACCCAAAGCTCCTAGCTTTCTGTGAGGCAGTGTTGATAAGTAGACTTAGGCCCCCACTGTGTGCACAGAAACTGTTGACCCACAATGTGTGCCTGCCGTGGCGGTAACCAAGCAGGTTTACCGAATGGTTTCCGAGTTTCGCTTGACACTATCTACTCCATTGTTTTGCTCTGTGCTCCATTTGAACACGAAATCGCATGTTTTACGTACGCGACTGAGAAGATTAAAAGAAATGCTAGCATCTCGCAATTTATGTCTTCTATCTGTTTTGATGAATACTTCATGAGTTTATTCATTTTATTATAACTCACAAGAATAATATTCATTGTTGGGTGTAGCTACAGTTGGACGGATGATTGCACACAGTTGTTAGAGGTGTGATCATGAGGGTACTTTCGGAACCTACTCGGAACTAATGGTATGACAACGTATTAGTCTCGGTGGTTGCCACCGACATTGGAAATGAGTTGAATGGCAACTATCTAGTATATCACCCTGTGTGAAATACAGTCACAAAGTTGTTACCGAGCCGTAGCTTCAATTACTCACTGAAACTGGATTTAAGGGAAAGATCAACGGAAAACCGTGTGAAAAAATCTTAACTTGGCACTCCGTTTCTTAGTTTGAGAAAAATACCGAGCATGATAATCAAACTCATCATCTCTTGTCAGCTTTTGAACAACGTCTAATTGAAGCAAGGTCAAGACGAACACGATTTTCCCCATTTCAAATCTTACGTAAATGAATACTTCTGA
Source organism: Fasciola hepatica (assembly GCA_948099385.1). Classification (NCBI taxonomy): domain Eukaryota; kingdom Metazoa; phylum Platyhelminthes; class Trematoda; order Plagiorchiida; family Fasciolidae; genus Fasciola; species Fasciola hepatica. The sequence goes on from CANUEZ040000201.1 coordinate 3,447,169, forward strand.
TTCCGTGTGCCTCTGGAAAACGGTTGTCTGCAAGAGATGCCTTTCATATTATTTGAGTTTTGTTCCTTTTGCGGTATAATAACACCTACCTATGTGTGAAGCTTCAAATGTGTCACGGAACAGGTCAAATTTATATCATGTGAATGGTCATAAGAATAGCTTGTTTTGTTTTGATTTGTAGTCAAACTAAAATGGTGTGACAGCTGATATGCAATTTGTGATCATCTAAATCGTATCTTATCACCAAGTGACAAACAACTGATTGATAAAGCCGAAACTGTGCATTTTTATTCCACTCCTTTGCAATTGTTTACTTCGGAATCTGAGATCTGATAGTTGCTTATCTGGAATGCCTTTGGCAAAACGTATGTGAGCTTTAAACGGCAAATACAGATAGGTAAATCTGTGGGGTCTGATTCCCTAACGGCAGTAAACCACGGTGGATTCCATCAATTGGGAATTCATAAACGTTACAAGGACCCGTGAAAGGAATCATCTTCCAAAGTTACATTTTGATCACCGTGTAAGTATTCCCTACAGTCATCCATAACATAGCAGAAGTGATAGTTGATCGAGGAATAAAGCTTGATTGTCTGGATAATTTTCAGAGCTCGTGTGAGGCGGGTTTGAATTAGCTCGTTCGCAGACAAACTAGTGACCTTCAGGCGAAAAAAAACAGAGAAAAAGGGGAATTTCAAAATGCAAAACGATTTTCTCTATGTTGTGCGACTAAGAGCAGTCTGCCAACCACCCTGCTTGCTTTTCCTAGTCCAACTTGATATTTGCCAGTTTTCGTAATAACGAGTAGAGAATAGTGAAGCAGAACATATTGTGTCTTCACTCCGAGTGAATGGTTCTTTAGAGTAGTGAGTTCTGAGTGACATGAGTTGATGTTGAGAATAATTCCAAAGGGATATTGATCAGGTTCACAACGAAATGTAGCGCAGCCAATCGTGACGCTTCAAAGCCCAGCTGATTTGAAAATATCTCAACTGATCGATCGTTTTGCAGCTTAACACGAATATTTGTGGTTAATTTTAACGTCTTCATGTGTTGCCCTAAAGTAGAGTGTTTCAGGCAAGCATTTATTTCGTCCTCTTGTGTGGATTGCCTGCAAGCAATATTAGTACGTTCCCAAATGGTCTGATATTTCCACTCAAATCTTGCAATGATCGATCAAGAGTCTGGAGCGATTTTTGTGTTCTATTGTGCATTCGTCCCAAACAATAAGCTTGCATTTGCAATTGAGTAGTAAGAGATTGGATTTGTATAATATGATTCATCATGCAGCTTGAACGCTCAACTCACCATTGAAAACCATGGAAGCACTGTACAACTGTTTCATCCTTGTTGGTACTCATCAGCAGTGCACATCCACCGAGCCCCCACGGGATCTCGAACCCGGGGTGAACGATTGTGAATCGAACTTGCATTTCTGTAATATTTTTCCCTTGCCGGATGCCGTGCAGATCAAACCGCGTGCGTAGAACGTTTTGGAATGCGATAGTGTGAACGGCATATATCGGGATGCTCGGAGCTCATTGGTTGGTATGGTCACTTTCAAGGTCTACGGATCCGCGTGTGTGCTTGAGGCTGTGTATTTGTTTACATGGGGCAGATGCGAGGTCGCCCCGTCGTGGGTTGATGTCGATAGAACAAAGATGTGGACACATGAGCGTGCGTGCGTGCGTGCGTCAGTCAGCTTCCATGAGAATCTGTCAGTGGGGCGAGACAGTGGATGCGTGTGGATATCTGCGTGCGGAACAGAATACGATGACCAAGCATTTGCGCGTGACGGCATGGTAAGACAAAATGTCACGGAGGCAGGGTCGTTTATGTGTGTATGTGTGCGTGAACATTTGCCGTGACCCAATCACTGTTGCGTGCATGCACCGGCTTTGTGACAAAACCAGGTGAGGGCGCTGGATCAGGGAAAGTACTTATCAGAGCATTGTTGATAACAGGCAACTAAAAAACGTACTGTAAGTACATAAAAACAGGAATGTATGAGAAGGCAATATTGCGTTAAAATTTCAAGACAATTGGTGAAGAACTTTCGGAGATCTTAGGTTAGCGAGGAGCAGACATTCACTTTTTAATTTTACGGATACCTGGGAACACTTCAGTGAAAATAAATTTGGGATCTTGATAACAAGCCGATGAACTCGGAAAGCGATGTTTTTCTGGGTGAAATGATTTTCAGAGTTCCTCACCACTAGTAATTGTTGGAGGCTAAATTTATTGACTTACAGATTTCCCTAATTAGTTATGGACAATCGTCCGCGGGAATAACAGCGTTTTTAGGCATTACAGCTACCATTTCTCTACTCTACCGTCGGTGTTCAAACAGTCATCATCATGAAATTCGGTCCCTTGTCTTAATCATGCAACGGCCAGTCATTTTTTCATACAGCAGGTTTTATTGTACGCGGATGCCCTTCACAAATATTTTCTGTTGTTTTATATTGAATAAAAGAAACAACATTTTAATTTATTTGAATTATTCAGTGTTCTGTTTCTTACTTTGTTTGTTTGACTTTTTCAGTCCAGTCAGAATCAGATTATAGGCTCCTTAATTTTGATTTCCATTACTGACATTACTGAATGTGACAGATGAAAGTAGATCGATGCTCAACCCAAATGAATTTTTTTTATTTATCTGAGAGAGCGCTCACGCGACTAGGTATTTGTGTATCATGTGATACAGTGGGTTAGTAACGGGTATTCAGATTTCGTGGGCAACTGACGAGTGATCACAAACACCAATACTTTTTCATTAATACCAGTGTAGAGAAAGTGATTCATGATATCTGAAAGCGGTTGTTTTGTGTAAATGCAAGTAATCCAAGTTGTCAATTTTTCTACGTCAAGGGAAGCGACATGATAAGTGATAACGGAATTTTTATTCAGCCACATGGCCCTATTTTGACTCGCCGAATGAGGGCTGTATATGTGCGTTTGCCAAATAAAACCAGTACAAACCGTGCCGTTTCTATCTCTGGTGAACCTGTTGCAAATTCAGATGGATCCGTAAACGGCATCGCTATTCAAAACGCCTTTGAGATAGACTTGGTTACAATCACTGATCGTTCACGTAGTCTCTGCTGCGTGATAACCTACATTCCAATGTTGATTCCCGTCACGGATAAGATGAATTTGAGTTGGCAAATCAAGCAGTCTATGCGGCCACCTACACGGATGTGATTTGTGTTGAATGTTTCCTTCGAACAGTAGACCAGTAGTTTGCATTTTTTATCAACGATCTAAGTGAGTATGTACTGATATTTTAGTCAAAAGTATTTTTCATTTCTCAGTTCAGTGAAAAATCCCGGGAAACATCGGGCGGTTCAACAATAAAGTAAAATATATACAACTTATTACCACTTATGTTGCTGCACTGCAAAAAGTCTGGTTTGTAACTATGGCAATAAGTACTTGTGTTTCGTTGTTTAGTTTTTCAAGAACTGAAACAATTTCCTCTTGAAAGCAATGCCATTATAAAAACAAGTTACTTTAGGCATTTCCTCCGAACCGACCTTAATATACATGTTTGGACTATGTCCAGAGTATTGCTCAGTCACTCACGAAATAAACAGAGTCTCCAACTGATTCGTTTGTCAACTGTCCTCTCAACGGTTCCAATTTCATTTACCTAACCAGGGCAATGCCTGCTTTTTCAGCGATTACGTAAGTTCACAGTATGCAGGAAATATCATGTTTTTACCCAAAGCAACACAGTGTACTAACTCCTCATTCGAAGTAGCAAGTGATGAAATCAAAGATGTCAAAGGGAAGAAAGATTTCTATGTTGCGCCTGCATACAATCATTTCAGTTCGTTATTGGACCATTTTAGAACGCAGGATCTTAGCTTCCACGGTTTGCTTACCTGCACATGAGTTGTTACACTGGAAACTTTTCAGGTAGCACAGCTGACTCCGGTCCGGAGGAGATAAAAAAGTATACAACGGATTTTGTTTCTGTAAGTTCAAGAAAATTAAGCAAAACTGAAGAACCTTGTACCAAAAAGAAAAATAATCTGAAGTGAAGCACGAGAAGTGATATGTGTGTGGACGTCGGGATAAGGGAAGGACTTTCAGAATAGTCATCAAAGATCCGTTGTTTAGGAATGAATGTGGAAAGTATCGATATTTATCTGGAAAAAGGATGTTTGAGAGGCATGGAAAGGACAGATATTCTTCCAGAAACATTGACGAGAATACTATTTTCAGACCCCAGCTTTAAATAGTTTAATGGTCCAAATGGTGCAGTGGAATCAGCACACTTTGGTCGAGATCGATGACGGTTCTTGTGGCGGTAGTTTGAGTAGCGCACGTAGTAGTGTAGCGTATTAGTACCAGAGAAGCCATGGATAAAATTTTTAGTATTGGATAACAAACAGATACCTGGAACCAATCGGAAAACGTTGCTAAAATTACTGAACCCTGGGGAAATTCGGTATTTATAAACAATGGCTTAGACGGTACCCTTCGGTTATGACGTATATACACTGATTACCGCAAATAGTTAAAGTTCACAAAACAGTGGACGGTTAAATACAGAAAGCCAACTTTGAAGTGCACATATTCAGAACGAAGGGTAGAATATTAATGGGACACCAAATGATTTATTATAGACGAATGACTTGGAGGTTAAACCGTCATTTACCTGTTGTTGTGAGAGTAACAAAAGATGGCCAATGAGGTAATATAAAGGGGGACGAGTGATATAGTCGAGCAGGATGGAATGAGAGATACAGGGAGAGGCGAAACCTGGAATTTCTAGTAAAGGTCGCAGACCGGGGGGCCAGAGGGTTTACAGATGTGAGAAAAATTGGAGAGACTCAAATTTCAAGATAAACTCTTGGTGACAGGCAAACTTCCGCAAATTCCGCTAACCAGAAGTTCAAATTTGTAGCTGGTGCTCTAGTGCTGGACTTCCATTTGGAAATAGAATATTTGTCTTCAGTCTGTTGACCACCTTTGTAAGACTGAAAATTAATTCAGTTTCATGGGTTGACGAATCAATGAAGGGATTACACGTTTCCCGGTTTGGTTCAGTGCGTAATGGGGCATTATTTATTCATAATAGATCGTGGTGTACGCTGCAGGCCATATATCACTAATTTTTACTATTGAAAGGACAGAGTTTTTGGAATCCCATCCCATTTGGCTGATCCGTTGCGTCAAACGGTGCTTCGAGGTTTTATGGAGGAACCTGACTAAAATAATGACGCCATATTTGTAGAAACCTGACTAGGATAATGATTTGAAGCGGCGGTCTGATTTCATAGGTGGGTGAAAGGAGGTAATGTCACAGAGGAAAGAGAAAACTTTAGTCATTTCTGGACATGTTTTCAATACTAGATAATGAAAAACAGCAGATAAGATGTCAACGCTTCTTGGGTGGTACAGATGGTGGAGAAACCCTGTTTAGGATGGTGCAACCGGTGTTTTAATGACATAAGCCGGGACTAGCACCCAGAAAGTTTACGTATGAGATGCAGAATTCCGAGACAAATAGATGGCATAAACGCAGACATGAGCTTCGGGAAAGATGTTGAGTGGCGAAAGTAGACCGAAAAATGAAGCTGGCCAGAGGACAAGGAGACTGTAGAAAATGTACAAGATCATTAATACAGGGGTTCAAGTCTGGAAAGCTGATTAGCACGAACCATCTTTGATAAAATATGCAGCGAGAAATCAAAGTATTCATGAAACTCCTCAGTTGATATTATCAGGGTACGATTTCAAGGGAAACGGATATCTAAATTTGGGTGGGTTTCGATGTGAGGAATCACGTGGTTAGAATTCTCCAGACGGTCAAAACAATATTGTACCTTTTTGCAGATAGACTGGAAAATGTCGAGTGAGGTACAGATTTTTACAGTGATCATCGTACGTCTCGGCTCTTCAATATATCTTTCATTTTCGATTATAGCTCATCCCCGTTGGTTTACCTTTGGTGGAACATACAACTGCACCTCGATAATAACAGTTTGTGTATGCGAAGCAAAATTGTACTAGACACGGGGATATTTGCGGACAAAACAACATATGCACTTGTGAGGGTAGTTTCTTTATATGAAAAATCAAGTTTCATTACTGGTGAGAATATCAGATTTTAAAATAGAATGGTAACCGAGTGACTGGGAGTGGCTGCATTTATAAACTTATTAACCGTGTTATCTAACAATCATGAGCGAAAGTCTTGTCCTGGATTTTTTTGTAGAGAAGTGCAATAAAATCATACATGTCGTACTTAAAAGTGTGAATCGTCATTATGTCTGAGGTTCAGTGTTCGAATACCACCTACACCAGTCATATTCGTGGTGAGTATCAATCCGTTCGCACCTGATTCGTTTTAACGTCACATTATTGGGAAACCGTCGTGTTTGGTCTAATCAACCAGATGCATGCAGACACAACCATACCCGCACAAATCACTTTACTAGTGTTCGACCTTTTCAAATACGTAGACACACCCCTGTCAGCAAACATTCACACACACGCACACGGACACTGTTGAGCAATAGATTTCGATGCGTACTGATGAACCCAGTACATTTCACCCTGCTCATTTACTTACCAACTTTTCCACTTGATCGCTTGCTCGTTGGATGTGGCCTGGTTTTGCGTTCACCTGCTTACGAATCCATGAGGTACAACGGCTACTTGTTCTACACTGAATAACGAACATAACAGGGATCTACTAGCATCGTGATCTGAGTCTCATAGTCTTGGGTGTCATTTAACCCTGATGGCATAGTAGGATTTGAGATGCAGAACGGCGTGCAATTTTCATCAAGCTCGTGTGCGTGGAACTCATTTATAGGATAAATGCTATTATTTCCGACAGCCCCGAAGCTATTACTTTTAGCCTAATTCCAAAATCCGTCATCGTACAAATATATCAGTTCTAAAGAGATTAGTAAATGGGCTACCAACATACTGGCCATTGAAGTCAAGAGTGCAACTTGTGGTGGTGCATAAGACAAATATTTATTTCATCGCTCATGTAGTGGACTCTATGTCAACCAGACTGTGAAAAATCCTGATTAATAAAAACAGACCATACCGTGTATAAACATTGTGTCCTGGATAATGTTGGGGTTAACTCAGTGTAAACATTTTGTTCCATTTTCACTTAGAGTTACAAATTTCGTCTTATTCGCGGCTCACAATTAGTGGCAGAAATAGAGTTTCGTTTGCATTTTGAATGCAGCTACTCGTCGCATACAAGTAGACCACAAGGGTTATTACCTTACCACTTTGGCACTACTTGCTAGTTGTGGTATATAGAAAACTATGCAGTTCTGCATCTATGCTCCCGTGCACAAGTACAGCATGTGCTTATTGGACAACTATGTGCGTCAGTTTTGACAATACCCGTATGTAGATCGAAAATTGTTTGCAATATTCAGTGAGTCCAGTTCGGTCATTATATTTATAGTAAATGGTCCTCATTTGTAAATTCTCAATTATGTTTCAACTAGTATACTGTAAAAAAGAACTGAAAAACTAGTATATGGAAGTCATTCAGTGACATTATTATCCATGGAAAGAGCACAAAAAATAGAGTAACACACCCATAGTTGTACGAAGTTCGCTTGAAAACTGTACATTTCAATTAGGTTGGGATGTTTTTAGAGGTTTTGCTTCGTTGCTAGGCTTTCGTACCCACATATAGAAATAACCTAGCAATTGGTCTAGGTTTAGCTCCACAAGAGGCGAACATCTTGCCTTCAAACAGAGGTTGTGATAAAATTCAAAATCGGATCAAGAGGAGAACCTGTGAAACAGTTTCAAAATTTATTTACCACTAGCAATGGTTTCCAAAACAAATCTCCCGCATATGATCATTATTTCTTCAATATGAACTGCTTACCTATTCGCATACCAACCTTAGTGTATTCCTGGAGAAGGTCGTCCGCAAACAAATCGCAAAGGACAGAAAAAGAAAGATAAACCGCCTTCCGCCTTTACTTACTCGTTGGAGTATAGGGGTAGGCAACTGCACATCAGTATGATCCTGCAGGTCAAATAATTCAACTCAAAAGACTTACAAAACTCGCAATCTCCTGCAGAGTTTTAGGAAAAACTAGTGAAAGTTCACCTCAATGAAACTGAAAACACTCCAATACTTCTGTTTTGGCGTAAAATCCAGATAAAATGCATTTTAAATCAAATTGTTCGGAGTGAACGTTATTTCTAGAAAACTAAACTAATTTCTACCAAACAGTTATTACTTCCGCCATAAAAAGCTACGACGAAATAAATTACAAAACAAAGCATCAACCATTGTTTTTCATCAGGAAATGCGTGCTGTTTTCACCAAACATTTTTATTTATTAGGAGTGAATTAGTATGTGAGTGAAATGACACACTGAATTATTTCAGACATCCACAATCCAAACATCCCGACATACCCGGGAGAACATTTTTTAGGACAATAAACAGCTGCCCTAGCGACGTGGCATATTATCAGGGGCAACTGAACGGATAAAAGCAAGAACTTGAAGTCAGGAAGGCAATAATGGCTATATTAATCACAATGTACAGTGATTTTGGGACGAAAATAATTTTGGATACTTGTCCAAGCCCATCCAAACGGCATTCTGCACCGGGCTACTTTTATGCTTCTCAGTAGGCAAATTATCAAAAAAGTTCTATTAGGTTCGGGGAGGCTAACCTGATTGCCTAGACCCCATCTTTTGCACAAGGAAAAAAATTCTCGCTCGTAAAAGCATCCATGAAGCCAAGATTATCGATCAGAAAATATCACCGTGGAGTCAGTGCCTTGGGGCTGAGCAAGAAGTTAGTTTGGTTTAAATGTTCTGAATCTAGAGGTTCGGATTGTTTTCCGATAGTCACATTATGTGTGGTAACAAGTTAATCTCATTATTACCAAATCTTTCTTGAATACGTCGGACAAATGAAAGATTGGATCTGTCACACACACGTTATAAACGTGGCAGGAGTTGGCACTAGACTTACCCATTTGAATATTACAAAAGTAATAGACAAGGTGAAATGAAATGAAATATTTGTTGCAGCATTCATGGTTTGAGAATGATTAGTCCTATTATCCTCCCAGACGAGGTTATTGTAACCGTCCACTTGCATGTGATAAAGTAGGCGCTTCCTGAATTTCTGGCTGAGGATGTTGGTATACCCAATCCATCTTCATCTAAATAGGGTGGTTGCGAATACGGGATGATCTAAGCGAGTGCATATCATGGAAACCAGAAGTCAATTCATTTAATCCATTCTTTCTTCCCGTGTTTCGGACGATGCACTGAGGGGTTATGGCTCCGTGTTTGTGAATGCCTACTGGGGAACTAGTTAGTCAATTTAATTCGGACTATAATACAGTGGATGGTCAGAAGTTATAACAAAATGTGGACCACTCGTCTCTCACCTGATCTTGGGTTTCATTTTCATATCATTTCACTTTTGAAGCAGCTTCCTGACTGATTTAGTGGTACAGTAACAGGAATACCAGTCTTTAGCACGAGTGTGTTGAGATCAGTGGGTGTGTGTTCGATAGTTCCTTCTAATTTCCGATGCGGCATTACCAAACCTATTCCATATATTTGTATATACTGTACCGTTGCCGATGAGGTCGAATAAAGGAACGAATTGATGTTACTCAGAAGTCTAGGTGACTATGTGATTCACTGAAATTGCTTGCCTTTAACACAAGTGGATTGCCATATTTCCCAGTTTTGTCGATTTAAAACAAATTGTGTTATTGCCGCACAGTTTGTCGTATGAAGCGAAGTGCTTCACTGTTAGGAAACCGATTAACTCACACTGAATCGTGATATCACTTCAATGAGCCCTCCAAAATGACAAAATCTTTAATTAGATGACCGGCAAAAATGATGGGGGAACAACAAACTCCAAAAAGATGGCCTACATGTCCAAGATTCTCCAATTTCCCTGATATGCCACTTTACCATATCAAGCAAAAAGCTGCCACACACTGGAAAGACGAAGGAAACACCTCGACAGAATGACGACATGTCTGTACGGGCACTTTGCACCATGAAGCCAGGAAAAATGCCCTATATAACTTAATCGGACCAAATTCGAAAGCCAATAATGAGATCTTTTCAGATATACCAAAGTTATTAGATGAATGGAATGCAACTACGAAACACCAATTCAGCAAAACTTTAAGGACACGGGTGAAATTCCTCATCAGGCAAAGCTACGAAACTTCAACAAATTGCTATGAAAATCAAGTATCCCCAGTGAATTTTTCTTGCTAATAAAGGGGTAACGCGAACTGTGCTAAATGCCACAATATCCACGCAAATAAACGTGCAAATACATTGTATTCCACCAGAATGAACAAAAGCATTTATCATTCATTTCCGTTTGGCAGCTTGATGAAGTTATATCCATCCGTTTAGCACTGAAGGCTTTATGACAATACACGAATCCTAATGATTGTTCGAAAAAAATTGTCATTAGAGAGGTTAGAGTATGTTATCTACTGTGTGAGTAATAACACTCAATATGGTTTACATCAGGGATCTTTTGCACTAAGATTTACATGCTTTCAAGGAATTTTATATGCTCCATACGGATCGTACTTTTCATTCTCTTACTAGTGCGATTGATCCAATCTTTTATTTGTCCGATATGTTCGAAAAGAAATTCGCACCATTGAGATCAACTTGTTGCCACAAACAAGGCGATCATCGGAAAGCATTGTGGACCACCAACTTCATAACCTTGTGCAATTCAGGGGTGATTATGTATTGGTATCTATCTTTCATCACATTTTTTCCTCGCGAGAATTTTGTCAGTATTCAAGCAGGCGGCCTGTGCAATCAGGCCTGACGCTAAAGTGGACTTATGGTAATTTGACTACTGAGAAGCATAAAAGTAGTCCAGTGCAGAATGTGATTTTACTGGGTTTGGGCAAGCTAAGTATTTTTCTGCTACTTGAAAAACGCACCGTACAATTGACTGTTAGACTTGGACAGATAGTCACGAGTTTACTTTTCTCGTCCACATTGTTTCTCTTCGCCCGGTTTTATGCACTTATTCTACTCTGATCCGACGGTAAAAAGCATTCAGCTACACCGATAAGAGCGCCCATGTGTTAATTAACCACATTTTTATTGGTCATACAAGGTCTTGAATTTCACTCAAATAAATTCTACCCTTTGTGAACTATTTACTATGAGGCTCGGTTTTTATGAGCGCTCTAAGCCTTACCACAGATAGTAAACGAAAACTAACGCAGCTTAGCTCTACCTATGACCCTATTTGCTTCATCTAATCAATATAATCCTGGAAAGTTCTATGGATAGACTTATTGTTCTTTCAGCGTTCTTTTCCTAACACAAGGCAGAAAACTTCAGCATGGTGATGTAACCCGTATCCGAAGTTGATTGGACAAAGTTCCTCGGAAGCATATGGACGATTTTGCTGTCTTCGTCATTCATCGAGCATGTGTATCCCGCACTTCCCTGTCCATTTATCCGGAAAGGTTGACCGTTGACAAACCCCTGCCCATGATTGGTGTTTTAATCCATATTTTTCCGCAAGATATTTCGTCTAATATCTCCCATGTAATTGATAAACGGCTCGAGAATCAATTACTGAAAAACGATTGTCTCGACAAACTGGACTTCTATATGATACAATGAGTAATTCCCAGACATGGAATATATCTGTTCGAAAAAAACACTTGATGGCTACTCCTAAAACCCGATTCAGAAAATGACACAATTGTGCGTATGTCTCACTTTATATCCCACTATAACTATATGAGTTATAATACACACGAAGCAGGTTTCCAAAACACAAAACCAGTGGTTTAAATAAGAATACGATCTAACAGATAACGAAGGACAACATCAAAAAAGAAACAGTTCATTAAAGTAGGGTCACATTTTTGATGGTCGATTCCCTGAGCTTGCTAGTTCAATTGTCCGTCGCACAACAATATTTCCAGTTGTGCATGAAAGCCATGCAATATTCATTGCTACCTAGTCAAAATTACACCAATCATTATCGTATACTCTGAAGAAATTTATCATAGGGTGATGGCAACGTAAAGGCCAGATCGGAGGCCTGTTGATACGCTTACTGGGCCTCGGCTCATGGAGTTATTCCTTTTGTGCTCTTGTAGATAACACACGTGCCACCATCGTCGGAAGAGAGTGTTGCCATTGCGTGTTTACCGTTTTAACATCGAATTCTTCCCCTTATGTTGTTTCTTCAGGGACACTACCGGCGATCCATAAAATTTGGGTTGGTAGCTTTTAACTAAGACAAAATGATCCGAAGGAGGAAATCTGTTGGTCCGGCAGGATTTGAGTCCATGCAAGTCCGCAACCAAAGCTCACAAATTCGTCATGTAGTATAAGGCCTTTCGGAAAAACTATACTCCATAGACAGTAGTCGAGTCATGATCTTGTGTGTAATTTGTTCTGTGTTGCCTACGTTCATAGCCTCCTAGATGAATATTGGAGTTGACTGTCACCCATTTGTTTACCTATTTATCACACTGCCTGTGTTGGCAGTCACAAATCCCGTCTTAATGTTTTCTGAAAATTGAATCTACCTGGTCAACCACATACAATGGAACAATTCGCGTGTGGATTACGAGCATCATGAACTGACAACAGGAAAATACCAGCAATGTATTGTGTCCTCATTTCTTATCAAAAGCTGGTATATGAACAAAGGAAAGCAAGATTTTAGCGGTAGACAATATGCTGACAAATAATAATGCAATCTGGTCGCTTTTGAAAGATTTGTCTCTCCAGGCTTCTCTTATTCTGACTGGTTGAAACATACACAGGGCCGTGTGCAGTAGAAATTGAATTGCGAAATCCTCGCTTGAAGTTTCTCCTTAGTCGTACGGCTTTACGCTATTAAGCATACGTATTTGTCAAATGAGTACACCGCAAAAATTATTCCATGTCAAACAAATGAATGGGAGAAGTTAGTTCAACCCACATCAAACGTTATCAAGGGTTTCCTCTAAGGATTTGATGCCTTTGAAAGGAGCGATGGCAACACAGCTCGCAATCAGATCAGGCTGACTACATTTATCCAAAATCCGATGTTCGGTGCCCCACAGAACCTTTGCATAGACTTTACTATGGAATCAATAGTTGCACCTGATGTCTCAATTTTGGATGGTGCAATTTCGGGTTCAAGGACTGATAAAAATGAAAGTGAGAAATTCCAGCCAAAAATAAAAAGAATCTGCTGTTCATCAATCACGGGACGCATTTTTGAGTAGTACAAGAAACATGCCGTCATGCGGTTCAAGATTTCACAAAACCTTGATTTTACGGGACAATCAATTCTCTTCACAACTGTGAGTGCCATTGTATCTAGCATTTCACTTTGAACTTCGTAGTAACGGGAATGGAGATATTTTTTCCCGAATAAATGTAAGCTCCTTCACAGCGAACGATGGGATCCGACGATTTGATTGCGTAGCAAACTTGTGCGTCTCGATATGATAAATTCTCATGGGTACCTAAAGGTAGTATTCGTGGTCGCTAGTACACCACACATTACGCATGTGTTCTTTTCATTTATCCGTCTGGTCCAGTTGGACCGTGGCAAATATGTTTTGACTTTCTTCAATCCGTTCTTGGTGAGCTGACTGCTACCATTACTGATGGAAATGAATGAAATTTATGTGCGAGCAGAGTTTGCAAGAGTTCGTGATGCAAATCTAAACATCATCATAAACAACACTGAAATATTACTCAGACAAATCGGACTTAAATTTCCGAACTTTCTCGTGGGTACAACTCCCGTAAATGCTGATTCATTCACCACGGCAGTTGTGATCGTGAGTGTTCTAATGGACAGAGGTACGAAAACCTATTTCAGGTTTTTGTGTTTCAAAAATAACTCAGCTGGGAGGGGAGCTGTTGAAAACCGAATTGTTATGAAATAATATTATGCAAATAAACAAAAGCAAGGACAACTCCGTTCAGTTCAGTGCATCAATATTGACCGACCAATGAAAATGCAATTCCGTGTAAATAGTGAGAATTTGGTATGAGCAGGAATGTAATAGAATTCGTTGACATGGTTACACACACGAGAGTTATGTTTTACTGGAGATTCCAAATGTAAATCCGTGTGATTGTTTTCGGCACTAAGCTGTCTGTTCTCAACTCGGCCGACAGTGGTTGATGATAACTGAATATTTTAAATCGATAAATATTTGGTTAAAAAAATATATTTGCTTTTTGGTACATTATACCTACTTGGTTGAAGGCAGTTTTCGGAAGATGATTCCACACAACCACTTCTTTCGATGAGGTACTGTGTGAATTAGCTGTGCGATAAGGAGAGTTAGATCATGTGGACGAATTATCGAATGGGGAAAACTAGTGAAGTCTATCTGAAGCATTTGGAAAGGCCACTACCCGGTTCATCAGCTGGAGAGAATATTTCCCTGAAGAGACATTATCTCCGAATTCTTCCACTTACGATCTCCCATTAGAGAAGGGAGGAAAACAGAAGGACAAAGTATGAAAGCTAGTGATGTCAGATATGCTTATAATTGTATACGAGATAAATCCAGGGTCTCCAAAGCACCGTTTTATTCCCAATGTGTAGCTGGACAATAGCACTCATACAACGCCTATTTGTGATATCTTCTCGGGTGCATGAAACGTGACAAAAGAGAAGGGCTGTATTTCGCGACGAATTATATCCAAGACTTCACCTTTCCATCGGAAGATTTATGCAAAGTGTTGTTTTGGAGAACGCTAGTCAGACGCTGAAATCACTTTATAGACAAACACACCCAATGATCGTCCGCGATTGCTTGTTATCTGAGAACAGCACTCTTGCTACTTACATGATCCCAGCAGATTGATAAACGTTCCTCTGCGGACAAAGTGGAGATGAACCCGGCAGAAAATACACGCAATGTGATGCTAATATTTCCAATATTTCCGCAGACGAGCTCTGTGGTATATTTGGTAATTTCAACCTGGTGAACTTCCCCCTGATGCTTGTTAGTAATTTATGTCAAGATGGTACACTTGGATAAATAACGCTTATAAATTATAACCATAAATCGAAAGAAAATTATTTGTACCTGTCGCATCCTTACTGTTTCTTTTATACGGCTAAAATTGCTTTTCCGAGTTATGTTGAGATTCGGATGCATACATAAACAATAAAAATGCTTTCATCCAATATGCCCTTTCACCGCTGTGGCGCGATAGATCACACAAGATGCTTCCAAGCCCAGCTTTGGGGGGCAATTGAAACCAAACACAACCTTTCAATGAACTCTGTATCATAATTAGTTATTTACAAAAACGGGATTATCCTTTTGAATAAATTGAGTTTTAAATGATATCGGTATTGTCCAACTGAATACCAAAGTTTCTTTATTTTTTCATGAAATCCTCTTGTTCAGTTCACCAGTTTTTCATCTTATCATTTCCTTTATGCGAATGACTGTGAAAAGACCCTCATCGCAACATCAGTATGTGACTGACTTGACTCTGGCAATTGTTCTTGCATATATAAATGTTTTATTGTCAAATGCCATTTGCATGCTTTGACTGGCAAAATTACTGCCTACCTTTCTTGAAGAGGATATTTTCCGCACAAAATGATGAACGAAAGTCTGTAGGCTGCCTAACATTTAGATTTAAAGTTCTGATAATTACCAATCGTTGTACGTGGTGCACGGCAAACTGAAAGAGTCGACTGGACACGTGATACACGGAAAGACCTGCAAAACTGAAGGTACCATTTGAAAGTTCACTCTAAAAAGCTCATTTCGATTAATCAAATATTGCAACACTCACATCACTTAGAACATGATGGTAGACATGCAATTTTTGGGTGGAAATAAAATTGCTAATTTTTTATCAGTATCATTGCGCTGACCTGAGCACGTTAGTATCACTACCAAACTGATGGGTCATTTGCAATGGTGTGTCTTGAAATAGTATAGTCGTAAATGCTCAGTGTCACACAATCTGCTAAGTATCAACTTATCACCGATCTTTAGTTGACCTTACAAGTGGTAATCACCAAATACAGCATTGCTCCCCGGGGGACTGGACAATATCGGACAAATTTACCAAGGTTCTTATGTGAACCGAAGTGAACTAACTCATGCTAACAAAAGTGTCGATAACCCACTCGTGGACATAATATGCCTGTGCTTTTAGGTCTTATTTCCTGTCTCGTTTTTCAATGGTTGGTCAGTATCTATGGTCAGCCGTTTTTTAACTGTCGCTTTGAACGAGCGAAACCAGCACCGATGAAGAAAAGACAAAATGTTATGCTCTAAGCACATATCCGGAAAGAACATATTGTGAAGAGTGCAAATATGTGCACGACGACAACAAGATGAACTGTATTGTCAAATAATTTCGTCCATGCAAGAAGCGAACTCAGGACCACTTTGCATTATGTAACTTGTTTTCAAAATGAGACCAGCACAGGTGTTGTGGGTGGGACGAAGTAGTTTAACAAACTTGATATATTTATCAGACTACGTTTCTTGTTTGCGATATTAGATTCAACGTATGCTTTTGAGAGAGCCGTAAATCGAAGTGGAAAAAATTCAAGTAGAATAAACATTTTGAAGAAAAAACGAGAATTATCGCAGATGGTGAAAGTCTAGAAAAAAGTTCATGTTTTTCCAAGATTTATGCAGCATGAACAGAAGTCACTAGAGTAGCAAACTACTGTGGTAATTGGCAAATAATAAACAGAATATGTGACCAGATGAGCAGTTATAAATGAGAAAGGTTCACCCTTCAGGAGCACTAATTTCTTCAGCATAATTTATTCTCACAATGATTTTATATTGCTCCTGAACAGGAGGTTGAGAAACAAGTCCGTAAAGCCTAGTGGCAAAGTGTATGTGTGCGTGCGTGTGTGTATCTGTGTGATTCACAACCTGAGTTCCAGTCCTACACTGGACGAGGTGATTGTACAGTGTTATTCGGGATCGGTACACCCTTTGGAGCATCGAATTTTCTAATATTACTACTGGGAACAGTAGCAGTGGTCAAACTTTTTCATCTCTTGAATTACTGCGAGAAACGTACATGGAATTGTCTGCTCAAGAAAACGACGAAAGGCGACAGAATTTGCAGATTATACATGCAAGGGAGCAAATAAAACCACGGAGTGATGGAATGAAGCTACCTTCGCAAATCGAGCGAACTGGTAGTGCTATTCATACTGACATGAACTCGTCCATTGTGGATAAACAGGCCATTATGGTCAATATAGTAGCACCCTGCATAGAAAATCCGAATCGACCAGCAACTTATGTAGTGTCTGATGGGTGCTATGTCAACCACTAGTACATTGCTAGTCGGTAACCCGTTTAAACTCTTTCATTCACTTTGGTCTCCTAATGTGTAAGATTCCAACTGATCCAGTTCAGTTGGAATAATTAGTAACGGTTATTGGGTTGTGGCTGTTCTGGTTGCACCTTCTCAACGGCGACCTAACTAAGAAGTGAGAGTCATCAATAGTATGGCAAAGTACGACGAGCAGTAAAATAACGGTAACCTTATGATGATCAACTTGTGTGAATACAAATGCCTCACTTGTCATGATACGTAGTCGTAGCTTCCTCCCTGCCTACGATCAGTTGTTGTATGGATGTCGTGGAAGTCCGACACAAAGAAAATAGTCAAGTGCAGTGGTCCGGCCCAGTATATATCACATCCATCTCATGGATGATAAGTGCAGTTGTAATGAAACTGATATATGCGTATTATCAACAGTTGTTGGCTTTCTGGAACTAACTCCAGTTAGGTGGGTATGATAACCACGTTAGCCAGTTCTGAAAGAATACACTGTCTATTTGAAACCTGAACATATTTCTTGTTGTCCAGTAGTTTTCAGAGTCTGTGAGTTGCGGTTTGGTATTAGTTCGAGTAACTTGGGAGAATATTGGATACGTTAGCAAGCTCCACTTCACTCAACCTGACTTCGGAAAACTGAAATGAGCTGTAATAAAATGGTGGTAAAATCAGACAGTTCTATTGAACCACGTAGACGCCGAGATTTCTGATTCACAACACCTACCCATAATCCGTCGATTTCGACCATATTGGTAAGTTAGATTCATCAAATAATCTGCTGCTCACACTTATTCATCTCAGTATAAACTTGGCAGTATTTAGTTTTCATATCTATATTCCGTCTAGGGGCACCTTTTTCAGCTAGAAGCAAACCTGCTTCAACAATGAAATGAATGGGAAACTGGACGGGTTGATGAGCACTGAACATCTCATATATATTCACACCGCCTCTTAAATAACTAGATGATTCATCAGTATTCATTCACGGGCCGGTAGCTTCATCTAGACGGTCAAAGCAAGTCCTAATTTTGTGTTCATCATAACTTCTTCGGACAGTGGAATTCAATTACCATCCTCTAATCAAAATCACCGAAAATCTGTGAGGGTACTAGATACGACTGGACCTCACTTGTGTTTAACCCTTGTCAGTACTTATCCCTTTATTTTTATCATACATATCAGAACTTCTCACGAACGAGAAATCTCCCATTAAACGTTTTCTTTATTCATTCTGCACTGTTCACCCTCCCAGTTTCGCTCGACAATCCCCAAGATTCTCTCACCACTACGAATTATGATTTCTTTACTCCTATTGTATTAAGTTGTCAGTCGATCATCGGTGTTCTGATGGGTAAACACAGTATGGACAAACAAGCTCTTGGTTTTGAACTAGCGACTTGGAAGTTAACAAGCAATAGTCCTTTGTGAACTCAATTTGAGGTAAAACATAGCAGTCATTCATTCACAGTTATCCCAATATATTGAACAAATTTAGATTTGTGTGTACTCCTGATCCATGTTTTATCGAATAAAATGGAAGATGTCTGTGAATTTTCACAGCAGGGAAAATGAAGACCGCAAATAACTCCTAGTATTCTCAAACCCATGTGCTTTCTTGCCGAAGCAAAATAACTCGATATTTTCTTTTAACTCTCGAATACAAACAATGCTGATTCTGCGGAAGAAAAGATGGCATAAAGGAGCACATTTTATTCTTTGCTGTCCTGATCAGTGATACAATCAAGCAAGTGAGCATATTAGCCCGACTGATTTCAAGTTTCATTTAGCGATAACAGCTACCCCGTGATCGTCTGCTTCTATTTCAAGAGCATACATCGTGTGACTCAATTTGTGTCCAGAAACGATAAGGTAGCATCCAGTTCATTCTGCATCCGGTGGTTCTTCTTCGTTTCCTAAATGGGCTTTCTAATGTGTGTGACCTTTGTTGGAAAGGTCAAAAGATCTGAGTGAGAAAAGCGATAGTTAGGAAATGTTCCATTGGATTATCCTCACTTTATTTTCATTTGAATCATTAGGAACGTAGATGGACGAAAAATCCCTTCTGATAATCACATCGGATTTATCGAAAAGCATTTCGTCACTTACTCGAAGCCAACACTCAGGATGGGGAATTATGGTACGAAGGTCGGATTTCAGATTTATCATGACAGGAAAAAAAAACCGGAAGTACATCCTGGTTTCCTGGTTGTTGTTGTTCATCAGGTGTGCGTACCCTGTACTATTCTCCCCAGTCACATCCGTGAGTTTACATTCCACAGTTCTGAAGGTCAGCCCTAACTAACCGGTAAAATAACTACCAACGAATCATTTTGAAAATCTGTTAGAAAGTCAAGAAAAAAGCAACTTTATCTGAAGCAAGCCATTAATTAACTCGCACTCGCTGGACCGGAATGAAAGATCAGTAAGCAATAAACAGTCAGATCACAGAAGACTCAATCAGCCTTCTTCTAATCGAACAGTCTTCTGCGGCTCGATGCAAATCCAATCAACGGTTAATAGTCATTCGGGAAGACTTTTTTCTTACTCGACGGCCAAGGAGGCCTGAGCCTGACTGGAAGCCTCAGTTCGAATAAGTTCCCTTCTTGCTTTAGATACCACGTTGTACGTTCTGTGATGACTGATTTTCCGCGCTGTGCTGTCATCTTTTGTTTGGTCATTGCGGACCAAGTATCTCGGTCACCCAGTCACACAATAGAATGGACTTTGTGGGTCATCGTAAATTCCTGAAGTAGACTTATCTTCCATGCACGCTCCTAATGATTTAAATAATATTGCGCCAGTAGAAATCGGTATGAATTGTAAAGTATAGGAAATATGCCTAGGAGATCTTTAGAATATTATACTTGATGGACGGCAATAACCGCAAAATGGTTTTGTGCTTCCGGAGAAATTCTGTCCTGTCATCCATATATATAGAGTGCAAAAGCTACTAGTTCTGTTATCAACAGTTCAATTCAGTTCATCTGTGACCTGATGATCTGATGGTCACAATTACCAGGAAGCAGACGGGTCTTGTTTGATAATTGTGTGATCGATTTGGTGCGTCCTAGTGTGTGCACGCCTGCTCGAGCTAGGATCATGATGGGGTTGCTGATTGCAAACACGCCAATATGACAACGAAAGTCTGCCGTTATCGACCACAATCTTGCTGAGTAGGATTTAGAAAATTCACTTGGTCTGCTTTCTTCAGCAGTTTCGCACTTGGTCTCTCTGTCCCCAGGTACAAACTGGTTTCATCTTACTGCTTCGCAATAGGACAATGACGCCAATCACATGATCTCGTGCATGGTTCCAACAAGATGGAGCAGCCGTTTTTCGTGCAATGTGTTCAGTATTATAGCGATAGCCTTTTTAAGAGGCACTAGATAGTAAGCAGTGGGCCAGTTGAACGAGCCGGTGGTCCCCGGACAGGAAGTAGCCCAGCAAGTGTCTGCAGCTGATTTGAGTATTTTGATTACCTAGATAACATTAGATCTACTAGCCCTGTCGGAGTAAGAAAGCATGACAGAAACATAATTACAAGAGTTTCGAATCGCAACCCGACGGAAATCTTACAGATAACGGCTTTTCCCATTCCGATTATGTTGACAAACCAGGAAAGAAAATTCGCCCGTTCGTCTCATCAGAGTTTGATCTCACGAGAGTGGAGCTAACACCATTCGACGGGCACTGCAAAATTTATTATTCGGTCATGAAGCAGTGAAAAACTTCGTCGCGAGAAAGATTGCGGAATATGGGCATTTAGAGACACACGGCAGTGGGAACGCCAGAAGCGTAATCGGAGTTTGCGTAATTCTTGGTCCAATCATGGATTGAAGCAGCAGCAGCGAGGACTAATAGGGTTCCTTGTGGCTCCCTCTATGCCACTTTTAGCTCCGCTAAGTATAAATGCCAGTTCCCTACTAACCCTGTCATGAGATATGAAAACAAAAGGTGAACAATCGTTGTTTAACTCATCAATGATTATTCATTAGTTCAACTGAACCTTTGGTGCCACATCAGTTAGTCGACCGACGAGGCACTTGCTAGAATGCATCAAAGAACATCAGCCAAGCCGATGTCAACTCCGGACGAATGGTATGGCTTCAGGTTCAGTTAATGTTAATAACTAGACTCAGGACATTCCACAGAAGTGGAAAATGCTGTACACGTTTTGAGCAGACAGCCATGTAATGCATGTAAAACGGTCAGATGCTGAACGTTAGTGATGGCTGAGTGATTAGCATACGGTTTTCTAAACCTGAGCTATGCTCGCAATTGAGTTTAATACATGCCCTTGAGCTTTCCTGACCACAGTCTGATGAGGTTTATCGAAGACACGCTGGAGATCAGTGCCAGTGATTGTTCACACAATGACATTCATCACTTTATCCACGTCACTCCCTTATCAAACAATCGATTGGCCAACTAACCCATCAAATGACAAACAGAATGACAGAACTGCAGACTATCCTCTTTTCTAACGGTTTCGTAACAAATATGTGATTGTATTGGTTCGAAAATGAATAAAAAAAACTTTCTGTCTCGCAAAACTTCCACAACACTAATTTATTTGGGTCTCCTTCTAAATAAACCTTCAAATTGGTCATACTGTTCAATATCTATAAAACTGCTAGTGTGATCAATATCAGATTACTCCCGAATAATGACTTTTGTTGACATAGACTGCGAAATTTCACGAGCAACTCAGTTTAGACAATGCCAATATTTACTTTTTTCTGATTCCAAGTGATGGGAGGTTGTTACAAAAAACCTTGAACAAAGTAGTATTCACTGTGCAAAAAGATGAAACTTTCCTGTCTGTCAGAGCAGAATTTATATTTTGGAGATTGTTTCATAACAGAATGATTCTCTAGGCTACGCATTAGGTAGTGAATGAATCTTCACTATTTTATCCACATCGAAGCCACTGAAAAGTGAGGACCGAAAGTGTGGCTGATCAAAGTTCTTGAGCAACTATTCAGTTTCATTAGATTTCCTTGCAAACTATCTGTTATTATTCATGCTAAAGATTATGTGAGGTAGGAAGTAGCACTGAAATTCGAAAAGCTTATAATTTGTATGCAAACTTTTATTGTCCTATTTGGAAATTCAAGCAGTCAATCCACACTAGACTGATAAAGTTGAAAGCAATGCGAAAGATGCGTCTGTTATGAACCCGATATTCTATTTTTTTATTTCTATGGACGACCTGCGAAAGTCAACTGCATTTCCGACTCCTCACTTTTCACTCCACAAAGGAAAGCTAAAACACAACAGCACAGCATCTCAAAAGTCAAACTTTCTACGTAAATTAGGAACGCTGTTTCCAAGCGAAAATCTAAGGTTTCTGAATTTGAGTGTCTTTTCGGGATGGTGCCATGGGGGACCGATTGCGTTGGTCAGTCGTCGGCCAGACCAAATACGGAACATGAACGTTGAATAATTGCTTGATCACCGAAAGGGGTTACCCATTGTGTAATTTGGCGTTTTGTTGTTTAGTAGTTTTTCGATCCGAAATGGCATGCTCAAAGCGATTAGCAACTTGTATTTTATTCGGTGACTTCATAGCGGCACAATTCAGCAATGTAAATACCCTAGTAACCGAATTGCAGATATATATTTTTATAAATATATATATATATATATATATATATATATATGAGGTCATTGTAAATGAATCTTTGAAAAATGGGTTTACGTGCACATTTGTCAGTAAGTTGACAAATCCATGAATGTTCCGACAAAGTACGGCGAGTATGGATGGTTAGTGTGTGATGTATGTGAGCAGTGACAGTCTGGCGAAATGGAACAAACTTGTGAGGTACTGGCGAGATGAACTAGGTGCTCGTACTTGTGACCGTGAAAAGCGATTGAAAAACGTGGACACCAGTTCATCAGCCTAGTTGGCAAAGAAGCCAGTACAGTTTCTGGGTTCCAGTGGTTTATGTCCTTTGATAATCAGTAATACAGGGAATAACGGAGAAAATGGATTATGAGTGAGCAAACAATCAGCTCCTTCTGAGATTATAAAACGCGGAGTAAGTCTGCCATTTAAACGCACCACCACTAACATATTGAGGCTGGGTCTAAACGATTTGATGGTCACACACACAGCATGATATAGCACCTTTCCGAATTTGGCTTCGTAAGGTGACCAGTCGTTGACTGCACAAAGGTCAACTTATTTGATGCACGAGTTGCTTTCAAGAAGCTCAATAATAACGAAATCTTTGAAAATCCCGATGGTAATTCATTTTGCCGACAGGCTTTCTGCTCTTCAATTCAGTTTGTTCTTTCAAGACAAGTTCATATAAACAGTGGTGTGCATGTTTTCGTTTATCTAACCATTTGAGCTATTTTTGAACCTGTGCTTCCGTTCTATCGGCTTCATAATTTATAGAGTGCTTACCTTGAAGAAATTGGGGTATATTACGAATGCCATGCGCAACGCATGTGCTTTTCATGTATTTCCAATTACGTTGGCTAATAAATGACAGTAATTTGCTGCGGAAAAATTCAGAAAACTTGTAAAAATCTACAAACTTTCTTTCAATCGACAGTGTTAAGAACACCATACACGTAAAAGGATGATTGTTGTTTAAAAATGTTATTATATTTTGAGGTCAAATTACGCATTTTGAAGACACAGTTGTCTCCTTCTTGTGCTGCCTAATGGTTATATTCAGTCCCGACCAGATTGTGGTGAGTTCTACCAATTGCGGATACTCATTGAAGAGAACAAAGGCCGAGTGCTATTGGAACAGCTTGAGCAGCTCAGGGACGATTTAAAATTAGGTCGCAGATGCAGTATATAATGGCATTTGTCAGTAGTACCGTCGTGAAACGGGTCTGATTTTACACAGGAGCAGGGGAGTAAAAACGCATATAACCATTGTGCACTTTGGTAAATTCTTCTTCGCTCAAAGTGATAAACCAAACCATGAATCACATCGCCAATTTGGTTATTACAATGCTCTGCCTCAACTTTCCAACCAGCTTTGGATCATGCCCTGTCGGATTCTACAACGTTGGCAACGGTTTGTGTTTGCTTGTGTTTCAAAGGAATGTCAACTTTTGTCAGGCAAATGAGCTTTGTGAAACCGAGGGAGTGAAAAGTGGCCTAAGATTATTTCTCCCCGGTTTGAATGTGTTTCGAATTCCGACCACATTGTCCATATTTGCCAAGGTATATACGAGTATTACGGCATTGCTGAACCGGTCTACGGAACTCCGAGATGGATGGCAGGTGGGTGATCCAGGTTGGGCTGGGCACATCATAAACAATAAAGATGGTCAACTTACTTGGGCAACGGGTGATCCGAATCATCCAACACAAGCAATTTCTATGTTGCGTTATGGAGTCTTGATTGACGATCCACAGAAAAATTTATTGTCTTCGTTTGTGTTATGCGAATTATCGAGAAGGGCTGTACCAGGACCCGTGGAACGATTTCGCCGTGATTGGCCTTTCCCAATAAATTCACTATTTTTATCTGAAGACAATACTTATGGATGCTTCACGAATGCTCTTTCAGAAAGTCTTGCACGATGTGCCCTGATGTAAGTGCAATAAACCTTTCATCGTGTATATGTCATATTGAAATCCCGCATTGAATAATGCTGAACAGGTTGTCCGTACTCTAAGTGAAGCTCGGTCATCATTCGAATTTGTGGTACAATATGATGCTCACTGCGATGGAGTATATACTTACGAATCTGCATCCGTCTCATAGTATACAACAGTAAGGTTAATTGAACTTTGCTTGGTGGGTATGTACAGAGAATTTTACATTCGGTAATATGGTGTTCAATTTACTTGGTTCCTGTCCCAATCTCTCTCAAATTCTCAGATGCAAACTGCGCATCGTCTGTCGCTCACTGTACTATAATGATCAAACGAAGGATTGTTACATGTCACTGTATGTCGACTCACTTCTGCCATCAAAATTGAAGGTAGTTCCGGGAAATTGGACGCGTTATGCACGGCCGGAATGGTGAAAATATTCACGGTTTATATAGCAAATGACACTCCAGGAATCTCACAAGCATGATTTGCCACGTAATTAGGCGGTACTGAGTCTTCTTTCCGACACTGGAAATGTTCACATTACTTGCATCATAAACATGATCTACGTACATTTGAACCATGTGATTACTATCGTAAATCCAGCTTAGCTCCGAACTCAACTCTTCATCAGTTTTCTTGTAAAATGATAACGTCTCACTTTCATTCCTTCCCACAATACAACGTGTCCCTCTTCCCCACCCCAGCTCACTTTTTCCTAGTTCCCGAGATATTTTTTCGTCAATATGACTACATCTGTGAACAAAACAGCAGTTATCTTTTCAATCGTACTATCCAATTTGTCAGAGAACGATCATAATTTCGAAATATAAATCCTGACTCAGTGCCTTCAGCTTGTTTTTGTATCTAATTACCGAGAGATTTTTCGTGATGCACATAATGGGATGGTTGACGCGTACTGCATTAGATGAAAACGAAGCTCACCTGATAATAATGTATTATTCAATTTCACCTTGGATTGTCAAGAATTGTTAGCATTGGTATTATTGTTTTTAAGAGATCGATTTCAATGGATTCATAATTTGTGAATGTGACAGGTAAGGTGTGATTCAAAAAAACGTATCAAAGTCGGTAATTGGCAGATTGTGAAAGACTCCTCATCTTCAATTTTCGATGGTTGATGCGTTGAATGCACGAGTCTTCCCACCTTACTACCGAGTCTTCAAACTGCATACACTGTGGATAAAATAATGGATTGGTCAAGCACGATGCATTGGCACATTTGAATCGAACTTAATTGCAGAACGGTGAGCAGGAAACTAATATACCCATTGAATATCCAAGACGGGAATCCTGTCATGCTATGTGTACCGATGACCGTTTGCTACACCGCGATAAAATACCAAGCTTCACGTCCTTCTCCTGCACCGGCATTTCCCGCTGCATTGTGACGCCCTGCACATCGCATTCTGTGACAAAAATGTGGAAATATCGAAGAATATGATACCTGCAAGACTGTTCGAAAATTCATTGAGTACGTAAATATTATTTCCTACTGAAAATCTCGACTTGAATGAATTCGCAAACTTATCTCATGTGTGGAAGGTGGGAAGTTACTGTGAGCTTCCCATGTAAGTTTACCGAGGGTGCAACTTATATGATGCTGGTTTATTACCTCGAAAACATCGCATTTATAAGGACTTTTGACAATGCCTGCATACTCATTCATTTTAAGGCAGAATATATTTTTCTGTAATTCTAATCCTACATGAAAATTGGTCGACGATATCTACCTATCCATTCATAACAAAACTACCAGACTGGAACATTTACTGATATCCTACATGTCGTTCTTTCTGGGATAAATGAAACATTCCACATCATTTTGCCTGACCTCCAACTAATAGTTCTCAAATCAATGCCATGACTTTCGGAAGTTAAACAAACGTCCCTGTTTTGCTTGCTGCTCTCCTTGTTCACCATCAATAAGGAATCTGTTTTCTCAATCTGAGCATCTGATTACCCACACAGTGACCTGACCAAATAATGTCAGCGTTTTACCATACGCCCGTTCATGGATGACCCAAATTATTCCTAAAATAATAATAATGGGCAGGAAAGTTAAATTTGAACTCTAACAATGGGATTTGCGGAAGAGAGAAAATTAAATTTCGTGCACTTGAAATTAGGGCAATGTGCGTTTGACCTTGAGCAATGTGATTATTACCGCAAGAAGCAGATTAGCTCCCAACAACATCCGAACGCTTGATAGACCAAATTCGACCAAGTAGCTTTTAAGTTGCCTCAGAATCCCTGTGTATCTGTAGTTGATACTCTATTATGAGTCCCATTGACAAGATAGTTTTAAACGCTGGAATGTCACAGCTATTTTAAGCATTAGATTAGGGATTAAACCTACAAATCCTACTGTTGCACGGCTTCACATCGGGAAGCATGTACAGGAAGCTGAAACCTATCGGAACACAAAGCCCCATCTGAGAGGATCACCAAAGATTAACAAAATGAAAAGTTCTGTTGAGGCCCACTTTGTGCACTCAAAATTCAGCTTACCATAAACCAGCTCGATGGTTGGTCGATATTCTTTATACCGTACGAAAACGCCTTATTCCTCGTTGCCTTCGAGAATTCTTTGAATTTGCAAAAATAATTGACAGTTTCGCAGTTAAGACTCAGAGAATGGAATCAGTGGATTTTGGATCTCTTTCTACCAAAGTATCTTTCTGAGAAACAGTTGATTACCTTTTTGATGTCTTTTTATCAAACAGTATTGCATTGCCTATCCCTCTTGATTATTTAAAAAACCATATAAATTCATGCGAGGAAACTATCCGTTTTGAGGTTCAAATTTTATACCTCCGAACTCACCTGGATCATATGAGTAAGAATCCGACTTGAGTTTGCCTTTCCTAGACATTTTATACACGTGGCATCTGGAGTGCACACTCCAAAAGCCCATTTACAGGAAAGCAATATGGAGTTGACGTTATATGCAGTTTTCCAGTTTTGTCCTAGTTGGGTACATACTTGGTTTGATCAGACCTGTTTTCCACAGTGTCCAAACCATTTGTTTTCATGATCAACGGCAGAAAAAACGGTTTTACCAAAGAAATCTTTTTGGCCAATGGTTATCCAGGAACATTCATTAGGAATCACAGCAAACCATGATGTTCGACATACTAATTCACGACTAGAAAAGATGGTAGTGACTAGTTTATTCCCACGTAATTTCGACGCAGAGGGTCACTGGATCGTCTTCTGTTAAAGTAGTTTACCTTATACGATTTTCGCAAGTTGTAATTTTCGAAATACAACTGTTAAACCTCCTAGGTAATATACAACTGAACAAGGTATTCCGACATTTCTTTAAGAAATGAAAAAAATTGTCAGTGAATTTTGGTAGACTGCAGAATGGTCTGGATTATTCGTTGTAATCTCGGCACCACTCATCTTCGTATAGCTTATCTTCGACACAGTCCGATTATTCTGTTGATTGGAGAAGTCTCTGATAATTACGATCAAGCACGATATCAGGTTTGAATATCGGTCACAAAATAATCTTCTTGTTAATTGTTCACATTGTTGAAATTCTGACTCCATATTGCTTGGCAAAATGAACTGACTTTTCATCCATCACTCAATTTAAATAATATCTAGATACTGAAGATAATGTGAATTTACGCACAAATGTTTTCTTACCGTACTTGGAATTTCTGAAACACTTGAAATGAAACATTTTTCAGTAACCCTGAATTACCTCTCCCGGTGCAGCTTAACAATCTGACACAAGTTTGATCCGCACACGGATTGGTGACATCAAATTGTCCAAATATTAGCATAGCTGTGAGAAATAGTTGATTTTGACCAAGTCAAATGAATACTTTTGCCTATGTCAATAAGATGTACAGCCGGAAGTGTCATTCTGTGCTTAAACGGTTTCTCTAAAATACCTTCTGGTCTGCCAGACAGGAGACTTTCGTCTGTTGACCAAGATCTGTTCTAAGTTGTTCAGGGTATTTTCTGTAACTCCAAGCACTGGGTTGCTTGTGATATTTTTCATCCCATCGGCACCAACGTAGTGAGTTGTGAGACATTAAAATAACGAGATGGAATGCATTTTGAAATCTGTTTAAAATATAGTTGTATTCGTGAGACCCTAATTCTCACCATATTCCTTCGATGGTAAATCGATGCTCAAGTCAGCGACTTCTGCTGTTCGTATTAAAGTAGCTGGCCTTCAATAGGGCGGGAGCTAAAGTAACTAACTTTTCTACAAACCTCATCCGAAAAGAAGAATGAGAACGTTTCTGCGAAATATTCTGCAAGAATAAATGCTCAATACTATCTGGCAAAGAATTTAACCCATTGCACCTCAAGCCATTATACAAATCAGATGTGTTTTCTCCCTACACGTAGCGTATCTTTTCGTGACATCATTCTTCGGAGAAACTATGAGAAAAATACAATTATCTTTCATAGTAAGGATTGGAAATATGTCTGCTGCAAAATTAAGGGTTTGATGAGCTCGCACCATGCCACCTCCTTCCTACTCAACAAATTAACACAATTCTTGGGTTACGAAATATTTCTCATCAAAGGGAGAATAAATTGAATAATTCCCGAGCCGCGCTGATACGTCCTTCAAAATCAGGTCATTCATTCAAAACAAACGAAAAGAGTTCCTCCAGCGATTTGGCTGTTTACCTGTTAAACAATGCATTATAATCTACTTAGGTTTGCTTCGGTTTTGCTTCTTTCTGTCAGGCAAAGAAAGCTGAGAATTGGAAGGAATAGTAACCTTTTTTGGGATCAGGATTTAAATCACAGTGCCCAAAATTGTCTACGGTGAAACCCATCTTCGTCTGTTTGACATTGAGTCATGTTTCATTTTTGAAGTATTTCGGACTTTTAAAATTGAAATCACCAAAAGCATACTGTCTCAATCATCCATGGATCGCGGCACGACTAACTTAAAATATATCAATCCCATATAGTTTTACATTTGAGCCTTTTGTGATGAAATACTTTGAATTCGTTACGAATAAAATGTTTGCCTTTCAAATTTTGACACCACCAGTACATTTAGCTTCTGTTGCAGGTGAACCTACCGATCGGTCAACCGGTTCAGTACTTCCAAAACTGTCTGTGACGTCAGTGTTTAACCACTACGGAATAATGGCTTCTTTAATTTGGACTTTCTATGGGGCATCTTGCATGGTCAATGGCATTGCGACCGTGTGAAATGCGTTTTGAGTGGTTGGATTCATGTGTATTTCAGCATGCTTTAGACAACTGGAAAACGTGGTTCAATTTTATTGACCTTAAACGTTCCTGTAACTGATAATTTTTCGAATTCCGTATCTAATCCGAAAGGATTTCTCTCAATGCAAATTTGTTATTGCTGCCCATGTCTGCACTGCTTTCTTTAGTCGCTAAGTGGACATATCCCCAACCTTTAAAACAATTATAGGTTCAAATCGGAACCATTCAACATAAAGTTTGGAAAATATTTCTCGATACAACAATCCCTGTTTTTCTGCCATTCAGCAACATTGCACGCCTTCAACGAGTCACTTCCAACTGCAAACCATAGACGTCCTACTCATAAATCCGTGTCGGATGTAAACGTATCATAGTGAGACGAATTCACACATACGAGTCAAATTTGTAAAGTAGCCTACTTTGTCCAAGCTCAATGTTCAGCGGTAATCTGTATTAGACATTTCTTTCATTTTTGCTACTTATTCAAATAATAAAGGGAGATTTACTCTTCTGAGTTAACTACTCAGTAACGAGTGGCGACAATCATATGCCAGACCCAACTCTAAATCAAGTCCATGTTGCTAGATGTTGTGTAGCAGTTTTCCCTCTGTACTTGATCGGTTGTAGGATGGATGGACATTTAAGGATATCCGACATGAAGAAAAATTCCGAAAGCAAATGCAAACCTTAACATACTTTGCGAGAGAAATATTATAAGAAAATTGTAACAATATCTTGCATTGGGAACGTAACCGATGCGTTATAAAATAGAACAATAGTGCTGTCACAAAGTGGTTTTTCCTGGACCTCACATACACATCAACAACCGACATGACGTCAGTGTTCAGAAGGCGGGTGCGACGATCGGTGTACTATCTAAGTTAACAGAAATTTCCAAGGATAGTAGTGGGTGATGACTATATCACTCCCACGTTTACCGGTGGAACATATAATACATAAGTACATACTTAAATGTACATATACATGTTTGATTTATTTCAGAGCAACGATGAGTCGGTAAATTACCATTTGCAAAGAAATCCATATCAGTTTTACCGTTATCCCCAATTCAGAAGTGAGGAAAGAGTACTCAAGAGCATTTGTGTATGAAAAGTGCATAACAGTTATCTGTTTAAACAATACTCAAACCCACCTAAGTTGGCTCTTCGTGGCAGAAAATTTGCACAATTTTCACACACACAAGATTTTTTTGGTTGTTGGAAATTACTTTATGCACCATGATTTTTTGTAATACGAACAGACTAACAAATCTTTGCTGAAAGCCTACATTTAATTGTGGAATTATCTATGTTTACTGGAAACCACCAACGATTTACCTGGCTCAAGAGGCTTTATTTTATGATGGTCATGTGAGCTTGAGGGTTTATGGCTTGGAGTACATGAATGGAAACAGAAAGCCGTGTCTGACCAGAAATTGCACTATCTCAAGTTATAAAGATGGGCAGGAAGCGAGGTGAGGCAGCACCAGATGTCTGAAGGGACAAACATTACTAGATTTTTGGCGTCATCGGGAAACCAAAAGAGGAATTATTTGTTTTGATTTATACCTCAGAACACAAACCTACGTTGAATGAAGTTTGGAATTCACCTGCTTCTGATAATAATTGCGATAAAATTGTAAAGACGGTGAAACGTTCTTGCGGGGAGATAACAAGTTTTGCGTTGGCGGATTCCCTAATGAGTGTGAATGTTAAACTCACCACTCATTACCATGGAAACACTGTACAGCTAATCTCATGAGGATATGATTTAACACCAGTGCGTAACAACCCAGCCCCATCAGGAATTCGAACCCGGTGTGAATGATTGTCATTCGAATACCTAAACATGAGGCTATCTGGACTGGAGCTCGGAGGTCTGTTTCTGAAATTTACAATTAAGGCGAGTACATTAGGGGACACAAATTACTGAAGCAGGATGCATTACCTCTGTTTGATCGAACTTAACTGCCGAAAGATACGAAGGACAACTAATATGCCTATTGAATATGCAGGACAAAAATCCTTCGTTGGATTTTGGAATACAAAAGTAGCCGATCATATGAATATGTTTTCCGTGGATTGATATCATTCTCCATCTTTCGAATACGGACAGAGGTGGTTCGAAAGAGACAATTGAGAGAACCCCGAAACCGAAGCGGAATTAACATTTCTTTTGTCTTCCGGCAGAGAGGGAAGAATGATGTTGTCTTTTTGCTGTTTTAGCACACAGTACGTGTAACGATAGCCTTTTCCTGCAACGTGATCAAACAATACATTTGTGGCATTTTCAGCTGAATGTAAAATTCTGTCTGTTAGAATCACCCTTTCATCGACGTGAATCTACACTTGTTAACGAATGTATTGGAGAAACATTCTCCAGCTGATGAGATGGAAAGGTCAGTTATATATATATATATATATATATATATATATATATATATATATATATATATATATATATATATATATATATATACATGTATTTACATATTTCGAAAAAAGAGGTGCATCATATGTCGTAAGTGCTGCTAACGCTGAGCAATACAAATAACTGTCGCACAAGTTCCGCAGAAGAAGTAGGGAACCCATTGATCCACGAGCCATCTTCTCGAGAATATTTGAATGTTTGAAAATCTGAAGACTTGTGTGTGTACACGTTTGATACAGCATACGCCATCTTTTAAAACGAGCAACGCGGGCATTCTCACGGCAAAAACGATTGAGGCATTTGGTTGAATCCTGGGGTTAACGTTCTCGAGAAGCATTCGTTTTAACTTTGGTTCAGAGGTTATACTTTGGTTTGAATTTTACTTTGATAACTGATGTAAAACCGCTCGTAATTAGGTAATTCCACGAGGAACACATGTAGTTCTACGAACAGTTACATTTGTGTCATACTGTTTACAAATTTACAGTAGCCATTCATTTCCCTAATAAATTCGAAGTCCATTTTACCATTGGTCATGCAGATTCGAACTGAGAAATTACATTTTGCGCTGAATTTACTTTTGTTCCGTCATTGTTTTTATTTAAATATCATATATGAAGTAGTCAAATCAGTGAATCGTATGAAACAACTTCCACAGAATTAGAACTGACGAACAAATAAGCAGCTATTTCTTTTGATCCTTTCCAAACAAAACCCACTATCTGTTTCGAAAAATCCGTGTTTTCCAGAAACCGATTTATCGGAGCTTCCGCTTTAACGCCCTTCTCATGGCTTTTTCGACTGACAGCCAAAGAAACACCTGCGGCTGTATAGCTGATGACAGTTACATTTTGAGAGGAATCTGTGTGTCACGTAAATCATTTGCCATCTTGGGATCTTTCAATTATCAAGTATCGAGATGAAGATGGACGAATTACCTAGTTTTATTTGAATCTTCAATGAACTGATTTTCCAAGTACACAATGGAGACAATCCAATTCACAAATAGGTTCCGATCTATCACAGCAGTGTATAGAACTTTCTTACCAATGGTTGTACAATGCTCTGGACAGTCATAACAATTTGGGCTGTAGCTGTGAGGCTTGGGAACGTGATACTATTACCTTTCCTGAAGGTAAAGTTTTAGTTATGTGGATTCGGCCTGCAGAACCGTGCTTGTCAAAGCAGTTCGCTAATTACTTTGCAGCAATTCGGTTCACTAGATCTCTCCACTTGTGCTATAAATAAATTACCACTTTTCCAGTCTCGTCAGGTTGACTTTAGTTGTAATATTACTGGAAGGTGCTCCCCTGACTGGAAACTGGTTAGTTTAGGTCGAGAAGTACCACTGGATGGCAATGTAACTCAAATGGACCTTCGCAAACGACAAAATCTTCCACTAGAAGACCAGCTAGAACTAACGGGAAACAGCTAAACCAAACAGAATTTATCAAATTTTCCAAGACTCCCGAAACCGTTCGATGTGCTTAAACATAATGATAGGATAAATGTTCACTTATGAGGACATGAACTGTTCAAAGTTACATTATGAGCACCAGTTATCATGCACATAATAATTTCCGTTACTACGTATTCCGCCAAGCAAAAAAATGATTTCCATCCACCTTTATTGCATAGTTTGATGACAAAGCCTTCTGAACAGAAGTATTTCAATCATCAGATCGAACACTATAAAAATTTATCCCGTAGTCGAATTAGTGTTTCATCTGAACTAGAAACTGTATCAACTTGACAAGATAAACGACGATAGGTGGTCAGTTCGTAAAATGGAATGAAGTTATCACAAGCCGAACCAGTGCATTTGGCCTGTTAAAGCGTGCTGGGCCTCAACGATCGAGATATGAGACTCATCCAACCAGTGACTATGGGGAGCAGGATATTACTACGCATGATAACAACTCCCAAACCGAATAAACATTGTCAACGGTGCCCCACCCCTTGATTTAGCGTGGTCATTTTTATTTCCTCAGTAATGGTACGGTTGAGCAGTAGTAATCCGAAAGCGTCACACACATTGAGCCATTAGGGGTTCGTATGTTCGTATGATCTTGTATGTTGCCTAATTGACTGTGTGTTCCCCATATCACTGGCCTAATTCAATATCACTGTATAAAACGAAAACGCTAGTCAGTAAAGATAAGTTGTGTGTCGCATTCCTCATTTTTTGTGGCAATTTTATGCGTGGATGTTTCAGGCGATGTGATGTTTTTATGATGCTAAATCGAAAGATAACATAAAATTAAAGGCCAACAGACATGAAAATATTTATTCAATAATTGCTACCAGACGATGGGCCAGTTAGTAATTGGAAACAGCTGCTAACGCAGTTAAGCCTATTCTTTATTTGTCCAGTTTCGACTGGTGATGGCTAATAGCTGCGGCCGGACCAATGCATATCGCTACTCGGGGAGTACCCGGTTTTCGCAGTGGGTTACGTGACCACTAGATCCATCCAGTCAGTGACCATACGCAGGAAGAGGTGTCTACCTGATCTGAGTAGTGACATCTGCACTGGCATACTTAAACCATGGAAATGATGTTTTCACTTAACTTTTCCCCCAATTTATATATTGATGGTTGTTCGGATATAAGTATTAGTTTGCTACTGACAATTGGCGTTAAGTTTACTGGCGCTTTAAATGGAATGCTAATGGTCGTTGCCACGGTATAAGATCAACTACATTCAAGATTCCTGGAAGCAATGTTAACATGCACGATTGAACCACAAACAGGTCATGCAACAAACACTGCATCGACAGATCACATACTACTGAGGGATTTTCACTTTAACTGGGGTTTTACTCGGGTATTCCATGCGAGGTGCTTTCATATCAACCAGTGTGACCAGTTTATAACCAGTAGGCATCCCCATATTGATTGATATAATAATGGTAGAATTGTCAGAGCACGAATGCAGCAATATACTACCACTGCGCACAAAAATGAACCGTTATTAGAGCTTGATTACCTGATCTCGATATTGGCCATCATCATCTCAAAGAGACAATCTAACACACTTCCTTCCAAATCTAACTACCGCTATTGTTCACTGTATCATGAGAGGAAGGTGGCAGCTCTCACGGTAAACCAAATGCCTGTGAACACAATCGAAGAAACAAGTAAAACGGAGACTATATAGCAACATTATCATCTTAGAAGTATCCGACGAAATGGCAACATACAATCCATTTTTATCCACGTATTCAAAATTAAACAAATTTTAACCCCAGTATTTGATTGAATAAGGGTATAACATACGGGAAGATCATCTGAGTCGCTAACTACTCCGTACTCTTATCGATCCTGTCATTTAAACCGAAAGTAAGAATAGGTTTTACCATTCCGCCCAACTAAATACATACAAGCTACCTTTTGCTTCCAGATTTGGCCTCTATGTACACACTTTACATGGATAAAAGAAGTCGATATTCCAAACGACATGGGAATATCACACAAAAATGCTTAAGATTCAGGATGCACGTGGGCTGATAAAACTCTTAGTATATAATAATGATAACTGAGTTGAACCACAAGGAAAAATAGCCGTCACTTTCAAGACTTCCACTCTGAACGAAGTGTTCCATAAGCTAGAAGGGTTGCAAACTGGATGACTGTTTACAGGATTTTCACGATGAATATTTAGACCCTTCTGTCTCAACTGCTTCTCAGATCGGGATGCTTCGAGTAATAATGAAGATTACCTTCTAAGGTCCGATGTAAGCATACTGAGAAAAAGCCGGAAATTATTTTGTAAGAATTTTACGGACTTTCCACTCTCTTCAGGCTACATATCAGTCAATAGACCCGGGAATGCAGGTGCAGACAAGACTTCAGTTGTTTATGTCATTGGTACGGTTTTGCGCCATTATAAATGGCTTATTAGCATGTTTTGTGATCATCCCGGACATGTCGCCCACATTAGCCTTTCGCTGTCAGTTGGCTTCAGACATCGCGTACTTTATAACGCAAGTTTATTCTCTAGAGTTCAACGAAGCAACTCACAAGTACTACTTTGTGCTTCAGTGCAGTGACTTTATCAACCACACTAAGATTTAGGAAGTGCAAATTCTCTTCTTTCTTTTGCTTATGGGGGGGGGTTCATTTAATCTTTTTTGATTAAACACCCGTTAACATGCTCTATGTGTGACTACGCGAATATTTGTTTGTTTCGCATCGAATGAATACCACGTGTTCTTTGGAAGTCCGCCATGGACATTTCGGTCCGGTTGAAATGGAAATAAGACGTGCAGCCAGAGTATTGAACGAGGTTGAGCTGTCTGCGTCGTTTACCTAGATATGTGCACATCGAGCATGATGATCCGACTAGGGAACGAATCAAAGAGTGACCTTTGCTTTCGGAAAGTGGATTTTGAGCCGAGAAGGAGGGTGGGGGCAAATAAAATCTAGCAAATGGTATATATGCTACTTTATCTTTGGAATAATGATAACTTCAGTGCGAAGATTCTATTCAAAGTGCTTGCTTGAGAGTCATATCAGGGGGTTTCTTAACAGTCAGAAATGGAAATGAATAAATTCAAAGAAATTGCTAGCGTCAACACACAAAGTGGATTCACCGCGGTTTGAGGACTACTCAGCACCGAACCAAATGTGGGACAGAATGAGATTTATTTTTCTTCCTAATTTCCATGCGAAGATGAACACCAAACTATTTTAATGTTGCTTCCGAATAATAGTAGCAAGGCAGAACGGCAGCATGCTCTGAATGATAAATGTCAAAAAAAATATATTGAGCAAGCTAAGAGGGCAACCACCTTCTATTGCGAATATTATCAAAATTGTATATCAACGGTTCCATGTCTGTTACTCACTATCTGTTAATCATAAATCCGTATATATATATATATATATATATATAAGAATGAACCTAATCATTTTTGTTGTTCGCTTAAGAAAGGGAAAAGGGAAGGCGCAATGATGCACGCATGTGGACGGGGATCGTTATGCTCTCAACAAGGTTCTTAGTTTACGAATGTGGAAATGGCGAATGAAACAACGGTAACCAGTCTCTAGAATTTGACGGGCTTTTGCACGTATTTGAAATTAAATGGGGGTTTTGAGGAAAATCAATCTTTAGGTATGCTTTCCACAGAACTGTGAAGTTGAAAAAACATCAGTTGCTCATACGAAAACGTAGGCAGCATGCATGGCAGGGGTAACTGATCGGTTTCGGCCAAATATTCATCGGAAGGAAATTCACATAAAATGGGCCCGGGTTGGCAACCTCTCTTCACCTGCCATTCTCTTATTGGTGAACTTCTCGTTGATCACGAACAACGTTCCCACGGTATATTTATGTATGATAGAAACAAACAAGTTCCAATATTATTTCTATTTTTTAACTAGGTGTGCAGAATAAAAAAACATCCTCAAATCAACATTTATGCAAACTGTGATCTGGTATGCTCAGAGGTTGTGGATAAGAGACCGACCACCATAGTGGCTGTTATTCCACTACGAAAAGGCTGCTTATAACTAATGATTTAAATTCGCTTAGTTTAATGCATTACAAAACTTCAGTCGATTTCTCAGAGAACCGTGCTTTCTGGCGGATATTCTCCTGTACATTATATGAGACTAGATTCGAGTATGCTGTTTCATACACACTGCGACGACTTCCATATGAAAGTACCTGAATGAACTTCCAGATATTTCTAGTTCGGAATGTTCAGGGATTCCAAGCGTTTTGATTTCCATGTGAAATTCAAGATTCAGATTAGTTCCTCAACTTTGTCACGTAAAAACCTTCTTCCACGTTCCCGCCGCGATCTTGCAGAAAAATCCTCGGTAAACAGTTTTAGATAGAGCTACCTAAGCCCAAAATTTATTCGTGATTAATAATCAGATTCTGTTCATCACACATAACATACTAAGTTTTTCCACACTCTCGTACTTTTGAGCTCATTTTTCTCTCTCAGTTACTGCGTCGAACTAGAATAGGAAGATGGTAGGTAATTAGTAAACGCCGGGGTATTATTGAGCCCTGATCCCTAGGTTTGACAGATTTGCCTGCGCTATCCGGCATCCTTGAAACGAGTGAGGTTTCCAATTTGTCGATGAAACCCTGATAAACTTATATCCATGGTTCACTTCAAAACACGAGCTAAGACTCACGGAACTGAACTTCAGTGGGCCGTTAATAGCACCGCCTGTTAGGGCCTAGCACTCACCATCATCTCTATTATAATTACAGGAACCAAATGAACGGGCAATGATCTCACTCATTCATTGACTCCACGTTATTTTCTTTGGAAAGGTTTATGAAAACAAGCCAGTCTGTAAATTTCTTTGTGGCCACCAGTGCTGTCAACCAGTTTTCTTATATTGAGCCAGGAATTGGTAACCTTAAATAAAATCGTCGGACCAATCAAATACCATGAAAACAGATCGTGTCTTCGGTATGAATCAACTCTCCTCCGAATCTCAATATATAGAAACCCACACTTTTTCGAAGGGTTAATACATTCATCTTAGAGATGCACCTCCTAACGTGCTGGAGGCTCATTGGATTCTGTAATAGAGGAGCGAAAAGCCTAAAGTTCAAAGTGCAGTTCAGACAATCATGGGTTCGATTATTATTTGGCTCATCGGTGAGGAGACGACTGTAGACAATGAATGTACTGTGGGGTACTAAAATAGACTTGCCAGTAGGTAAAGCAATGCATATACCACATAGCTAGACAGGAAGGTGTTTTTGTTTACCGAGATGACGGTGGAGAAAAGTAACTGACTAGACCAATCCCCACTACGTATTAGTTGTCCTAGGCTCCACGTTTACCTCAAACGCACAATCTTCGACAGATATATTTCTTCTCAATATACGAGGAGCTAATGAAGACGAAGTGAGATAAGACCAAAAATCATAACTACTTTCTCTCAAAGAAGCTGATTGGATTTTCTCATACCCCATACTCAGCGTCATCTTGTTTATTCACTCAGATTTGGTTTTTTGAAATATCCCAGAATATGCTAGTGAGGCATCCTCGATGCGAATGAACGTTAAATACGTTGAAGAAATCGAAAGACAATCATCACCTCGAGTGCAGGAGGCTCTACAGCGAAAAGCTTCGAAATATATTGTGCCAACCAATGCGTTTGACTTCTTGTACCACACTGACATTGACTGCCTTTATCTTGCTATCTGATGCAAGTAAAACCGCGTGGTCATCACTCTTTCTTTAGTACCGCGTGCGCTACCAGCTGAATTAAGAGGTCACGCCGAATGGCTTCGGATGTTTAACACATGGTTCAAACAATCTCTCGTGGAATCCACCGCATCGTACTCACCCGTGATTTGACTGTCCAACCCACTATTCTGCTATGAATCAGCAGGA
This sequence comes from Fasciola hepatica, assembly GCA_948099385.1. Lineage (NCBI taxonomy): Eukaryota > Metazoa > Platyhelminthes > Trematoda > Plagiorchiida > Fasciolidae > Fasciola > Fasciola hepatica. The sequence goes on from CANUEZ040000201.1 coordinate 3,487,134, forward strand.
GTACAGCGGTTGAATCCACGGGCATTTCTGGCTATTACGGGAGTTTCGAAGATTTGACAGATATTTAAAATTATCCAAATGTAAAATTTCGTGGGAAATGCTAATGGAAACATCACACGAGATTTCCACCTTCTTTTCAGTGAAGCAGTTTTCTTTCCAGAATGCATACAGGATCAATTGCCCTGAACTGATTCCTTTCAGTTGCAAGTACTGCATCCAGGGGACACCGTATTCACATGCTACGCTATCTCGAAACACGAAATGTCGGACAGAGTATTTACAGTTGAATACTCGCCCTAAATTACAGAAACTGAAAGATGCATTTCATCACGTGTTATTCTGTTTCGTGACCATGCGAACCCAAATGGTAGACACATAGTGACGAATGAAGCCTTGAACAACTTTAGGAGAAAAATCGTAAAAAGGCAAAATCCATTATGACCATCTAGAAACAAATCGAATTCAAGCCAACTTCAGCTACCTCCGACGAACAAACACTATTATTACACCTCACATTCATTGACCAGAAGGCGTACTCTCCCATTTCGTTTCGTTCTGGAGGAATATATCCTTACATGCGTCAAAAACGTTCGGTTAGCTATGATGAAAATCTCCGCGGTTCCGATACTCCAAAAAGATTCTCTGTGACAAAAAGCTATTGAAAATTTCTCACGCGGAGCAGCCGGATTTAAATGTGAACGGTTTGCTGGTACCGAGTGCTATTCGATTCAAGAAGTGAATGCTGCTTTGGAAGCTCACTACGTTCAACATCATTTGGACAGTTTTCCCATCAAAATGAATATGTTTTCATGGGAAGAAAGTGTTCTTCCAAAATCTTGATCGAACAATCGAAGACGAAATTACCGCATGATACTGGTAGTGATGTTGTGTTCCATGATGTGTTGGGATCCTGGTGTATTCCGTTTCATGGTTGATGTTCTCCAAAGTCTCCTGGTGACCGGATTGGCAAAAATATTTCACCGTGGTTTGGTTTTGCTAACAATGCCTCTAATCCCATTATTTACTGTTTGTGGGACAAACGGTACGGAAGATCTTTCAACCGTATAGTCAGTTGCTTTTTCGGTGGCACATTATCAACATTTTCTACAAACGCAGTTGTATTCCTGATTTTTTCTTCAGCACCATCATTCATTCCACATACAACTGAAGTTCATCATCATTTCCGTCATAAATCTGTGGTCCCACAAAACAGCACTCGATGGATGCGAGAAAGTGCACAGATACACGTTGATTATTTTATTATCCTCTGCGTCGTTCCCCGTCGATTTGAATCCTCTCTATACGGAGTAGAACTGATCTACTTTTACAAGTCTGGTTTCTCGACCATTGATCCAATCACATATGCGAACTAACTGTGTGTTACGAACAGCGTTGTTCTCATGCTACCAGCGTCTTTACGACAAATCGATGCGATGGTCTAATATATGATTCAATACGACTCCCACATATATAAAGGTATAATGGCATTCCATTTGTACATAAACCATATGTTTATTCATTTTTCCAAATAAGTTTATAATCTTCAATTCACAACAGGTTCAAACTGATTCTGTTTTTTAAAAAAAGGAATCAGTACCAGGACGTCACAGGTGACACGAAGGTTGGATAAGCCATTTTTATTCAAAATCAACCACATTTATTTCGTATTTGAATTGCAGTTCTACTTATTCTTGGAAAGATGCTGTCGCAATCTAGCTCGCTGAACATCTGTTAGCCTAGATGAGTCATATCATGTTTCTCATAATTACGGATCACTCAGTGCCCTTCATCCTCTGTCGCCGTTTTTTTTCAATTTTCTCAAAACCAAACGTTATCTGACTTGGTCAGACAGTTTTACCACACGGTTCAAAGAGAGCTCAAATATCTCGCCTGGACCAGTGTTTGCCTGAATAAGCATTGTGTGTACTGGACAGTGTTATGAAGGAAGACTTTAAGTGTTGGCTGAATTGTAAAATATTGTTCGCCTCCAGACTCGTGTATCTCGAAATATGAAACGTTGGATAAAGTAGTTGTTTCAACTATCCCGATGCCCAGGGCTGTCAGTCTAATGGAAATTTATTCTCAATAGCTGCACGCTCGATATGGGCAGAACACGGTTACGACCAGTTGAACAAATTCCAATCGAATAACCGTGTTTATCGATAATTCGCGGTTCTTTATATTTCAAAAAGCAGGAATATACATCAAGAAAAAGACTAACAGGCAAATGGGAAACCACGAACAGTGGGCAGTAACTTTCCGAAAATCTGGACAAACCAGAAAATAACGATCCACTTAGCAGGCAGCTGAATGAAATTGTAGTGCAGTTCGGTTGCGGTACAACCAGTAAATCAGAAAACTTCTATAGTCGCGAATCAATGAATCAATTACAAACGCGTGAATTATACTGTAGTTACAATACTAAAGATAGTTGATAATAAATAAGTACAAATAAGCTTAATTTGTGAGGCAAACGAGAACACGCTTCAAAATTAATGGACAAATCCAGTACCAGATCAGTTAATGCTGTTGACGTGATGGCCAATAGTGGAATGCAGTGACAAAACCATTAGGGCTGGGAGTTCGAGTCTCCACTCGGCATCACATATGAAACAATCAGAACTATTATTTAACAGTCTAAATGTAGACCTGTGAGAATACAAGAATAATAATGAACACGTGACCTGTTCATGGTATAGGCACCGGTAAACTCGAGTATAAACCAACGGATACATAAGCAACACAAAAAATACATTACGAATAACCAAACACAAAGCAGATGGATAAATTCTAAATACGAATAGTAATTGAAAAGAGTTTATTTCGAATATTCGTCGTAAATAACAGAAACTGGAAGACGGCAAGTAGTCACAGAAACGATATTGGACATGAAACCACATGAATTCCTAGATGTGGGAAGAGAGTATACACGAATGTAGGTGACCGAGTCGAACGGATCACACAGCTCGTCGATTGTTAGTAGAGAGCTACGAAGTCAGACAAACGTCAATCTTTAGCCTTTTATCAGTGGCTTTACTCAGTGTAGACGTTGTTCAAAGATAACCTGCGAGACGTTGCAAAGCAAGGAACGTGGGTAAAACTAAGGAGATTGATTCCGTTTTGAGGACCTAGTAAAGGATTTTGTAGGATGGCAATGTAATTGCATCACATCATTTTGTCACCGTTCACAACTAGCCAGTAACTGAGATGAATGTGTGAAATTTCGCTGACAGCTGTTATATTGTTCTTACGCATTGGGAAAATACCGTTCATTTTCAATGGTGAATCGTCATCTTCATCGAGAAATACAGGCGTGTACGCGCGTAGCGTGGGTGAGTTCGTGACTGTTTACACCAGTTGATTGTAAACTGCACCACTGAACGTAATCGTGTCTATTCCTCCACTTAGGCCTACGCCATTCGTCACTAAATAATAGAAGCACATCAAACGAATTCAGTTCTCTCCGTTTGGATCTGAAGAGAATGCTAAGTAAGTTCAAATAACACGGGCAATCACAATGCACTTCAAATACGAACACGTGATTGGTTTGACAGAGGTTACTCGTAGCTTTGATGGTCAGTTTCGAACGAGCTCTGCCTTTATACCTTACGTTCATTTTATGAGAATTGCAAGTTTTCGGGCATAACTGTTTGGGCTTCTCACACATATTGAGATACGAGAGTTGAAGACCAAGTTTTTTTCCCTTAGACCGCTGAGGATTGCTGGGTAAGTCCTACCTCGTATATGCTCACACCGCCTAATCAGAGGCTTGGACTCATCAATCTGACTCAAAAGACAGCGGAGTTTTGTAATTAGCACAGGAGCGTGACCGAAAAAACCCCAAAAGGGACTTCTTCTGTTCTTTCACATAAATCCTGATTGTTACTACCATCCTGTCTTGTCTTCATTGTACTTTGTTATCGACCCACTCTTTGGATCCATAACTCAGCCCCATGCCCCTTAGGAGCAGCATCTATTATGTAGAATTCTGCCCAGCTTAAGTGGGCGAAAGCTGTCTTATGATGTGTAATTAGTTATCGCGCTACCAAGAGGCAACCCACGTACTCCACTCTGAGTCCTTTTAAAAGAGATTTTTGACCAGAAAATGCTCTTTACTGTGTTTATTCAGTGGAGTGTCCTCTTTTAGGTCACAGTGAAAACAGTCAGAGTGGAATCAGTCTCTTCTCCGTGCATCGACCTGTTGGGCGTAATAGCATATTCGGCTCAAGGACGCCATCATGCCTATTTTTTGCCGCAGGAGCAAGTGAAAGATGGTACGATCCCGAGAGTCTCTTTCTTTGATGTTCTGCCACCTGATAAGAAAGACGATTCCACTACCAGACTTGTTTTCAAATTACTCGAGCTTCACAGTGACAGAACAAAACAGTTTTATTTTTGCGGTAGCTTCCGTGTCGAGGGGACTTCAGTATACTAACGGACGGATTACTATGTCAGGATGACCCACTTGTCTTCCCACCTCCATTGCAAAAGTTGATTAAAGATGAACTTCACCAAATCCATTTGGGCGTGGAGTGTCCATTCCGACTTCAGTGGCCTACCCTTGAACTGATACCATAATTTGGTGCTGAAGGACTCATACTTGAAGTGACCGGAAGTGGGCCTGAAGATCACACCAGCTATTTTATTCGTAATTAAGCTGTTACAGGAATGCTTTAGCTGGGAAGGAAGCCCTTAAGTACAGATCACTGACAACGGATCGCAGAACTCACAAACATGTGTCCAATTATTCACTTTCATTAATCCAGCGACCTTTGATCGGATTTAAATTGATCAAATTTTCCACTCAGTCATGGAAATGGCGCTTTGGGAGTAATCTCGTTTTCTTGTTTGGATTGAATCGTGGGGCTCTCTGTGGTTTCAGTTTTTTCATTCTGTTGTTTTGTTACCCACTGTTTCCGAGCTTCACCTTGGTACCTCTCAACCACATTTGTTCTACATGTCCTTTATGGACTTTCCCGTCAGCAAAATATATAACTTCCAAAAGTGGTGAACTAAGTTACCTTTTTCTGTATTATCTCATGGTAGTAGATTCTGAATTCTAACATATGATGTATATAAATGGCACGAGGCATTGCCATGAAGAATGAAGACAGTCCATTGAATATCATCAATGGAGTAGAAGAACCCACTGGATGCGCTCCATTCCGATTATACAATGGGAAGTTATCAACAAATGTATCGAGACCGAAGAATAACTTTGTTCTCATGGGACTAATTACGGTCTTTATTGTTTGGATGGAGTATTCCTTTATTCCTTTTGAACATAGACGTCAAGAATGCTTTCTTATTTTGCGATATCAATCTCCATCAAATCAAGTTTAGTCTTTTTTAGAACAAAACAGTGGCTCTTTGCCAGTTGCAAAAAGGCGGGATATTCCATTCTGACTGAACGATTTTCTTAGGGTACTTTAACAAATCCTGGTGACGCGTTGTCCGTAAAGAAAGATAAAAGTTATCGGGATCATCGGTAAATCTTTTGCATGACAGTTTTAGTTTGAGAAATGGACCACATAAATCAGCACGTACTTTTTGCGAACGCAGATAACTGTCTGGTCATGGAGTCCATTATCTAGGCTATGGACCTACTTTGTGCACATGACACTGGTAATCTAACACTGTTTATCGTATATCACCATCGCTTCCTGGTCGCCAACACATGTTTCGTGTCAGTGATTTCACTTTACCCATACACACATGACCTTTGAATATTAATCAGGATACCTCAACAAGGCGACTAACATTCAACTCCAGTATACAGAGGTTCTTCTTTAAGACGAGGAACTTGGCAGACACAACCGCATATGACTCTTACTTTACGTTTATGCTGCCGTCTCCTAAGAAAAAATTAGCTGGCTTCGTGGATGTCTCAGTTGCCCCTGATCACGAACAGCGGTCAGAGGAGAGATCGATTGTGCACGGTAGCTGCAGAACCCATGAAGAGTTTTGGCACTAGTGTAAAAAGTGGCGTCCCTGGCGTCACTGGGCCTTTTGTTCGAGTTTGCACATCTAGCCCATGCGCAACCAAGAGTTACCTTTCGGGCAACAGGAAGGTCGTGTGTTGGGAGCCGGTGACCAATCCAGTGCATCATACGCTTTTTGGTTGTTGGTCTACCAATCCGAGGCGCCACGTATTCCCTTGTGCATGAATGCTCTCAGCTATCTATGAACTCGTTCGTCTTTCGGCAAAAGTGACCATAACTCAGGGACCCAGTCGACCCTGCTGGTTGGACAGTTTTCCATTTTGGCCGTTGGATTTAGCAACTGATCTCGTTCAGCGATCCAGGCACAGCTTTCTCCGCACGCTGAGCACCTTCTCACCGAGTTTCTTATGCCTCTGCTACCCTTCAACCTGGTTTGGTCTGCCTGTTGAGTGGTTCACCTATGAGCGGCCGCTAATGCGTGCTTTAGCTTTATGTAGCCCCAGGTGAAAGTCTCATACTGGATGGAGACCAAGGAGATGGAAGATGCTGAAGGGGCAAGACAGACTATCAACTCAGGGGTACTACTCCTCCCAATCACCAGATGTAAATCTCCGTTTATTGAGTTCACAATCGCCAGTAAGATAAAGCGGCGCCTCTTACCACCGAGCGTAATTACACCTGTCATGCAAACAAAAGCCTCAAGTGAAATTCTGTGCAAGACATTCTGACAAATAATTTATTCAGTACTTCCAGTATCAATTGCATGTAAATAGTACGGCCCAGAATGAAACTTCAACTAATTCTGAACTATCTGTTGTACATCAAACGGGAGATGAGAAAAAAAGAATGGAGTATTACATTTGAATACTCAGGACTCAGTAAAATAACAGTTTCTCCCTCTACAGAACTTCCTAACGTGCCCCTCTTTTTCACATGCTTGACAAACGGCCTTACGAAATTGACTTATGAAGTGCATATGCCACTCAACACATGAAAACATAAGGAATAAGGGGACGAAAAAGAGCTTCCGTCTCTGCCGGATTTCGGAGCCTGACAGTATGCACTGAGTGCGACTGGTTTGACTTGAAAGATTGCATTCCAAGTACTGAATAAATATTCAGTGTGTTGAGACCACCGTCACGTTGAAGAACTGTCCACAACTCGTGCGTGTCTTTGTGAATGTGAAGTTGTTTTATCAACAATTTTCTGTAATTCGTGTTGACTCAAACCAATAATCAAGTCTTCTCACAATCATGTTTCCAAATGATCACCCAAATCCACTCAAGTGCTTGAGTCTGCAAGACGGGTACGGAATCTCGGAAATCATCTGTCGAACTCCTTCTCAAGGTGTTGAGTTCTGCATACTCTGCTGCTTCGAAATTAATTGGTACAGCGAGATCCAGAAAAGGTTTCTTTCATACTTCGGATGGAATGACTGATGATGGTCTGGAAAATGACAGAACCCTCATCAATAAACCAGATCACGGCAGTCTATGCAGATAAAATATACCGTTTGTTTTCCCTGTTTGACCTCTTTACTTGTTGTCAACCTAAACTTGAAACGTTCATTCCATTCTCAACCCAGCTGTCCCCGTGTGTAGATTGATCGGGTCGGAAGAATACAGTTCCATGTTGAAAAGCAAACGGTAGAATTTGTCTTGCACAGACCCTAATTTGTGTAGTAAATCAGCCATGATGAGCAATCCACCAGAAGTGGCTGACGTCTGAGCCTTAAGCAAACGGAGCGAGTGAATTATTTCAGCAAAGCGTTCACTGTTTTCTTGCAAGGCCCATCATAAACCTGGAAAATAGTGAAACACGGAAATAGAAATATATTAGACAGTCCAGGCAATACGGCCCCGGTAACGATACACGAACAGACCATAGCTAGATGAAAAATCCAAAATACATCCGTCTGATGAACACTTGCTGCTTCACATGAGGGCATGGTTTGACATTAAATTGGAGGTGTAATTAAGTCCCAAAGTAGGGAAATATTTGGTTCGTTTTGAAAGCAAAATACACACTTCAAAGTCGTGTAACTAAAGTCCGTTAAATTTCCGTTTGGGCATGGGCCTGGTGAAGAAAATCTATAGAAGACCGTGACATTCTGTCAGTGTATTAGTGCGGAGGTAAATGAATCATTGTGAGAGCACTGAGATTACGCTGCTGTGAGGAATATGATTCCTTTCTTAGAAATATTGTCCTTTTTATTTACAATAAAACGTGGAATAAAAGCAAGATGTTTTGTGCAATCCACGAACACATTCCATCCAAATGGTTACGTTAACCCTATTTGGATGAAAATAACATTCAGAAAGAATAATTATTTAAGGAAGACGAGATATTAAATACTCACATGCCAGTGAGAACGATGATGGATAAAGGCGAGTAGCTTCAACTCCAGGCCGTTTGACGCTAGGCAGTGATTGAACCAATCCGAAGAATTACAGCCGCATCCTAGGTCGTTTAGGCCATCAATTTACTCTACACGACTAGAGTTGCAACTTAAGTCATTCGTACAAACAATTTTTGAAAAAAACTCATTTGACCAGCCTGAGGTCGTGAAAACCACCACGAGGCTTGTTATGGACTGTAATAAATACCGATCAAACTTTGCATTATTTATGACATTCTGAACAATGGTGACTGTACTCCTGATTTAAATGTAAGATCTTACGGTCTGTCAGGCTCAAAAAATTGTTACCAATAACGCTCCAGATTATGTTTCAAATGAGACAGTAATTCTATCAATTTACTAACAACCTCGAGTTGACGATTGAGGTTTGTTCCTAGTGTGAAATCAAGATGTAGTCAGAGTTGTCCAAGCTAACTTTGGAAAATCTTAGCAAGTATCAAGCTTGTAAGTAGGATAGAATAATTCGGAACCCTCGGGGCATTTCGATAGCATTTGTTTTGAGCATTTTTAAACTACATTCGTCACGGAATCTACAAAAATTTAGGGCATTTATTAAGACAGTAATTCAGATGTCATAACGAATGGATCACACGTTACACGCACCGTAAATAATGCCTTCCGTGTTCTGATAACAAACAAGGGCGATTCTCTGTCATTTCATTTCACTGACTGATTTTAAAATGTTATACAAACAGGATCAACATTTAGGAGTATAGGCTAGGAAATTTCTGAGTGCACTGTAATAGAATACTAATAAATGCCGACCCAAATCTGATCATGTGCAAGATGACGTCGTCGATTTAATGCGATCAAATTGCTCCATTGCTCACTTGGGAATATTTTTGCGGGATTTTGGGATAGTCACTAAATTTCAGACTAAACGGGTGACAAGGAATCATTTCATTTGTGTTTTATCATCATCTCATATTCCTGCTTGATTTCCTATCCGAAGATTCTCAGTTGCCAAGAAATATTTATATACATGGTCCATGGTGTACCAGCAGTCATATACATATTGCTAAATTTTACTTCCCTGATCCTACTCCGGATCGCGTTCAATGCATCTTAGAAGACCGACCAATTGTATTGTTACAAGACTAGTTCATAGCTCATTCATGATACACTTTATAGAGTAAGGATGATACCCGCTGCACTTTGGAAACAACACCATTTCCAATGCTGACCATATTTTCATCGCTAAGTATTTGCAGAATTTGAGGAACCACAAATACACGTCTGGCACATTGTCGTAGTACCAACACTTAGTCGCTCGCGTATGTCCAAAATCTGTAGCGAGTTGCTGGGCAAAGTCCACTGCTGCTGAGAAACTCCCTTTAACTCACTAACCAAGCTAGCACAGGTGACACCACAAAAACCTGAGGAGATTTCGTAGACCAGTGTATCACGTGAGCAGACCAGCGAATTGACGAACAAGAAAATAACAAAGTTCTTGCGGTATATCTGTTTCATAAATTTCAAGAATAAGATGAACTCTTTTCTGGTAATATCTGTTTGCACTACGAGGCTATGATTTATCCGCCAGATTGTGACATGAAAATTATTATCAAATGTGAAACATTGGGTTCCCGTGATCCAATTTATCATAACAGATGAAAGACATAATTTGGGTGATGCGAGCGTTTCCACAAATCTTCGCAATCTCGTAAGTATAATATAGGGGTTGGTGGTCGAATGGGTCACAGAACAAATTGGGGTACGGTCCGCTAAATCCGATTAGCTACCGCCACTAAAAGCACACATTTTGGGTCGACATTTTGTGTGCACGCAATGGACGTCTCAATTAGGTTATCAATACAGCCTCAAAAAAAACTTGGAGATTTGTGTTCCGACTTCGGTGAACCATTCAGAAAGCCTGACTCGGGAAAATCTGACATAGGAATATTACTAGGTGTCTCGAGATGGATGAAGCCAGCTTGATTGTGATGGTTTTTGCAGTCTGAGTGAGGATGACATGAACAAACTGTTGTCTTTTCAATTCTCACCCACTGCTGAAATCATTCGAATAAAGTACGAAGACAAGTGGCCACAAAATGCCAATCCCACCCACCCTACCTGGGATATTTTGGCAGGTTTACGGTTGATTGCTGGTACATACAACGTAGCGTACAAATATGTACTAAAGATGAAAAAAATTCGTATCGTCACCAATGTGTCGAACGTAAAGATTGTGATAATACTTTGTGCGATTCCAAGACATGAAAATTTTCATATATATCCAGTAGAATTGAACGGCCATCGGACGTCTTCGAAAACCCTAATGCTCAGAATGTAATGGACCACTGTTTGTTACAGGACTTGATTGTTCGAACATTTTGTGGTACTTTTGTTTCATTGTGCTCTCAGAAATGTTTTTCAGCGAAATAATCGTCTGCATGAAACTTGTCACCCCCGCAAAAGATTTTGCCCACAATGATCACTAGCGAACGAAACAATGAGTGCGTAGAAGATGGTCGGAAGAAAGGTGCGCAATATAAGCGTGTGATCTTTACAACGGCTTTGGTGACTATCAGATTGTCCACTGATATCTGGAGGAGAGGAACAAATCATAGCATTGTAAACGAAGCACAGGTAGATGGACGGAGTATGTCTATTTACGTGACATCATTTGTTTCAACATGTGCACTATTTCTCAATAATGTGTTGGTCGGTAGCCTCACTGGAGTAAATGTTTCATAAATACGGGATAATTCCCATAAAAAATGATTTCTTCTTATTCTTCTCTGCACTTTTTTATATGCTCCAATCTGTCTGAATTTTCCTTCTCCTAATTCCGTGCCTCGTCATCTCGGCTTCACAAACACCAAGATCACCCTTATTAAGAAATGTTTTTATTACATGACTTTTGAATCATTTCATTCAACTATCAGATTCCATATGAGCTGCGCAGGCTCGTCAATGAATTGCTAGATAATGATGACCCTAAAACTCACGTCCGCACAAAAAGCATCTGACGAACTCGTACAAACTGACGTTAGCCATGACTAACGAAACCGCTGTGGGCTAACCGATGGAAGATACTAGTCTCCTATTATGCAGATGCAGATGACTCCAAGAACTGAAGTTTTTGGACGGGACAATACGCTGAGAAGATCTATGAATGGTACACTTGAAGTCATTGCATAGCTATGGGGGAAAATACGCATTAAACATGCTTCATGGCTTGTACGTTGCATGGGTGAAGAAGCTGGCTCGGTGTTTCTGAACACTAGACGAGTCTGCATAGTAGGCCAAGCTCGGGTGTTCCTTGAATGTGGTTTTACTCACATCAGTATCTGTATTGAAAGGATGAACCTAGTTCTATGAGCATGAAGAATAAGTAGTAAGAAATCAACGCAGTATTGAGTAAATGCAACCGTAGTTATCGCTGAATCGACTTAATCACTCAGTGATCAGAAAGTCTTGCTAGAATATTGGTCTCACCTTCGTGTTGGGGTTTTACACTCCCAGAGTTGGTTGGCAGATTTGACGTGTACTTGAGCTCAAGTTAACCTCTCTGTTCTCACGATGGTAGGTAGATAAAACCGGTTAATAATCTAAAAGGCAAAATACAATGTCATTGGTTCATGATGGATTTCTTTGAAAAAAGCTAGGAATGCGAAAAATGCTGTAATTGACATCTTGCCTTAAGCACAAACATATACGGGGTAATGACCAACGGGATGCAGACGTGATGTTGGTATGTTTATCTTGAGCGCATCATATCTGCTGATGCCTAAAGGTAATCCAATTACGTATGTAAATGGACGCGAACTTGTAAAAGAGCTCTAACTCACTACCGAAGAAGTAGTGGAACACCAAAACTATTATTTGCTTTACATTTCGGAGCAATGAGAAGGTTCCGTAAAAGAAACGAACATGTAAGTGTTTACATCTTGAACATGAAAAATAATATTAGTTTTCGCTTCTTGCGTACGGAGGGTTTCCGGATTTTGTGTGAATCCAATGGCCTAACCACCTCAAATGAGGGCCTATCCTTTTCAGTTTAATATGTTTCTGATAGTACATATACAAAAAAGGCCAGATGATAATGTGCAGGTCTTCGATGCGGGCACCTCACCGAGTGTCCAACAACTTGCTCACTGAAATACACACCCAATGCCATGAAATGAAGTCCTCCGCTCTAACAAAGCGATTCATCTCCGTTCGGTGGACAAGTGAAGTCATCTTCGTTGAAAACACTTTGGAATACGTTCACGGATATCACATGTCGATCACTGTTGGATGACGTACTACTCTTCACAGCTTTGTTATGGATGATAACTGTACTCTTTCAGATTGGTCTTTAAAAAAATTCTCAGCTTTGTTTGATGAATCGGTGGTCAAAAGGATTCAGATTACTCCGTTTTCTGGTTGTGTTGCTCATTTTCTTGATCTCTCCGTCTGCAGTTTATACCTTTAGATATTCGTAACTATCTAGACCAGAACAGCAGTAGACTATGGCAATCAAATTAAAATCAGAACAAGTAAGTGCTCATCTTCCCATGTGCACTTACGCAAAACACAGATTCCGGTGTGACTATTGTCTATTCAGCTGTTCAATCAGCAAGTGTAGCAGTCGTATTCGTTTTTGTCCCCGCAACGAAACGCGCTTCTTCGTGCGAGTTATCTGATATGTTTACCAACTAGCCCGCCAAATTGGGTATACAGAAAGCTGCTCACTTCATTTGAAGCTAATAGAGCCATTTACGTTCTCGATATTTGACCTGCCCATGTGTAAGTATAAAGCTTCAGGAGTGCGACAAAGGGTTGGCACTCGCGTGAAAGCCCCACTCATCAATAATCTCGTATATGCCGCTTTGATGTGAAACAGTTGGTGACAATTACCTATTAGTGGGCGGATGATCTATTATCTTTTCCAGATAACGACTCACGACAGATTGAGCCTGCGTTTTGTACGTTATCTTGCAAATCACTTTGTATACCGTTATTTGAGATTTTCGAATTTTGAGGGCTAATCCCTGACCCAAGTTCTACGTAGCTAACCAAAAATTTACTCGCAAAGGCCTTGACGTATTGACATCTTAAATGTCAATGTCGAATACAGCCTGGTTCAAAGTTCATTCGGAAGGAGAGCTTGGACACTGCTTCCGACAATCAGTGGTCTTTCTGAGCCTAAAGCTTAGCATCTGGGTGAATTACAATGCCGCTTGCAACAAGCAAGAGACAAGCATTATCCTCCATATAAAGCAGGTTACGGCGAAATATAAAAACTGGATACCACAGAATTATAGGCTGGAATTGCATAGGATTCGAAAACATGGAATCCGGGCTGAATCAGCTGATACAAGAAGTTGCATAACTCACTGGTTACTGCAGCGTAAAACGCAAATCAACCATTTGTTGCGTTTCAGTAGTTCCTATCAGTGACCAAAGTTTCAGAACAAAATCAACGTGACATTTTGAACCAGAAACCTGAATAAAATCAATGTGATTGACTCCATGTTGATGACATAACATGACGTTCTATCTCGAGGAACTACGCTTGCACTAAATTCATTTGTCACAACGGTATTGGTAGACATTAGAGAATATATCTAGCAGACTTCACCGTCAATATAATGTATCCGGACTAGTGGTCATTCCATGATTTGTTAGAAACTTGATCGAAGATATAACTGGAAGCGTACGATTTCAATGCGACGGTAGATATGGGGGCTTCTAATTAGTTGGAAGATACAAGATAAGTTCATGGCTATTACTTCGAGTTACATGTAGCTTTGTTAGAAGATAGCACAAGACATTCTAATAAGTTGCCTAATGGTTGCCGGAAATCTAATATAAACGCGAAATGCAACCGATATGCTGATAATTGGTAGTAACATTTCTTGAAGATTTTCAAAATCGATCTAAATCAAACACCTTCACCGTGGTATGAAAGAATCGAAGATTCTACCAGACACTCCGTACTCCGACCATCACAAGCCAAATGGCCTGTATGATGTTATACGTAATCTAATGAAAATTTTAGTCCATTTTTAAGTTGAACTTGCAGAAAATGCCCGGAATGCGAATAAAACTAGTGTGCGACAGTTCGACCTGATGAAAAGGCCCACTTGTGTTTAAATATGGCAGATATATAAAGTTTTAAACACCAAACTACAGTATGAATTTTCCACATCGAAATGTGCAAAGCCGCGAGCCGGACATTTGCATATGAAGAACGCAAGTGGATTTTGCTCTGTACAAGATACAGGCCACTCGTGCCAACATTACATTCGACGAAAACAGTAGGGATTCTTCAATCAAAGTCGGTCGACGAGAAACTATCCACAGTTGAATGGAAATCACGCAAAGACGTGTGATGCACATTCCTTCCGTATAAAAGTAAGCCAAAGGTCAGGATAGAAGAATGAACTAAGAGAACGTCCTTCATGGAACAGCGTCTATTGTCTTTTGGTCAACTGAGATGAACAACACAAAACGCGCTAGTGGGAAAAAACAACGAGTGGGTGGGAAACCAGTTCATACTTCGGTTATACGCTTTCCGATCAAGCAAATTCATCAAATTTGCTATTTCTACTTTGATTTTTCCGCTACTTTTCCCAGTTCAGTAAGCTTTTGTCTAGTAGAATAAACAGCAATTTATAGAAACGGGGCAACGATTCAGACTTTATTTCAGGTAATTGGTGTAATTTCGAAGGTATAGTAAACCGAAATCACTGAAAAAGGAGACTACCTCCTGAACACAAAGAATTTCTCAGTGGCCACATAGAAGTATTTCCATCTACATCCATCCGTGCGTGGTCTATTGGTGCTAGCCTCGCGTTACTGGTTATCCGCGCTCGAAAATTACAGATTTTTACTGGATCCATGAGGACATATGTGACAGCTTCTCAGTAACATGCCTACTTCCAGATCTCCGTGGAAGCATAAAAACTCTAGCGTCATTTTTATACACGAAGTTTAGAGGTTATGGAAATCGAGTATTCGAAAAGATGTTTTGTGGGGAGTGTGGACGGTAGTCGTTTATTGAACGGCCCGTTCGTAACAGAAATGATTCATTCATTTTCTCAAAAGCCCCCCGGTTTACTGATGAGTGATACTTCTCTTTCCAAGAGCAGGTTCTACTCGGTTCAGGACAAATATCTTGATGGGACCGCCGGTGCCATCGCTCTGGACAGGATCCATGGTGACCCAGATGTGCAGCTTTTGCATAATGTATGGTTCAGTCAGTCCCGTGCAACCTCTCCTGACCCAACACGGAGTCGAGACGGTAATGTTGGTTAGAATTTGATTATTAGATTATTTTACTTAGACGTGAATGAAAAACCTCGTTGATTTATCCAAAAACGTTTAGTTGCTAAAAGTACACTTACAATTCTTAACAATGACCCAGAAATCTGGAAATATTTAGGAAATTTGATCCGAAAATATGAACAGGGATCGGTCACCAACTGTTGAAACGGTGTTCCTGTGAATGTCTTCATAAAAAAGGTATAGGCGCATCTTATCGACGCAAATCACCTTAGGATGGCGAGCAGAAGCATCGTTTGTTTATTGCCCCGTTTTCCATGGATATTCATTCAAAGTTTTGTGCTTCAAACTGTCTGTTTGAGTCAGTGGCTTTGTTTAGGACAACAGTGATGAGTTCATTAAGTAATTCATTGAGAGAGACCCCCACTGTCAAAAACCATATTTTGAATAAATCCTTAGTTGGTGGAGTACCACTGACCAGATCCCAGCAACTGATCGATTCCGCTCCAGATAATTTTTGTTTTGCGTCCAGTTGCGTCATAGAGTCGTAAATTAGTTAGCGTCACAGATTGAAAGTATAATTCTGATAGTCAAACCGCTCGATTACTCTTGTAACATGTAGTGATGGGTGTTCCTCCTGCGGGGGTCATTCGTGTTTGATGTGAAAAATATAAAAAAACTCCATGGGCCCAAAGCATGATTCATGTCTCAATGGGAACCCACACTTACGATATTCTAACACCAATATGGATGCCTACAGCCTAACAACTTTTACGTCTTTTTTCATTTATTACATAACAAATGACAACAATTCAGGAACATATAATTTTATTGTATATGTATTTCTGCTACTGTATGTCTGATGGTTGTGCCTACATCATTGAGTTAAGAGAAATTACTTAGTTATTTCGTGATTTCATGACATTTGTGATTAAAAAATACTTTTTAGCGATGAATGTTAAACCTAATAGAAAAAGAAAAATCCAGTAAAAATATTTATGAGCGTCGTCTTGGACATCATTTGAGCGCACTTCGTCCACTGAAACTAAATTTTCATGACATCTCCTTAAAGAGAATCAGATTCAAACTAAAGAGACTTATTGATTTCAATCATTCAGCCGTATCTTGCGTAGTGAATAATTGCGAATACGAGCATCATTTATCGGATAAACCACAGGGAAACTACCCCGAGAACATGTTTAAGAGTTAGAAAGCCTAGAAAATTCGATGATCGGGACGATTATGTGTGCCTTACGGGCAAACAAACAGTGTGGAAAACCCGGTTCCTAATTCAGCACGGGAATATTAGCAAACTCCCTCACTCCCCATTGAACACAAGGTAGTGGCCATTTTCAATGTGGCTAGTATCACGTAACATGAAGGCTGCACTATAAGGCAAACAAATGAAGGCACGTATTGGTTTCATCAGGGCATTCAGATCACGAGGCCTGTCAGTTTGAGGATGGGTTTGTTTATCGCATGAGTGTTTGCTATATGATGAGCCGTAGAGGGTTAAAAAAATGCCTCTGGCTTGTCAATTTTCCCCGGAAATGTTTATACAGAATATCGATATATCCTACCAGCTCAGGTAACGGCTCTCACTGTATTAAAACACGTCTCGCATTGTTGGTAGACTTCAATAAGGGAGGCCTCGATTGTCGGGGAAACCTTCACCTTTGTGACTGGGAACGACCACGAATTCAACAGAAAGAATTTACTTAGCTAAGTAATATTTGTTCAAGGAAACCTTTTTTGCAATTGAGTTGTAGGAGATTACATTTGTATATAGTATGAGTCATCATGCAGCTTGAACGCTCAACTCACCATTGAAAACCATGGAAGCACTGTACAGCTGTCTCATCCTTGTTGGGAATCATCAGCAGTGCACATCCACCGAGCCCCCACGGGGACTGCAACCCGGGGTGAACGATTGTGAATCGAACACCTTAACCACAAGGCTATCCGGGCTGGCTCTCAACGGTTTGTTGAACATCTACACTACATGATATAGCACCCTTCCGTCACTGGCTTTGAACGGTAACAACCCGCTTCCCACACAGCGATCGACTCCTATGATGGATGACTTCTCTGTAGAGGCCTAAGTACAACGAAGGCATTCCGTTATGAACAACCTTCAGAGCTTGGTTACTGTTTGCAATTGGGTTGTAGGAGATTAGACTTGCATATTTTGCATTGTTCCACGAGGAGTTTGTAAATATATTCTTACAGAATGACTTGTTTGAGGATTATTCAGGGTAGAACGTGTAAATGTTCACACTCTTTGAAAGTCCAGTTTGCGCTATTATCATCTAATTCCGCAGATTTAAGTGTACTTACTTATCCTTTCTGCACACAGTAGGCAAAGGGCTACCTTCACACTGAGATTGGAGTTAAAATTGCACCGTGTGACGGAGCTTGAAATAAAGAACTATTTTTTTGCTTTCATGGTGGGTTGTATGCCGATGAGACTACGAAAAATCTTGAACAGCCTTCAGGCCAATAGACGCTGCTCCCTCCTTTCCAACTTCCCTTTGGGTGCATAGAGCTAAGGTATGGATCCAAAGATAGGATCGATAACAATGTATAGTGAAGGCAAGATAAGATGGTGACAACAATCAGGATTGATGTGGAAAAATAAAGGAAGTCGCTTTTGGGGTTGTTTCGGTCACCCTCCTGTGCTCATTACAAAATTCCACTGTCTTCTGAGTAAGATTGACGAGTCTAAGGCTCAGACTAGGTTCTTACAAAGAAAAAACTCTCCTGTGATGTGGGCATGCACAAAGTAAGTCTTACTCGACAATCCTCAGCGGTCTAAGGAAAACATGTTTACCTACTTTGTCTTCATCTTTCATAACTCAATCCAGAATAGATGTGAGAGAAGCAGACAGTTGTGCCCGAAAACTTGCGATTCTCATTAGATGAAAGTAAAGAAATAAAGATAGGTTGAGCTTTTCCAAAACTGACTACTAAAGCTCAGAGTAACCTCTTTCAAACCAATCACGTGTTTGCATTTGAAGTGCATTTTGATTGCCCGTGTTATTTGAATTTACTTAGCATTCTCTTCAGATCCAAACGGCATCAACTGAATTCGTTTGATGTGCTTTTATTATTTAGTGAGGAATGGCAAAGGTCTAAGAGGAGGAATAGACCCGAATACGTTGAGTGGTGAAGTTTACAATCAACCAGTGTAAACAGTCACGAACTCACCCACGCTACGCGCGTACACGCCTGTATTTCTCGATGAAGATGACGATTCACCATTGAAAATGAACGGTAATTTGCCCAATGCGTAAGAACAATATAACCGCAATCGACGAAATTTTACACATTTGTCTCAATCATTAGCTAGGAGTGAACAGTGACAAAATGATGTGATGCAATTACATTGCCATCTTACAAAATCCTTTACCAGGTCTTCAAAACGGAATCAATCTTCTTAGTTTTACCCAAGTTCCTTGCTTTGCAACGTCACGCAGGTTATCTTTGAACAACTTGTTCATTGAGTGGAGTCAGCGATAAAATCGTAACGACTGAAGTTTGTCTGAATTCATAGCTTTTTAGTAACAATCGACAAGCTGTGTGACTCCTTCGTTTCAGTCACATTCATTCGTATAAACGCTCCTTTATAACTAGGAATTCATGTGATTTCATGTCCGATATCAATTATGTCACTACTTTCCATCTATGATCATATGCATCCTTCAGTTTCTGTAATTTACGACGAGTATTCGAATGAACTATCTTCAATTACTATTCATGATTAGAGTTGCTCCCTTTCCTATGTGTTTGGTTATTCGTTAGCACTGAGTACATGCATCATAAAACTCAGACATTCGTAATGTATTTTCCATGTTGCTGAGATATCGCGTTGATATATACTCGAGTTTCACGGTGCCTATACAATGAACAGTTCACGTGTTCATTGTTATTCTTGTATTCTCACAGGTCTACATTTATTCTGGTAAATAATATTTCTGAGATTTTCATGTGTGATGCCGAACGGAGACTCGAACTCCCAGCCTTAAGGGTTTTGTCACTGCATTCCACTATTGGCCATCACGTCAACAGCATTAACTGATCTGGTACCGGATTTGTCTATTGATGTTGGAGCGCGCTTTCGTTTCCCCCACGGACAAAGCTTGTTTGTACTTATTTATTGTTCACTATCTTGAGTATTGTAACTACAGTATAATTCACGCGTTTGTAATTGATTTATTGATTCGCGACTATAGAAGTTTTCCGATTTCCTGGTTGTACCGCAACCGAACTGCACTACAATTTCATTCAGCTGCCTGCTAAGTGGATCGTTCTTATTTTCTGGTTGTTCCCGATTTTCTGAAAGTTACTGCCCATTTTTCTTGGTTTCCCATTTGGCTGTTAGTCTTTTTCTTGACGTATATTCATGTTTATTGTAATATAAAGAACCGCGAACTATCGATAAACATGGTTAATCGGTTGGAATTTGTCCTATTGGCCATAATCGTGTTCTGCCCATATCGAGCGTGCAGCTATTGTGAATGAATTTCCATCAGACTGAGAAGCATGGGCATCGGGATAGTTGAAACAAGTACTTTATCCAACGTTTCATATTTCGAGATACACGAGTCTGGAGGCGAACAATATTTTACAATTTATCCAGTACTTAAAGGCTTCCTACATAATACTGTCCAGTGCACACAATGCTTATTCAGACAAACACTGCTCCAGGCGAGATTTTTGAGCTCTCTTCGAACTGTGTGGTAAAACTGCCTGACCAAGTCAGATAACGTTTGGTTTTGAGAAAATTGAAAAAAAACGGCGACAGAGGATGAAGGGAACTGAGTGATCCGTAATTATGAGGAACATGAGATGACTCATCTAGGCTAACAGATTTTCAGCGAGCTAGATTGCGACAGCATCTTTCCAAGAATAAGTAGAACTGCATTTAAAATACGAAATAAATGTGGTTGATTTTGAATAAAAATGGCTTATATACCCTTCGTGTCACCTGTGACGTCCTGGTTCTGACTCCTTTTTATTTGAAAACACAGTCAGTTCGGACCAGTTGTGAATTGATGATTATAAACTTATTTGGAAAAATGAATAAACATATGGTTTATGTACAAATGGAATGCCATTATACCTTTATATATGTGGGAGTCTTGTTGAATCTTATATTAGATCATCGCGTCCATTTGTCTTTAAGACGCTGGTAACATGATAACAACGCTGTTCGCAACACACAGTTAGTTCGCATATGTAATTGCATCAATGGTCGAGAAACCAGACTTGTAAAAGTAGATCAGTTCTACTCCGTATGGAGGAGACTAATCAAAAGGAAACGAAGCCGAATATAATAAAGTTTATAGACCCAAATCAGTCCACTTTTTCGCATCTATCGAGTGCTGTTTTTTGGGACCATAGATTTATGACGGAAATGGTGATGAACTTCAGTTGTATGTGGAACGAATTATGGTGCTGAAGAAAAATCGGGAATACAACCGCGTTTGAAGAAAATGTTGATAATGTGCCACCGAAAAAGCAACTGACTATACGGTTGAAACATGTTCAGTACCGTTTGTCCCACAAACAGTAAATAATGGGATTGGAGGCATTGTTAGCAAAACCAAACCACGGTGAAATATTATTGCCAATCCGGTCACCAGGACACTTTGGAGAACACCAACCATGAAACGGAATACACCAGATGCCCAACACATCATGGAACATAACATAACTACCAGTATCACGCGGTAAGTTCACATTTCACTTTTCGGTGAAGATTTTGGAAGAACACGTTTTTCCCATGAAAACGTATTCATTTTGACGGTAAAACTGTCTGACTGATCAGAATCCATTTCATGCATTTGATGTTGAACCCAGTGAGCTTCTTAAATTGAATTGCACTTGTTACCAGCAAACCGTTCACATTTAAATCCGGCTGCTCCGCGTGAGTACTTTTGAACAGCCTTTTGTCAAAGTGAATCATTTTGGAGTATCGGGACCGCGAAGATTTTCATCATAGCTAACCGATTGTAATTGGCGCATGTGACCATCGATACGTCCAGAACGAAACGAATCGGGAGTGTTCGCTTTCTGGTCAATGGATGTGTGGTGTAATAATAGTGTGTGTTCATCGGATGTAACTGAAATTGGCTTGAATTCGATTTGTTTACAGATGTACATAGTGGATTTTGTGATTGTTTTGTTGCGATTTTTCTTCAGAAATTGTTCAGGGCTTCACTCGTCACTATGTGTCTACCGCTTGGGTTCGCATGATCACGAAATAGAATACTATGTGGAACGCAGATATTAACGCGTGAGAACAACGCATGGGATGCTGAATCCGGTCAAATAATGGTAATGCGAAAAGGTGATTCCAATCGATTGTGACATCCGCCCACATCACTAAATGAATTCAGTGAAATGAGTAAAATAATGAGCATCAACACGACGGATATCATCCACGAGATGATAGTTAGTAGAATCATACAGGCTTTCGAAAGCGTTGTCCTACATAGAATAGGTTGTAGACAGGTAATCAACCTGTAAGCTAAAAGAGTGACCAAATTGTACATGAATGGGCCTAGCAGAAGAACAGTTGATCCGTTCCTCAAAGCACACCACACAAAATGAATATATGGCCAGTAACCGTAAAACACAAACAACCCAGCCAGTGGGATAAGCCCAAGAGTTATCAGAAGACCTGACAATGCCAGTGATGCAATCAAATAATGGAGAGTAAAATGCAAACGTTTGTTCCTGACCACGGCCGTCATGACAAATAGATTACCACAGAACACCAGGACGAAAATAATACGATATAGAAAACTGAGCACAGCTTCCGTCCACATAGACCACGTATCAACATGAACTGCTCCGGCAGGTGGTTTGGACACACTTGTATATGACAAATAATATTCACGGGTGATCATCAGACAATGTGATACGATTGTTCTCTTGGTCAAATATATTGCTTCGTTATATGCTCCAATTTGCCCTACAACAATGGTCACCTGTTTGTGCTGGTATCTTCGGAAAAAATTGCTGGATCTTTAAAGGTGAGAAGTATTTCACCTTCGAATGTTTCCACTGAAAGAATGAATACTCAGTAAAACGACTCACTGTGAGAGTCAGTCGACAAATCAGCGCAAATCAGTCGTTAAATCTAATTGTCTAATTTGTTATGGAATGTAGTACTTACTTCTGAGAGAACCAACAAGAAAAAACCCCAACTTAGGTATTCAAATGAACATTAGGATAATTCCGGATCCACAGTCACATGCTGGAATTTTTATTTTGATTGCTTCTAGGGTGGTAGTAACTATTTAGAGTCTGCCATATGGCAGCCGATGAAAGCTATCAGATTGTGGCCATGAAAGGAAGATATCCTTCATATACCTTGCTCGTCACAAATGTTTGTAAACAAGCTATTAGGGGAATCCTTTACCGTCTTGTGTGTGTTTGTGCCAAACTGGCTATTGTTCAGTTTGTATAAAATCAACATACTTTCCAAATCCCCAAATAAAAAGGGATCCAGATAGTTTCGAAAATTGAGCGACGTTGCTTATCAACGAATCCACTTTACACTGGGGACCTCGACTGTTTTCTGACTGTATGTATTCACCAAACATACTGGGATACGAATAATAAAGTTCTTCAAGTTTGAGCAGTTACCTTGGTTGTATGGTATGATAATGGTAGGTTTGAAAAAATGACGGCAAAAATATTAGAAATGGTGAAGCAAAATCACGGATAAGTGAAATCGAAATGCGTTGATTATAATAAAATTTTGTTGCATTTTAGAATAAGTGGGCTAAGCGAGCTTAATCTACGTATTACGTGGGTTGAGTGGTTTGTGTTCACACTCTCATAATTGTCAAGTGAATATATCTTCCGTCCGGTAGTAAGGTATAGTTTCATTTTTCCATATCTAGGTAGCAAAGTTGTTGATGTGTCATCATGCCAGAAGTGGCACCATATATTCATTAACTATGTTGACATGAAAACAAATATTTATTCAGCGCTTTGATGACCGGGTACGTCTCCAAGTTGAAAGGGATCGCCGATGATCTGCTGCATTTCCTGACCATCGTTGTGAGTAGTAAACAGCCCAAGTTTATTCGCTTGCATGGGAGTGATCACATGGAAGCCGTTTTGTTTTTCACTTTAAGACAGTGTTGAAAAATAACTTCGCCAAGGCAAATAAATGCTTCCAATTTTCTTTTAATAAGATTTTAGTACAAAACGACACCAGTGTGCATCCTACTATGTGAATATACCCAGCTATCGATATGGCTACCAATTCAAAAAGTTCTTTCTGTACAGCAACGCCTTATTGAAAGGAAAATCAAAATTGTGACAAGGTTTATCCGTACGCCAAATGAGTATTTCAATGAACCTAATTGAGGTGAGCTCATCTAAGTGCAGAGACTGTACGAAAGTGTGCATTCAGAGATGAAACCGAACTTGGCCGTGAGATAGGGTGCTTTTGCGGAAACGACGAAACTCTTTTGAGTTTTCATTTGTTCTGAAAAAGCCGTCATACATTTGCTCATTGACAGTTTGTCGAAGAAAACAGTCGGTAATCACAGCGAAAATGTGAACCTTATCGACCGTAATAGAGACTAGATAAGTAAATGACATGCGAATAAGGACGCTGTAGATCAATCGGTAAAGCTTTCAAAATCTCTCCTTGACTAGTAGCCTCACGTGATTATATCCGCCGCTTGAATATCCGAATCACTATCCCAAGAAAGGTACGCGTAGTTTGATTCAGGCAAATAACGTTTGCTGTAGCACATTTCCCAAAATCTGAAGCGCAGCTGATTGAATCACATTGGGATAGCCAGAACTGTTATCAGAATTTTCCTTTTGAAAAACAATTTTGCCTGCACTGCAATAATGGGGGCAAAAGTCTTATATTATCCTCTAGTTCTAGACATGAACTTATGTGGAGTGGACCAATTATACTGAAGAGACGATTAATTAATTTAAAGGTTAGTGAACAACCTCATCTTGTCTGAATTTTGGATCTTCCTTCACTCACCCTGGGAAGCATGACTGATGTTTCTAACAACAAATTATGTGTTCACATCTGAAAGATTGTGTGCCAGCTTACGGAGGGCTTTCCACAAGAGAAGCTGCGACTAAAGACAGGCCATGCTGGCGCAAAAAACGAACACTTACGTGTCGAATGATTATTGCAGAAATGGGATTGAGGGGAAAACATTCTGTGATCGCCAAGGTATCTTGAAGTCCGAAATAGTCAAATGAACCGGAGCTATGTCCTCTACAATCTTTACTCGAATTTCCAATGTTTTGCTGACGGAAAACTTGCCACAAAGCCGAAAATAATACCGACTGACATATTGATAGGTGAGTGAACTCTATCCCCCAAAATCATAAAACTATTAACTTCCGTTGGTTTACTAGACTTGAAATCACAAGCTTCGTGCAATGTTGGAATGGGACCCAAAGTTACAGAATCTTAGCTGTTCAAGAAAGATGAAAGAGCTACCGTAAGCAAAGATATAAAATCCGGAGTATTATATTTCCCTTTTTTGTTCAGCGTATTATCAAAGTCAGTAACGAACTACTCATGAAAAAGGAATGTTTCATTATAATTTTGAAAACACGTGGTACTAAGCATGGCTTGTCGAATCAATACATATAAATGCCGTACGTAATTGGTGCAAAAGAAGTTTCTTTACAGAACCACCCATGACTGGATTTTCCTGAGAGGTCTATTTTGCAACCAGTATTCCCTAACATACGAGAATCTCCGTAAATACCACTGATGGTCACATTTCTTATGCACAATTTTGTAGATATTCCGGTGTTTCTTCTCAACCGATTGATTTCACTGTGGACAAATTCGTAACCCATGGATTGTTTGTGTTGGTAAATGTTCCTCCCGCAACTGGTATGTTTTACGTTCCGTTCAGTGTTTCATTCACAGTTTGGTGATTCATTGTGCCTTACCAAATAGAGCCAGTAGGAAATCCTATCTAAAAAAACTTGATACAAATGAGGAAATTCATGTAGGTAACTGAATAAGCTTTGTTCCTCAGATAATAACGGTGTGTTGCAAGCTTCGGCAAAGGAAGATGGCTAAAGTGACTCAAAGGTGCAAAATATACGTGGATAATGAGCATTTCTCACTGAAACTTCTCTTTTCAAAATCTGAAGGATGACTTTGTCAGATTCGATTTCAGGAAGAAAACCCAACAAAAATTTAGCCACACTTGTGACATTTTTCTT
Source organism: Fasciola hepatica (assembly GCA_948099385.1). Lineage (NCBI taxonomy): Eukaryota > Metazoa > Platyhelminthes > Trematoda > Plagiorchiida > Fasciolidae > Fasciola > Fasciola hepatica. The sequence continues at coordinate 3,512,952 of CANUEZ040000201.1, forward strand.
TGAAAATGAGCCTTGATCTGAATGTTTCGAAATCGGAACACGATCGATTCCAAAGGCCCTGGACTGGACAAATGACTACATGCCTAACCCTGAAGATCAAGCTTTTGCCTCCTTTATTGCATTACAGGCAAACATTTTTTAAAAGCAGAATTTTGATAACAGAGCTGGCTATCCCAATGTGATTCAATCAGCTGCGCTTCAGATTTTGGGAAATGTGCTACAGCAAACGTTATTTGCCTGAATCAAACTACGCGTACCTTTCTTGGGATAGTGATTCGGATATTCAAGCGGCGGATATAATCACGTGAGGCTACTAGTCAAGGAGAGATTTTGAAAGCTTTACCGATTGATCTACAGCGTCCTTATTCGCATGTCATTTACTTATCTAGTCTCTATTACGGTCGATAAAGTTCATATTTTCTCTGTGATATCTGATTGGGATTTCTGCAAGTATTTCAAGATTTTAGGTGGTATCTATTCGCACTCCTTGTTGTCTTTGGATTTTCCGCATCTGCTGAATAGAGGTACCATATATTTTATTCGACAGACTGTCAATGAGCAAATGTATGACGGCTTTTTCAGAACAAATGAAAACTCAAAAGAGTTTCGTCGTTTCCGCAAAAGCACCCTATCTCACGGCCAAGTTCGGTTTCATCTCTGAATGCACACTTTCGTACAGTCTCTGCACTTAGATGAGCTCACCTCAATTAGGTTCATTGAAATACTCATTTGGCGTACGGATAAACCTTGTCACAATTTTGATTTTCCTTTCAATAAGGCGTTGCTGTACAGAAAGAACTTTTTGAATTGGTAGCCATATCGATAGCTGGGTATATTCACATAGTAGGATGCACACTGGTGTCGTTTTGTACTAAAATCTTATTAAAAGAAAATTGGAAGCATTTATTTGCCTTGGCGAAGTTATTTTTCAACACTGTCTTAAAGTGAAAAACAAAACGGCTTCCATGTGATCACTCCCATGCAAGCAAATAAACTTGGGCTGTTTACTACTCACAACGATGGTGAGGAAGCGCACTAACTCTATTCAAAAATATCGTTTGCAAGCTTATATTTCCACCATCACGAAAACTAGTAGCTCTATAGTGGTAACTGACAAAACGGATACAGTTATTCACGGTGTTTACCAATAACGAGAGCACTACTATCACGACAATTGCTGTCGAAATTCAATGCACATTGTGTGTGACAGTGTTAACCCCTCACCATATACAAATTTCACACATTGACTCAAGTTGGATGTTCCTTACAACGCCTCTTCGTCCCTGGTGAATTCAAATATGTTCCGGGTTATCTTTTTTCTCAGTGGCAAACATAAAATGACACACGATTGAGATAAATTCATAAGAAACTGAACCAGAGATTGGAAAATGATACGTATTCGTTACCATGCGAACATTACTTGTTGTGCTGGAACGTTCAATAATTTAGCATACTAATGTACTGGTCCGTCTTATTCTAAATAATTCATAGTAGCTTTTCCCGGTTTGCATTATCATACGTATAGGAACATTAGAAACAGCTTGCTCCAGTACATGTATCAGTTTCGCTCAAGGCGAAATCACCTTATCAGTGTCACCACACGACGGTATTCATTTGCACGCAAAGGCAACCTGACCTAAGCAGTTCTTTAACTGAGTGCGCCCGAATCACCTGCAGTTTTCACGCTCGATTGTTTGTACGGCGACAGCTTAGCTAGTAGAGTATCTACCCGATAAACACCAAGTCATCTTTTTGGTTCTGATAAGCGGCTTTTGTTTATCTCCTCAAAAAAAATACAACTAATTCTCTCGTGACTACGTTGATGAAATTCAAAACCGGGATTTTCAATCTTTACTCCATTAGTGCCAAAACTGTAAGAATTAATTTCTTCCGATGGAAAGTCGACCATGTTGATAAATAGGAAATAGCAGCACAACATAGGGCAACCGCATTTTGAGAATACTTTATTCGTTCCCAAATCATCACAGAGTCCACTTCTGACGGCAGGCACACCAAAAAGAATTCCATTTGTTCCTATTCATGATGTCAAAGAGGTCTTGTGAACTTGGTCTAGTGAATATTCGCTATCAGTTGTACGTGCTAGGGGAAGGTGGGTTAGCGATCAGAAACACTTATTAATAATGCTTTTGGGGGAGATCAAATTCTGGTAGATCTGAGCAATGTAAGACCGGCATTAGAAATTTGGATCGTGTCACACTATGAGGCTCCCACAAACCCGTTTCTTGGTAGATATCTGCTAACAACTTCATTCCGACGATATCCTTATTCCCGGTAATACAGACTGCGTGAATTCATGGTCAGTCCCTTTGAGGTGGCGGTACCAACGAAACAACGTATAGTGCTAAATTAATCGGTCTCATAAATACTTTTTCCAGTCTTTTAGGTGTTATTTTTTCATACGATATCTACGTGGAATCAAGGTAGTGCTTCGAGTTATGTGCTATGAGATGTTGGAAACCTCGCGTTTGTGGACCTGTCTATTATTTTTATTGATATGTTTTTACATTAGTAAAACTTTGGCGACACTTAGAAATCATTCGTAGCAGCTGTCCCTTAAACTGACCATATCTGGATTTAAGGGATAATTCTTTATTCGTTAGATGAAATACTTACTTCGTTTTTCCGGAATAGTACTTGGCAGGCCTAGATTAAGAACTCAACTGACTAGTATGATAGTGCTTTTCATTCAACGTTTTCCAATAACTTCACATTCACTCCATTCTTTTGGATTCAGGTAATATCGGCAAAATCATGTGTGGGATTGTAAACCATGAAGAATTGTTGTGCTGGGAAAACCAACCTTAGTTCCACACATGACACAAGATAAGATTCGCAGTGAGTACGTAGTGCATTGCAGATATCATCACTATATATACCGGATATTTACCATCGAGTCTATAGCGACGAATTCCAAACCGATGATCATTCGTGAGTGTGTCTTGTTCCACGTCAGATGAGCTTGTTTTTGATATCCGTGTTTTCATCGCTGCGGACGGAATTTATTATCGTGAAAGGGATCATTAGTTATTATAGGTTTTACTGCTTTTTCGGAGCTTGTGGCGATCATTTATAAAACTTCGAGGATGTTTGAAAACCAAGGTTGACGTTACGGTTCGCAGTCCTTTCGCTTTTTTAACCGACAGGAGAGGACTCGATTTACCACCTAAATTGTATAAAACAAACTTATTCAATGTGCATATTGACCGGCATATTAAATACTCACAGTATTGTGCGGAAAAGAAGAGGTTAAAGGTGGATACGCAGAGCTAAATTCAAAATCGAACAAAATACACTCCATGAACCTCACACAGTTTGGATCTCTGTTTCAAAAATCGGTCTAATGAAAAAAAAAATATTTTGACTCACAAAGATGGATCGAAAAATTATTGTGGGGAAGTTATTTCACGATCGCACTGTCTGATGTTCCTTTTTATTATTTTAGGGACCAAAAGGCCAGCAGTGAGTAGTCAGCGAATGTGTTATATATTTAAATTTTTCACGATTTATGGTTGCACCGACAAGATGTCATGGAAGTTTGGAAGTAAAACCAGTTGTCATAGGGAGCACAGACTATTGTAGTTATTCTCTGCACATCTTGGGAAGTGATGCATTCCAAAATTGGCTTTTATGGCCTCCACAAATTTGCCCCGTTGATCACTTGCGATATGGTCCCTCTGTGTGCAGTTTAAGTTGCTTCAATAAGTTCTTGAAGCCCCTGAACACGTTTCCAATAAAATAAAAAAGGATTGTGGGGCAGGATTAAGCGAGTTGTATGTCCCGGGGATAAATCAGCAATTACCGTTCACATGTGCGTACGGGCATTGCTAAATAAATATACAGCTGATCAACCCGACTGTTCGGCCCCGACGTTTGCCGAGCTTTCCTCAAAGAACTGATTGAATACGTATGCATTCATTCCGGGATGATATTCGTAGCGCACGATTAGATTTGCAATAAAGAACTCGATAACTTTGATAATACAGCCTCCGTAAGTAAATGAGGTTTTGATGCAACTTTTACGTCTCGGCGAATGCCCCTTCTATGGAGAGAGCTATAAATGATTAGTTTTTTCTTCATGTAGACCCCACACTACAACTTCGTGTTCCCCCAGCCAGGTAGTGTATTCAGCCCGCTCTTGTTTGACATCTCACCCTCTCCGTTTGATCCGTTGAATGAGCTTTTTCATTATATACTTGAAACCATTGAAAAACTGATCAGTGGACGATAAACGGATGGTAGTTGCAGGATTTAGGTTTTCCATATATTTTTTCATTACCTAAACGGTTACTTCGGAACATTCTTGTGAGATGGAGTGGTTCTGTACGATATGCTCTCCTGAAAATGTTCGTTTTTCGGATTCTAGTTAAAAACTGAATTCCCGCTCTCTTGTGGCAGTGTATCAGCGAGTTGTGATGTTCATCCCAGCTGATTCGCAATAAGGCGCAAGTTTTCACCACTCCTTGAAAGTCGTACTATTCGTTGCCCGTCGTCATCACCAATGGTCTTCCGCTTCTTTGTGTGTTTGTCGAGGTCACTTATTTGAATTGCTTCCATAACATTTTCGTAAATGGCTTCTCATGAGTGCGCAACACGCCTATGCGGACAGACAGGACACGTTACTCTCGGGCTGCACGGATGATGCACTTTCTTTGCTCAGTCACACCACTTTTTCACCATAGCCTTGTAGCGACCGCCGACACTTCTCTATGGGCCATTTGATAATTTAGCAACCACTTTCTACGGTGAGGTAACCAAACCTTTCGGACGCTAAGAGACTGGGTACCTTTCTGCGAGTCCTATGAACGGCTCCGTACTCGAGAGGGACTTAATCTCCGTCATTTTTCAAGTCAGCAGCTGACTCACTACATCAATATCCGCAGAACTCCTAAAGAAGATCATTGAGATAATCGACGCAGGAGAGTAGGTGGATACACATCAGCGTCCGAAGCGAAAAACTCTCACTGGTGAAAGACGAGGAAGAATTGTCTTCTGTATGCGAGGAGGGGTGACCATATATAACTATTTTTAATACTATGTGGGAATTAACCTAAACCCAGCAGAACGATCATCAGATGGGACTCGGAGTTTAGACTCAAAAGAGACTTCGCGAAACGTGTATATTCTCGTAAAATCATGATGGAAATGGGCTCTTTGGTAGAGGATAATCCTAAAATGACTTTGATTGGGACGAAGGAGGAGACTTTCCTGAAACATCCGAATATATCAGTCAGTTTTTCTTCCATTGATCGTCTTCTCAAAGGTTCTGGCTGCACCGTGAACAGAATATATATTCATCATATCGAGCAAAACAGGACTGACGTCGAAGGGAGACGAGCTCAACAGGCAATGTGGGTATAGGAGCGTGGTAGTTCTATCTTACGATTTTACGTTGAAAAGACCACTTCCAACATGTTAGCCGCAGTAGACAAAAAGGCAGCGAACAATTATGTCAGCCTCGGCACTTTTACCGATCTGCGCGGGCTTATAAACGACGCGGAAACCTGTAGTACGGATGTGTTGCCACTACACGTTGGGGGGGACTCGCACTAGCAAGCTTCCAGTACGACAAACGCGGGACTCTGTAGGGATAGGTTTAAGAAACTGCGAATACTGGGCGCATATTGCAACGGAGTCTCTTGGATCAAAAATCTCCTGCTGATTATTGAAGACTTATAATAACGAAACTCCCTTATCAATACTCTGGTCTAGAACCAGACACGGAAAACTCGAGTTGGGTTGTAGGAAAACAAAATGCGACAAGCTGAATTCGGAAAAAGCCGTGCAGAAAAAAGCTGGTTTTTCGAGATGAGTCCGAAATGAGGAGAATGAGTAAAGTTGAAGTAAAAAAACGATAGAAGATCAAGGCCGCTTCATCGATCACCAAATCAACTGGAGATTCCCGTGAATATATGAACCATCTGATGTAATTGACAAGAAATTCATGTTGTTGTTGTTATGAAAACTGAAAAGTTTCTATATTGCTCCCTGTCTTACAGTCAAGGGAAAGAAACATTCGGGATTCTGGAAGCTGCAACAGAGATAGCGGAAGTAACGATTCGCGGATGAAAATTTTGTGTTTGTCACACGATCCATAGGTCGTGAAAGCTTCAAAATTGTGTAGGTGAACGGATGTGGAATATTTAGGAATAAGAAAGAAATCCTATTTTCAGAGCCTCAAAATTGTAAATCTCATTACAGCATTCGGCTTGAGTGGCTGGATTTCATGGCTGGCCATTTTTGGTCGTTGGGCATTATTGACATTGTAAATAAAGCAGCTCTTGTCAAAACCAGAAAACGTTTCAGTCGGACTTATGATAATTCATAGGAAGCACATCTCGCGGCAGTATTTTGCATGACGCAGCGCGACACAGTAGGTTGAACCTCCATTCGCCTTGAATATATCCGTTCAGCTGTCTTTGAACTATAACAGCAATAGGACGGTTGGAACACGAAAGGCTTCGTCTTTTTACAACGGTCTCAAACCAGACTGAATTTAATTATGACGGAGAATTTATTCTCCGTTCTCGCTTTCCTGATAAGTCGTTTTCACAAATAATTCCCATTTTGGTGAGAAAATGGGAGTGCATTTGAATCTCGGATGTAAAAATGATTTTCATGAATGGGTAATATTAATTTCTGAGAACAAAGTGAACCAGTATATCATAGTCAGCATTCTGATGAAGGTTCGGGTCATAATGTGTAAAATTTCAGGTTATTTCTGAATTTCTGGTCCAATTTCCCCAGTGGATTTGCTTTGTTTACTTACATTGCAACTACTACATTGAATAGATCTTCTGGAGGAATTAAAATCTGTAATGCTCTTTCATTTACTGGTAATGGTGTTATGGCGACATAAACATTATCCTCCGGTATGGATTATTATAGGCATGAAATAGATTAATATCAGAACAGGTGATTTGCGGTCGAGCTGAACGGCTTCTTGAGTATCATTACATTTGTTTGTATAAGGGTTGTGGTGTACGTGGCAAAATTATTATTCGTATTGTTATTATTAGCTGCAATATTATTATTAGCAGTAAGTTAAAAAAAATTATTCCTGGAAACGAATAATATTCATCAAATTCCGGAAGTATGCTAATCCATCCATGAAGAATGACTTAGGGAGAAAATTCTCTTTTAGTGAAGCTTTTGAGTTTACTGTTAATTTATTACTGGGTAACGGAAAGAAGATACACCATTGCATGCAGCAGTGTGTGACTATTTGCAGACGCATTTTATGCTATTTATTTTATCGCACTATTTGTTCGTAAAAGCTCCTTTCAACACACTGTCTTTTACTCCTGTGGCAAAGAGGCTATTGGTTTCCAGCATTCTGTTAACATACCGAATGCGTTTTTGATACACTCAGCCATTTTCTTGTGAAACTATGTACCTACACTCAGTGATAGTTAGCTATAATCAGAAGACCATATTGTCAAACGGTAAAAAATCCGATTATTCACCCTTATTCTGCCTCAAGCTTTGGTAACCAGGAGGAAACCACTGTTCAAATGTTCATCTTATTCATGTTCAGATATCTTATTTTTTGACACAGAATTTGAATATTTGTTTTCCTTCAATGTAACGACCCAATATGAGTTAATTAGGACGGAAATTTGACACCAATAGCGAGGTACCAGCCCTTTATCCGCCGTTTGACCGCAAAAAGGATGATTGTGATGTATTTTTTTGACAGAGACGGTTACACTTTGTTGAGAATAATGAAAAATACTAAGTGGTTGCCTGTAATTATCTATTTTAGAGAGGTCTCAAGCAAGTTCATCTGTGGTGAACATTAATTCGACCGACTAGCACCATATCGGAAAATTCTGATTTTGAATACCAAAAGCTCACGTGTAGCATACCACACAGTAAATCTTTTACCTATACATTAAGAGCTGAACTGGGTTCTAAATCACGAATCACTGGTAAGTATTGTCGCTAGGCAAGAATACCAACATTTGTTATTGTTGTTCGCATGAATATTATTCGGCTGATGTGATTTGTAAGTAAGCTCGCCATTTTGGATTAGGTGTGCGAAAATCAGCACTAAACAATCAGGTTGTTACTTTACTTACAAAGGATTGTTCCCTGACAATTAAAACAAGCGTGTCGCGAGTTAACCGTGAACGAGCAAGTCAAACAACAAACACTTGAAATCAAATTCCTCCCGCATACTCTCATCAGTTGCATACAGATAACTGCAAACGACAAATATTGCACTGCTCTATGTAATACGGGAAGGACGATGTATAAGTAGGCGGAACTGAACTCCATTTTCATCGGCATATCGGAAACCACGTGAATATATAATGGCCTTCGAACAGTACGTACCGCAGGGTTTTTGAATTTATGAAGGTCCATTGTGTTGTTTGCACAGCTTTTACACCTTTCCCGACAGGAATGCCGCAGATCAAACGACGGCGAAATTCACACATTTCGGCAGACCAATGTGTGCTTTTGAAAACAACCTAGAAAAGTCAAACTTCTTTTTGTAAACACTGCAGCAGAGTTTTAAATTTGTTGGTGGTTTGTCAATTTTCTTCAAACCGAAGACTTTGGTCTCCTCGAATCTGGCTGATGCTTGTAATGGTCTTTTGAATGAATAAGCCAGCAGGTTATTTTGGTGGATTTCAGTCTTGTGATACTTGCTGATTCGGTGCAGAGTGACACCGATGGGGAAGCAACCCCGTAAGGCTAGACATTTGTACAACGATGAGTGAACCGCATGGGAAGAGTTGATGCTGAAGATACGATTACGGAAACTTATCAAAGATTTGCGGAAGGCATGGGTAATTGGATTCCCTTTAAACTCAAAAATTCAGCCTCATTTCACGGGCCGGACAGAAATGAGATGGTTCAGCTGATTTTTTTTTAAATCTGTAGGTAGAGCCCTAGTCAACTGGCCGAGCGGAAATGATATGGTCTGCTCAACTCAACCGACTACCGAAATGAGTCACAACCAAAAGGAAGATGGCCTGCAATCGAACATATATATATATATATATATATATATATATATATCGGGATATTACCAACGGGGACCTCAAAAAGATACATTGAACATTTCGCGGACCGTATATAAAACAGGCTTATTAATTTGCAAGCACATCGACCTCTCAGATGATTCACAAGTCCCACCATACAGCTCATTTGTGGTATTCACAGTACCCTTCTTCTGAAGAGCAAAAACCAAGTTGTGGCTATGTACTATATTACCACACTTAGGCTTTGCGGTCTTGAATCAACTCAAGATAAAAAAGAAGCCAAATTTTCGAAAGCTGTCGAAGAAGGCACTGTTGTAATGGAAAACCTATTTACACCAGCATCCTTTGTTCTATACCATGATATGATGTCCTCAGTTATCGCTGCCATTTCTCCCAGCGAGCATGTATTCGTGCCGTCTAGTATGTGTGTTCTGAGGTGGACGATTGAGCCAAAGTTCCCTTAAAAGAGGGCCCTCGTATATTGTAGGTTTTTTCAAAGGTTACATCGCGCGCAGTATTTCAATGGGCATCGTGATTCCAAGCTCAATGCTTTAGAGTTGTAGCTTGTACTGGTCCTACGTAAGGATGGTACAAGCAATGTCGATTTTTCATTGTCTTGTAGCTTTGGAAAGAGATTATTACGTCCCTCCCTTGCACTGTCACCTCCTGTGGCAGTAGTCGTGCTACCCACTGGAAGTGACTGACATCAGAGGTTACGCGGATTCCTTTCGAACTTCAGTTCTTACTAGGCTCATCAGCTCTCAGGTCGAAAAACCCCATTATGCATTCTCCTCAGTAAACGCGTTCTTCCTTCTTTTGCAATTTATTTGGACTACCTGTACTTTACTCTTATTTTGACAATGAGTGAACACTTTACCTAGAAACGTATTCCCAACGACCCTTCCGGACGACAGAACGATCGAGAGAGGTTACGACTAATGTGTATTTTTGAGCGTACGTAAAGAGCTCGGTGGAACGACAGTTGAATGAGGGCCGCCTGTGTGTGACATTTTGTATAACGGACTTCCTGCGATTTGGGGTTTGTTTAATTATTTGTGTTGGCCTTTTAATTCTACCGATTGCACCATGTCACCGAACAGTCTCAGATCTAAGGTTCACGCAGCTGTACAGTGTGATCGCGCAAGCAGTCGTGTACGGAATCTATAGCGGGTGACAAAGAATTCCAGAAATATTCTCTATAGGAGCACAATCGTAGGATTTTCGGACTCAGTTTATGCTTACCACATTATCTCATGCAGATTTAAGTGCAACCAATGGCCGTTCGGTTCCGGATGGAGCTGAGATTTTCCGGATACAAAAAATACAAACGGGTTTACTTTCGTCTACACCGTTCTGGCTCTTCTTGCCCCTAACGATTCTCATAGTCAGTAAAGGTCAGGACACTGATGCGAGTGGTTATCATTGGACTAGATGAGTCTTGGTCACACGTGATAAAATTGTATCAGTACTCTTAAAACGATAGAGGCGGAATAGTGTGTGTAGGCTGGTTGAGAATGAAAAAATCACACATAAAATGAATATAGCCCCACTCTAGAAGTGACAAATTGATGCACAGAGAGACGGTCTGCCCGTAGATGCTTCATTGTCCTGTGACTAACGAAAGTATATTATTATATAATCGGAACCTGTATGATAAGCTTTCTAAGTTGATGACTGATGTGCATTGTTGTTGGATAAATTAGTGTACTACCTTGTATCAATGTTTTTTTAAATATTGTTGCAACCGCTTCGTTCCGGAAGCTGAAAACGTTTTCACAAAATGGTGGTGCTGGAATGCATTCTCCCGTTTGGGCCAACGGCGCTCAAACCATCAATACCGTAGAATTTGACCGAAACATCGCTGATTCTATCGCGCAGCCGTCGATTATTTATTTACTCAGCAATCATTGGTTTGTCGCAGTCCCCCTTCACTATTACTGTACATTGCTGCAAACTAGTGATATGAAATAAATTTTGCTACTGATTTAAGCGTATGACTTCAAGACACAGATTCCATCTACCAATTTGGCTGTCTGATTCCACTGTCAGAACTTCGCTTTGTTCGTCACACTATTTCGCCGTTCCTTCATGTTTCAAATGTGTATTCCACATGCAAGCTGCATTCGGACAAATCTGCATACCTTTGTCCGTAACTGTTCGAAGTGAAGTTTTGTCAGTCGATATTTCCGTCAGATGTACCTCCTACAACAATTCAAATTATTCATTACACAGTAGTGGCTCGACGACTTCAGACACGGCAGCTGATTTTGCTGTGTGGTTCCCGGAGGAGACAAAACGGACTGACATGATCTTTCACACTAATCCTCTGAGTTACTTTTGGCACTTTATCAAGATCTAGGAGAGACTGTTTGGGGCAGGAGAGAGTACATATCAATATGATTCCCAAGCATATGTTTGAAATACGGTGGAGTGATAAAAACAACGATATATTACAGCCGAGCAGAGGTTTGCTGTCACTTGCGGGAATATCACCTCAATGAGCTTGACTATGTCTTCAATAAACAGGATAATGTGGTAAAAACCAGTAAAATGTGCAGTGCTTGTTTCAAACCTGCAAAATTGGAATGATTCTGCTCTAGTCCGTGATGCCGAGTCGAATTCTATTCAAATAAACTTGAAGTATGGTTTTTTCTCAGCTTATACGGTGCTAGGCTTCTACTGAATGAAGGGTCAGGTCTTGATTTGAGTTTGGAAAACGGTCTCAATTCCACCTCTGCTTTTTTTAGCACTCCTTTAGGCTACTGACCCATCGTGTGATAAATAGTTTTGTTGCATTCGCTAACGTTCCCAAGACAATTCATCCTGGAATCAGAAGACCGACGCCATTTCGGAACACACATTTCCTGTTATTTCATTTCGCGATCTTCCTTCTGACTACTGCTCAGTAGCCAAACGTGATTTTGGACCATTACGGCCTTTCAGTTTCATAAGTCTATTCTCCCTCAAGATTTGTGAGAGCCTTGAGGCCTTTTTCCGATGTGAACCCGAAATAGAACAACACAGAAGAACAATACATTGGCCGTTCAAGGATAGGTTCTGATGTTACAAATATTCAAGATAATAATAATTACAAGTCAAAGATAATGTTACCAGTGTTTTAGTCTACGAGACGCGTCGGGTAGAAGAGTTTTGTGTTTGGAAATCGCTCGTTCGGACATTGGGAACGTCAGTCAACTATTACAGTGATGCTTATTTACATAATACTTGCTCTTGTCACTTGAAAACAATGGCTGTACAACCGGATGATAAGGACACGTGCTTCTCATGCCTTTCAGGCCTCATTGCATTCGATCCGCCTGACGTAGTCACGTTCGTTGGTAATCCACAACTGTCCATACCTTGTTTTGAGAAGCCACCTAGTTGCTTATTTAGCGAAGGGTTTTCGAGCTACACCACAGTGGCGCTATCTTGAAGAAAGTCATGTTACTACAAGTGCACATACAGGGGAATGAATACCTCGTTCACTTGCACAAACTAGGTTTTCATCTTGGGACAGCAGTTGCTTTGGTAAAACTAATTGGATGTGAATTGCTGGCAGGAGTATTCACAGAGGACTTAGAAGAGCAGTCGATCCGATACTCTGTGTTGAGCAAATTAAGTAAGATGGGAGAGGTTGCCTGCTGCTTGGTCGGTAACCTTTAGCCTTGTACATTCCTTCGCGTTCTCTGTGAGTCTCTTCGCCCCGTCGACTACTGTTTCCTTAATCGATTGCGATCCAAGGAAATGCAACAAAAATTTTTGTTTGTTTCCATAGTGCTGTCCTGTTAACCGGTAACTTCAACTTGTTTATTTCTGTGGTCAGTATATTAACTGCAAGGCAAATAAGACTGCTCAGCGTCTTTGACTGCAGGAATCTATTCTAAGAAATAGACATTTCTGCAAACTTCACCTTCGCCCATCTAAGTGAATAATATATTCATAATTTTCAGAGCAATTACGAAAAAGTAATATTTGATCGCTCTGAAGGATCCTTTGACCTACCCCATAATACCCGGTTGACATGTTACTGAAAATAAAACAAGAATCGGAATATTATTCTAATAAACACTGGTGGAGGAGCTTTTCTCAGCAATTTCGGATTTCGTTACATTTAGCAATTGATGGACGTCAAAGGTAACCATAACATTCATGAAGTACATGTGGAACATAGCTCGTGAAAAGAACAAGATTTGGAAGCCATATCGTAAACAATATTCTACCTCGTCTTTGATATTCAAACGACCACCATCATAGAATTCAATTCTTGGCCTCTTTGGTGCCACCGTCAGTCATTTTTCTTTGTCAGACTTAATTATCCATGAACTCTAGCCAAAAATGTTTCACATTGTTGTGAAAAAGGACCATAGTTTTTTATTCCTCGAGTTTTGTTGTTTGACTTATTTGTTCGGTTTTCGCACTAAAACTTTAAGCAAACTGTAGGGCACCCTGGTATTGGTTCCGATTACTGACATGATAGATTCCGAGAGACGAAGATCGATCGATGGTCAACCCAAGGTAACGTTGCCGTTCTACAAAGCTAAGCGCTAACACATCACGAGCTGCTGCAGATTATAACGGGTAATTGGCTTTTGGGGAACAATTGACCAGTGACCACAAACGCTATTCCGAGTTGATCAATGTAAACGTTGGAATAGTGAGTCATAAACTCTGAAAGCCAATGCTTTCGTGTAAAAGCAAGTGGTTCATGTTCTTCATGCCAAGTTGTACACCTCATGTCAAGGGATAGGACAGTGACAATAGGTATTAATTCAGCCACTTAGCATGATTCTGGGATGCAAATCATTTATCCGTTTTCGGGCAAAAAAACCTGTGAGAATAGCGCCATTTCACTTCGGATGAATTTTTTTGACTTTAAATGAAGCCATCATCTCATCGCCATCCAACAAAGATAAAAGAACTGCCTGGTAAGAATTATCGATCATTTTCAAAGCCTCCGCTGCTTGTTAGCTGACATTCCAACGTTGAATTCTATCACGATTAAGCTGATTTCTCGTGGACAGATCAAACATTGTGTGAAGAAATCTGCACAGCTGTGACTTGTGATGAATGCGTGCTTTGCACTGTAGATCAATAGTTTTTAATGCTTCATCCAACGGCCAATGTATATAAGTGCATATATTCCTGTCAGAAATATCGTTTATGCCTTAATTCAATAAAAATGCTTGGAAAAATGGGCAATACAACAATAAAATAACGTATATTGCAGAATAACTGGTCCAAATAATTTTGGAATATGATTGGTGGAGAGTGTGAATGTGTGATAAATACAGCAATCACTTCCGACGGCTATTTTTAAATAAACTTCGAGAGGAAAAGTTTCACTCACTTGACCGGGTGTCATCCGTTTCAGAAACCAGAAAAAATATTGCGAATTTTCATGTCGAATGCATGAGGACGATGGCTGGCTCCACTGGATTTGGTAGGCCTAGAGATTCCGCTCGTCTTTCCTCAGCCCGTAAAAAGAAATTGTTCCACCTAATCACGGTAAACTTTACATGGGATAGACTTGACTCTAAACGTTTCTTTCTTGTATTTCACTTACGTTCAGGTTGAATGAAATTCCTCGATTTCATTGTTCCCATATTAAACGACTTCGAATGGAGATATACTTGGAAATTCTATCTGAACGATTCGGCCGAAATATAAACTAAGTGAGATATTTTGGGGCCATCAAAACTGATACACTTCCTTTGGCTTTTCTTTAAGTGATAACACCAATGTAACCTTGTGGTTGGTGATACATATATGTTGTGATTGTACTGATTGATACTTTTCAAAAACGCGGCTCGTCTATTTACTCAGAGCAGCACCATCATTAAGTCACCTGCTCAGTTCAAAACATTATGTCACTGAAATCGAACGAATTCCATAGATATATGGGGATAATACTCAAAATGAAACTTCAGAAAACTAGGCCACAGCCAGTGTACATAGCAGACCAGGAATAATCCACAAATAAATGGAAGTGAGGGGGAGACATGGTTAGTATTTTTGCTGTACATACACAATAAACTTTGTAATCAAAACGGTGGCAAATGAGCGTGTTTTTTGTGTATAGAAGAAAAACGCAGATAAAATCCTGGTATTATCTCCCTAGACTGTGGCACAAATCAAAGATACCCTGTAGCAACAACGCGGCTAGAGGTTCAGTGTTGGTTGATTTAGTCAAAAAATAGTTTAAATGGATACTGGATTTCCGTAATGAAAGGTTTGCGAATGACACCATCGTACCTAATAACACGACCAACTATTTTAAAATCGATGGAAGGTTTTCCGAAAGAGACGTCAACTCTAAAATCGTTTGCTTATATGAGCTATATATATGAATAATATATGTAAGGTAGAGGAGGCCGTGACGAACATGATGCATCATCATACAGTAGGCACCAGAACAGGTTGGTTGAAAGAAGTATCAAGAATCACCTACGTTGTGTTCACGTTTTATGGCTTTGACTAACCATCATTATTATCACCAGCAGGCCGAGCCCCACTGACCACTGCCTTTCTCACCATGTTTTACATAGCAATAGAAACAATGAATGCACCGGGTGGGCAGTGACTTTGGTGCTCACCCTTTTGTCATGATGGTGCACTTGAATAAATTTATTTTAAGAATTGCTAACAGAAATCGAAGGAAAGCTTTATATGGCTGTCATACATCCTCTGTCTGTGTTGTACATGAAGCTTAAGTAGGTTTTGATGGGATTCTAACGCATACACGAACGACAACAATGCTTTATTCAGACATGCACTGTTGGTGGCGCGGTTTCCGTACCCAGGTTTAGGCGTAATCAGGAACAAACACATACAGTTTGAGTTACCTTCATAATACAGATGTTTACTCCCGAAGGAGCTCCAGGTTTGGGCTAATTTGTAAGGTAAATTACGTCCGCATTGTCCAACCGAATGGCAGAAACTTCTTCTGTTTTCAAGAAATCCCCAGGTTTTATTGTCCTAATTATCGCTTGTTAATCAAATCAGTTCCGTTCTTCGAATGTCTATGAAAAGACTCTCTTTGCCACACCAGTTCATAAGGGCCTGACTGTGGCACTGAACTTCGACATGTACAAGTGTTTTTGGTATTATATGATGGATCTTTGCTGTGAGTTGCAACAGTAGCATGTAGTTTGTTAAATAGCACAAGTTGTA
The DNA here is from genome assembly GCA_948099385.1 of Fasciola hepatica. NCBI lineage: Eukaryota > Metazoa > Platyhelminthes > Trematoda > Plagiorchiida > Fasciolidae > Fasciola > Fasciola hepatica. The sequence continues at coordinate 3,529,130 of CANUEZ040000201.1, forward strand.
CTTCGAAATACTAATAAAGTTCTTTCAAGTTAGCCCACAGAAACTGCTCTGATCAGCACTGAAAATCCGGTGGCAAATCGTATTCACGTACGCATTTGAATATGCACTGACAACTAGAAGAATCGACTGGATCTGTGGCATACAGAACTATCTTCTGGGTCGCAGACACTTCATAGTTATCACATCAAAAGTTTAATCCCAGAGCTCCCAAACAATGTAGCGCTGTCTTCCCACAAAGTTTTTTAAGAGATGGTTACTAATAAGTGGAAATACTCGCTGGATTATGTACGTTTTTACAGTGCTTCGGAACTGTCCAGAAAAAAAGAATTATTTTGGTGCGTACCAAAAAGCAACAACATTTCGGCAACAAATAAACATCAGTTTGTTAAGACACGAGCAATTAACTGGATGTTGTTCACCGATAATTTCGAAGGAAATAATCCACACATGGTATAAAAGAATACAGTTGCTTAGGAGAAAAGTCGCAATGCTGTGGGCGTGAACAGAAAGGTAAGGACTTTTTCAGGGTAACGAATCATACTTTTTTGTGCTTATCTTATAAGACAGACTTGAGGTATCTCGAGACTACACCAAAATCAAGGATGGTGGTGCGCAGACCACTTCAAAGAAGGATGTCGTTTTTTCTCACTAGACCTTGAAAGTTTGTGACAGAACAATGGTGAATTGTGTAAAATACTTACTCACGTACAACAAATTATATCAAAGACTGCCCAGGACTAGTCTGTCACAAAATACGTATGAGGAATACTATCGAAGCAGTTTCCCAGCAGATATTTATGCATGCAAACACCGGTGCATAATCCCGTGTGAGGTTATATCGTGATATTTTACGTGGACACGGGCAAGATTTTATTTAAAAATCTTGTGAGTCGGACTGTTGACTGGAACAACGAACTTGGCATGCTTGAATAGACACGTCTAGGTGGTTACAGTTAAGTCGCTAATGTGAGCAGTGAACAACTATGTAGAAAGATCAGTTCCACGAAAAAAACCAGCATTGCTTTAGAGATATCTGTACACTCTTCTTCCGTCTTTGTTGGTTTTCGTGTTTCCTGTGAAGTAGTCTTTTAGCTAGTTGGGTGAGGTCGTGAGTAGCAAGCACGGAGCACGTTGTTACATGCTGACGTGAAATCAAGGAAGGCGTACCTAATTGATTTGAGGGGACCATTGAGTGATTTCGCAATGAACTGGACTACGTACGCTGCTGCTGCACCCGCACAACGCCAGAGATTGTACACAGAAATGGAAAATTATCCAAGTGATCTGTTTACAATAGAAGTCTTTAGTTCATAGTTTGTTCAGCCTTACGTCCGGCTTCTGAAGGAGGTGAACTGATCAATTCAGACGATTAGGTTAACTTGATGGACATGAGGAGTTTTAAACCGTAAATGCTAGTAAAAGTTTCAATTGCCGAGACCTTACAACACTGAGAAGCTGGAAAAAGGTCCTTCGAGCAACAAGTTAGTTGAGAACTCCATTGGTCAATGTCCGTGCCTTCAGGTGGTAGACTTTAATATTTACCGTGGAATACTTTGATGCCTGCTATTTACGTTTAATTTTCTAAGATGGCAGAAACTCAGAAGAGATGTAGTCCAGACGGTTGATTTCCATTTTGGTCATTCTTGATAGTCTATGTGCCTTAGGTGCGGACTTGTTTTATAGTCTAACTCCCTATTTCTACGTAACCCGTTTAGGTAGGGTAGGACCAACCTCCCTCGATAGGAGGATAACACCGCATGAGGATATAAGTTACTATGATCACAGATAATTGGGGGTGCACTCAGTCTGAGGAAAATCAGTTTATACGATTTGCCAGGATATCATCGAACCGCAAACATAGATTAAACAACCGAACTTCATTCAAAATCAGACTTAGTTTTTCACTCTAAGTCATAAATAAGCACAGATCAGTGAGGATCCGGTAATCGTCAGTGGTCGTGCTGCGACATTTGGTGATGTCTGTAGATAAACGATTCTCCATTCAATTCTAACATTGGGTACCGAACGTCCTTCGGATGATATCCAAAATTCGTACACTTATCTTTGATTTCCGTTGTTTATGTTTCACTCGGCCGTTCAGCTGATTTCATTAGTGGAATAATGTTATCATTTTCGGGATGATTTATTGTGTAGTCATAACTCCAAAATCATCATTGAAAACCAAGCAAACACATTCGTTTCATCTGTACTCTGCTAAACAGGTGATCGAATAATACTCGTTCACCCAGAATTTAAATATCGGTGGGGGCCCGACGGATGAGCACGGATTTTGGTGATTTCCAAATTGAATGAAGTTGATTGTTTCTAAGGATTTCAAAGGGACTTTTAGCTATAGCAATGAATGAGATGAATCACTTTATACTCAATTCGCATCCAGCAATATTCACACTGATGTTCCATTCTTGGTGTATCCCCCGACAGAGAAAAACCACGAAGATCTAGTTGAGACTTCAAATGAAGGTTAGTTGTGTTATTAGCACACAAGTTATCACTGGGGGGAACGAAATTCAGCGGCATAATTCGTGTGAACGTAACGTGATATAGCACCGAGTAAATTCGTCCTAATGTCAAGTTAGCGAAATATACTTAGAAGGGAGACTCAGCGTTTTCATTTCGGAGCGAGCTTTGATGTCGCACGATGAACTGTTTCATAGAAGTACTTAGCCCAGGGGAAAAATATCCCGCAAATGAAGAATATATCAGTTTACTATTATTTTAGCGTAGACGAAACGGTAAATTTCCGCCGGTAAAACGAGATGATTCTGAGGTAGAACTGAGTTCTTCCTAGAGACAGAGGGATGGGATGAAAACTGGTGTTAGTGAAATCGAAATAATCTCAGACCTGCTCCCAAACGAATGTGTCCGGGATAGAAGTAATACCTCTTCCTGTGCCGCGCAAAAAGACAGATCAAAGTCTTTTGCATGAAGGATGGAGTCTACACAAAAATAAGTATCAAGAGTTTGTTGAGCTCATGGGATTGTGTTTGGAGACTAAAGAACACTGGATTGCCGTGTAACGATACTTTTTAGGAGATGAGATCAGACGCGTTTTGATGACATTCTTATTCGATATTACTGAAAACTAGGAGGACCCTATGAAAATGACGCGGGAAATGGAGGAGTGCTGTTTGGGCCAATAAAGGGAAACGGATGATGATGTCGATACCGCACGTCGAGAACTTGATATTGCTAATACTGACTTGGAATGAGGATTTATCTAAAAGAGATAGAAAACCTCGTGCTTTTGAAGAAGAGTTGACCATTCACATCCTAAAGGAATACAAACCAACAACATCATCCGTAAAACCAACACTGATGTTTTGTGTAGAGAGATTACTGAATTTGTGATGAATGACACATAGAGAAGAAATATGTTTTGTTGATGTTCCCGGAAGGTCCTTCCAATGGAAAGCACGGGAAGCTGTATGATCATTTGAAAAGTAGTGGTTACAGGTTTAGTTGGATAAGACAATCAAAGAGGTAGAAGGCAAATAAACAAGAGGAGCTCCATTGGTACGGAGAAAGGTAAAGGTCCGCATGAAGCTGGGCGGACAATGAACTCTAGCCTTTATCAACGGAGGAAGAATGTGAGGGAACGTAATAACCAGGCGTTCGTGGACAATAAATTCGAGTTGGCAGCCAACCATGGTGCAGCACCAAGCACAAGGCTTGGTACAACCGAATCGTGGATGAAAGAACAGCCAATCGATGGAGTGGCTTGATAGATTGGAGATGAAGATAGTGAACGTTGTTGGGTCTCAAGGCGTGATCGCACACATCTCCGGGACCAGTGCGTTGTGTTCAACGAGGAAGTACACGGGAATATAACCTACATATTCCGTTTTTCACTAATTACAGAAGATGATTCGGAGGTCGAACTGAGTTCTCATTAGAAATGGAGGGACGGAGTGAGACACTAACCAAGTTGTTTGCTATTCGCTAATCCCACACTTCAGGTACCATAACATTTTACATGAATAACATCACAAATGATGATTGCATTATTGGATAGATCACGAAAAATACCTTTTACCGAAGCCTTTGTCCGGTGGCTATCCCTAAATTTCCTAATTTAGAATTACGCGGAAGGCCTAACGGCCTATTTTATCAGAGGTTTTCCGTCCATGTGTATTTAAACAAAAACCTCCAGTTACAGGTGTTGCCGAAATCTGCCAGATGGAATCTTCCCCTCGCAGTCAATTCCTATTTCCCGAAATTTTCACAGTACTTCACACTACAAGGCCTAAATATTGAGTTCTATGGAACTTGATTCTGAGTTGCTATCTTTTGACGATTGAAATTTTGTGACCTTGTTCACCATGGAAATTTACTCTGAAGATCAGTGTTGAAATTCAGTAAATATTGCATATGGCTCGTTGGTAAACCGACGATGGTAAAATTCATCGTGCATGGTATTTGCCTTTGAAAATTAAACGCTGATCTCAAAAGAGACTTTCATGTTTTTCCGAAATGTCTCTCGTGGTTCTGCCTACCCGAGAGATGCCAAAGCCAAGCGCAACTACCTGAAGAATTTCATGTTATCTAACAGTATAACAGGTAGATCAAGCTAAAAGGCAGCCGCGTGGGAGAAAAACTTACTGATTATTCCTACTGTGTTACGTGGATTCCCATCACCCGTCGACGCGACCTAATTATTATCCATTTTGGTTTTCCCTTGGTTAAAGGAAAAATAAGTAAAAAACAAAAAAGTTTGCTAGTTAGGTAAAGAGAAGGGGGGTGAATTTGGAGAAGCCCATCGAACAGTCCTTCTGGTAATGAACATACTATTCTTCTCTGGATCACAGCATGTTTCATCTCATTATCCTCGCAAAAAGGGGTCATAACAAAACGTATGAGGTAAAGGCAAATACATCTATCTTGAACAATGATGTTAGTTGTATTGGCATAAAACTGAGAGAGGTTTAAGTATTTTATCTGAGAGTAGATTTGATAGAAAACGACTGTGTACCTTCGCAAACGAGTGTGGATAAACGTTAATTACATTGACCTTCAGCTGATGAAAAGTCAGCGTTATGCAAAAAACTAAGACCAAAATATATTGCAACTACGGAAACCTCCGAATCATGTCGTGAATGGTTTTCACCACCAAGAGGCTCAAGAATACTTTCATACACGTGCAATTATCGACATTTCAGTAACATTGTTGGTTGAATTGCCCGAACTCATTAGACATTTTCGAGAACATGGTTTCCAGCTTGCAAAGCGGGTCTTCAGTGAAATGATTGTGGGATACCTAAAAACATTTACGTGTTGGACGATGCATGTCCACATGTGTGAAGTATGTTTGTGTGTGCATGTGAAAGAGGGAGTTGATCCTCCAATCTCCATAGTCAGAATGGCACTGATCCGAGTTTATAAATCATTGGTTCACATATGGAGGCAACATGCCGTTCATGTTTGCGTGTGTCGTCCATTAGCTGAATTGAACAACTGGTTGAGTTGATCCAAATTTTAGGACATCTGTTTTTGTGTGAATGGCGGTGGATGGAACTTTGAAATATTTTACACATCAGCCGTGTTAGTGATGTTTTCAAAAGTGAGCATCCTCTGACATCCGATGAATTAAAATACTATTCTCATAACTATTTGATTGTAGACGCACCAACAAAGTTTTGCCATGATAACCGGGAACACGGTAAAAATATTTCAGACAGCCACCTGATAAAAGCAGTAACATTTTGCCATGGGAAACGTCTCCCAATACTTCTATTTCTTCGGAAAACACTCCGAAATAGTTTCCAAATCAGATTACTTCAACACTGAGTGAACAAATTGTGAAGGGATATGAGTTCATAAGCTAAAACAAAAATGTTTCATTTTCATTCATATAGCTCAAATATTATGTTACACCATGATAATAAATGGGTCGGCTTTTTTCAAGATTTTTCCCAATCTCTTTGTTATAGAACTCATTATACTGGTCATGGAATCACGCGTTGTCTAATTTTGTTCACATTTTTCACTTCTTACTACGATGTCCAGAGCGTAACTAACCCATTACCCTATCACTTTGGAACGGAGTAAATTTTCGCGGTCACTCTCATATCCGAGCTATTACAAGGATGGAGTAATCGGGCAGACTAGGAGTTGAAGTTGATCATACCTTACGAAGTCTGAAAGTGAATAATGAGCAGAGAATATTTTTCCTCGAAACTATTTGCAAATCTCTTATGAATTATGACATGGAGTGTTCCCAGTAAAACATAATCCACGTATTGAATGAGGTATCGTTAGGCAGCTCGGAGATTTATTCAGTTTTGATTTTGAAGCTTCCCTCATTATTCGGGGTGTTCTTAGTGAAATTCACTGACGAAGCAAACTACGTTTTAGACTATCCAATCTAATATTTTTGTCGGTGTATCATTCGAAAATAAAACTTCGAGAGCTGAACAATTTCTAGAAAATAGACTCTTCTATTTCCTTTCTCATGAACATCCAACAAAGTATAACCATCCAGGAAGAGAGCTGTGATCGCTAAAATGCTGCCCTTTCGGGAACGAAAGATTGTGACGGGAATCGAACCCGAGTGATTCTTGTCCAAAGTATACAATGGAAACAAGTCGACTTTTTATGACTTTTCACAGCTTATCCCACGCTAAGCACTCATCTGAAAATAAACTGGTTGACAAAATGAAAAGTACCATAATGTAAATCCCCCGATCAAAGCAGTTTGTGCCTTAGTTTTGGGGAATCCATTCCAGGCTTGATGTCAGCCAATACTAGCAGCGTACCGAAGTGCTGCATTCTGACGACCACAAGGGAATAACATTTCCCTAGAACATTCTCATACTTGATTGAGGACAAAGATCTGAGCAGTGTTCTTGGCACGATAAGTACAAACGTACTTTATACCTTCGATGGGCCGGGTCTTCCACGTTCGAATTTTGTATTTGTGTGGGTTTTCAATGAAGTATCCGATAACTAATGTCTGTATTCACTTTACCACAATGGGCAAGATCCGTCACAGACAATCAAACTTATTGGGCTTCCACAATTTCAAAATTTTATTTTTCCTGTGTTGTAATCGAGAACCGATGGCTCTACAAGTTCCTCGTTCGTTAGTCCAATTGCAATGAAATCGAATAAAACAGTGCAAGCAAAGTGACGTGTACGTCAACTTTTGGGGTAAAATAAACGGAAACGTCATCCATTCGGTGAGGTAGACAGTCATTAATAAAAATAAATATGGAACTACTTATCGTGTCTTGCTTTCACATTACGAGTGCGTTCAAACCTTTCCAGTGGCCACAGTCACGAAAGTTATATTACATAAAAAGCATTTCAGATTAACTATACTGGAAAATACCAGTGGTCACAAAAAACCATGGGAAAGTAGGCGGTTCTCGGAAAATTATTTTTCCTTTGTGTATTATCATGGATGAGACACAGTCCCCAAAGTGACTCACAGTCCATAGATTGGTTGCTTATCCCACACCACTAGAGCAATTCCCTTACCTTGCCGATTTTACTGTTACCGTCCTTGTACGGCAAAAGAAGAGTCTTCATGAATCCACCTCGAATTCGAACAAACGAGAGTTTATTCGTTGACAAACACGCAAAATCCACAAGAATTTTCTAATGAGTCACCACATTACCTTGCCCCTTTAACCAAAGCACATCATATAGCATCGTTTTCTGAGAAAAGCGTGGTCACCAATGTACAATCTTTTTTCACTTGTAGCAATTTCCATCCAGAATGGGTTTTAGAGTGACGATATTCGGTTAGGCGCATCATTTCGTGAAAAAAATAACAAATCAAGAAACAACGGAATTCCGGGGTCAGTCCTGTTTATATTTTGAACCATTCCGAACATAGCTTCTGTTCAAACAAGTGAACAGAAGAGAATTGGGCTTTTTCAATGCATCGGAGGAAGGAGGAAAGTTTGTTTATTGCAATCATGACAACAGTGGCAGATGAATTGGGCCACACTCATAATATGGTTTATTCTGCATAATTGCAATCTCTTTTGCTACAAGTATGGATGAATTCTTTGAATCGACTATCCTCTATCGAGTTTACATGAATCTTCCAGTTTGCGGAAGTCGTTAAGGGAATCAATAGAAGGTCTACTGGCGGCCAAGCTTTGACTGACAAAGCTGTCGATATTTCGGACTGCACCGATGACAAAAGTAACGCCTAATGCCGAGCTGTTTAATAATTGTCAAAAATCACCAGCTGCATTGAATATCCTTCGACTTATCACCGGGAATCGAACTCGGAGTGATTGATAACGGGTCAAACACCTATCTACCAAGCTCTCGATGGAAAGTTCGTGCTCGCATAGTTTTAAATGGTACATTATCCCGCGAGCCACTTAAATGTATCGTGATGAAATCACTCGCACTGCTTGAATTGCTTACTCTCTCCCACTTCTACGAATCGAAGGCTGCTTGATGTGTCTTTTGAAGAAACCTGCGAATTTTGACAAAGAATGATCCGAAATTTTAATTCTCAAGTTTTCATCAAGGTGTTGCCCAAAAGTCAACCGACGGACCTTCTGGCTTCGTAATAATTCCGGTTTTCGGAACTTTCCTTAGTACTTAGTTACATGAGAATAAAATTGGTAGTAGTGGTATCAAACTTGGTATTCATTACGTCAGTTCTGCTGGGACGAGCTGGTGATTAGACCTTTATGGAAATGAGTTGATAAGTTCGCAAAATTTGGCCTTGTTCGTTTGGTAGGTAGCGCGCACTTTAGCAAGCATTCAGCATATTTTGCTTGTCCCAGATTGATGAGACGATTGAAGCAAAATAAACAAACCGAAAAATCAATCAAATATCAACTGTGACCTAAACCAAATCATCAAAACTGGACTTTCAACCACAATAACCAGTTAAACGATTAAGTTGTCAATACCAAATGAATCAATAAGTTGGCAAATCAGGATTTGGTTATGACCACCACGTGTCATACACAAACCGTCGTTAGTGCAAGAATAAAACAAGATGATTCGCAATTGGTGAAATCTTACAGGAGCTATGGGGATGGATCGGAACACTGTCCTACCAAAAATGTTCCGTTTACATAACAAATAACACCAAAATCCAAACGGACATATTTGGGGAACACTATGTTTTGTAACAGTTAAAAAATTATCTCATGGTGAATAGTAGATCAAAACCTAGGAAAACTTCTAATTCGTTTGGACTGCAAGAACTACTTCTGAGGGTCACGTGAACGCAGTCCGTTGAATATTCATTTTGTTCTCGCTACGTTGAAGAAGGATGTGTTGTAAATTCGGGGAAAGCCTTTATTTCAATAAAGGAGTGACTGATTACGTAGTGAAAACATATCGAGCATTATTATTCTTTTTGAATGGTCAGGTTTTCTCTCATTATTCATTTAAAAATTGGCTTTTGAAAAATACGTTGTGTACAAATGAGAATATTCGTCTCTGATAGTGATGTTAGCTGCACCGGGTTGAAAAAGTAACCTCCTGCGAACAACGATCATACAACCAGGGTGAAGGGTTGTTGATTGTTTCTCATAAGTTTATTCAAACACGATAAGAGACACGTAATTTCCTGCAGCCTTTAGTTGATTAAAATGCAGTATTTTGTGAACTAAGGTGGTTGAAGTGCAAACCCTATCGTCTTGGCCAATGATTCAGTTTGCACGATCTGCTGTGAAACTCAGGAGACTCGTAAATGCATCAGACGTGTTAATGAAATTGCACCAAAACAAAGTTGTCAGTGGGCTGCCTACATGGTGGGCATTGGAGTCTAAATTGTGAAGTGTGCTGGTGCACTAGATGAGGAATCACCATCGCGAATGCGGTGGACTATATGCTAACCAGACAGTGAAAATTTCTGAAAAATGGCAAACACATTTTAAAAATCGTGCATGATCAGTGTGTTCTGAGCAATGCTATTGCTAGTTCAATGCATAAACTTTGTTCCATTATCCCTCAGAGACTCATATTCCACCGTTGTTGTGGCCCATTTGGGGTGGCATAAATATGGTTGCGTCTGCATTCTGACGATATGTGTTCATCGCATACAGAAAGACCAAAACGGTTATTGATTAAAACCCCGTGCACTACTTAATGGATGTCATAAACATACATATATGCGGTTCTGGTTAAGTGCTCTCATGTTAGAGCACAACATGTTAATCTGACAGCTGCATGCATCAGTTCCGAAAACCTCTGTAGTGTACCCTTACAGAGAGATTATCCAATGAAGATATGGTGTCAGAAACAGGACAATCTTGCATCCAGTAGACCAAAACCGTTGCGAAAACTTGATTCTGTTGAAATGCATTTCCTTCTCGAATCTTTCAAACAAAAGCCAAGGACAGTTGAATTAGGCTGAATGAATTCGACGGGTGCTTAGCAAATCACACAAAAGAAGCATTTGAAGGGATACTTTTTGATAAACCATAAGTTCGTCTGAACGCGGCGCTCGAAAATTAGCTCAGCTAGGGCCTCATTTCTATCTCGATGACGTGCATTTCGGTACTTTAAATGAGCCCTCTCCCAAATGTTCTGGACAAACAGACTGCCTGAGCTATTTCTTTTACAGTTGTATCGAAACTTTATACTATTCAAATTCATCCTGGATTGCTGGGTGTGGTGCATGGATGTTGTACTTCGTTAGGTTCTTGATATGCCTGAAAATCACGGCAGATTGAATCAGAGTTATCAGATGCGGTAACCACTGAGTGAAAGACACGGTCGTCCTCGCGCACGACTCTGGTCATATGTTGCAGAAGCAAGTGAGCACAGGGCAGTTCTGGTGAGCAGGGTGTAAACTAAAGGGATCCATGAAATAAATCGAAAGTGTACAGGGTAGCATTGGATGAACTATGGGTTGAATGGGTGAACTAAACGGTTTTGAGCTCTCAGCTGACAGGTGTTAAAGTTCACAATCACGAGCGAATTTCTATAAAGAGTTTGACACACCCGGCCACCAGAATCACAGTTCTGCCTTCTGTTTGGACCATACGATTTCGGGGTGGTAAGGGACGATTTAAGAACAGTTCTTTGAGGAACCACCGGTTTCATGTCACGCATATGACATCCAACGACTACGGACGGTTCACGAAACAAAACGTAGGACTGACAAATGAAGCTATCTATTTTATTTGTATAGGACCATCCCTTCAGAAATCACTTTATTGATATTTAGTGAACAATCGTCAACGATAGTCTCCTGAAGTTCCTTTCTGGTGATGGCGGAAATACCCTCGAGTGATACGGAGAGCGAACTAATATTTGTCCAGCTATCTTCTCACGCTCTTTTCCTGTTTCGTTCTCACACCCAAGTTGGAAGACGGCCCGTAGTTGTGTAATCGAACGTAGTATCGGTGAATGCCTGACGATCTGGGACCAGTATATCCACAGGTAAGCAGAATAGTAAAGGCCGAACGAAATGCAAAAGGTTGACCGAATAGAAACACATTTCATTCTTCACGGGACCAAACACATGGTAACACCCCCCTATCCTCTGTGGAATATAGTTTTCTCTTTTTTGAGAGGCAATCATTAGGACTTTCTCCTTACCGTTTCGTATCTCAGACAGTATTACAACTAGAGCGATTTTGAAATCGTCAGAGGTAATATGGGTTGAACTGTTTTCATCAAAGATGGCCATCATCAGCTTAGGGTCCACGAGGTGTGTGATTTCATTGAGTACATTTTTTTGCGATGAATCCCAGATGAACTCTGTGTTCGCTTTCGTCAACAACCATAGAGGCTGTGCGTGAGTGACAAATAGTTTATGAGTAATGTAAGTAGTGGGAACACATTGTGAAAGCTGTAAGTCAGTAATTTTCCTCGTATTTTAGGCGCTCAGTTGGATGCCTTTACTGGCAACAACATGGCTCAGGAATTGACACATCCATGTGTTCGAACTAAAGTTCCAGCTATTCAAGCACTGTAGGATCACATAAAGACGTGCAACATGCTCTTCGATCGTGTCACCCAAAAACACATTCATTATCCATGTTGGTTATCTGATCGAGTAGCTTGGCTACTTATTGCACCATACACTTCAGTCATGCAACTGGGGTTGAATCGGGGTCATGTTTAGCACATTGTATTAGAAAAAAATAATAATAATTTCGAAAAAAGCACAAGGCGATTGGGAGTTATTAGTTAGAGCCTGGTGGAATAATGCTTCTCGCAGATCCAGCTGAAAAAAGAAACAAGCATCGCCCAGATGGCTGAAAGGATCTGCAAGGGATTGTGAAACAAATTTTTTCACGACATTTTGGCTGTTGGGGGCTTGTAAGTCGTCATAGGTTCGAACAGTCATCCTTCAGGACTGTGACCGTGGGCTATACCCATTGTGTGCTATCGATGGGTTAAATTATTTCGTGTTCTTCTTTTTTCTATGAAACTTCATATTCGGCATGTTTCTAACAAGCGGTGTAGGTTGCAGTTGCCCGATGATAGTTATAACTGCATTCGTTTTCAGTCGAATTTTGTGAAAAACATCAGTAATTCACCTGAGTGATGAAATATGGACTGTCAGATAGTGTAAATGTAACCTTTGGGCAGTGAATGACATAGTGCTCATATCAGATACAGGAAGGGAAGTGTTCAATGCAGTCATATTGCCTCGGCTTAGTAAGGGACGATTATCATTGGCTATAACATAAACAGCTACGTAAGGAAATATGTCAACCACTTTGAGAATAACAATAACAAAATCACGAATGTCAACCGTAGAGTTAATATAACTCGCATTTCTAAGCCGATAAAAGTAGTGAGAGCTAGAATGCGGAATCCAACTCCATATTAATAATGCCGTTGCGACCATGCATAACCAAAATCTCCTCTACGAATGTTGGATGAATGGAGTTTAAGTTCAGATGCAGTTGTACGGGAACAATTGAATGGACGGCAAATGACGGACAAAAGGATTGTAACTGGCCATATGAGCAAAGGCGCTTCGGAGTCAGATGAACTCTCTTAGAACATTTTATTGGAACGATAACATAAGACAAAACACCCTCGAATACCACTGGTTTTGCACTCAGAATGACGGACTGGGGACTTTAGACAGTTGGATTTGTGTTGGAACCTCCAGTGGAAAACGTTTTTTTTTGTAGTAAATCAGTTTCAAAGCAGAGTTGTTGGACTTCAGAGCTGTCATATGAGAAATATTATCTGTACTTCCTATTTTATTCAGGATCATCGTATGTTAGAAATAAAAATGCGTGACCATCCTGGAGGGAGGCTGCGGGCACCGGTTAGTTGCCAACAGGGAAGTGGCCGTTGGCGGCGAGAATCGAACCTGGGTTCTTGAGGCTAAAGAACACGATGATAGTCCCTTGACCACCGCGGATAGCTCGTGGGTGGACGACACATGCTCTGAACTGCGCTATGCGAGCAGTATCAACTGCTCTGTCGCAAGTGAGTGTGATGAGGTTCACCGTCAAAAGACACTACTGTGTGGGATGGCTGGTAGCGACGAAAATAAACTGATATACTAGCCTGACCCCTTCAATTTCATTTTTCGGCACATCAGATTTCTCACAAAAAAAACATGTTTGCTAATCCGATGGAGAAATCCTCAAATGTTTCCGTCGGATCTTTCTTTAGCTGATAGAATTCAAAGCGTGACGCGAATGTGTTAGTACGAGGTCTCTATGATTTATCCATAAGGTTAAATCATTTGACCAACGGTTTCAGAGGCCGGAGGTCTATGAAGTCAATGTAGCTGTGGTTTTCTTTTCTGGAAAATTGGCTTGGCAGTTTTAGTTCCTGATTTTCCTACAACGATGTAGCTGCCGGTAGTAAATCAAAGTAATCCATCGGTGATATTTTCCACTGAATTCACGCACTGCTTCTAAGGTTTATCGCTTGATCTTACTAGTAAAGTAAAGGAGGATAATTATGTAAATACATATCGCAACTACAGACGAAAAATTGCGTCGTTCCGCAAAAAAAACAGAAAGCCACGAATTACGCAGTATTGGATCTGTAATGGTACAACGGGCTACAACGTAAACGTGAGCTTAGACTCACGTGCCAGCAAAAACGTCCTCACAAGCTGATCTTCCCTTTTTGGTCGATTGCGACCAGGTGGAAAATGGATGGATAAACACGGGGATTACGTGGCAAATTATAACTGGCTGGAAAACCGAGTTCATGTAGGTGCGGTTGTTTGATGCGCGCTTGGTTGCATACTGGACAACTATTCACTCGGTAAAGACCAAGGATGCTTGCGACTGACATTTATGTCAAATATTTCTCAAATGTCTAGTGCTGATAACTGGCATTACTTTCATGGCAGCACAACAAGCACCTGATCAGATAGTGCCCAAAAGTTGCAATATTAATACACGATTTATTCGGTGTCCATCAGTTTACAGTTAAATTCACACTGCCCTTGATTGCGCCCTTTAGCGTCAAATGGACGCAAACAAACGTAACCGTGAGTAGACTGTTTGTTCTCCTTGACTCAACTGTGGCAAGTGTTGGTAATATCCACCAAGTGATTTTGTGGAATTTACGACTGGATTCAATCGTCACGGAGAAGAACAGTTATAAGTCTACTTGAACAGTCCGCAATTCTGTCACTTGTTTTCATGTGGCTCATATTCTAAAGGCGTTACTTCGAGAAACGAGTGGAATGCTTATGTTATGTGTCACAAGATCATTTGAATAGACAGATTAACATCAAAATGAAATGCCACAAATAAGCTTATTCAGAATCTGATTAGAGAAATCAGAGCACAATATATTTCAAGGTTCTTCAGTTAGGTGGTTCATAATATAGGAAATAAAGATATGACGCGGTTATGTTGCACCACCCATTTCTTCTTTTACTTGAAAACTGTTGTCTATCATGATGCCTTTGATTCACCGTCGTGTTGATTCCTATTGTCAAAATGTTGAGTGCATCACTAAACTGGACCTTAAGGTGACGTGTCACCAACGTGCAAATACCACACGTTCCGTTCCCGATTACGCACTAACACACACACACACACACACACACACACACATTGATACACCGAGGCAGTATGCGTCAATTTGTCTTGCTAGTTATGCGTATACAAACATTAATTGCACCATTCCCGTTCATGAAAAATATCACGCCTTATTAGTTACCTAATTAGTACCCGCAGAGGCGCATTCTTCCGTTGGGTACTCAGACCACACTGGTACGTGTATTAATATTGCAATTTTCGGGCACTATCTGATCAGGTGCTTGTTGTGCTGCCATGAAAGTAATGCCAGTTATCAGCACTAGACATTTGAGAAATATTTGACATAAATGTCAGTCGCAAGCATCCTTGGTCTTTACCGAGTGAATAGTTGTCCAGTATGCAACCAAGCGCGCATCAAACAACCGCACCTACATGAACTCGGTTTTCCAGCCAGTTATAATTTGCCACGTAATCCCCGTGTTTATCCATCCATTTTCCACCTGGTCGCAATCGACCAAAAAGGGAAGATCAGCTTGTGAGGACGTTTTTGCTGGCACGTGAGTCTAAGCTCACGTTTACGTTGTAGCCCGTTGTACCATTACAGATCCAATACTGCGTAATTCGTGGCTTTCTGTTTTTTTTGCGGAACGACGCAATTTTTCGTCTGTAGTTGCGATATGTATTTACATAATTATCCTCCTTTACTTTACTAGTAAGATCAAGCGATAAACCTTAGAAGCAGTGCGTGAATTCAGTGGAAAATATCACCGATGGATTACTTTGATTTACTACCGGCAGCTACATCGTTGTAGGAAAATCAGGAACTAAAACTGCCAAGCCAATTTTCCAGAAAAGAAAACCACAGCTACATTGACTTCATAGACCTCCGGCCTCTGAAACCGTTGGTCAAATGATTTAACCTTATGGATAAATCATAGAGACCTCGTACTAACACATTCGCGTCACGCTTTGAATTCTATCAGCTAAAGAAAGATCCGACGGAAACATTTGAGGATTTCTCCATCGGATTAGCAAACATGTTTTTTTTGTGAGAAATCTGATGTGCCGAAAAATGAAATTGAAGGGGTCAGGCTAGTATATCAGTTTATTTTCGTCGCTACCAGCCATCCCACACAGTAGTGTCTTTTGACGGTGAACCTCATCACACTCACTTGCGACAGAGCAGTTGATACTGCTCGCATAGCGCAGTTCAGAGCATGTGTCGTCCACCCACGAGCTATCCGCGGTGGTCAAGGGACTATCATCGTGTTCTTTAGCCTCAAGAACCCAGGTTCGATTCTCGCCGCCAACGGCCACTTCCCTGTTGGCAACTAACCGGTGCCCGCAGCCTCCCTCCAGGATGGTCACGCATTTTTATTTCTAACATACGATGATCCTGAATAAAATAGGAAGTACAGATAATATTTCTCATATGACAGCTCTGAAGTCCAACAACTCTGCTTTGAAACTGATTTACTACAAAAAAAAACGTTTTCCACTGGAGGTTCCAACACAAATCCAACTGTCTAAAGTCCCCAGTCCGTCATTCTGAGTGCAAAACCAGTGGTATTCGAGGGTGTTTTGTCTTATGTTATCGTTCCAATAAAATGTTCTAAGAGAGTTCATCTGACTCCGAAGCGCCTTTGCTCATATGGCCAGTTACAATCCTTTTGTCCGTCATTTGCCGTCCATTCAATTGTTCCCGTACAACTGCATCTGAACTTAAACTCCATTCATCCAACATTCGTAGAGGAGATTTTGGTTATGCATGGTCGCAACGGCATTATTAATATGGAGTTGGATTCCGCATTCTAGCTCTCACTACTTTTATCGGCTTAGAAATGCGAGTTATATTAACTCTACGGTTGACATTCGTGATTTTGTTATTGTTATTCTCAAAGTGGTTGACATATTTCCTTACGTAGCTGTTTATGTTATAGCCAATGATAATCGTCCCTTACTAAGCCGAGGCAATATGACTGCATTGAACACTTCCCTTCCTGTATCTGATATGAGCACTATGTCATTCACTGCCCAAAGGTTACATTTACACTATCTGACAGTCCATATTTCATCACTCAGGTGAATTACTGATGTTTTTCACAAAATTCGACTGAAAACGAATGCAGTTATAACTATCATCGGGCAACTGCAACCTACACCGCTTGTTAGAAACATGCCGAATATGAAGTTTCACAGAAAAAAGAAGAACACGAAATAATTTAACCCATCGATAGCACACAATGGGTATAGTCCACGGTCACAGTCCTGAAGGATGGCTGTTCGAACCTATAACGACTTACAAGCCCCCAACAGCCAAAATGTCGTGAAAAAATTTGTTTCACAATCCCTTGCAGATCCTTTCAGCCATCTGGGCGATGCTTGTTTCTTTTTTCAGCTGGATCTGCGAGAAGCATTATTCCACCAGGCTCTAACTAATAACTCCCAATCGCCTTGTGCTTTTTTCGAAATTATTATTATTTTTTTCTAATACAATGTGCTAAACATGACCCCGATTCAACCCCAGTTGCATGACTGAAGTGTATGGTGCAATAAGTAGCCAAGCTACTCGATCAGATAACCAACATGGATAATGAATGTGTTTTTGGGTGACACGATCGAAGAGCATGTTGCACGTCTTTATGTGATCCTACAGTGCTTGAATAGCTGGAACTTTAGTTCGAACACATGGATGTGTCAATTCCTGAGCCATGTTGTTGCCAGTAAAGGCATCCAACTGAGCGCCTAAAATACGAGGAAAATTACTGACTTACAGCTTTCACAATGTGTTCCCACTACTTACATTACTCATAAACTATTTGTCACTCACGCACAGCCTCTATGGTTGTTGACGAAAGCGAACACAGAGTTCATCTGGGATTCATCGCAAAAAAATGTACTCAATGAAATCACACACCTCGTGGACCCTAAGCTGATGATGGCCATCTTTGATGAAAACAGTTCAACCCATATTACCTCTGACGATTTCAAAATCGCTCTAGTTGTAATACTGTCTGAGATACGAAACGGTAAGGAGAAAGTCCTAATGATTGCCTCTCAAAAAAGAGAAAACTATATTCCACAGAGGATAGGGGGGTGTTACCATGTGTTTGGTCCCGTGAAGAATGAAATGTGTTTCTATTCGGTCAACCTTTTGCATTTCGTTCGGCCTTTACTATTCTGCTTACCTGTGGATATACTGGTCCCAGATCGTCAGGCATTCACCGATACTACGTTCGATTACACAACTACGGGCCGTCTTCCAACTTGGGTGTGAGAACGAAACAGGAAAAGAGCGTGAGAAGATAGCTGGACAAATATTAGTTCGCTCTCCGTATCACTCGAGGGTATTTCCGCCATCACCAGAAAGGAACTTCAGGAGACTATCGTTGACGATTGTTCACTAAATATCAATAAAGTGATTTCTGAAGGGATGGTCCTATACAAATAAAATAGATAGCTTCATTTGTCAGTCCTACGTTTTGTTTCGTGAACCGTCCGTAGTCGTTGGATGTCATATGCGTGACATGAAACCGGTGGTTCCTCAAAGAACTGTTCTTAAATCGTCCCTTACCACCCCGAAATCGTATGGTCCAAACAGAAGGCAGAACTGTGATTCTGGTGGCCGGGTGTGTCAAACTCTTTATAGAAATTCGCTCGTGATTGTGAACTTTAACACCTGTCAGCTGAGAGCTCAAAACCGTTTAGTTCACCCATTCAACCCATAGTTCATCCAATGCTACCCTGTACACTTTCGATTTATTTCATGGATCCCTTTAGTTTACACCCTGCTCACCAGAACTGCCCTGTGCTCACTTGCTTCTGCAACATATGACCAGAGTCGTGCGCGAGGACGACCGTGTCTTTCACTCAGTGGTTACCGCATCTGATAACTCTGATTCAATCTGCCGTGATTTTCAGGCATATCAAGAACCTAACGAAGTACAACATCCATGCACCACACCCAGCAATCCAGGATGAATTTGAATAGTATAAAGTTTCGATACAACTGTAAAAGAAATAGCTCAGGCAGTCTGTTTGTCCAGAACATTTGGGAGAGGGCTCATTTAAGGTACCGAAATGCACGTCATCGAGATAGAAATGAGGCCCTAGCTGAGCTAATTTTCGAGCGCCGCGTGCAGACGAACTTATGGTTTATCAAAAAGTATCCCTTCAAATGCTTCTTTTGTGTGATTTGCTAAGCACCCGTCGAATTCATTCAGCCTAATTCAACTGTCCTTGGCTTTTGTTTGAAAGATTCGAGAAGGAAATGCATTTCAACAGAATCAAGTTTTCGCAACGGTTTTTGGTCTACTGGATGCAAGATTGTCCTGTTTCTGACACCATATCTTCATTGGATAATCTCTCTGTAAGGGCACACTACAGAGGTTTTCGGAACTGATGCATGCAGCTGTCAGATTAACATGTTGTGCTCTAACATGAGAGCACTTAACCAGAACCGCATATATGTATGTTTATGACATCCATTAAGTAGTGCACGGGGTTTTAATCAATAACCGTTTTGGTCTTTCTGTATGCGATGAACACATATCGTCAGAATGCAGACGCAACCATATTTATGCCACCCCAAATGGGCCACAACAACGGTGGAATATGAGTCTCTGAGGGATAATGGAACAAAGTTTATGCATTGAACTAGCAATAGCATTGCTCAGAACACACTGATCATGCACGATTTTGAAAATGTGTTTGCCATTTTTCAGAAATTTTCACTGTCTGGTTAGCATATAGTCCACCGAATTCGCGATGGTGATTTCTCATCTAGTGCACCAGCACACTTCACAATTTAGACTCCAATGCCCACCATGTAGGCAGCCCACTGACAACTTTGTAGAATCAAGAAAGTTCTACGATAACGTTTCAGTATGCGCTATCAGTGGGCAATAGTACCGACTGGGCCTTCAAGTTGTGCATACCTTCACAAGTGATTATTCATTCTAGCTTTCAAATCGTTTGATCTTGTGTATATGTTGTTTAATTTACCCAGATATTGTTTATTTCTGGGTCATTCCATATCCTACATTCAAGATCACATCCGCGTGGAATTTTCTTTTACCTGAGAAAAATGAGATGCCTTCCACTTCAATCACTGTAAATAAATTGCCGATTTTATTCTAATCGGCATCGTTAGCAGGAAGTTCTAAAACTCGATCCTTGACATCGTCAGCTGTGAAAGCTGACAGCAAATGCACTGTTTTATCCATGGTTGTACGAAGTACTCCTTCATGGTAGACACAGACTGGAGCACTATTTCACAGCGGTACAACTTCCATTGAAGAACTTTCGGTTTGAGATTCAGTCAGAGGACTTTCACTTTGTAAACCCGATAAACCGTATGTTGTTCAGCATATATCTGCTAACTCTTCACCACCAGGATTGATCGCAACATTTAGAAATTCAAATCAACATTCGTGACGATCTTGAACACATCATAATCACAGAAAAGGGTTTTGGTGCAATTTCATTAACACGTCTGATGCATTTAAGAGTCCCCTGAGTTTCACAGCAGATCGCGCAAACTGAATCATTGGCCAAGACGATAGGGTTTGCACTTCAACCACCTTAGTTCACAAAATACTACATTTTAATCAACTAAAGGCTGCAGGAAATTACGTGTCTCTTATCGTGTTTGAATATACTTATGAGAAACAATCAACAACCCTTCACCCTGGTTGTATGATCGTTGTTCGCAGGAGGTTACTTTTTCAACCCGGTGCAGCTAACATCACTATCAGAGACGAATATTCTCATTTGTGCACAACGTATTTTTCGAAAGCCAATTTTAAAATGAATAATGAGAGAAAACCTGACCATTCAAAAAGAATAATAATGCTCGATATGTTTTCACTACGTAATCAGTCACTCCTTTATTGAAATAAAGGCTTTCCCCGAATTTACAACACATCCTTCTTCAACGTAGCGA